>CM061527.1:53116210-53843571 GCA_030068015.2 Neoceratitis asiatica
CTCCTTCATAAGAATGGAAGCAGATCTTTGGTAGAAAATTATCGAGGTATACCTAAACTCTCTGCAATCTCAAAATTATTTGAATCGCTTATCACAGATCATTTGACTCATTCAATCTCAATGCCAACATAGCTTTGTTAAAGGAAACTCTACAACTACCAATTTACTTACAACTACCACTACTTATATCATTAAACAGAAAACAGCAGCGTTGATACAATATATACCGGCTTTAGCAAAGCTTTTGATGAAATATACCAATCGTTGCTTATCAAGAAACTTGACCTACTGCAGTTCCAACCAAAATATTTACAATGGATCTCTTCATGCCTTTATGATCTAACTCAAAGAGTAGTGCTTCAGAAGTATCTCAAGGTAGCCATCTAGGACTGATTCTGTTTACACTACTTATAAATGATATTTCTTCTGATAAAAGATTTTCTAAAACTTTAATCTATGTGAATGATGTAGAACTTTATAAATCTTACACTTCGGCAAATGAAGACATTTTGCTACAATCAGACCTAAAATATTATTAAACATAGTTGAATGGTGTAAAATAAGTTGGATGCTTGAGCTTCTGACGGAACTGTGCAGACTGCCACTTACACGATAGATAACTCCGATTTGGAACGGATTCACCGCTTTTTCGACCCGGATATCACTATGGACCCTAAATTTAACTACAACCTTCACATTCGTGTGACAGTCAACATAGACAAAGATATTTTGGGACTTGTAAAACAGTGGTCAACAGAATTCAGGGACCCTTACTTTGCTAAAACTTTAATCCCAACATCAGTAAGACTTATTCTGGAATCTCATTCGGTAATTTGGAATCCGAGGTATCAATTCTACTCTAACCGAATAGAACCTATTCAAAAACAATTTAAGAAATCGGCATTGGGACTCCCATTACTTATATAGTCTTACTTCTTACACTAGTCGTCTGAAACTTATCAATATCCATACTCTTGCCAGTCATAGGGAAATACTACATTTAGAAAGTCAATACTTCTTTGCCCGATGTTTCTTAAAACTAGTAAAACGAATTTGGAATTTCACGTGCTTCGCATTGTTTGTATTTTTATTTTAACTCTCATTCTTGCACATTTGACACATCTGACTCGCTTTTCATATTGAGAAAACAATTTTTTCCACTTTCAACTAATTATTAATCATTTAAATTTGAATTAATTGATTTAAGTTACTTATTTAAAATCAGTTGTTTAATTTTTTTCTGTAGCTGAACATTTTTAGTTCTCGACACTTAACAAAGTCTTGCTTATTGTGACTCGGCGTTAATGAAAACAAAGGAAAAGTTTCTGTGCATCATGCAGACTGTGCCCCTCGTGCGGATGGACAGGAGGTTAGAAGCCGCTGGGAATAATAATAATAATAATAATAATAATAGCAGCTGATGGGGATTTACGAGGAACTGAGAAGCTTGAAATTTGTTTATAAAAAAAAATTAATTTCTTATATTATTTTTCTATAATTTTGTTTGTTTGTCAATACAAGAATTAATCCTGTAACGCTCCTCATGGATGCAAATACTGGTAATCACTCGGTTAATAAGCTTGAAACCGTAAAATAGAATTAGTAAATAAAAATCATTGAATAAAAATTAATATGGAGAGTTAAGTGCAAAGTTCTATGTGCAACTATAAAATAATCGCAGATTAAGTTAGTGCTTACAAGTTTTGTTACCTAGTTCTCATTGACTTTTTGACAACTGACTAATAACTTTTAAATAACTAATGAATGAAATGTCGATGAGCGGCTTTAATTCTCTATCATTATCTCTCTAATTGATTTTTTTTTAAATACATAAATAAAATGCTAAAATACTAATGAAATACATACGGCTTGGAAATGTAGTAAAAATGAAAATATATGTACATATGTATATGTTATAAATATTGGATTCCGAGTAGAAAAAAAGTATTTTGCTTTACCGAAGAACACCGCCACAGTGAATGGCTCTGCGGGTAACTTTGCCACATATGATACGGGATTATACCGCGCTGGTCTTAATATATAGTGATACTTCGCCCTTTACATTAAAGTCACTGAGCCTCTGGTTTTTCATTCTATAGTTTTCATTATGACTTAAAGCCATTACAGATAATAGATTTTTGTCTGCGATTTGATTAACCTATGCAGCTACAGTCGAAGAGTGTCACATTCCAATTACAGACCCGTAACCTTGTGTTTTCCCACATATAGAATCGAATAATAGGTTTTGAATTGTGCCGCCTTACTGTGCAAACCATTAAGATAACTTACAAAACTCTTATTTATTTGTTTATAAATTTTGTATGACGCCGAAGTTAGATAATATTTTTTTTCGTTCCTCGTAAAATTAACAAATATGTATTATATATGAAATATTGTATATACATACGAAATGGAAGTGTCGATAAAATAGTCTCTTCTGCCGGAGACCATCCAGCCACGTTGAATAGAGCAATACCACATCTGTAAAAAATATTTTAATTGAAATAAATAAATTTTCAGTATTACAAAAATTGCTAGTGTCAACAAGCTGGCAGCTCATATGATAAAGGAGAGTAATCATGGGGTAGTATCACGGTATTTTAAGATATATCCATGGCATGAGAGTATTAACGAAGAGACGTGGAGTATCAGAA
The DNA here is from genome assembly GCA_030068015.2 of Neoceratitis asiatica. Classification (NCBI taxonomy): domain Eukaryota; kingdom Metazoa; phylum Arthropoda; class Insecta; order Diptera; family Tephritidae; genus Neoceratitis; species Neoceratitis asiatica. The sequence goes on from CM061527.1 coordinate 53,118,865, forward strand.
ACAATTTTGTAAATAAACGTTTGTATATCAAAATTAATATTATATGTATAATATGTAACTCAATTTAAAAGAAAAGTTGAATATCGAAATATTAAAATATATTAAAAACGAAACGTATTTGAAGTCACCTCACAGCCTCAGAAGCGAATTGAATCCTAAATCAATCCTCATAAAACTCCGAGTGCAAGTTCGGCCGTGTTCGTGGAAAATCGATAAAGGTATAGTATATACGACAGAGTATGCAAAAAAAAAACGATGTATATTATACGTAAAAACATTGTACGTCCAATGATACGGACCAATGATTCCACCAGCCCATAAAGCGCACCAAACAGTCAGTTTTTCTGGATGTAACTGTGTTTCAACATACACTTGAGGATTACCTTCACTCCAAATGCGGCAGTTTTGTTTGTTGACGTAGCCATTCAACCAGAAGTGCGCTTCATCGCTAAACATCGCTAAAATGGACGTAGTGCGCGATACGTTTTTCGCACAGAACCATTGCTTTCGAAATAAAATTGCACTATTTGCAAGCATTGTTCATGCGTGAGTCTATTCACGATGAATTGCCAAACCAAGCTGAGAATAAATCACTTGACAGCTGTTAAATCGGTCACCATCTTGAAAAGTTATGCCAACTTAAAGTTCTATACCTCTATAAAAAAACACCCTTTATTTCTTAGTTCGTCGCATACGCCCTTCTTTCCTTTTTGCGCTCGTCGGCCGTTAGAGCCAGCATAAGGCCAGATATGATACCGGCTGCTTCAGGCGGCACCGTTCTAAATGCGCATTCTACTCTAATGGCGCTTTGCCTGGAAACTGCTTTTACCTTATTGGCACATGTTTTTTGACGCATGGCTACTGCCCATATAGGATTAGCGTACATCAGTACCCTCCTACTGTGGGTTTCAAGATTACCAATATTGGGCATAATTCCAATTAGAGTCGCTCGCATCGGTCATAACGTCAAGGTACCTCTAATTGCAGAGTGATCTATTCTAGTTTTTTTCCTACCGGGGTTGAACACCGCTTCTGATTTTTCCCCGGCAAGCTTCAACTTATTTGAGGTAAGAAACTCCTTAATCTTCGATACGGTTTCGTTGCAGATACACTGAACTTGAGAAAGTTCCTCCGCGACGATCGTCACACCTATGTCGTCCTTCTTCTTCTTCTTCTTTGGCGTAGGCACCGCTTACGCGATTATAGCCTCGTCAACAATAGCGCGCCACTCGTTTCTTCTTTTTGCTGTTTGGCGCCAGGTAGAAATACCAAGTGATACCAGGTCGCTCTCAACCTGATTTTTCCAACGGAGTAGAGGTCTTCCTCTTCCTCTGCTTCCACCAGCGGGTACTCCATCGAATACTTTCAAAGCTGAAGCGCTTTCAACCATTCGGGCGACCTAGCCAGCGTAGCCGCTGTCTCTTGATTCGCTGAACTATGTCAATGTCGTCGTATAGCTCGTACAGCTCATCGTTACATTGTCTGCGGTATTCGCCGTTGCCAACGCGCAAAGGACCATAAATCTTCCACTTTTTCTCGAAAACTTTTCTCTCGAAACTCCCAAATCCGATCCATCGAATGTAGACATCATCCAGGCTCCTGCACCATATGTCAGGACGGGAATGATGAGCGACTTGTGGAGTTTGGTTTTGGTTCGTCGAGAGAGGACTTTACTTTTCAATTGCCTACTCAGTCCAAAGTAGCACCTGTTGGCAAGAGTGATTCTGCGTTGGATTTAAAGGCTGGCATTGTTGGTGTTGTTAATGCTAGTTCCCAGATAGACAAAATTATCTACGACTTCGAAGTTGTGACTGTCAACAGTGACGTGGGAGCCAAGTCGCGAATGTTATGACTGTTTATTTGATGACAGGAGATATTTCGTCTTGCCCTCGTTCACTACCAGACCCATTCGCTTCGCTTCTTTGTCTAAACTGGAGACTCCAGCACTAAATTAAAGATATCACACGATAAAGAGTCTCCTTGTCTGAAATCTTGTTTGGTATCGAATGGCTCGGAGAGGTCCTTCCCAATTCTGACCACGCTTCTCGTATTATCCAGGGTCAGTTTACAAAGCCGTATGAGTTTCGTGGGGATATCAAATCATCAGACATAGCGGCGTAGAGGCAGCTCCTTATCGTGCTGTCGAAGGCAGCTTTAAAATCGATAAATAGGTGGTGTTTATCGATTCTTTTCTCTCGGGTCTTCTCCAAGATTTGGCGCATGGTGAATATCTGGTCAATGTTGGATTAGTCAGGTCTAAAGCCACACTGACAACGTCCGATCAGTTTGTTGACGGTGGGCTTTAGTCTTTCACACAATACGCTAGATAGGACCTTATATGCGATATTAAGGAGACTTATCCCACGATAATTGGTACAGACCGTGGGGTCGCCTTTTTTTTTGGATTGGGCAGAGCGCACTTAGGTTCCATTCGTCAGGCATGCTTTCGTCTGACCATATTCTGCAAAGAAGCTGATGCATGCTCCTTGTCAGCTCTTCGCCGCCGTATTTGAATAGTTCTGCCGGTATGCTATCGGCTCCCACCGCTTTGTTATTTTTTAAGTGGGCAATTGCTATTCGAACTTCTTCATAGTCGGGTGATGGCACTTCTATACCATCGTCATCGATTAGGGTTTCGGGTTCGCAGTCTTCGGGGTTTTCATTTTCACTGCCATTGAGGAGGTTGGAGAAATGTTCCCTCCATACACTAAGTATACTCTGGACATCTGTCACCAGGTTACCTCCATGGTCCCTACACGAGTTTGCTCCGGTCTTGAAACCTTATGTAAGTCGCCGCATCTTCTCATAGAATTTTCGAGCATTACCCTTGTCGGTCAGCTTCTCAAACTCTTCATACTCACGCATTTCGGCCTCGTTCTTTTTTGTCTGCAAATGCGTCTCGCTTCCTTTTCAGCTCTCGGTATCTATCCCACCCCGCACGTGTTGTAGTCGATCGCAAAGTTGCGAGGTAGGCACTCTGTTTTCTCTCTACTGCAGTTCGACATTAATCATCGTACCAGCTTTTTTTCTGATATTGTTGAAAACCAATAGTTTCCGAAGCAGCGGTACGCAGGAATTTACTATTTCCCTCCACAGCTCCTTTATATCGAGTCGCTGATGAGTGCTCCCAGAGAGCAGGTGTGCAAGCCGAGTAGAAAACTTGCTGGCTGTCCTTGTTCTTTGCCACACAGAAGCGGAGGCGTATTTTTGCTGCTACAAAATAATGATCGAGTCAATATTTGGCAGTCAGAACGTCCGCACGTCTATAACACTGGATAAATGTCTTCCGTCTATCGCAACGTGATCGATTTGGTTGCGTTTTTTACGATCTGGCGACAGCCATGAAGCTTAATGAATTTGCGTATGCTGGAATCTGGTACTGCAGACAACCATATTTCGGGCCCCGGCAAAGTCAATCAGCTTCAGCCCGTTTGGGTATGTTTCGTCGTGGAGGCTGAATTTTCCGATTGTTGCGCCAAAATTTACTACCCTGGCGTTGAAATCGCCTAGCACAATTTTGACATCGTGGCGGGGGCAGTGCTCATAAGTACGTTCTAGACTCCCATAGAAAGCATCTTTGGTCACATCATCCTTCTCTTCTGTCGGGGCGTGGGCGCAAATTAACGATAAGTTGAAGAACTTCACTTTGATGCTAATTGCGGCTAGACGTTTATCCACCAGGTCTCGGCGACGGAGGCTCTCTCACACCACAGACCCAACACCAAATTTGCGCTCCTTTAAATGGCCGCTGTAATAGATTTCACAAGGACCCACCTTCTTCCGTCCTTGTCCCGTCCATCACATTTCTTGGACGGTGGTGATGTCAGCCCTTAGTCTTACGAGGACATCAACCAGTCGGGCAGCGGCACCTTCCCAATTAAGGGATCGGAAATTCCAGGTGCATGCCCTCAAATCATGATCCTTGAAACATTTGCGGGGGTCGTCATCAAAAGGGGGGTCTCTCATCCAAGGCATTTGTTGATTTTTCATTGAAGTATAGTTTTCATGTGGTGGGTTCCAAACCCTACGCACAACCGCAAGGGATTCGCCTTCTCACTTTAGTTCGCCTCTAAACGGATGTTTGTTGGCTACCCAGAGGATACTTGGTCTGAAACCGAAAGTCGTGAGCTGCTTGAACCATATGTAAAAGAATCGTTTCTGGCCACTCCCTGGTGAATGGCAGTCAGAAGCCTTCCTCACTTGCGTGAACTTCTACACATGACCCCATTTTCCACAGCTACGTCGTCCGCATAGCCAATTATTTGGATCCCTTTGGCAGCGGTAGGCGTAATACCCCATCGTACAGCACATTCAAGTGTGAAAACTGCGCAATATTCTTTCTCGCGATACATCCATCTTGTGACCTCTATGGCCTCGGCCGTTATGCCCATCAGTTAAAAAAGGGATAAAAACTCCAAAAAATCCTTAATTTAAATAAAATAAAACGTCAGCGTAAAGTCCAAGCGCACTTATTTTTGATTTTAGCTTACGGGACGTTGTACATAATAAGTTAGTTGCCGCCGTGCATGAGTTTATAGACAAAATTCCTATGGCTCAAAAACGTTTTTAGTATCCGAAAATATCGAGATCGAAAGGGGAAAATGGAAAAAACGTTTTGATGAGAGGAATGGATTTCCTCACTTATATGGCGAAGTTGAATTAGTTGTCATGAAAAACGAAGCTAGATTTTGAATAACGATTGCTATTTAATAAAAGACCATTAAATGGCGAAAATTTCCATCCGTTTACGAGTCAAACAAACTTAAACCGTGGTGCTACAGTTGTCCCGAATTGGGTGATGAACCAGGATCTGAAAATTACGATGAAGCCGAAAGCGAAATCGATTTCCTGTCAGGGAAGGCCGACTGTCAACCAACTGACATCTCGTATGAAAAAGTAGAGTAGCCCCGGGTGGCATCGCGGTATTTTAAGAAATATCCATGGTATGAGAGCATATGTGAGACGTTTTTGAGGTCATCCGACCTTAGTGTATGTATGATTGGGGTTTTGTAACCGCTGAAGCGATTTTCTTCCAGGCATTGGTGTGCGTCTTGACAGTCTGTTCCAAGCTGCCTCCGAACGCGAGATAGATTTTTTTGAGGAGCTCTTATTTCATGTCAAAAAACACTCGGAAAGCTAGACGCAATTACAGTTTAATTTGGTTATTCTAATTTAATCGTTCGTTAATTCATCCTCGAGTTTCTGTCTTTGTGTACAAACTGTATTAATTGCACTATTTCTTACCACCTTTAATTGGCCAAACACTTTACTTTCGGAAATATACAATTCTTTATTTTCATAAAAAAATACAAACAATTTAATTATTTTAACAAAATTTCTATTGAAAAATTATGAGAGACTTTAGGTAGATCTCGTTTCAAAGTCCAGCATTATTGTGCCTTCATACATTAGTCCCACCACTCCTATAATGCCCTTCTATCTTTTCACCCTGCTCCTAACTAACACATTTTGAGAACTTTCTGAATGCCCTGCACTCGCAAGTCGATTTTTACGCGCATGGTTTTGCAAGTTCGATAGCATGCACTCAGCAACATCGAAGTCGTTATCTGATTTCCTAGGAAATCATTTATAATCAAATGAAATCAATTGCAAGCTTTGAATTCGGCTTTTATATTCCAAGAAAACTCATTAACACATGGTTGCAAATTTATTTCGGCGGTGTTGCCATTTTTTCAAATGCAACACAAAAATATATTTAATATTTTTACAATTTACAATGGTGTTTCATTTAAAAATATTGTGCAAGGCGAAGTCGGTACCAACCCACGGGTTCTTTTAAAGCGCGTCCAAAGGCCTCCTATTCACAAAGTGAGTGATCTGTCCCTTTCGTTTGATACCACCAAAAATACAGCAAAATCAATCGGAATCAAGCACCCTACATCATATTGACGAAACCAAATCGAACTCAACAACAAAATATATTTTTAGTGTCCGACAAAAAAAGCAAATTTAAGTAGAAGTAGTAATTAGGGGTAGCTAGCTATAAATATAAACACGGGTAAGTTTGAAACAACTGTCACAGGAAGCAAATAACATTTTTTTTGAGGGCAAGTGTAATAGAATACTCTGATTTGGAATAAAGAAATGTTTTTTTTTCAATCCTTTTAATCGTTATATAGTAACTAAAATGGAATGGAAAATTACTCTTTCGGCATTATTATACATATTAGGACCTTCATGGCTTTATTATGGCTCTTATCAATTTTGGCTATAAAATGTTCCATATCCATTTTTGTAAATTTTACCAAGAAAATAATCTTGTACGTGATGAATTTCATTCAAATCGAATACCATTACACAGAAACTTGTCACGTTTTAAATGGATTGCGATTTTTTTACATACATAACTATCAAAAAAGCGTTTGACCAGATAATATTCATCAAAATCATTAATTATTTTTAAATTCTAAGCTTCTTTTCTGGGTTTGGTGTTCATGTTAAGGAAAACAAGGTCATATATAATTGCATTGTACTTTGGCTTGAAGCTTTTAGATGTGAAAATATTGAGCAGGAATTTCAGTTATAAATATAAGTACACAAGAGGCCCCGACAGACGTTGTCTTGTCTTAACCACTAATATTGTTTTCAAATTGGTATAAATTTTCAATTTGTATAAATTAATAATTATTATTATTTTAATGTTTTGTAATATAAATCATTATTTATTTTTCTGACGTGTGTATTAATAGTTTTGTTGGTATCATCCCGACACGGGAGCTGGCGGCACAACCACTTAGCGACTGCCCTTTATCGACATTGCAAATGCTAGCCACACTGGAAATTGTATCCATTTAAAGTCGAATTTCATATCGTTCGAAAGTAAATTGTGGTTTCGATGACGTTTTTCATTAATTTCTTCACCCAAGTTTATATTCCGCGACATAATGATCACCGATTTGATTTCGTACTGCAGATTATGAGTGGTAATCTGAGCAATTCCAGCGAATTTATGAACTAGATTGGATAGCTGACATCATCATTTGGTTCGTAATGGAATAAACTGATTTGTATGTCAATAATTCGCCAGCTATCTTATTTTGAATCTGAAAATTAATTTTCGTTTGCAGCCAATATAACTCTTTCGCTCAACCATGGTTAACTTTTTAATTTTAGGCATTGTTTAGGAAAACCTTCTCCATTAGCCTGGTCTTTGTTTCAGTAAAGTGACAAAAGTTGGTAGGAAAAGTGATATATCCCGACGTTGAGTCAACTTGTTCTCATTGGTCGTTCTGCAATTTGATTTTCCTGTTTCCATGAAATGGATGACTTTAAAAATTCTTTAAGTTCGGCGATCGGTCGTTTGGACATCAAACCGGCTTTTGTTTTTTCGGAAATCTTTTGACGATGTAATGCCTTCAAAGATTTTTGTTGTGTCATCGTTCCGCCATCGCAGAATTTCTCGAAAGGTTGCTAGTTGGTCTTTCATTTATTTGCATGTTTAACGGCAACAGCGGTATGAGCTGTGCAACCGCTTCCTAATAGTGACTTTTTTTTATCCATTATTGTTCCATAAATCAATCGGCTTAGAACGGAGATATGCAGAAGCACTGCGAATATAACGAAACTTCACTAAACGAACTGAGACTGATCGAGATTATCTGTAGTATTAGATTCCATTACGTGAATATTCACCAAGCTGCGTGGCTCGATATAAGGGAGCTGTGGAACGAAACATCATATATATGTACATACTAACGATAAATGTGCCAGCTTACATATGTATATCTCAGTGCATAATTTAGCTCAAAAATATCGAGTTTACTGCAAAATTATTGTAGTTTTAGTCATTATACTGACCTGTACGAAGTAAATGGGGAAAGAGGAGCCAATAACGCTTTGAAAGTTACGCCTTTCACTTGCCCTTCGACGTATTGCTTGGCGACCTGTTCAAATAATAATTTACAGAATTAGAGTTGCAGAGAACTTATTAATATATAAGTATATACATATATCGATTTATTGACTGAAATTTGGCATATGTTTAATTCCAGGGCTAAAACTGACAGACTTCGAAGTATTTTAAAAAAAATTCCTAGTAGTTGTGACCGCGTCATAAACTAAGAAAATCATTTCATAAAAATATTAGCTTCTTCTGTCATTTTAGAGAAGCTAGATTGTACTCCCTTCTACAACAGAAACGTCAATGTGAAGAAAAAGTATAGTACGAGCCTGTCGTGGAATAAGAAATATAAAAAAATTTGTGTGAATTTAAATTCTTTTTAAATATGATTTAGCGTTAAAGGAGTGTCTGAACTAGTATTAAAACGCCTAGAAATCTTATATTATATTTTGCGCTCCATAGCTCAAAGACTTCTTCAATTAATTGCAAACTTTATACAAGTAGCAATGTTTCTTCGTAATTTGTATGTCATTCCATTAACATTGTATTACAACTTAGCAGGTTATGAAAATACCAGAGGGAAGATCTACTAAACTTAAATCGGTTTCATGGAAAGAGGAGCTGACACGGCCATATCTTCCTGTCTGTTTTAAATAAAATCTAATGAAATTTTGTAAGCAGACAGTTTTAACCATATATTTGTTTTCCCAACTTTAATCTTATTTAAATATACCGCGATGTAAAATCGAACTTTCGAAAAAAATATGAAGATCTTCAACTCTTTTTAATTTATTTATAATCTTCATTAATACCAATATTTCACATAGTCTTATTGGTACATACATGCCCGTATAAAATATTTTACAGGACTGTTAGAAAATCCGATAACTGATCAGAATCTAAGTTCGAAACTGATTATTGAAAGAATTTCGGTTTACCGAAATTTAGGTTTTTATTTTATGAAGCATAAATCCTAAGATATGTAAGTAAATGTCTTTTTTTTTGAAGTTTTCCTTAAATTAATGGGAATTCCTAGGTAAAGTGACAATATTTTCGTTCATTAATCTTAGAAGGCATAAGAATACATTATCGTCATTGTGACTGTAGTAAGCAACATCGCTTCGCAATACTTTACGGCTCCTTCAGTCGATACTGCTTTCTAGTAAATTGAAGAAATCCAAAATCAGCTTGCATTGTACAAAAAATAAGAATTGATATCATCTAATTAAATAATTGGTTCGTGCTATGGATATCCCAAGTTCGGATCCAATTCGAGCAAGGTTATCTGGAAAGAAGTCTAATGAGGAAATGTGGTGATTTCCGAAATAGTTATAACTTCTACCGCTCAGACCCTTGTTGTAATTTTTTCACTCTTCCCAAAAACAAAAATAAGGTCCGATATAACTCGAAAACCTAATTAATTTAATTGCGCTCTTTTTTGCCTCAACGAATTTGTTTCAATGACAATTGATAACAATTCTGACTAATTGTTATTGAACCCATCAACTGAAAATTTGAATTTTGATACTTCGAAATCCAAATCAGCGCGTTAATCAATTCCGATCAAATTTCAAAACAGCCCTGATAGTTTCTGCTTAGTAGATATCCCCAACAGTAATTAAAAATCCTCAAGTGGAAAAATCAAACATATTCTAAAATTTTTGTATAAAGGGTGGATCAGGAAAGTAACATTTCTCGATGAAGTCAATCTAGAATACAAAAATGTGTACAATAGCTGTGGTCTTTTACGCGCATAAGTATCTGCGCTTAAAATTTATATGGAATGCTAAGCGCTTTTTGTGAGACTATAAAATAGGTGCAGTGCTACCAAGTTTTCTTACATAGCTTTCATTGACTTTTGGACAACAGGCAGATACGTTTGCGCTAAAAAACCACAGCGTTATAGGTCTAAAAGAATACTTGTTTTCAGTTGAAGTAATTGTTTTGAAAAAAGATTTAAGTTCAATATAACAAATTTCAGGGGTTTGTTAGCTATCACAAGCGCTTTTAAAACTTTTTGTTGGCTCATGAATAGAACATTAGAGTTCGTTGTGATTTAGATTTTAGAGTTTGCGTGCCTAATTTCATTAATCTTATAGGAAGTGTCTAATATAGTTGAGCGTGACTTCCTTCCTTCTTAGATAATGGTACTAAAATTCAATTTTTGTTATTAACAGTTCCAAGTACGGATCTTCCTGCTGACATTTTCTTAAGTGACTTGCCTCCCACTCTTCTGCTGGTGTAATTCCCATTAGCCAAACGTGTATTATATCTTCCTTACCCTCAGCTTTCGAGTAGTGTTTACGTTCCAAAATACATGGTAGGAGGGACAAAGCGGCAGCATTTCCTTGCGCTTATCGATTTCAGTGCTCAATAGTGAAGTCATAATTTTGCAGTCTCTTAATTCATCGATATTCGTTTTAACTCCAATGCCACAAATCTTTCTTTATCAAATCATTTCGTCTCCGACCGCAACTGGCCATCTTTCTTCTTCATACGTACGACCGGCGAGCTCCATGGTCTTGCCGATGGTATGACAACACCGCATTTTCTTATTTCCTTTATTATTTGGATAACAGCTTCACATTATACTAGTGGGGCACTTTGACACCCCTGGGAATCGGCGTAGCGTCACTAATATCAATAGAATGTTTCACAACGTTGGTGCTTCCAGTTTTGTCGCAATCCTTGTCGAATATATTGGAATGTTTGCGGCCTTGTTCGTGTATTTACCTTCCAACTCTAACGTGCAGGCATTCAAGTTTTCCTCTCGCCAATTGAACTATTTTTAAGTTCATTTCTGCAGTTAATTATGAATTCGAAGTTTCATTGGTGATTTAATTACATTTAGTATTCGAACTGGGATAAGTCCATCCTTTTGTGTCTTAAGCATGAATTTACCAATCAGTATGTCCGGCGTAGGTCTTTGAGCTGCTTTGACAACTCAAAATATTGTTTCTCCTATAACTTGGGTGTCCTCACTAGTTTCCGTCCTCAAGTTTGCTCAAGGCAATGGCCTTGCTTTTTCAGTGATCGAGTCAGATCGAAGGTGAGATGCGCCTATTTCAACAGTAAATATTTGCTTATGTCCACCCACATGTCTGCCAATTGTGCTTGAATTTTCGAGAGATGAAAATTATCCTCTTCGGCTGGCTCGTTTCAGTTTCACTACTGATGGGTCGGATTCACTTTCTTGAGCCCGTCGATGAACTTAAGAGTTTCTAATATTTTGCTTATCATATCTGGTGCTTCCACTCTTCTGACATTGTAGCTTGCTCTGGTTATCAGTACCGCCGTATCATATGTTTAGGTATACGGGGTAGTTTCAGAGAATGTTGATTTTGGACTCGCCTTCGTCTCTCGTTTGGTATATATGTCTTATGCAGCTGATAAACCTCTGGAATATTACCCTTTCGAGGTGTTCACCAGTTTCGTCCCCAATAGCTAAAATTGATCACTAAATTTCTGAAGCAGAGGTTCGTTGGGTTTGGGCCTGGTAATTTTGATTCATGTGTTCGCTACCATAGCGTTCTTCCACGGCTCGCATTAATGCGTCGTAATCACCTCTATTTTATTTTGGAATTTAGGAAAATTTCTTATGCAGAACTTCACAACGAAACGAACAGTGCAGTGGGGTTTTCTTCAGTGATCCAGTTATTTTCTGTAGCTGTCTTTTCGAGCTGAAACTTAATTACCTGGAAAGGAATTGTGCTGTCAAATGATGGTGTTTTCCCCTGCGTGCGTTTATCGAAGTGGTTGGACGATTCAAATGCAAATCATGGACACGACCCTCCAATTTGTTGACTTTAAGACCAAAGTCTCTCTTTTCTATACTTACTTAACAGTCTTTGGCATATTGTACTTTATGAACGCATCACTTTTGTTTGTTGATGGTGAAATTTTTTAGTCTTCGAATACATAGCCTTAAAGTTCTATCTTTTTTTCTTTTGAAGAAATTACACTTATTCAAATTAATTTTATGTTCATAGTTTTTACATATGTTTATCATTTCATTTAAGTCCTTTATGGCTGATTCTCATAAAACCTGCTTCGCCTTGCTTGACAGATGAAACTCTGACCGAAGAGCGAAGCAAGCCGAGGATATGTCACAATTAAAGCAAAAACTAATTTTCATTTTTGTTGTAAAATATAGCAAAATTTAAATTAACCAATATGAAATATATAATGCTGCTATTTTCACTCTTCATGTGTTTCATTAGAGAACCAACGAAGCGTAAAAAAGCGGAATGTTACATACATAGGTAACATTTTACTTCACCTCGTTTCGCCTCTCTTCAACTACTTGCTATTTGTACTTAATCATATAAATACACACTTCGAACATATCTGTCAAAACGCAACTCTAAAGTAAGGCGAGAAAAAACTCTTACGAGAATCAGCTTTTAAAGATTCTTCTTCGTTACTACCGTGAACTATAATGTCGTTAATATAAGGTAATGCGATACCATTAAGCGTAGCTTCTAAGGATAATGATAATGATAAATTGATATTAGCCACTATGAGTTATAATTGACATATACCTTGTACTTGAGTCTGAAATCGGCGGATGAAAGAAACCATTTTCTCCTCTCGGCAGGTAATTTCAAGCCCTCCGACCGTAATTCTGACATGAAATAAAGGCTCCTCATAGAAATTTATCGGTCATTTAAAATTGATGTATCGACTGAAAGCTTCGATTCACTTTTAAATTCTTCATTTTGACCAAATGGTGCATTTGTGCGTGAATTTGAGAAAAAAGCAGCGTACTTTTCGTGACAATGTGGCACATGCTTCCTCAGAGCAAAACAAAAAACACATAATGAATTATAACTTCAATATACCCGTATACTACCAAAATGTAAGAAGTTTGAACACTAAGCTCAAAGACGTATACTTGCGCAGTTTAAACTGCGAATATAAAATAAATATATGTATGTAAGTAGAGATGACCGTTTAAGTAAAATTGATGGTGGAGTACTTATTGGTGTTCAAAATAATCTTGCTGCTGAAGAAATTAATTTGGAAAAACTGAAGCGATGGAACTTCTCTGTGTTCGAATATGCCAATTAAACAAGATCATTCCGCCTAATTCTGACTTCTCAACCGATTCTCTTTATTCTTCACGGTTAAAATCATTAAGCTCTGATGTTAAGACATCTGACAGTATTGTTTTAATTGGTGACTTCAATTTATCCAGCGCATCATGGAATGTCAATGATAATTTACTTGTACCTAGCTCAACACGAGATAATGTTCATGATTTCCTAAATTAGTTTTCTGACCAGGGTCTTTTTCAAATCAATAACATTCGTAATAAATTTGGAAAGACGTTGGATTTAATATTTTTGGATGAAATGTCGTCATTTTGTTTAAATCGCAGTGATCCTATCGTTCTGCCTGAAGACGCTTATCATCCCTCTCTTTTCTTTGCATTCTCGCGTGCACAATCAAACAAACCAAGGATGATGAATTGCTAAGAATTATCAAGTGAAGTCACAAAATTCTTCAACTTCTATTTTTTGGCAATTTAGTTTGTGGCAGAGTCGCACGAAGGGAGATGTGTGCATTTGCCATGAGAAGGGAATTTTTTGCAATTTTAACTAGCGATATTTTTTGCTGGATGTGGTTTTGGCTTATTCACATATAAACATATGTATGTATGTATGTACATATTTAAATATCATTTTATGTGCATATGAATATGTACGTATGGATAACCTGTAAACAAAGCGGATACTCCATGCACGCGTGAAGTATCTAATCCACGCGGACAATAGAGTAATCCAAAAACTGCCACAATCCCTACAAAAAATATGGTCCAATTATCATTGTGATGTCCTAGGGCTGGACCATATCATCCATCTCTGCATAACACCCGAGTACTCCATGGAGTACCTACAGGGGATTATATTTTGGAGTATATGCGAAAAATTATATTCAAACATATCCTTTAGTTTCGAATACCATCTGATTTGGTGAAAAGCTATTAAAAAGCATTATTTATGGTGTACATTTATATTAATATTAATAATTTATTGTCAATAAATATATAATATCTACTACTTTGCGTATTTGTTCTACGTATTTTCGTTGAAATGGTAATAAATTCTGCACGCCTCTTCCGTACCAGCAGAGCTCAACATCGAAATGAAACTGACTCGTTTCATTTCCTCACATTTTCTGTAAACGAGTATAGAACTTATTGCGCAATTGCAACTTCATGTAGTGATTGCGATCGGTATAACAAGAAGAATGGTCGTGACGCACAAAGTTCGTGTACAAACATGAGTTGGTCCAAAATTTGCCACAGAGGCGTATATTCGTAGGTACTCCAATGGACCATATGGTCCATAAATATATGCATGGTATGAGCATGCGTGCTTGTTCTTACTACACTTATTTGTGTATATGTACGTACGTTCATATATCGATATGACTGAATGAATTTTCTGTTGTGTGTAACCGAACTTCTCCTGAACGGTTTAATCGATTTTATGTGAATTGTATGTGTGGATTTGAACTATTTTTTTTACGGGAAGCGGATCAGTGGCAACCTATTCAGAATTTACTTGAAGTTTAGTAATTACATATGTAGATAGTTTTTTAATTTGATTAGCATTCATTTTTCTTCTGGGAAGTGGACTAAGGACTGACTTTACTTTCATTAAAATTTCACCAGGTAGGTAGCGTTGAGATAAGATTCAAATAATATTTGTGTACAATTGATGCTTTTTGATTTATGATTTTTGATTAATACAAAAAAGTCAATATCTAAAAATTTTATCTAAGCTTTTTTTTGAATAAGTTGTTTTACGTTGTTTTACAAAGAAAGAAATAGGACTTTTTTCAGAGAAATAAGCCGGCATGAGAAAACAAACTACATACATTAAACAACATGTTGTTTACTTAGTTTCCACCAATTTCTCGAAAGGGTTAATTGGCAAGTGATCCAACAGCAAAGATAATACTTGGCGGATACCGTATATAAGGATACTGTTCACCTACATAAATATCTATCTCCTATACACTAATTTTAATATCAAAATTGAGGAGAATATAGTATATTGTCATGATTTTCTTAGTTAGCATCGATGATTTTTCAAATCCTTCTAGTTCGATCACTGGATTGATAAATAAAAGTCAAGTATTTTTTTTTCTGTTTCTTAATTGTCAGAAATTTACTCAACTCTTGACTCAATTACAATTCTCTTCACTATACACAACGGTTTATTTTACCATTCTTTATAACCAAACAGCTATTTTCCGCTCCACACAGTATATGCTCTTTTAAACACACAGATTACTCCGATTATATCGCCATTGTTTTTTTCTACTCGACTGCCTGCTATAGCTTCTTCCGCTCCTTTTATGTCTGACTATGTCCTAAACATTCCGTTCACGCGCTGCGATAGCTGCTACCGCTCATTTTATTTGTCCGTCGTGTTTGGTGTTTGCGTCACAATATGTATGTAAATATTTATACATATATGTAAAGATGTATTATACGTATATATAAAGTAATTGCACCAGGGTGACCGAGAATAGCACGGATGCATTTCAATTTAAATATAACAAATAAATTTAAAAAAAAAACTGCAATTTAAATTTTGAGAATTTTATCTATCTGCAAAATCATCACATATGTAAATACTATTCGGATTTTTAAACCGTTTTTTATGTTGAAACTATTGTATAATAAGTATGCATAGAATACAGGTTCCGACAAGTTATCAAAAACCGTTGACGTCATCATTCCAAAACCAACGTCGTCATTCACACAGTGGACAGAAGTCAGCATTTATAAAACAAAAATTTTATGTTGTACTAATTTTATATTTTCTTTTTCGGTTTGTATCTATGTCTTTATATCTTTAATTAATTTTATTTGAAAATATGTTCGAGATTTGAAGAAAATGTGTTTGATTCCTTCACTATAGTTTAAGGAGCCCGCGTCCTCCAAATTTTTTGTGTGATAATTTTCAGAAGTCCAGACTTTTTGGCTGTTTAACTTTACGAAAATATTTCCAAATTCGTACATTATTGCCATGATTTTTTTGAATTGTTACGCGAACACTACTGTTTTAAATTTTGTACAAATGTACCCAGCCAAATGCTCAAGCACATCGTATTCCAAGTCAATAAACTCTTTATATATGTGTTCTTCATCAGAACTTGGAACTAAGAGTGTTCGAAATAAAAAATAAAAAGTCTCCTTAGTCTCATTACATACCAGTAAATGATAATCAAGAGATGAGCGGAGGAGATATTTAAATTCTTGTTGGTCAGAATGGTCGTGAAGACGACCTTTTCTCTATATTGTGCCAGACAATTGTTCCAATACGTCTTGGTTATATCGGTAGGTTAATACATATTTAGTTCCAAATTTGACACCTAAAGCATAAAATATTTATTAAAATATTTCCTAAGGAACGCAAAGCTAAACTATAATAATTGATTATACCTTTCTGAAATGGTAAAAGTTATTTTCTATCAACTACTCTTAATTTCAACATTAGTTTTGATATTTTATTTAATATAAATGTTTGGTCTTCAATAACCAACCCATATACGTGCCTGGTTGCCAGGTTTTATAATCTGAAGCTGGTACCCTCACATTTATATATTAAACTAATATTTGTTTACTAAAAATACAAAATTATAATTATATTTAAAGTAATGTCTATTTTCTTCTTCTTTTTAGTTAATTGTATTAACAGCTGTGTTATCTATTAAGAACCCATGGTCGAACATGATTCCGTAAAAGCTTCAACATATGTAGAACATCCGTATATGTATTTTATACTTTTCGAATGGAAACCTTTGTATTTATAAAAAGACATTACTAATATTATGAAAGTAATGCTTTCGGCCGAAAACCGCTTTAGCGGTTATAAAACGCCAAATATATATTAGCAACAAATTGATTAATTGATTTATAATGGCTTTTACATGACGAATTCCAGTTCCTTAAGAATATGTCTATTTCCACCCACTAAATCGCTAAATATGATTACAACTTATAGTTTGAAATCAGTTACATCACATTAAGCTTCAATAGGAAGTTTACTCAATAAAATTAAAATTTTTTATGTGCAATAAATATTTTAAATATATGCATATGTATGTATGTATGCATTTCTTACCTAATTCTAATAGAATGTCTTTTTCAAAAACGGCTTTATATTATTTGAAATAAATTCTTGAATTGCGAAGGATCCCCGTTCTACATAATAAAATCCAAAACTTTCTTTATTTTCTTTCTTTCATTTCTAGGCAATCTCAAAAATGTGTATTTGCGAAAAGCAATTAGCTATTTATATATAAGTATTTAGCAATTAACAAATTTGTAAAAATTGGCTGAGAGCAAAACTATTAGGGGTATTCTCTATGTCTATGGAATTGTGCTAGAGATCGAGAGCACCCCCGTTGCAAAATTGTGACATATTCAAGTGAAACAATAACAATCACACAGGCATAGGGTTGCTTTTCCCTTCACAGGGTCGCATTTTCCCTCTTGCTTTCTGTGGGAAATAAATATACATAGGTTTTGGTATAGGATATTTTCCTATCGTACCATATGTTTTTTGCATGTGTTTTGTTGTTGTGCCATTGCACGAATAGGAAAATTTTCCTATCCGTGCACCGTAGCATGCATTTCCTTTACTAAGAGAATACCCCTATTATTTTTTTTAGTTTTCAAGAACATGAAATATAACGCATGGATTCGAGATTTTAAACGCGATTTTTTCGTAAATGGTGCATTAATCACTTCTGAAAATCATGGAATTATACAAATCAAATTTGCATAATCATAAATAATCAATTATTAGAGTTGCTAGGTATAGAAACATTTGTTCAAAATTATAAATAATTTTAAAATATTAATACTTTTGATATCTATAATAAACTTATTAGCTTAAACTTTTCTAATTTTAATGAAAGAAATATGATGGCTAATAGGTTTTTATGAACAATATTTAAGTTTGATAATCCAAGAATTTGAACCAACTTCGTCATCAACCATATGATTTTCATCGTGTCGTAACCCTCTACTCTATATACCTTGATATCTCTTCAGTATTCATGTAAAATTATTTAATGACAAACAAAAGTAATTCTAAAATAATAGTTTGGTTCAGCAAAGCGTTGAAAACATAATAAATATAAAACTTTTTAAATTTTAAATTTTATTAATTAAAGTTAATGTATTAGAAATCCAAAGTCGCAGAGCCACAATTTTGAAAATTTGCTTGCTTGACTTACCGTTGAATCAAATATATTTTGCGAAACTCCAAGTTCGCTGAAACATTATTTATGTACGTATGTAGGTTCAAATCCTATATCGACTTATTTTTTTCCAGAAAGTTCTTAGTACCACTTCTTCCCTTCATGACATTTACAAGTACATGGCGTATCGGCTCGAACTGGATGCCCCTGGGGGAAAGATAAAGAATCATGCAACTTGCCGGCCCGTCGATCGTTAATTAAACTGCATCGATCTAAATGCCGGGGACTAAAGAGATTCAGTTGAAGAAGCTACAATCTTGCCAAAACACTGATCTAAGGAATGTGAAGGGAAACCTCTAACTATGTGCCATTTACACAGTAAAACATTTATACTCTCAGTTCGGGAGAATAATGCTGTGTAAGCAATATATGCTTGGATGCTATCGTCGGAACCATTAGACAGACACTTATTGGAAGCTGAACCATACCCTAGGCACATCAGGAAGGGAGTACTCGACATCAAAGGCTCTTCAAAGCGTTTTAGCATAATACCGCTGGAGAGTACGGTATACCGACTTTCTTCAAACACTATTCACCGAAATTCCGTTAACACCTTCATAAATTCTCTTACTCTGAATGGCGTCCTTGAAATTTAACCTCCAGCTATTGCAGACAAAGAGCTTTAGTTGACTCGAGAAACCCGATTAATACTGGCACAGTTACGGTTTAGATATTTTATTCGATTAACTCCTATCTATCTACTATAACTCATCTAACAACCCTCTCCCTCTGGTCCTAACCCGTCAAACAACCCGTTCGCTGGACCTTCCATTAGATGACCTCGATGACTTAGACTAGTTTGCCTGCTCCTGGGCATGGTTTGGCTAGCCTCTATAACAACAATAGCTTATTTTTTTCCTATCTTCTCGACTTAGTAAACATCAAATTTTTTATTTAATAATGGGTTGTCGTAATAAATATAATGAAATTAAAAATGGGGTATCATTGACAATTTTTGCCTCAACTGGAATCGTTAAAAGTTGTGTCCAAAAATATTAAATTAAACTATAAATTCATATGTAGATACCTTATATGTTGCATTCCCTGGCTTGCTCTCCTCGCATATGAAACGTGCTATGATGGTCTCACACTTATTATCGAAGTTAGAGTCCACAGCGCTAAGTTCGAGTGCGTTCGGATATTGAGCCAATGCTTGAATATTACTTGCCGTAGCAATCTTAGCCTCAGTCTCGATTTCTAAAATTGTGGATTCGCCATCATTATTATTGGTAACTGGAATTATTTGAACTGTATATGATTGGCATGCATACAATTCATCAACATAAAACGTAGTTTTATTTGTTTGTTTATAAAAGCTTTGGCTAGATGAGTTTTCACTAATCCATCCCGCTAAGCGATATTCAATTACACATAAATCGGCAAACTGAGGTGGACTCCACGAAATATTCAGAGCCTGAGATTCGGAAAGCACTTTAATGTTTTGAATAGATGTTGGCCCTGAAAGGATAAAATGAAATATTAATATTCAATGACTATCATATATGTCAGCTCAATGCTAAAGAGACGAAAAATGTAGTGTTTCAATATTTTTCTACGATGGATTTCATTTATACTAATAAATAATATAATAAGGCATACAATTTGTTAAGCTGGAAATTGCACTCATCCAGCTGCCTGACTCCAGCTCTTCCTCCAATTTATGATGTGTGTAGGAGGATGGAGCCATATGTACAAGCTGACGCAAGTGAGGCATACGACTTCTAATCTTAGACCAAGTAACCTCTGGGCAGCCAAAAACAAACCCTTTGGAGGCAAGCTAAAGAGAGAAGAGGCAATTCTGCGGTTATGCGGAGGGTTTGGTAACCACCAAATCAAAACTCTTTTCCAATGAAAAAAAAAAAAACGCCCCGCCGTGGTGTCAAAATCCTGCTCTGAGTTTTCACCATTAGAGTGGATAAAGAAGGTATCTTCGGCACAACAGTCGAAAACATCCCCAAATGGGAATCAAATTCGCCGAATCCTTACGTACCGCTGCTGCAGATATCATTGGATTTCGGCAAGGCCATTAAAAGAACTGCAACAATAATGAATGCCGTAGAAAGAAAGCAGACTATCTACCACAATAAGTGCTGGGTGGGATTGATGCCGAAAACTGAAAAGGAAAGCGAAAAGACTTCGCAGTCCGACCAAAAAAGAAACAGCCCGAAATGCTTTGAATGAAGAGGTTGAGAATCTGGCCAACATGGGTAATACTTCAAACTCTATGAAAACATGCGGCGACGTACAAAAGGTTTTAAGAACGAAGCATACACAACCAGGAACCAATAAAGTAATCTGGTCAACGTGTCCAAGGTATTCTGAGTTTATGGAGGGAACACTTATCGATTCTGCTAAATATGCGACACCCGTAATGATGATCCAGAATCCACAATTGAAGATAATGGAAGAGACATATCAATACCCGACTATAACGAATTTCGAATAACGAGCTATTAAAATACGTCGACGAAAAACGGACAAGGTGCATGCATCAGCTTCGTTGCAGAATATAGTCGGACGTACACATACCCAACAATTGGACCTTAGTGTGCTCTGCCACATTATGTGAGAGATTAAAGCCCACCGCGAAAGAAAGAAAATCTACACGCCACCTTCTCATAGATTTAAAGCTGCCTTCGGTATCACAAAAAGTAGCTGCCTCAATGCTGATACTTGTATGTTTGAATTTGGTATCTCGGCCATACTTATATGGCTGTGTAAACTAACGCTGGACAATATCACAAATCAGACAGAATGGGGAGGCACCTCTTCGAGTCGTTCAATATCAAGCGATGGACAACCTGATACAGAAAAAACAATAAGATCCGAGGATCTTACTAGAACAGGTACAATATTTTAGAAAAGTGTACAATGCTGGCGTATGTCAATATTATTGCTATAATTGGCTATAACAACTACGCCCTTCTGCGTTCAAAAGGACCTGGTTTCGCGTGGTATTTTCAGTTCGCGCCAAACTGGGAGAATAAGAAACGAATGGTGCGCAATTATTTATTCGACGAAAGCCGTGCCTACGTCAATGGTAGTACTTTTGGTTTGGTTGTTTTTTTCCAACAATTGAAGAAGAAAGTTCACAATTCGAAGCGTATAATTTTGTAACTTCTTCCAAATAACATAGCCTGAAATTGGTCCCATAGGAAGTTGAAAAAAAATTGCAGCCGTAATGGGAAGAAATAATTCGCTGATTTCAATGATCATGATTATCTCTATACCACGTAGTCCGATTTTAATTATTCTTTTTATATTAGAGAGGGTATAGTTCGAAGCTGATCTCATATAAATGTTGAAAAAAATATTAAACTGTGAGAAGAAAAGGGAGTCAAGCGACGTTGTTCGACGTCGGAAATTCTGATGGCCTAATTGGAAAGGTGCCCCTACAGGTCGATGAACGGGAGATGAGTAAGTTCTTGTGACATGTACTACAGCGACCATATAAAGGAACTCAAATTCTCTTCAACATTTCGCTGATTTGTACCCACGCCCCGACGCAACAGAAAGATGTGAAAATTATACTTGACAACTGTATCGACAGGGTGGGTAAAGAAGGTATTTTTTTTAATAATAAAAATAATATAAACCCAGCGGAGTAGTAACGGAGGAAGATTTTACCGGAAATCCTATTGTATATAACGCAAAGCGAACAACAAAAACTGTTTTTGAACGGACTAATTTTTTTCTGAATGGACTTTATAATTAGGGTTCCACACACCCACCTTAACACCCTAAAAAGCTCATTTACATGCGCTTTTGGTAATATCCCATCTAGTGTACTTAATTTCTGCGCCGATTTTCTCTATCTATCTAATACTTCAATATAAACTCGATAAGTTTGGGCTTCAACCATCTTCACTTAAATGGATTTTGTCATTTTTGATAGGTAGAAAGATATTTCGCGTGAAATATTAATAACATCTGGTGTTCCTCAAGGCAATCATCTCGGTCCGCTACTTTCATTCATCAACGATCTGCAAAACGTGGTTCATCATTCTAAAGCACTTATGTACGCAGATGATGTCAAACTCTTTAAATCGTGCGTTCTATAGAAGGTAGAGAACTCTTTCAACTTGATCTAAATAACCATATCATGATGTGAACTGTATACCGTTAAATTTAAACAAGTGTAAGTGTAAATATGTATATGTCCTTCTCCCGAAAATCATTACAATCATTTGTCTATACGATTCAAAATCATAATGTTGAACAAGTTACTGACTTCATTGACTTAAGTGTCACAATTTTAGAAACCATATAAATACTTGTGTTAATAAGGCTAGAGAAGTTCTAGCTCTTATCAAACGGTGGGCTAAGGAGTTCCATGACCAAAATATCACCAAATTTCTTTACACTTCAATCGTTAGGTTCGTTTTGGAATATGATTCCGTTGTATGGATACCACACTATCAATGATTAATTGGAATTTGTACAAAAACAATTCTTATTATCCGCGTTAAGGAATTTACATTGGGATGTGAATAAAAATCTCCCTCCACATAAAAGCCAATTAAGGCTTAATAGTCTGCCTTCACTCCGTAGTCTACGATAGATGCTTGGAGTTTTATTTTTAACTAAGCTGATAAAAGACGTTATTACTAGGACATTCCTACTTAGCGAGCTTAACTTTTATTTATTTATTTTATGAAGAAAAATAATTATACAATAATTATCTTAGTTATGAACTAAAGCGCTGGTTGCTATGGTCTTCCGTTTTGCTTAGAAATATATATTGTAAACTATTTAAGGTAAAAAGTATATATGTGTATCTACGCATGAAAAAATTTAATTTAAAGATAAAAAAGAGTATGGGTACACCTACGTACAATTGAAAAGTGAGTGAGATGTGTTAAATTACAGGTTAAGAAGAACTTATAATTAAGATAATGGTATTGTCATATGCATTCTTAAGGTGATCCAAATGTTTGTGTTATTTGTATGAGGTATTTCTAATTTGATTTAATCCTAAGCAGACATCTGACATGTGTGCAACTGTTAGCTGATTCGGACCACAAAATGGGCAAGGCAATTTATGAGATCCATTGAGGAGATGAGAGTGTGTGAAAACCAACTGTTGTTAGTCAACGCAGCTGGAAGAGAACCGTGATTGCAAGTAACTGATTATTAACTTCTTGAAGTTTTTATCGGTGAAATAGTCAAATATACATATGTAATGGCTCATTACCTCCAGCCTTTTTTCTGTGATCAACATATTCATTACCTTCAATCCTAGCATGTCCAGGTACACAGATAATTTTTATTGAGTTATTATTTTGAAGGAGCATCTCCAGGATACTGGAAATGATGTAGGGATATATAATGCTGTGAAATGGAGTATCAATGGTTAACTTGCTGTCAGAGCATATAACAGACTGCTTCTAGCAATGCAGCTGATATCATCGATAACAGTGAATTCGCAGATCACCGACGGCAATAGCATCTTCTAGCCCATTTATTACCGCAAATGAAGTGATGGTATCGAAGCTACCATTCATCCTTAGGAGCCAAATTGCTTCAAGATATAACTGCCTATATTCATACGCCGAATTATTCTCTTTTGAATGCTTAATAAATCGCTTATTATAACAGAATCTGGCCATTGGGAATGAATCTTATGATTTTTTAGTGACGGTTTAGATACTAAGTTTTTCGAATTATAGGTCTACACTGTTTTTTGTTAGTATTATTGTGATGCAAATTACACTTTCTTAAATGTTAGACAAACCAGTTTCCGCTAAGATAGTTTTAATCAGCGAGGCAGGAAATGCATGAATACACATTTACCGCAAGGTTTTTTCTTATGGATACTTGGCTTTAAATGGGTAGTTAAAATGGGCGCAATGTACAACAAATGATTTTTAATCTAACCCAATGTCTACTTTAATTTCTAGGGTTTGAATATTTGGGGATAATAAAGGTCAAAAGTCAGAAAAAGTACTCCGCTGGAGTATGTTTACCGTCCATATGCTTTTAAAATTCATACACATCTGATACACCCTAATGTCTTGAGTTTTAGAGTTTATTTTTTGATGAGAACTCGTTTGTTGCAAGTATTAATGAGCTACCGACTTTCAACTTCGAAATGTTTTCGGTTTCGGAACTTGGTCCATTTATTTTGACTTAATGAATAGCAAAAAATTAGTACATGTTAAGTGGTTTTTTTTTATCTAATATATTGACTAGCAAAAGCTTGGGATTTTTCCTTTTTACGGCAAGTAAAGGAAATAATTCTTTTCCGAGAGGTTAGACTTTTTACGGTTACAATTTGGACTCTTCATTAATATGAAGAAAATCGTTTTTATTTTTCGATGTACTTGAAATTTGGTATATAGTTGACTTTTTGCCTAGATTAGCATGGTGTACCAGGGGCCGACCTATTCAAAAAAATAGTTTTCATGGTTCCAGTTGCTTGAAGTTTGTTACGTAGTTGACTTTTTACCTAGATTCGCATAAACACTATTTTTCTTTCCGGGAATTGTATAAAGCATTGACCTATTCGAAAAAATTGTTTTTATGGTTCGAGTTATCTGAAATTCAGTACAAAGGTAGCTTTCTGTTTAGATTAGCAGGAACACTATTTTTCTTTCCAGGAAATGCATAAAGGACCGGCCTGTTCGAAAAAATCATTTTGATGCAGAAGGATACCCGCAGTAGTGGAGGTTTTCACAAGCAACGAGAAGGAAATAACTGAAGTCACGGTGATTCGATAACGCAAAGGCGCCTTGATGAGAGCATCCTGAACAAGCCACGTAAAATCGCTTTCAAATATATCAAGAGAGTTTTCGTCGGCAATATAGCAACAGAACACGGTGCCTAAATGACGGAATTTTCCCGAAGGTAAGGAAGAAGCTGCGCGTACGCTTTTCAGAACCTGAACAAACTGGCACACTCTTATGATATTTTCCTTTTGCTTTAGTTTAAAATGAAATATTGGACGAAGAGGGGAATCAGCAATTATTTATGATTTACTTACGTGTTTCCAAAGTCTGAAAGGTTTTTTTAGTCAATGATAGAGTTGTTCCATTATCAGAAATTCCTTGTAATGTAATTTTGTATTGTCCACATGGGTCCAAATTTTTAAAATTATATTGGTTTTCCGTGGTTTTATTCCAAAAATTTATTTGTGCTTCTTTAAATCGTTGCAACGGCCCATTTATATAAATCTCGAAAGCTTTGGTATTAATTTTCGAGTTTGTAGGACCTTCCCAATGTATTGCGATTTCCGTCGATGTTATATTTTTCGGCGATATAATCCAGGTATCAGGTTTATCTTAAATAAAACAAAACGAAATATTACTATTATAATTATATATATATATATATATATATATATATAGGGTGTTTTTTTATAGAGGTATAGAACTTTAAGCTGGCATTACTTTTCAAGATGGCGACCGATTTAACAGCTGTCAAGAGATTTATTCTCAGTTTGGTTTGGCAATTCATCATGAATAGACTCACGCCTGAACAACGCTTGCAAATAGTGCAATTATATTTCGAAAATAATGGTTCTGTGCGGAAAACGTTTCGCGCACTACGTCCAATGATACGGACCAATGATTCCACCAGCCCATAAAGCGTACCAAACAGTCAGTTTTGCTAGATGTAACGATGTTTCAACATACACTTGAGGATGACCTTCACTCCAAATGCGGCAGTTTTGTTTGTTGACGTAGCCATTCAACCAGAAGTGCGCTTCATCGCTAAACATCGCTAACATGGACGTAGTGCGCGATAGGTTTTCTGCACAGAACCATTATTTTCGAAATAAAATTGCACTATTTGCAAGCATTGTTCAGACGTGAGTCTATTCATGATGAATTGCCAAACCAAACTGAGATAAATCACTTGACAGCTGTTAAATCGTTCGCCATCTTGAAAAGTAATGCCAACTTAAAGTTCTATACCTCTATAAAAAACACCCTTTATATATATATATATGTGGTTTGTTTAATAATTTTATTGATTCTTTATATTTATTTCTTGTACAATCTACTTATTTGAATGTATATTGAATATAAATATAATTAATAAAATTGGATTTGTTTAATGCGTATGAGTTGCGTTCCGGTCGGTGCCAAAGTGTCAACTGTTCGTTCGTTCGTTTGCTGTCTTCTCATAACGTGGTCATCGTCAGTCGCTCTTTCGTCCTCTCATCTCTCCAATTATCTTGTCCGTCTCTTGTCGTTGCAGAGTTGCATTCCTTTACGTTGCTGTCAGTGTGTTAAAGCTGTGTCCACTTCTTGTTCTACGTCCGTCTGTCACTCCCACATTCGGCCGTCCTGACTTAGGATTCGACCCGAATCCTGGACCCCACGGCTTGAGATATTCTGCCACTGTGGAAGTAGAATTAGGTCCCTCCACTTCGTCTAGCTTTTCCACTCTGTAACGGCCGTGTGGCAACCTTTCGACGATTTTATACAGTCCAAACTATTTCTGTTTCAATTTTAAATTCGTACCAAATTGAGTGCGCTTTACAGCCACTACGTCATTGATTTCATAATTTACATCATCCTTGCGTTTCCGATTGTAATTCCGACGGATTTCTTCTTGAATTGCTGAAATACCCTGCTTGGCCAATCTACTAACTTCATTGCGATCGCCTTCGACCGACTCAATTGCTTCATTTTCAACGATTTTGTCTAACGGTGGTGATTCTGACAACCTCATGTCACATCCTGTCAATAATTTAAACGGCGCTATTTTCGTACTTCTCGGGGCAGAATTGTTTATGTACTGCTGAACTTTCCAAATATGCTTGTACCAATGATCGGGATTATCCTGCGATAGCTTTGCTAACATGGGTATAACGATTTTGTGCATCCTTTCGACCTGTCTGTTTCCTCTCGGTACTCCGGTTGTGATGAGTAAATGTTATATTTGGTTTTTCTTACAATAATCCTAGAAGGCATGCGGTGTAAAGGCGGAACCCCTATCGGTAACGATTCTTCTAGGATTTCCAAACGTGGCTTCCTGCTTTGTCAATCGGTCAATCACTGCATCAGCACCCGTGTCCTTTGTGGGGTAGAGCCACACAAACTTTGAAAATGCATCAACAACAACGAGGATGTAGTTATATTGTTTCCGAGTAGCCGCGAGTGGACCAACGTGGTCTATATGGAAAGTCAGCAAAGGTTTATCTGCTTTTTCTATGGGTACCAAAAACCCATCCTCTTTTCCCGATTTGGCATTTACTATTATACAATATATAAAAGTCCTTCTCAATGCAATCTTTGGTCTTCTTCACAGAGAAGTGTCCGTGACGACGCTCCATCTCAATTATCTCTCTCTTCATCTGCGTAGGTACCACAATTAGCTGTCGAGCCGAATCTTTATACAGAACATCATTGCATACATACAAATCTTCGTAAGTGTTCGCCTCCAAAATCTTACGTACTGCCTTCGTCCGAGGATCCTTCATTTGTGCCTCTCTAAGTCGATGTCGCAACGATTCTTCTATAACCATACATTGCACTCTACTGAGCGCGTCTACATGCCTCATTTGCGCTCCTCGTCGGTGTTCGATCACGTAATCGTACTCTTGGAGGTACATAGCCCATCGTGCCACTCGCAGCGGGAGTCCTTTTTCTGCAACGTCATTGTGAATGCGTTGCAGTCAGTGATTAGCTTAAATCTTGACCCCAACACATATACGCGCCATTTTTGAAGCGCTTGGACTATGGCGAGTACCTCCAATTCGTAGGAATGATACTTTTGTTCGGCGGGTGACGTCTTGCGGCTCATGAACTGCACCGGATGTAGTTGCTGGTCTTCGGAGTTCTTTTGGAGAAGAATGGCTCCGTACCCATACATAGAAGCATCGGTGTGGATTTCGGTAATTGCCTTAGGATTAAACATCGTGAGAACTGGTGCTTGGATCAGGGCCGTTTTCAACTGTTTAAAAGATTTTAAGGCTTTATCGCAGATTTTAAACTCTTCGGTTTTCTTTAGCATGTCTGACAACGGTACCGCAATCAAGGCATAGTTTTTGATGAAACGGCGAAAGTAAGACATTAAGCCTAAAAATCTTTGTAGTGATTTTTTCGTCTGTGGCAAAAGAAAATTTTCTATTGCTTTTGTCTTATCGGTGCTAGGTCTAATCGTACCGTTCTCGATTATATACCCAAGGAATTGTATCCTTTTTTACAGGAACTGGCATTTTCCCCAATTAACCCTCAAGCCTTGTCGCTCGCAAGCTTCAGTGCCTTTCTCAATTTCTCTACAGCTTCTTTCTCAGTCTTAGCCGGGATCACCAAATCATCCATATAGGCAACTACTGTCCCATCCCTAATATAATCATTCAAAATTGCATGTATGTAACGACAAAATACTGCTGGTGAATTACAGATACCAAAAGGTACATACTGAAATTCATACTGGCCACTATGAGTTACGAACGCTGTGTATTTGCGGGAATTTTCATCCACCGGTACATGGAAAAACCCATTGGTCAAATCTAAAGTCGTGTATACATTTGCTTCTCTAAGCCTCTCTAGTGCGTCATCGATTAAGGTCATAGGGAAGTTATCGCGTATAATTTTCGAATTCAACTTACGATAGTCGCAACAGAGTCGTTTTGTGCCATTCTTCTTTGACAGGAGCACCACAGGCATAGCTCGAAGAGCTTGGACGTATTATGCCTTCATCCAGCCACTGTTCTACTTGTTTGTCTATAATTTTTTGTTCTTCATATGACACCCTTCGCGGCGGTTGATAAACAGGGACTTCGTCAGTAAGGGTGATTTTCATGTTCACTGGAGGGGTATTGTCTTTCTTTGGCTTGTACTCTTCTATAATTTCCCTTACCACGCTAGCCAATCCTTTATTAAGGTGAGCTAAATCATAATCTGGTTCTTCCCCGCTGATCTTAAAACATGAGCTTGAAAAAATATTTGCCATCGGATCGTCGTCCTTTGGTACAACAGCTTTTGTTACATCATCGTTATCGACGTTACTCGACACCACAGTTTTATCTCTAAATTCAATGTTATCGTCTCGAACCAGCATGTCAAAATATTTAAATATGGAAGTACCAAGAATGATTTCATAGCTTATGTCACCTGCTTCCACTACGTGAAACGTCAAGTTTACTGGGCTTTTATCTATTAGTACCTTTATTTCAAAACTACCCCTAGTCGATATTCTGGATGCACCAATACCAAACAGTTGCCGTATTTCTGGAACCAATTGAATAGATTTATCCAACTTGTTAAATATGTCGGATCTCATTAAACATAAACTACAGCCTGTATCGATTAGAGCCCATACGTCCATGTTGCAAACTTTTATCTTTTTAAGTTTTAAGTTAGTTTTTGGAGCTTCACCAATTGAATTAACGTGACCCTGTTCACGCTTTGTGCCCGTACTCTGTTGATGTTCACGCCTTGTACTTGTACCCTGTTGTGTTTTGCATTCGAAAGATCTATGTCCAATTTGTTGACATTTAAAACATTTAAATTCTCTGTGTTTGCATTCTTTCGCTAAATGCGAAAATTCGCCACATTTAAAACATCTCTTTTCGGTTTTTGTTGGCAAAGAAGAATTTATGTTTTCTTGTTTGGGTCTGTTACATGGTTCAACCTTCTTAAAACTATCCAATCTTGATTCCTGCGTAATCTTTTCGTAAATGACTAATTGCTCTTTCAGATCGCTAATAGTTTTTGCCTGATAAAGTACAGCCTTACTGAATTTAGAACCAGGAATACCATCAATAAAATATTCCAATAAACTTTCTTCATCTAATCGAACCGATTTGCCTATCTCCATTAACGCATACAAATACTCGCGATATGATTCGCCTTGCTTCTTGTGTCTTTTCGCTAATATTTTGTGAACATCAGCTGCGGACAGCTTATTACCGAACTCTTTACTGAGAGACAATTTCAAGGAACTCCAATCCCGTAACCCAGTTTGACTACTTACAAAAAGTTTAGCAGCACCACGTAACAATTGTTTTGCGTATATAAATTTATGAACCTCGTTCCAGTTTACGATTTCGGCATTCTCTTCTATTTGCTCAATCCACTTCTTTATGTCGGATGTGTCGGAACCATCGAAGGTTGACAGACTTTCCTGAATATCTTTAAAAGTGAAGTGTGCGGTACTTGCCGGCGCAGCGATGGTCTGAATGGAACTTCAATTACGGATTCATTCGGCTGAGAATCACCATCTTCACCTTCATCTTCGTCGTCACCATCATCAATCAGGCCTAAATGTTGGAGTAGTCTTTCCCTAAGTTCATGTTTGCGTCCAACCAATCCTAACCCTAGCTCTCTTAATTTTTCTTTTAGAGTCACTACTGTCATTTTTAGGACTGCGTCCGCGTCTATGGCACCTGTGTCCATTTCGCTGTACTTCTAATATAAACTTATCGATTATATTACTTTTCAGCCTTAAATCTGAATGTAATGGTTTAAAAATGTTTCTTGCAGGTCTATAATTATAGTAGTATTTTTTTTTTGTTGAATGTAATTTCGCTCTGCTACCATCGACAGTCTTTTCAAACATATAAAACGATATATAAGCAAGGTACAATGCCGTGAATAAAATTTAAATGATCGACAAATTACACATAAATGAACATACGTAAGTAATTTAAATACACCTGAAATCTTATACAATTTTAATCTTATTTTATGAAGCAAAATTAATCAATTCGAACATCAATTAAAGCATAGACATCGTTCGATAACACATTTCTAATCAGAAATTGCATTCCACAGGTGTTTGTTGCCGTGTAAACGTTCACGTCAAATACACATAAATGCACGAATTCCAATTGTTTTATATCGGAACGAATTTCCGTCATCCCTTGTCAATTTTGGTTTAGTAACACACCGGTTTCGGCAAACCGCCATCTTCAGTGTTTGGTTTCGTTCTTTTTTATAGGCTACGTATTTCATTCCGTAGAAAGTCTTTTTCCACTCTCTTAACCGTTCTCCTGCTCGCTGGTGTGTTTAATTTTATCTGGATCCGGGCGTATTTGGGTGTGACGTTCAAGGACAGACATTGTCTGTTGAACCAGATGTTTGCTTTTGTCTTATGTATTTTGGATAGACGTCGTTTGTACCTTATTAATATTATGTTTGGGTTTACATTGAAAGCCTGACAGGCGCTAACTGAGTTGATTTGGTTTTGTGTTTTTTCCGACAGGGTGGATACTAGATTTATATCGGAACGAATTTCCGTCATCCCTTGTCAATTTTGGTTTAGTAACACACCGGTTTCGGCAAACCACCATCTTCAGAACGAAACCAAACACTGAAGATGGCGGTTTGCCGAAACCGGTGTGTTACTAAACCAAAATTGACAAGGGATGACGGAAATTCGTTCCGATATAAATCTAGTATCCACCCTGTCGGAAAAACACAAAACCAAATCAACTCAATTCCAATTGTATTTGCAGCATACGCACTGCTTTAGCTACACTGTCAACTTCTAATTAGAATTGTGTTTTTTTTTTCAACTTTCAACACTGCACTATCTTCTTTACAAATTCAGAACTAAATTCTCAACTTCTATACTAAGCTTTTGTTTTGCTTCTCGATATCATTTCTTTATTCTTCTTTTTTATTTAATTTCTTTACCTTCTTATCGTGTTCTTTCTACCTTAAATCGCATTCGTCTTTCCTTCGCTTGAAGAATTTTCGTTTTCTTATTCGACTCAACTTTAACTTCACATTTATTTCGCTTCGCCTTCTTGCTGCTAACTGGTATGCACCTGCTGCTGCCGCTAACGTATGCATGTATGTGATTGTTCTCTGCTTTAACCGACTTCGCTGTTGAAGTAAACGTTTTAGTCGCAATGGTGGTGGGTTTGTCTACGCTGCCGTCCACATTTGAGCTATGTTCATAAAAACTTGTATGGCGACGTCGTTGTTGCTGCAGAACTGCGTCCCTGAGGATGCCTTCTTCGGTTGGCTTATTCCGGGCGAGCCCCCAAAATGTGGTTTGTTTAATAATTTTATTGATTCTTTATATTTATTTCTTGTACAATCTACTTATTTGAATGTATATTGAATATAAATATAATTAATAAAATTGGATTTGTTTAATGCGTATGAGTTGCGTTCCGATTGGTGCCAAAGTGTCAACTGTTCGTTCGTTCGTTTGCTGTCTTGTCATAACGTGGTCATCGTCAGTCGCTCTTTCGTCCTCTCATCTCTCCAATTATCTTGTCCGTCTCTTGTCGTTGCAGAGTTGCATTCTTTTACGTTACTGTCACTGTGTTAAGCTGCGTCCACTTCTTGTTCTACGTCCGTCTGTCACTCCCACATATATATATTTATATATATATATATATATATAAATAACTAAATAAATAAATACATATATATATATATATATATGTGTGTGTGTGTGTGTATTTGATACTTTGTAACCGCTGAAACGATTTTCGGCCTCTCCAATTTGTTGGTATCATATTAAGACGCAAAACCAGGGTATGTAATCCTATGTAAGAATATAAGAATTCGGGATAGATAAAGGCATATGATATCTATTTATGGTATGTGTGTATTACATACGTGTATTAAAAAAATATTTTTGGCACAGACACTTTTAGTTGCGAAAGTTATCTCACAAACCACTCATCAAAACTCGAAAAAACGCGGAATACATACGTGTGTACATACTATGTAATCCTCATCATGATTCCATATAGTCATGGACGCAATTGGTAATAAACACACTAACAAATACAAATATAACGGGTATAC
Organism: Neoceratitis asiatica; assembly: GCA_030068015.2. Lineage (NCBI taxonomy): Eukaryota > Metazoa > Arthropoda > Insecta > Diptera > Tephritidae > Neoceratitis > Neoceratitis asiatica. The sequence goes on from CM061527.1 coordinate 53,151,739, forward strand.
ATATCCAACACCAAATTTGTAAAACATTTCTAAATGTAATTATACATTCTTAAGAGATGGTTAGAAATTCTGACTGAAATAGATTCAAAATGTGACTACTGTGCTATTATAAAATATTTATTAACTCCGACCCTTAACTTCAATTATTAATAAATAAGTCGAACTTACTCATTGTTATAGTTATACATATTTTTTTTAGAAGATTGATACACACTGAAACCTTTTGATATAGGTTCCCAATTACCATCTACATTCATGATTGGGATGTGAATACTTAGCATACGATATAGATAAGTCCTGGCCATCAACGACAGAGGTATCTTTTTGAGTTTTTACCGAGTGAATTAAAACAAGGACGAAAATATTAGGGTAAATTTGTCTTTTTGTCACAAAACTCCTCAGAAACAGCTTTCCCGATTCCTAATTATTTGTTTATTTGGTAAGTCTGAGACTCGTATTAATGATTCTATTTTCTTAAATTAATTACATAGGATGAAATTTTGCTTAGATTACGATCTCTTTTTTTTACATATATTTATGGTTGGATGAGTTGGAGTTTTGGTACTAAGGTAGCCTTTTGCCTGGATTGATATGCATACATAATACTTTCTTTTCAGGAGGTGGATTAGCGACAGGTAGCCGAAAATTTGTGTAATTTGGATTAAAGCATAGATCGAATATGTGTATATTAACAACAGTATTTTAGTATAAAGTAAACACCACAGCTAATGATGGATGATCAACTTCAGGAGAACTTCGCTACATTCTTTATAAAAAACTCGAAAACAAATCAAACAAAGGCGGATCATTTTGTTTTTGTGTGCTGTTGCGTTCATAGCAGTTGCGAGCTATATTTAAATGTTTAAGTTTCGAATAACTTCGGCAAGTTCATATCCATATTTTTATTGAGGACTTTGAATACCCAAAAAAACAACTAATAGATATCTCTAATATGCATCCATTAAATAGGAAAACAATCCTCCCTATTACGACTGGCGGCGTTGATTCTGTCGTAAAACAGCGACTCAAAATCGATATTGACTAAACGTATTTAGACGAATTCGCTTACAATTTGTTTTATATCGGTAAAAACTGCGTATGATGGAGTTTACAACGAGATCTATCTACAAAAAAATATTATAAAATATAATTTGATAATAATCAATAAGAATTTCTTTCCATAGTAAGAGAGAGTAAGAGAGAGGAATACCCAATAACAGGGGGGAAATTAAAGGAAGCAAGACTTTTGGTCTTCTAGTGTATTTTTCCGTAAAAATTAACTGTTACATTAAGCTCAAGCCATGAAAATGGAGAAAAGGGAAATTACGTTAAAAAGAAAGTTTATAAGACAAAACATCCCTTTTCTATCGATAATAATAAAATTCGATAAATTGGTTGGGACACAATTATCTGTTCAGATCTATTTGAAACCGTTGTACAGGTTTACAATTATGGAAAGCGCCATTTTGTTTATTTACACTTGAAAATAGGTGAGATAACCTGATTCCTAAAAGTTGTATATTCTCTCATTACACATCCAGAACCCAAAAGTAATCAAAAAAGAACCCCCCAAAAGAACACCAAAAGTAATCAAATTTCATTTTAAATAATTCCAAAAAAGTATAACTAAAACGTATTTATTTGTTAGAATAACGCGTCAAAGTCTACACTTAAACTAGTTTTTGCAATCAGAATGGTTAATACAAAAGTTTTTGGGAATAATTAAAAAAAATTAAAGCTTTTAAAATGTCACAAGACTTTATTTCTTTCTTTCTTTATTTTGATCATCAAATTCGCAATCGCCGATTTGGAAGATTGAATAATTTTATTTAATTCGTTAGGTTAGAAAAATCAAATTTTCTTTCTTTCCAGAATATTTTTATTTGCAAAGCAAATTCCTTCACATCTATGTACATATGAAACTAGCAGGGGTGCTTTTTTAAGCATATTAAAAAAAATCTTAAATTAGTTTATTTTGCATACAAGATAGATATATTTGAATTAAATTTACATAATACTAATCTTAGTTGTATAATATTTCTTATTATTACATAAGTGATTTTATTTGATAAAATTAAATTATTAAGTCAGATATGGTAGGAATTTTTTAATTTAATTATTTTAGAGGACAAATTAAAAATATAATAAGCAAATCGAAATTAATTCATTGTTATCGGCGCATGTGTATACACAATCACGCATGCTCATAACCATACGTACATGCATAAGTCAAAGCGTACAGAAAATACCGCTAGTTAAATTTGCAACAAAAAAAATGGTCTTCTCATGACAAACGCACACGTCTGCCTTCGCGCGTCTCTTGCACAAACCGAAGTGCCAAAAATTAGAAGTTGAAGAATTTTTTGTCTTAACTGGACAATTTTGAGCAATTTTGCCATCATCAGCCGCGGCTTGTGGACAGAAAGGGAGGAGTAAGGAAGTCACAAGAATTTTAAGCAATACCTGTGGACGGCACTTGAATGTTACGGATTAAAGGGAAAGGGCATGCAAATGTATGTTGTTGTTGCATAAGCTATTTGCTATAAGAAGAAGAAGCAATTAAAACAAATACCGCATGCAAATCCTCTTTCCTTTTACCCTTCATCCGAAAGCACTTTCCTCGCAACGAAGTCAAATTTTACCTAATATCAAGAATTGGTGTTGAGTTGACGACGATTTGAAAACACATACATTCGTGCATTTTAATACGTACACGCAAAACATATCCAATCATAACACTGCGAATTCCCTTCCTTCATTCAACTCCCGATCCACAAACATATCCTGCGACGATGAAAAAGTTTACAAAACTCAAAAATTCAAGTTGAGCAAAAACAAACACATTCAAAGTCCCTTGTATGTATACGAAAAACACATACATACAAAAGGCATACCAACTTCTTTCCTTTGGGCCCTCATTCACAAGCATTTCTTGCGACGGTCGAAAAATCTGCCAATTTAATCAAAATTAAAATACGAAAAAGGAACGAGGATTTGAACTCAAGGAACTTTTGTTGTGTGCCAGCGCAAGGCAACAGCTTGCTTTATTTTGAGGTAATAGGCGAACAGGAAATATAGAAGTACGATGACAGCTTTTGTATGGTTCGCTTCATTTCGGTGGTTGACTATTGTAGAATTTATCTTTGAACTTATTTCATGTTTATAAGTTAATAAAATGATAAAATTTTTAATTGCATAAATTTACATAAATAAGCAACCCTTCTTAAAATAAATGCTTTTGCGAAAAACCAACGGCAAACCAACATTTTTTTTTATCAGATAATTGAATTTTTACTATCAGATAATAAAGGAATTTGAAAAACGTATGAAATATATTACATTAATTAAATTTGATTCTTTCACCTCTATTCTAAGAATTTATAATCTATTTATGTACATACATATATATTTAAAAACCAATGCAAATTTTGATGAACGCCTATGACTTGAGAACCACCAGATCAATATGTACCAAATTTTGAGGAGTTACCAAGAGAGATTAGGAGAAGGTTAATGTGTAAGTTTTCATGAGATTAGCGCAGCTGTTCCAGAGATATGACCATTTTAGTGAACATTGGTCGCTACCCATACAAAATACATGCAACAACAATCAATACATGTAAAATTCCAAAATACGAGTATATTACGTGGTGTTGAAAGAGAGTCAGAGTGAAAAAAAAATTTAATAAAAATTAATGAAAAAGGTTTGAAAAGAAATTTTAAATAAATTTTTTCCGTTTTCTTTTCCAAAAAAAAAAAAAATCGAAAATTCAAAGTTTCAGTTAGATTTCTTGATTTTTTTATTTGTGTAGCAAAGTACGCTGGGATTCGCTAATCTATATACATATATAAAAATCAATGCAAATATTGACGAACCGCTATAACTTAAAAACCACCATATCAAATTGCACCAAATTTTTAGGAGTTAGAAAGGGATATTAGGAAAAGGTTAATGTGTAAGTTTTCATGAGATTAGCATAGCCGTTCCAGAGATATCACCATTTAAGTGAACCTTGGCCGCTACCCATACAAAATACATGCAACAACAACAAATACATACACGTTGTATGTGATGTTGAAAGAGAGAGAGTGAAAAAAGTGAAAATGAAAATAAGTTAAAAAAATAAAATTAAAAAACTTAATAGAAAAAAGTTTGCTTTGTCCTTTTCCAAAAAAATCGAAAATTCAAAATTTCATTTAGATTTTCTTTATTTTTTTATAGGTGTAGCAAAGCTCGCTGGGGCCCTCTAGTACTTACATACAAATATAAAATAATATTTTCGTTTATTTTAATAACAAGCACACGTAAATTTGTTATCTGTTCAGAAACATTTCTGAGCATATTTGTTATTACTACGCTAATGTTATACTCCAAAAGCCAATTCTGTTAAATTCTGGCGGCAGTGGTGAAATTCCCTTGAGACATTCTGGCTTATTCTTGAAGTTTTACAGGATTTTTCGCAATTGGTCCTTCTCGTTATTCTACGTTCTCTGTCTTTGTCCACAATGGAGTTGCTGCTGCTGCTTCCCTGCTTGTGCTTTTACTGTTGTCGGGTTGCAAAAGATGTTACACTTTTTATTTTTCTGCTGCCGCCAAATTAAACGACTGCTTTGGTATCATAAGAGTCACTGCTGCGACTGAATGCCCGGGCCCTTTTTTTTTTTTAGTAACCAAGGTTAATATTAAACCACTGTAAGTGAGTATTGTAATGTACCTCTATAAGCTAGAAGCTCGGAATAGTGAGAAACAGCTATAAGCTAAGAATCACTTAGGTTCCTTGAACTCTCTTGTCTTTGTGCGGAATGATTTACGGATTAACAATGTGCTCTCCGTTGGAAAGTGTAACGTAGGTAGCAAAGTTTTTTATGGGACACATGTTTTAACGATGTTTGTGCGCGGCATATCCCGAAACTATTGAATTAGTTTTGATCAAATTTTGTATTTTTTTTTTGGAAAGTGTACACGGGCCGATATTTTTACCAACAAATAGAGAGACCTACACTCGGAAGGCGACTGCAATTAGAAAAATTAATTTTTTTATAATTTTGGATGTTGGCAGCATAAATACAAAATATGACCCGTTAAGATAGAAGAAAATGAAAAGGTCGGCGTTGTTCGCTCTGTGCTCCTGATTTTATTGATATAATTTTTTTGGGGCAAACTTTTATTTTTACAGATATAGGAGGGCGAAGGCGGAATTTACGAAAATTTAAAAATGCTATATTTCGGTGATTCCTAAGCCGAAATTTATAATATTGATACTGCTGCTAAGTAAAATCGCTTTTTTTCATATTCATGAAAAAACCCATTTAAAAGAAAACAATACCATTTTTTATAGAAAAATCTTTTCTTCTCAAAATTTTGTTAAAAAGTGTTTTTAACTTAAGAGTACTGTGCAGGGCGAAGCCGGTGTTTGTCCGCCAAATAAGGAAATATATTTTACAATAAGATGCACAAAAAGGTTAGCCTATGGTCTTAATGAAACAATAATATTCTTAATGTTTTTTATTTAATTCAATTTCGTATATACTTATACTATCTTCAATATGTTCTTCAAAATTTGTAGATTCAGCGGATTGTATAAACTTCTAAATTATTATGTTTACAATATTTAGTAAACATAAATTTCGCTAAATAACCCCTAAGCCCTTTTTTGCCTCGGTAGTACTGCGGCATTGAAAATTTGGCGTGCCGCCACAGGCCCACAATCGTATTTGTTTGTTCTTGAGTATCCGGATCTCTGATCTTGATCTTTCGAATGTACGGAACGATTGCCTTTATAATGCATATATTCTTTTTCTTGTAAAGTTATTATAAAAGTTAGCTAAAGAAAAAAAATATTTTGGTAACATTAACGTTTTTACCTTCCAAAAATTATATACTTTTGTTGTACCCGTTGTTGATTTATTAATGACAGGAGGGTGTTTTTGTTTCTTCCACGTTCTACTTTCCCGAACACCCATCGGCCCTCAACGACATGACCTTTGTTGTATTTACGGTTCAAAAATTTGTTTTGTCTATTTCTACCGTAATACCCACGCCACCTATGTTCTTTTTATTAATTACAATTTCGCTGTAAACAAGTTCTCTACAAAAATTATACCAGTCGACCGCTTTATATCAATTTCCAAGTTCAGCTTCTGCTATTATATCTTCTTGGTTCATATTTTTTATCCACATAAAACAGATTACAATTATTTGTAAGGTGTACAATTTCACATAGAGTCGTCCTAGTTTTTCAATTTTTTCCGGCATCTTCATGCAAATATGTATAACTTTATAACTTTAAAATTTTTATATTACTTAATTCTGTTACCGTCATACGTAGCCATCAAAAGCATCAGGAGGTTTTAATAACTTAAGAGCGTGCCCAAGAGGGCATAAATATGTTCCTTCTGAGGGAGTCCAACGAACTAGTTGTTGGATTATTTCCTCTGTTCATACAGTTGTTTCTCCCCTAGCCCTTCATATCTACGAAAATAAAAGCTCCAAATACGAAGGACAGACAAAAGGAGTAGCAGTGTGATGAAATTTCCAAATAAAAAGGACAGACAAAAGGAGCGTCAGTATGATGAAAATTCTCCGTACTAAGGACAAACGAAAGGGTCAAAAGGGTATTGGCGAATAAGTCTGAGCTACAATCACAGCTGCGAGAAGCTATGGAAGCTGAAGGCGTAGATTTGAGCCAATATGAAAGATATGGAGAAGGAAGAAGCTGTTGGCGCCACAAAAGAGTTAGAGCAGTCAGCAACCAAGGTTGAGGAAAAGGCTTCTACGAATATGGACATGAACACGTGACCGGCTGCAATTTCGCAAATGAATAAGAACATTACCAAAGAAATTACGCAAAAGATGGATGAACAGAATGCCAAAATGTTACAAATGAATAGCAGCATTTCAGAGAAGTTGGATGAACAGGATGCTAAGTTGCTACAGAAGTTGGATTCGCAGGATGCCAACATGTCACAAATGAATGCCCACATTTCATCTCAAATACAAGAGCAAGAACTGCGTATTTTATCCTGGCTCATACAGCTTCAGGAGGGTGTTGTCAAAGAATGCGCAGAACTCAAGCAGAGACAGGACAAACTCGAGGAGAGGCAAGACAGAATAGAGGAGCTAATTGCGACCAAAGTTAGCGAATTGGAAGGTTGTGTCCGCGATTTGCTTTTGAATCATCCAAGCATTTCGAGGAGCACTTCTAGCATAAAAGCGCCATCTTTTGACGGCACCATCCCTTTAAAGGTCTTTAAGCTTCAGTTCGAAAAGACGGCTAGAGCAAATAACTGACGCATGGAGGAGAAGTCAGCTGCAGTATTCGTGGTATTGAAGGGACCTACAGCGGAAATTTTTCAGATAATTCCTGCATATGAGAGAAATGACCACAAGGCACTAATGCAACCCGGGGAAACACGCTATAGTAGCGAGCATAGAAGACAAATCTATTAGATAGAATTAGAGAACCGCTATCAGAAGTACAACGAGACCCCGCAGAAATTTACTGTGAGATTGAAAGGCTAGCTTATTTGGGTTATGGAGATAGTCTTGGAGAATACCTCGAGAGGATAAAAATTCAGAGGTTTATCAGCGGAATAAGGGACAAGTATAGCAGGCGAGTTGCGTATGTGAATCCAAAGCCAACATTTGCCGAGACTGTCTCGTATGCTTAGACAAAGGAAGCGACCGAGCTTTTGTGCAGACCAGCATACAAAGCGAACTGTGTGAAGTTGGAAAGTCCAGATTTGATAAAAGGAATCTAGGAAACGTCGAAAACCGCCAAACTATTGATAACCAGAATTTGCTACAATTGTAGAAGGCCAGGACACTTCGCCCGCGACTGTAATATAAGCCCCACGAGACAAATCGATAACAAGGCAAGCAACGTTACTATCAGTGGATATGCGGATGGACATGAGCGAGTACTAATTGTGGACACGGGCGCGTCAAACTCCATCATTTGATCCGACTTGATCACCAAGGAAATTAGTCAATTGCGCGGAGCTAAGTTGGGAAGAGTAAGTGGTGAGGACGCCAAGGTCCTGGGGAATGCCACGTGTAAAGTCATCATCGGGAATATGACAGTGTTACATGAGTTCATGGTAGCGGAAATCTTAGATGAAGTCATAGTTAGTGTGAACGTACTTCTTGGTCAAGGAATGAAGATCGACATAAAGAAAAGCGTAATGGAGTATGGAAATATGGAAATACCGCTAAGTATTGGCCACTATCCTGCGTACAATTGAAATGATTTGCCCCTGGTAAAGAACGAGCAGCTGAAAGGAAATACGTACGGAACGTAACGCCCTAAGGTTATGAGCGACAAGGTAGAAGGATGTATTAAGGCGAAGATTTGGAAAAAAAGAAATGGTAATGCTGTACGATTCTCCACAGAAGAAAATCTTGCACAGTAAGCGGGAAGGTCTGTACAAAGTAATTAGACGAATAAATAGTACGGAGTATCAAATCCAGACCGTTGGAAAACCAAGAACCAAATAGAAGTGATAGAGGACAGTGTGACGGAAATCGCAAATACGAAGGACAGACAGAAGGAGTAGCAGTGTGACGAGATTTCCAAATAAAAAAGACAAACAAAAGGAGCGGCATTATGATAAAAATTCCCCGTACTAAGGACAAACAAAAGGGTCGACAGTGTAAAGGAAATTCCCCGTCGTTAAGGATAAACGGAGCGGCTGCAGCTATCACAGCAAGAGACGAGTAGAAAACACAGTGGCGTTAACATTGCTGTGAGCTGTGTGTTTTAGAAACGGGTAAGCTGTGTGAAGCAGAAAATAATTGTGTCATAAAGAATTGTAGAATAAGCCATTGGGTATAAAAAAAGAATTGTAATTATTGAAGACTAAACAAACGTGGAGTAAATTCCTGACGATTAAGTGGCCAAACGCACAAATCTTGGAAATTTTTTTTTAGCAATCCAGGACTCGAAGGATTTGGGAAATCATCGAGGGTAGCTACGAAAAGCGTTGCAATATATATATATATGAATTCATTGAACTTGTCTGAGTTACTTCGTAAAAATTATAAGAAAAAAATTTTAAGAAAAAAGGCTTGCTTGTAGTTGTTGCTGTATAAAGATATAAAAAAAAAAAACAAAAAAAAAAACAAAAAAAAATTAACTTTTTAAATGTGCATTATGATATTTCTCATTTTTTACTAAGAAGATTTTCTCTATTAAATTTTTTTAAACATAAGTTATGATTCATAATTATAAAAAACTAAAAATTTAATTAGAAAATTGCTCTCTCAAAGTTTAACGACATGGACATTGAAAATGAAGAATTTGAGAGACAATGCAAAAAAAGAAGAACAAAGAATTCGTATCAACAATTGATTATGTTGAGGAGCTTTGTTCAGGCCACGTAGATTTAAGATAAGATGCCGAAATGACTGAAACATATGATTCTACTTTTTTAATTCATATATGTATATAGAGAATTAATGTAATTATATTTTACACTTTAAGAAATTTATATTTGAACATTACAAACTATTTATATGATATATATTAATTATAATATCTGCAAAAATAACTTTATACTAAACCAATTTTTTTTACGCTCTTCTTTAATTTTGTTAATTTACTCGTTTAAACGTTTAATTTCGGAAAAGCATTTCCTTTTTCACTGAATGTCTTCTGATTTAAGCACGCTTACATCAGAATTTTTATATAAAAATTAGAAGACTCCAGCATGCTTCCCTGTACCTATAAAAAATCAAGAAAATCTAATGTAAACTTGTAAGAAATGTCAAAATATTTGTTTCAATCGAACATTTTTTTTGTTCTTAAACAGAATTTTTTTAGCAAACATCAATAACAATTTTTAAATAAATTATTTAAGTCAAAAAACAATATCTAGTTGACCGGATTGTGAATCTAAACCATTCTCGAAAACATTTAAACACACACAAAAAATTTCATCAAAATCGGTCCATCCGTTTATTAAGAGTTCAATGACTAACACAAGTACAGAAGATTTCCATATGTACATATATATATGTATATATGTACATATGTAATATTTGCTAAAATATATATAAACTCGATTTTGATCCCAGTTAATATCTGTCCAATTGTTGTTTGCAAACAAAAGTGTGTGTTCAGATGATGAGTAAAATTTACTTTAGGCGTGTGAAAGATATGCAGTATAACCTTAATCAATTTAGATGCTTCTCATTTATAAAGTGTTGAATGTCATGCTCTAAAAAATCACTTTTACATTTAAATTGCTCTTTGAAATGGCTTTGTTTTAAATAAATTCACTTCGTAGTGCATGTGCTCTGCACGATGGTTCTTTTGCTGGACGAAAAGATTTTGAGTACAGCGGATGCTGTACGAAGTTTTAACAATTTACTTTCCACTCTCTTGAGTGGTTAATGACATTAAAGTGTGTCCACCAATGTAGATTTTTGTAGTAGATTTTATTGTACAATATAAATTGTATGGATATGCTCATATAAAAAATTATTTGAAATGTATTAAAAAGAATAAAAAACAATTTCTCAGAAGCTCCCATTACAAGTTACGACTGTCAACAGGGTAGGGCAACCTAAGTCGCGAAGGCGCTGACTGTTTATTTGATGACAAGAGATATTTCGTCTTGGCTTCGTAACTACCAGGCTCATTTTCTTCGCTTCGCTTTGTCTAAATTGCAGAAAACAGTTGGTGCGGTTCTTATGGCCAATGATGGCAATATCATCGACATACGTCAGCAATTTAAAACCCTTGTAAAAGATTGTACCTGTTATATTAAGGTTGAAGAAATCACATTATAAAGGGGCATCCTGTCTGAAACCTCATTTGCGATTCTGATATTATCCAGGGTCAATTTCCATAGCTGTATGAGTTTTGCAGATATATCAAATTCACACATACCTAGATATCCATAAAACTCGAACAAGCAAAAAACCTAACGTTGCAATATAACATAGGAAAGTTTTTGAAAACAGCAGTTTAATAGTAATTACATTTGCATATATTCATAAAGAAATTAAATTTCCGCTTATAACACGGTGCACTCGTGAGGTTTCTTATCGTTTTGGATTGAAATTGCTGCATGATATCGATACAAACTGTGCATGCAGAGGCCCCCAATTGTATTCCATACATTCTCATGACTAAATTTTATATATGAACCAGCGTGCTTTGCTACACCTATAAAAAAATCAAACTAAACTAAATGAAATTTTGAATTTTCGATTTTTTAATTTAAATTTTTTTTTTACATTTTAATTTTTTTACTCTTTCTCTTTCTTTCTTTCAGCACCACATACAACGTAGTGTAAGCGTATTTTAGAATTTTCCATGTATTTGTTGTTGTTGCATGTATTTTGTATGGGTAGCGACCAATGTTCACTAAAATGGTCATATCTCTGGAACGGCTGCACCGTTCACATTAACCTTCTCCTAATATCCCTTTATAACTCCTAAAAATTTGGTGCAATTTCATCCGGTGGATCTCAAGTTATAGGCGTTCATCAAAATTTGCATTGATTTTTATATATGTATATATGTAGATTGTGTGATCCAAACATAAGCCTAAATTTTATCCAATAACCAATTCGTGCTGGCAATATTAAGTGTAAGTTGCTATATTTTAGAAAGGCTATGTATCTTCCAGGTCAATCGTCTATCTAGGTGTATGCTTGGGATAAATAACCTTATGCTGCATTTACCCCGGGATCTACGTTGTGGCATAGTCAATGTCTTCCTTTTCCTCTGCTTCCACCAGCCACTATCTTCCACAACCTTTCTCTCGAATACTCCTGGTGCTGTCTCATCGGATGCCGATATCGTCCACATAGGGAAGAAATAATGAGCGACTCCTAGAGTTTGGTTTTGGTTCGTCGAGAGAGGACTCTGCTTTTCAATTGCTTCAACTGGCTATTGCTTTTCTGTAATTGCTTGTTTTCTACATGAGTATGCTCCTTTGTCTTTTTGTTTTTGTCTGCAAATGCGTTTCACTTCCCTCTTTAGAATACGGTATCTATTCCATACCGCACGCCGTGGGGTCAGCCGCGAGGTAGGCAGTTTGGTTACTCTCCACTGTGGTTCAGCAATCCTCATCATACCAGTTATTTTTTGGTCTTGCCGTAATCAAATTGTTTCTGCAGTAGGCGTACTTAGGGAGCTTAAGATACCGCTCCACAGTTATAAAAAAAACTATTTTTTTTAGATCCCAGCGAAGTCGATCAGTCTCAGCCAGTTTGAGGATGTTTCATCATAGAGGCTGAAGTTTTGGACAGTTTTGCCGAAGATACCTTCTTACCCCCGCTGGCGTTGAAAACGTTAAATCCTATTGACATCTTGGAGGGGGCAGCGCTCATAGGTGTGTTCTAGGCGATCATAGAAAGCATTTTTGATAACATCGTTCTCTTTCATCGTGGCATGAGCGCAAAAACTTTGCTTTGATTCTGATTATGGCTAAACGTTCATACATTCGGAAGAATGCCAGTAACCGGGGTGTCTCTTATCCGAGGCTTTTCGTATATATATTTATTACATGTATTTATTTATGTACACATATACATATTTAGATATATATATATACGGGCATAAAGTTAAAAAGCCAAACCTTTGCTATCCAGCTCTGTACAATATAATAAGATTTTGCGTCAAGTTTAAAACTAAATACCATGTTAAGCAGGCAACTAGTATAAAATGATATTTTGATTGATGGTAAAATTGTCCTAGTACCAACCAGTCAATCATGCGTTTGTTTATGTGTTCAATATATAATTTCCAATTTTATTGAACAAAAAGCAATACATAATACTTAATTATATTTAGTAACAAAAATAAATTCTAACATAGTTTGCGAAGCTTAAGGAAATTTCGAAAACGATACTGGTAAAATGCTTTGGGATATACATACCAATAAGTAGTCCATTTGAATCGGAACAGTCAATTCGTAGAATGTTAGAACATAAAAGCAGCAAAGTTGAAAGCTCCAAAATGCTATATATCATTATTTTTCTCGAATATACTTTTGAAACCTACCAAATAATAATAAAAAATATAAAAATTGTATATATTATAGATTAAGCTAGTAGTCCGGCCAATTAGAACGAAAAATAAGAGTAAAGCTACATAAATTTCCACCAAGCTGAAAATCGGTAAGATTGTTTAATATACAATTAAAAATAAAATTTGAAAATTCCCCATCTTTCCCCTGTAAGGAAAAAATTTATTCAAGATCAAAGGTCAAAAAATTCGTTTTTCGCGATTTTCAGCAAAACGGTAAGTTGTATCATAAAATTACATTACACAAAAATTTTAGATCATAAAATTATGTACAAAAAATGTTTGCACACTTTTTTTCCTACGAGTCACCGTTTTTGAGATATAACTATTTATGCCACCTCTGAGGTAGTGTACTTAGCGCGTTTTTTTCACGTGGTTTCCCCAGTAGGCCTATTCCATGGGTCACTTGTTATCCTATTTAATTTGAAACTATTGCAAAATAATGGATATTAGCAGAGATTGAAAAGATAAAAGCAATTTAAGTTAAAAAAAAAGTAGTGAAATTTAATCATCTGAGTTGTAACTTTCGAATTCTTCTTCTTGTTCTTCTTCATCTTCATTCTCTACTGTTGGTGATTCAATATTAGTGCACGACCGGTCTTGACAATGTGTACATGCCAGAGAACAAAACAGTCCGACTTTTTTGCAACAACATTTAGCGCTGCATCCCTTTTTGCAGTTGCAAAAAATTGTGTTTAGCAGTTTTTCCCGCGCAGGTGGAAGTAGAGTTTGCACTGATTCTAATGAATTGTTCACCAGTGAACTTGGTAATATACCCGCAAAAGGTGTTGATGAGCAGCAACTAAGGTTGGAGGAAGACAAGTTAATTGTACTTACTTCTAGTAAAACTGAATTTTTTGGAGTACCAATTCGAAAAATACCCATTATGTGGAGTGTGTTATTGCCGTCGAGCGTATTTACATTAATATCAGCATTGTCGGCAATGTATTGAATAAATGTGCCACTTTCTGGTGGTAGGACATGAAGAGGACGATGAAAAACTGCTGCTGCCTCGTACGTTACTGTTTTATTATAGAATGCACATAAACCAAATGACGAAAAGATTTGTATAAGACGTTTTGACCCGAACCTTCAATGAAAAAAAACTGCTAGGCCTAATTGTAATTTCGTCTTAAAAGACCTTGGTCGAACAGCAGTCATAATACTATGGCAAATATTTGTATATATTAATTTTAAAAGATCTAAATTTGATCGTTTATTCTTTAAAATCACTCCTTCTACAAAATATGTCAGCGATTTTGTGATTTCATTATTAAAATCTTCAAACATGTGACCTGGTGGAGGGTAGTTAGAATTATCAAACTCTACGGTTTTAATATCTTCGCTAACGAAAGCTGCATCTGCGCCCAGGACTCTGAATCATTTTTATTTATTATATTTTTTTTTCTTTTCGTACCAGGCTTGATTCAAAATATCATGATGATTATCTACTAAGCATATGAATGCTCCTGATTTCTCAGTGAAAATAAGTTTATCACCATACTTCAGTTTTAGTCGTAGCTTAATTGTTCTGTTATCTAAAATCGTAGTTTTGCAAATATTCTGTAATTCGTTTAAAGTGAACGGATAGTCATCGCTATTTTCAATGTATGGAAATATTTTCTCCATTGCCCGAATCATAGCTTCGTCTTTAGGACGACCGATTTTAAGTCCAGTGGAAGGTTTCATGAAAGAAGCATAGCAATCAAGACGATATTTAGCTTCCGCAGCAACTAAATCATATTTAAATTCGAATCGAGCAAGAACAGCTTTTGCTGTAGCATCGTCACGATTCCGAGCTATTTCCAGAATTGAATATTTAAATTGAAGTGTACTTACTTGACTAATTCGACGGCTAATATGTAAGGCTTTCCTTTTCTTATACTCTTCATTCAATTCTTGGCTACAAAATATGCATTGTTTTTTAAAACAAAAAGCTGATTCGCTGGAACGTAATCTAGTACAAGGAGGACTTTCTGTGAATGTACTGGCTTCTTGTTCTTCACGTTGTCTTTTATTAGCTGCAGCAATAGAAGACTTTCGAGTATAACTTTTACGTAAATTTTCATCATTGTCACAGATTTCTGATTTTAAAGATATTCTGAATATTCATCTGCTCTTTCGATACTTGCATTAATTAATGTCTTCATACCACGTTCAACAGTAACAATTTCGCTTTCAGTTAAAATTTTAGCCCAAATAAAACAATATTCGGACATTTTTGTTATAAAACTCAAAGCAGCACGATATAGATTAGAATAAACACGGGTTTTCACTGCCATATAATATCCATTATTTTGCAATAGTTTAAAAATAAAAAATAAATAACAAGTGACACGTGGAATAGGCCTACTGGGGAAACCACGTCAAAAAACACGCTAAGTACACTACCCCATAGGTGGCGCGGAAACGTGTGAATATTATGTCGATCACAACTTTTACAACTCTTTTTAGTTCGTTATATCTCAAAAACGGTGACTCGTAGGAAAAAAAGTGTGCAAAAATTTTTTGTAGAAATTTTTATGATCTAAAATTTTTGTGTAATGTAATTTTATGATATAACTTACCGTTTTGCTGAAAATCGCAAAAACGAATTTTTTGACCTTTGACCTTGAATAAATTTTTTCCTTACAGGGGAAAGATGGGGAATTTTCAAATTTTATTTTTAATTGTATTTTAAACAATCTTACCGATTTTCAGCTTGGTGGGAATTTTTGTAGCTTTGAATGTCTAAAGGACCGGACTATAGATAGAATGTAATATAATTTAACTAAATTTATCCATGTACCGCAGTAGCCGAGTGCGTTGAAATGCCTTAAATTTTGCTTGAATAACATGAAAACGCACACCACTAAACGGGAAATGCTTGAAAAAAAGTCACAAAAAGTCAGAAAAGGGATCTTCTAAGAAGAGAACTTTTCATTTTCAAATATACTTGCTTTTGAACCTAGGCAACCAAAAGTTTTTCTATGATAATTTATGACGATAATTCCGAAAATTTTAAACGATTGATTCTAGTTCTTAATATAGCCAATAACTTAATTATTTATGACTGTTTACAATAAATTGTAATTATATTAAATTAAAAGTAACAATTCATAAATGAAGAGAGGAGGATTACTTGAGATCTAATTCACGTAAAATCCTTGGTATCGTTTTTCGATTTTGGCTAAATTTTGGAATGCAGGAAATAGCTTGTTGGTGGTAACTCATATATAATACAGTCGGCCATGAGTACCAAAAATAGGTTCGATATTTTTATTGACTTGGCTGACACCAGTGCTGATTTATCTTCTGATCAACAATTGGCTTAAATATAAAAAAAAACAGAAGAAGTCACATACAGGCCAACCACGAAATAGTAAGGGCAACGCAATGATGAGGAGGTGCTAGAAACAGCAACCACTGTAGCAACAACAGAACAGAAAACGCACCTAAAAATGAAAAAGTGATAACTAACAGCAATTTCAAGCTTCTGGTTAGAAGTCAGCGACGCGTGCTTGGAGGCGACTTGTTTTGCAGAGTATTCGGTATTCAACCAAATACTATTTCATATAATGCACCTTAAATCATATGAGACCAAGATACACAGCTCTGTTTTTTTTTTTGCTAAGCTTTTAAATGTCATACCAAAGTTAGGATATTATCCACACACATGGAAAAAGTCGCAGAGAATTGTGATTACTGAACTAGGTAAAGACTTAACCCTACCGTTATCATTTAGACCAATCACTCTGTTGCCTTGCTTTTCCAAAATGTCTTATTTTCATAATTATTTCGCATAAATTTTGTTTTCGCGAAAAACATGATACGATTGAACAAGTAAATCGTATCACTAATGCAATATGAAAGGGTTTCGAATACAGAGAACATTGTTCGGTCGTTTTTCTTGAAGGAGTTCAAGCATTTCACAAGGTCAGGATAGTCTAATTCATAAGATTAAACAATCATACTACAATCACTTGCTTTTTCAACAGGCGATTCACTGTAAAAGTAAATGAATTCATATTTTTGTTATGCAAATCACGACAGGTGTTCCTCAGGGTAACACTATTCTTGGGCCAATATTGCATATACTGTTCACAGCAGATATCCCTACAAGCGTCAAAGTAATCACAGCAATTTTTGCGGATGACACTGCTGTATTAAGGCGGTACAAATGCCCCGCCATTACAGCCACAAAAGTGTTAGAAATTACATACCTCGGAATTCACTTATACAGGCGCTACATTTCGGCTAAAAAAAACTGCAGCTTAAGCTTAAATATGCTTGTTTACACTGGTTTCAAAAAAAGATATCTGGAATAACCTTAACAGCAAAGTCCTCCTATATAATACCACAACAGAACTGATATGGATGTATTGAATACAGTTATGGGACGCAGCTTGCGCGACATATATAGATATCATACAAAGAATAATAACGGAAGCACTGTGGTACATGCGTAATGAAAATATCCATAGAGATCTAAACATACGCACCATCAAAGAAGAAATTAAAATCGTAACTCGAAAATATATAACAAAACTGCGCAATCATCCGAAACCTCGGCTAACACCTTGGCCTTCGCAAGAAGTCAAACCAGCCTGTAGAGAAGAGACAAACCAGTCATCTAAAGAGTACCGCTAAGACAGCAATCCATTCTAATGGGCTCTATGTTTTATTTAACCAATTGTGCATAAAAATAAAAATTAAAATTAATGAATTTCAGATATTATTCCTTTAACAAGAAATTTTTAACATTGTTACACCATGGTAAAAGTATTTATTAGATACAACCTCCGAGAACACGTTCCAATAATACTTTTCTTCTCCTTCCTTCTGTTATTTACCAATCAACAAATTTCATAATATATCTGTCAAAATAAAAAATTATGTAAAAGGTGATCCATTTCGAGGTTCCCTGATTTTTAAGGAGAAAAAAACCCAGAAAATTCAAATTTAATATTGTTTACTATCATTCGAAAGACCATTGGCATTTATTTTTTGAATATTATCTTTTCCAAATGTTGTCAGCGGCTACTTCTAAGATGGTCCATCCGTTGAGTCCAATTTTGGATGACTCGTCCGAGCATTTCGACTGGTAACTGTCGAATGACACGCGTGATGTTTTGCTCCAAGGCGTGAATCGAAGCGGGGTTGTCTGCATAGACTTTAGACTTTACATATCCCCACAGGAAAAACTCTAACGGTGTGATATCACGCGATCTTGGTGGCTAATCGACCAACCCAAAACTTGAAATTATCTGCTCACCGAAGTGTTCCTCAATAAATCCATTGACTGATGCGATGTGTGGGAAGTGGCCCCGTCTTGTTGAAACCAAATGTCGGTTATCATGGCGCAACAACGGACGCCATTGACGGTTATGCAGCAATTTTGCTTGTTTACATACCCATTGAGCCAGAAATGGGCCTCATCGCTGAACAAAATTTGGGTTGAAAAGATAGGATCTTCTTGGAACTTTTCAAGAGCCCATAGAGCGAAGCGATGTGGCTTGAGAAGGTCGAGCGGCTTCAGTTCTTGCCCAAGTTGTATTTTGTACGCTTTCAATTTCAGATCTCGATGTAAAATGCGACAAATTATCCGAGTCCGAGTTGCTGCGAACGGCGCCGAATCGATTATCCACGGTCTTCGTGTACACTCTCAGCTAAAGGGTGTTTTTTATAGAGGTATAGAAGTTTAAGTTGGCATTACTTTTCAAGATGGCGACCGATTTAACAGCTGTCAAGTGATTTATTCTCAGTTGGGTTTGGCAATTCATCATGAATAGACTCACGCCTGCTTGCAAATAGCGCAATTTTATTTCGAAAATAATGGTTCTGTGCGGAAAACGTATCGCGCACTACGTCCATTTCAGCGAAGTTTAGCGATGAAGCGCACTTATGGTTGAATAGCTACGACAACAAAAAAAAACTGCCGCATTTGGAGTGAAGGTAATCCTCAAGTGTATGTTGAAACACCGTTACATCCAGAAAAACTGACTGTTTGGTACGCTTTATGGGCTGGTGGAACCATTGGTCCGTACTTTTTCAAAAACGATGGTGACCAGAACGTTACAGTCAATGTTAGAATGTAAAATTCGATAAATAGAAAAAATTTTTTTTATTAAAATTGGTACATTTTATTAAGCCTTGCGTTTAATCAATTTATGTTATGGTAATACATTGTTTTCGTTTATTCACATAAGCTTGCTTTTGCTTGGAAAAATATTTAATGTCAATGTCTATCCTAAGAACAATTATAACTTTATCTGCCACCTCTACACAGGCCTTAAACGCCATTAAAAAAAGTCACTTAATGAGGTTGAGATATTGTAGCAGGTTAAACTGTTATCTACTCAGACTCTTCTACTCTTCAATGTAACTTCAAAAACTAAATATAATTTACTAATAAGAGATTATTCGATGTTCTTCGTATCTCATTTCCAGTATTTTTATTTACTGGTAACGAACCTACACGCACCACTCCCGTTTTGCCGTGAGTAACTTTAACCGGCCTATATGACTGGGCGGGATGCTAAAAGGATGGTTAGGGAAATAATAAAAGATATGGCACTATCGGCATAAAGCGTTTACAAACAACAAAAAGACACTTAGGGTTACTCGGTCGGGTGTGAATCCAACTTCGGTGCTCCTCGGGATGATGACGCCAAATGACCGGAGGGTTCCGCCACTGGACCAAAATCTTATTGGCTTCGACTGTCCTATCGTCCTCACTACTCGCCTCAACTGGTCTTATTTTAAGTATTTGTCTCGACTGGTAACCAAACACACACAAAAATAAACCAAGTGTTGTTTTCTCACTAAAATGCCTAATAAATAGTAATGTTTCCGCTTTCAAAAATTGCGAGAATCTGCTCCGACAAGCACTTGCGAGCCAGGCCGCAAGATACGCACCGGCCTGCAGAATTCCCTGGCGAGTGTGTATTTTTGGCCAATTATATGGCGCCGCCAACTTTAGTCAAAGGGTTCAGTTTGTATAGCGCACGCCAACCTGGCTCACCACGCGCACTAGGCTAATTTCCTCCTCACTGAATTAAAGAAAAGGGCGACACCCCTTTTTACGGAATGCCCCCGCAATGCATACCATTTCCTCAAACATTTGGGTGTGTAGAATCCGTTCCGACGAGAACATCTCCTTTCGACTGGGTATGCATACACCGATTGCAGCAATCTTCATTCAATTTAGTATTAAATTTACAACTAGATGCCAACAGATGCCAATACCAAAGCTTGCCGTAAGAAGTGTAAAAGGTAAAACAAAGGAAATGAATAAACAAACTGAAAATAAGTTTTTCTTGCGGCCAGTACGTGACAACTCCATCCATTCGAAAGGCAGGTGAAAGGAAAGAAAGGCATTTTCCTTTTAGCCAAGAAAAAAAAAGAAATCGTATCCTATTTGCCCTTATAAGCCCTCAACACCATAACATTCCAAGTTCCTTTGTCTCTACTTAATCATCAGTCAGTGTGCATGTCTATGGTGGCACTCTCTTCATAACAATAAAAGGCCCTACATACATTGGAGCTAACTTCGCTGTATAAAAATTCGCTGCATCTGACAGCATAAAATTTTTTCTCCACACTAACTCTCCTGGCAATATTGTACATCTCTACGTTGGAGATTGTATTGATTTGGAAGCTTTTGAAGCAAACAATATAAATACATTATCCTCCAATTGTTTGCATACGCGT
The DNA here is from genome assembly GCA_030068015.2 of Neoceratitis asiatica. NCBI lineage: Eukaryota > Metazoa > Arthropoda > Insecta > Diptera > Tephritidae > Neoceratitis > Neoceratitis asiatica. The sequence goes on from CM061527.1 coordinate 53,172,471, forward strand.
TTTGCCGTAGCCGTACGCAAGGAAAAAAGGAGGGGAAATTTGAAAAAGTAATAGACTACAATGCTGTAGCCTTTGTCGCTTTCACTAAAAGCCCTACTAGATCCACACAAAACCTTTCCCAAAGCTCGACTGCTGGTCCTCTCTATCATACTCCCAGCTGCTAAGAAATCGCCGTAAACAGGATGAAACCTTACATAACGAACTTGTAGAGGTTGCCATCTTCAACTCTCCTAGCTGGATATGACAATGGCTTATCTACTAGCCAAACCATCCTTGCCAACCAAGGGTAGGTAGTAGCCTCTTCAGCAATAACCGGCACACCACGAGACAACATATATGGAACAACATGTTTTTTGCCTTTGCGATGCACAATATCAAAATCGTAATGCTGGACGCTCAACGCCCAGCTTGCCAACCTACCACACGGATCCTTTAACTTATGTAAAATTTATTTAGCGCTCTCAACATACGGTCCTAATTTTTCGATCGCCGGCAGAACCGCTAGACACTCCTTTTCTGTCGTCGAAAAATTGCGATCACTTTTGTTCAAGAATCTACCATTTTTTTTGTTTTGATATTGTGCAAGATGAGGACATAACGGATGGAAGTTTACTTCGTGAAGTGGAAGAGCTTTTCAACTTGAATGCGTCCGAATTTCGGTTCGTAACATGATAGCCATCTGCAGAGCAACTGGTAAATAATAAGGGTATTCTCTGTGTGTAGGAAATGCATGCTACGGTGCACGGATTGCAAAGTTTTCCTATCCGTGCAATTACACAGCAATAAAACACATGAACAAAATATGGTGCGATAGAAAAAATATCTATATCCAAACCTATGTATATCTATTTCCCGAAGATTGAAGTGCTATCTAATTTTTAACACAACTTCTTAAAAGTTCTAACCGCCTCGCGATTCTTCGCAATTGAAAATTATTTACACATATTTTTAATTTGTTTAAATTTTTCTCTAATTTCCTAGATATGCGCGCACTCGAAAATAATTTTGTGAACAAATGGTAGTTCGAAATAAGCGTACGTTCAATTCTCTGTTCACGGTTGTTGTAATCCGAAATTACGTTACTTAATTCGTCCCGAGTCCACAACACCATTAAATAAATCAGATAATATCCTCTCAAGATTAGATTTCAATAGCTGCTTCCAGATGAGACGTCTTATCATATCTGGAGATTTCAGTGTATATTAGTGGTCACTGGGGTTAAAAATTTAAAAACATTTTCTATATTGTGTGGATATGGATTCCGACAGTGTTTCTAGCTTTAAGTCTAATTTTTTTGTAACATTACCAATCTAGTTTCGGGCCTTGTAAATTGTAACTGTTACTTCCTGGCGTAACTTTTGTAACGAAGCTTTTACTGGACCTGTGATTCTTATAATTTGCTGAGGTATAATCGCCGTGTCCAGGTTCGCAACAATAAATTTGTAAGCTATGGAGCTCTTCACCAATCGTATTTTATTTGGATCGTTAATATCATACATCATATAATTCATGTATTTGAAACAAAAAAGTGTTATACGGCGTCACCCCGAAGAAGCTGCGCTCCTGGAACGCTAGCCGACTTCTGGTACCTGTGTGAGGACGCTTGATGCTTGTGTATATCGGCGATGATGCTCCACTGGGTATGACGGAGTTGGGCGGCGATGCTTGTTTATACTACGCGTAACACGCGGTACGCTTTAGCGTTACGGTATCAGTTAGGGCTTCCGGGTCACGGACGGCTGTGATTGCGACCACGATGTCAGTGTTGAGTAGGTCAGACGATCGACTTACTATATATCTTTCACTTAACATGCGGCTTTTACTTGTCAGAGGAACTGCTCGTGCGTTCGCAATATTTTGATTCCGAATTGGGTGCTTTGTTAGGTAGTAGCTTGATTTTGCCGTTGTGGTAATAGTTACTGTGTTCTTTACGTGGCGATATCTTTCCCTTGTTGTTTCCATAATTGCTGTATTGTGTTTCTTCTTATTTCTTTTACATGTGCGTATTTATGTAGTTTATGTATTGTGTGGGCTGAATTCCACTCAGCCCCGGTCTAATGACAACGGACTGTTCTGGCTTTCCTTGACGTGACTGACTTTGAATCCTTGTATCACCAAAAGAATGCTTTGAACATTTTCAAAACAATCAAGTGAAAATATTTTTGCAATATGTGATTCCAACCGAAGCAGCGGTTCGGTGCTGGAATCTGGTACTACAGAAAACCAAATTTTTGAACCCGGCGATGTTTCGTCGTGAAGGCTGACTTTTCCGATTGTTGCGCCAAAAATACTTTATAGCGTTGAAATCGCCTAGTAAAATTTCGACGTCGTGGCGAAAGCATCTTTTGGCTCTTATAGAAAGCATCGTCGGTCACATTATCCTTTGTTTGGATGTTTGTTGGCAACCCAGAGAATATTTAGTCTAAGACCGGAAGTCGTGAGCTGCTTGAACCATATGTAAAATAATCGTTTCTAGCCACTCCCAAGTAAATGGCTGTCAAAAACTTTCCTCACTTGAGTAAACTTCTATACATGGCCCCATCCTCCATCGAAAAATGATTTATATTGTATATCAGTCAACTGCAATCTAAGGGGGCAACATATGACTAAGAGGCTTCCTGCATATAATAAATGGCAGGCGGCCGAAATAGCATTGTGTACCACTATTCGGAAGGCCAGTGTTCGAGTCCCAGCTCGGTCATCATCCAAAATTGTTGAAAATCAATTTCTCTAATTGCGGTCGCCCCTTGGTAGGGGATGTCAAGCCCTCCGAATGTATTTCATACATGAAATAAAAGCTCATAAAAATCCATCGGCCGTTCGGAGTTGGATTAGAGTAAGCTGTAGGTCCCTCCATTTGTGGGTAAAAACATCAAGATGCAAAATCACACATTTGAGGAGGAAGCGCCAAATATATATGCATATGTATATACAACAATAAAGCTATAGTAGTTATTTTATGAGCGTCTACCTGCCACCATATTATGAAAGCCCATCTCTGGCGCTGGAACCCAATTAAGAATCTGTCCTTACGATTTACTAGCACTCTTTGACTCCACTTGTTGCCGTATTTGCAATATTTGTTTTTTTTTTTTATAAAAAGCCCTTTGCCTCCACTGGCATTCTCAACCTTATTTCAATATTTTTATGTCTGCGCAAGAAAATGCTCGCCCATAATAAAAGATGTGTTCTCTTTCAAAAATTGCGAGAATATTGTCCGGCAAGCACTTACGAGCCAGGTAACAAGCTAAGCCCTGGCCTGCACAGTTCTGTAGAGAGTGGGTACTGGTATCCAATCATTTTCCACTGCCCCCTTTAATCAATGGGACCGGGTTATATCGCTCATGCCACCATAGCGCAGTAAACACACCGACATAACATAACTTTGTCATCGCAGAATTAAAGAGAAAGGCGGCAGGGCGCAATACGACCTAACATTTGTTGGTGAAGAAACCGTTCCGAAGAGAACACCTCCATTTGAAGACTTAGGCATGTACATACCGAATGAAACCTCCCTTGGTACTAGTATAGATGGAACTAGTATAGGTAGGAGAGACCTAGCTGGCTAAATTAACTCAGCTCAGCTCGAGTTTTGAGTCGTTAAAAAAAAGTAGCAACGATTTTAACGATTTCTTTATTCGCTACACATATTTTAACTATATCAGCTATCGCTTCATCAGCTGCTGTCGTTAACTAATCGATTACTTGCTAGTTAAACGATGAATATTTCAAAGTTGTTAGTGCCATGGACAAAATATAAGATATTTTATTTAGGTTAAAATGAATAAAATAAAAGTTAAAATGAACATAAAATTGGAAAATTATCTATTTAAAGCAAAAGAAATGAATCAAACATGGTTTTGAGTATTTGGCATATGTTTTATCTCACGATGAGGACATAACGTGCCCTTCATCAGTGGATAGAAGTTTACTTCGTGAAGTGGAAGATCGTTCCAAATTGAATGCGTCCAACTTTCGTTTCTCAACATGATAGTCATTTATAAAATAATATAACTTTCAAGTGCTATCCGATTTTTAACACAATTGCTTAATGCTTAATGTTCTAACGGCATAGCGTTAGGTTGACATAAATTGAGCGGGAAGCTGTTGTTACTATTGCATTACTATGAAAAGTATAAAAAAAATACAGCAAATTAGTTCATAACACGATAACCTGGTAGGCATCCGGCATGTGTAACATATTTCCAACAGTAGCATAAACATACTCTGTTAAAAATGTTGTTAATTCCAATTTGTACTTGCTCCCATCATTCGCATTCAATAAAGAATTTTTAAGCTCTCTCATTTTTTGTTCATAAAAATTTCTAATATTTGCTTCGGAGCTTTAAATAAATTGATTGGTTTTATTCAGTTGATTCTCCGACAGGGTGAAAAGTTGATGAATATTGGAACGAGTTCCTGTCGTCCCTTGTCAAATTTGGTTTTGAGACAAACCGGTTTCGGCGTTCTGCCATCTTCAGTGTCGTTGATCGTTCTGATCTGTCATTATACTTCGTCTGGTATTTATAGTGATTTTCAGTTATTACATTAGGTACCTGCTGTTGTTATGCAGCATCCATGTATGTTTGTGTGTGGTGTTAACTCTCTTGTATAAGGGTTGTTTTTGTGTGTACCTGTGTTTATAGTTATTAGATTAGGTACCTGCTCTCAGCATGGGTTGTTGTTATGCAGTATCCATGTATGTGTGTGTGTGGTGTTAGCTCTCGTGATAAGGGTTGTTTTTGTGTATACCTGCTTATGTTTTTGGCTTCATAGTTTGACGGCTGGTGTGATACCTTGAGGCGGGTAGAAGTCGGTAATTTTGGTAAGTTGCTTTATGCTGCTTCTTGGCTGGTTCTGTTTGTTTATTGTTATGCTTCCTGCTTTGTTCGGTGTACCTGAATCTTTGTGTTGTTTTTTGTAGATCAGTTTTAAAGGTTCAAATATTTCGTCCGAATTAGTATTTGTTTGCTCGTTTATTATTCTTCCATCGAATGTTTTCTGTTTGTAGATTTCCATGTTTTCAAGCACATTAAGGCGTCGGCCTTTTTTCTGGATATGAAGTACCTTGACAGTTCTATTGATGTTTGCTGGGGAACAATTAGCATTGTCCTTTTTAGCGTATAGGCTCTGTACTTCGTACCTTAAAAAGTCCTTTTCTGCTTTCCTAGAATGAATGAGGACCCCACGGATAAATACCAAGTCGAAATTAAAGCGACCATGAAGAAGGCAACCAAAATCATAGATCCAACCAGGACATACGCGTTAACATAAATGAACCCATCGGCTCCTCCACTGATTGCCCTACCTAAGATCCACAAGCCGGACACACCAATGAGGCCAATAATTAACTTCAAGTCCGCACCGGGTTATAAAATATCTAAACATCTAAAGACGATATTAAAAGATACATTGGAACTAGACAACAAATTCACAGTAACAAATACAACGGAACTAATCGCGAGACTCGAGACCGTCCAACTCACAAAGGATAGCAGACTTGTATCGTTTGACATAAAAGACTTATACACATCGATACCACTAGCGGAGACCTTAGACATAGTAAACTCAACTACATTAAATAAGACAAAGGACAAAATAAAAACAACACAAACCACCGACACCTTAAGAACAACTCTCCGTCAAAACTATTTTCGATTTAACAACAAAATATATAGGCAAACAAACGGACTTGGAATGGGAAACCCAACATCAGCAATACTCATGGAAGCGTTTATTCAAAATCTGGAAGGAAAGTACATGCAGAAACTAGAAACTAATTTGGGTGTAGCATTCTACGCTAGGTACGTTGACGACATCATCTGTGTGTTAAATACCAACAACGAAGGGCAGATACTTGAATATCTCAACGAGCAGCACGGAAACATAAAATTTACAATGGAAACAGAAAAGGATGGAGGATTGAACTACCTTGATATGACAATAAGGATCGACAAAATCAAAAACAGGCTTAGCTACAGCATATACAGAAAGGAAACGGCCACAGACACAATAATACACAATACACCGAATCACCCCCAACAGCACAAAAATGCAGCATTAAAGCATTTGGTGGATAGACTGCAAAGAACTCCTCTAACACAAAAGACATACAGAAAGGAACTAAACATAATATATAAAATAGCAACCAGCAATGGATACAAAAAGACTCTAGTAGATCAACTAAGAAAGAACTATAGATCACACAGAAAAAACACTGAGGACGAGAACGCAAAGATTTGGACGACAATGACATACACTGGAAAAACAACATACAAATTAGCAAATTACCTTAAAAAACACAACATCAACATAGAATTTAGAACATCGAACAACTTAGGACAGAAACTTAGAACCAATACCAATTCAGAAGACCCATTTGACAAACACGGAGTTTACAAACTTACCTGCGAATGTCAATACAGTTACATAGGTCAAAAAGGACGAAAAATAAGAACAAGGTTCCGAGAACATATAAGAGACTTCAATAAAAGGAAACAAAAACCTACCGTTATACCAGAATCTAACTTTGCTAATCACATGGTCGAAAATAATTGTTCCCCAGCAAACATCAATAGAACTGTCAAGGTACTTCATATCCAGAAAAAAGGCCGCCGCCTGAGTGTGCTTGAAAACATGGAAATCTACAAACAGAAAACATTCGATGGAAGAATAATAAACGAGCAAACAAATACTAATTCGGACGAAATATTTGATCCTTTAAAACTGATCTACAAAAAACAAGACAAAGATTCAGGTACACCGAACAAAGCAGGAAGCATAACAATAAAAAAAACAGAACCAGCCAGGAAGCAGCATAAAGCAACATACCAAAATTACCGACTTCTACCCGCCTCAAGGTACCACACCAGCCGTCAAACCATGAAGCCAAAAACATAAGCAGGTATACACAAAAACAACCCTTATCACGAGAGCTAACACCACACACACACATACATCGATACTGCATAACAACAACCCATGCTGAGACCAGGTACCTAATCTAATAACTATAAACACAGGTACACACAAAAACAACCCTTATACAAGAGAGTTAACACCACACACAAACATACATGGATGCTGCATAACAACAGCAGGTACCTAATGTAATAACTGAAAATCACTATAAATACCAGACGAAGTATAATGACAGATCAGAACGATCAACGACACTGAAGATGGCAGAACGCCGAAACCGGTTTGTCTCAAAACCAAATTTGACAAGGGACGACGGGAACTCGTTCCAATATTCATCAAATTTAAATAAATTATCGAAACCTTTTTTCAAGAACAGTATTGTATTAATTCTGTGTAATTTGATCTGAACTGTAGTTCAATATATAGTTGAGTACAAGTCGAATTTAGCGCTTTGTTCCCTTGAGTCTGACCAATATTGGAAAATGTGGCTTTCAAATCTTCGTATATAGGGTAACCTCATAATGCTGTGTTATCTTCTGTACTGTGGTTTTTCTTACTGAAATTTTTTTCTTCGAAGCACACTTGTTCGGACCAACTTCAAAAGCACTTTGAAAATGAGTTTTGTAGACTATGGGCTGAATGGTATTCTCATCGACTTTTGTTGTTTTCGTTGTAATACTTCAATTTGGTTCTAATCCGGGTCCGACGAGCATCCAAAATTATAAAATATTTATTTTTTATAATCGTGGGCGCTCTTCGCCAGGAAATATCAAGCCCTTCGAGTGTATTTCTGACATGAAATAAAAGCTCCTCATAAAAATCCATTTTCCGTTCGGAGACGGCTTAGAATAAACTATAGATTTGTTGGTAAAAACATCAAAACGCAAAACTACAAATTGGAGGAGGAGCCAGATCCAAAATTGCTTCAGCGGTTATATAGTGCCAAATATATATATACATTCAGCTCGGCTTTGTAAACTTTTACTTGGACTTGACAGCAAACATAATTTTCATCGGCCTACAGCTCGCTTGGTATAAACTCGCCGGATTGAGACAAATTGCTTGAAATTGCGTTTCAACGGCAAGGATCCACAGTAGCACAGTTCGTAAATCAGTCCGAAACGTTGCACTATCCATATTTCTATCAAGGCACGTTTCAACTGTCACTCGAAGATGATTATCCAGTTGGCGGCTTGCAATTCTAAACGTGGCACTGTTTATGTTGTTTTGGGAGCACGTGTGGATTAAGCTGCTACAAGGACGACTTAGCTGTTATTGTGGTTTGACATCCGCAGGTATACTATGCGCCCTGACTGGCTTCGCTTGCAGTATCGGACTCCACTGGAGTATTGTCGTTGAACTGTTGTGTAATTTCTTAAAGTTTGAGATGAAGTTTCTAAGACGAAACCCGGAGACTAAGTTGATTGCTACTTCTTCATTAATCCCTTCTTTGGTCTCTATAGTGTTATCGAAGTTCACAAGAAGTGAAGTGATGACTTTAGACTCTTGGCATTATTTCGACAAAACTTTCTTTGTTGATGTTTTCGGCGTACTCTGCGCAGTACGTCAGTAACCCGTCATACCCCTTGATTATGTATATTTTCGAATAGGTGCTCTATAAACCTTTAAATATTGATCTTCTTTTAACATTTTACAATTCACGTTAGGCAATCTGCATTTGGCCATATAGCATATGTGTAGAAAAATACATTATCTTCACGCCACAATAATATTTCGAGTCGTTGTTTCAAGATTTTTTCTAGATCTGATGTCGTCATCCGATTTCAATGACTTATCTGATATTCTTACTCCCAGACTTTCAATGAAGAAGTATTCTTCGAGAAGTTAATGAAGTTGCTAAGGAAGTGATGGTTACAGTTGGCTGATTTAAAAAACGCTACGAATTTAGGTATCTTGTTGGCAAACACCATCGCATATTTTGGAAAACCTTCATAGATTGTCAGAAACAAAGGCTGATGCTCTGGATCGGCTTAAAAGACTGGTAAAGTATGAAACTCGACGGTAAATATCTCAATCTAAGGCGTTGACACAGGCGGCGAATTTTTAATATACTGATATGGCAGACCTTGATTCTAACTGCTCTGTCGGCAGAATGTTGGCAGACGGCGGCGGCGGCGGTAGTGGTTGCACTGACGGTGGTAGTTGTGACTAAAATCTTTTAAAAATTGAAGTTGTAAACGGCGTTTGAAAATGTCAGTCATAAGATTGATTCAAATGAGTAAGGTAGATTGATTAAAAAGAAATAAAGTAATTAAAAAGATTTATAAGTCGAGCCCGACAAGCAATCCTACTTATATACATTTCTCAGACTATTAATGCCTGAATGTATGCAGGATTGCAAAAAAAAACTCGCTAACCCAACATTAAGTAAAAATAGCGGCTAAATATTAGCGCACTTAATAGTTGTTGGTTGGTAAAAAATTGAATAATACAAATACAGATTACATGGCAGACATTGGCTCAGTTGTTAGAGCACTCGCCTGTGATGCCAGAAATCCCTCGGTTCGATTCCTCGCAAAAGAAGTCTGATGAGGAGACGTAGTGATCCCCGAAACAGCTGTCACTTCTACCAATTTTTCTTTGTTGTATAACAAAATATTCAATGAAAAATAATTTTTCAAACAAAAATAGGCCTTTGAATACAGCTCATTTATTTATAACCAAAAACAATTACAGGCCGCATTAAACAAACCATAAAAAGATTTAAACTTTGTTTTTTTATTTTTATTTTGGAAATCGTTAAGAATATTTTTGGCGCAGTCGGCAGGATAACGCAAATCCCACCCAACGTAAAGTAATTAAGATTTTATTTTTGTTCGGTAGAATTAGGATATTTATCCTAATTTAAAACAGTATATTAAAAAGTGTCCCAAAAACAATATTTTTTTTTAAACAAAAGCAAACAGTGCGATATAAAAGAGCAGTGTCTTAAAATAAAAATAAATTTTTTATAAACTAAACTAACTGTGCAACTATATCAATAAATAAAAACTTAGGAACAGAGTCTTTAAAACAAAAAAAAACCTTATTTTTATAAACAAAAGTAAGAAGTGCAACTATATCAATAAAAAAATTTAAGGACTAACAAAAGAACATAAAACAAAAATAATGTCCTAACACAAATACACAATTTTTTTTACTTTTTACTTGAACAAAACGTGCGACCATATCAAGACTAATGAAAATGTTGTAGTACAGTGTCCTAAAACTAAAAATAATTTATATTTATAAGTACCAAAATCTAAGTAACTATTAAAAGACAAAACACACAACAGAAAGTGTTTCCCTTTATTCAACCGAAAATCCTGCAATCAATATTTTAATCACAGCTTAAACCATATCATCAAAAAATTATACACCATCCAACAATCAACGAAACTAAGGTATTCAAATATAAATTTCTTAGCTTATTTAGTTTTAAGAAGAATACAATAGAACTTTTTTTTCCAACAAAAAGGGGTTCTAATAAATTTTCAATAAAACGTCATAAATATACTAAAAGTGCTCATATACAAAAACCTTTGTAATAAATTCTTTTTATTATTTCATAAACGTAGAATATGGCTCAAATAATTTTTGGACCTTAAAATATTTAGGCTCCCTACCAGATTTCAGTGGAGATAGAAAAGACCTAAATACATTTATTACTTTAATAGACAGAGTACATCCAATTTTACAAACATATGACACACTTTCCCAGGCGCTCTTCTCAGATCTCTTAAAAAGCAAATTAAAAAATAAAGCTAGGGAAGTAATAGAAATTAACTGCCAAGCTACTTCATGGATATAAAAACAGTGCTTCAAAACAATTTTGAAAACAGGTTAAGTTGTAAAGAATTTTTTGATTCACTTAGGGCCACAACATTTAAGATGAACAGCCTTGATTTCTACGAGGAAATTAAAGGAAAATTTAGAAGACTCAATAACAAACCCGCTTTTATACTTGGTCAAGAACAAGACACTATAAATTTATCTATCTACTCGCAATAATTCCCAGTCAGCCCTTAATATTTTTAAAGCCAAAATCCCAGAATCTATGACAACAATCTTATTATTATATTATTTGAAGCAGGTTATGCACATATAAGTGTAGATAATATTCAGACATTCAATATAAACAAGTTTGGGACGTGAAAACAATACAAGACTAACACACAAATGCAGCAGAGACGTTACCCCCAACCACATTCGCAAAATTTCCCACAAAACTCACGATATCCTCCACAACACTTTCAAAATTCACGAAACCAACAATATTCCTCAAACTTACCACAAAATTCACGGTACCCTCTACAACTTTTCAAACCAACAAAATTCTTCACAACACACAGGAAACTTCCAAAAACAATACCCAAGCCAACAAGGATTCCAAGATTATAGATACCTACCACAACCACCTCCTGAACCAATGGATATAAACAATCATGAACTAACAGGAGAAAATTTTCCGTCACCAGCCTCGGGTACTTACCATATATAAAAATAAAGACTAAGTTAGGGTATTTGAAATTTATTATCGATACTGGTGCAACCAATTCAATCATAAATCCAGGAATCTGCCACCCTAAATGGTTGTACAAAACAAACCCCATCTTCATTAAACTCCTATTAAATAAAACTTCAATTGAACCAAAAGGCTAGAATTAAAACCTTCACAGAATTTGAAATAAAAAAATACACAGGCTACTATCACGACTACTATGATGGTCTAATAGGGAACCACTGGAAGCATGTATAAACTATAAAAATAAAACCATCCAATTTGGTAATATGTGTTTTTATAGAGGTATAGAACCTTAAGTTGGCATTACTTTTCAAGATGGTGACCGATTTAACAGCTGTCAAGTGATTTATTCTCAGTTTGGTTTGGCAATTCATCATGAATAGACTCACGCCTGAACAACGCTTGCAATTTTATTTCGAAAATAATGGTTCTGTACGGAAAACGTATCGCGCACTACGTCCATTTTAGCGATGTTTAGCGATGAAGCGCACTTCTGATTGAATGGCTACGTCAACAAACAAAACTGCCGCATTTGGAGTGAAGGTAATCCTCAAGTGTATGTTGAAACACCGTTACATCCAGAAAAACTGACTGTTTGGTGCGCTTTATGGGCTGGTGGAATCATTGGTCCATATCATTGGACGTAGTGCGCGATACGTTTTCCGCACAGAACCATTATTTTCGAAATAAAATTGCACTATTTGCAAGCGTTGTTCAGGCCTGGGTCTATTCATGATGAATTGCCAAACCAAACTGAGAATAAATCACTTGACAGCTGTTAAATCGGTCACCATCTTGAAAAGTAATGCCAACTTAAAGTTCTATACCTCTATAAAAAACACCCTATATTACCCTACCCCTCTTTGAAGAAAAGTACAACAGGAAACCAAAAGATATTTATAAAGACAAGAAGGCTGAAAACCAAGACAAAGAAGAAATCTATTTTCAAGACCTATTACAATATAAAAAAATACCATTAGAAAGACAAATACAAATAGACCACCTTAATTGTGAGGAAAAAGCGGGATTGCTTAAAATTATAAGAAAATATTCAGATATATTTTACCAAAAACATTCTAAACTTACTTTTACTTCCGCTATAAAATATAATATACGTACGGTTAATAATGTCCCAATATACGTACGTAGGTAAGTTGAGCGAACGTGTTTTTTCTTGCTCCATGTTTGACTGCTTTTTTTGCTATAATAGTGTGCAAAATGTCTCATTGCGCTAATTGCATTGAAGTTTGTGTGATGAAAGGTTTTTTGACTAGTTTTGTTAACTCTGTGAGCGATGGCTCTGTCTCGCCGGCGCCTGGTGTTAGTGAAAATAAACGTATCACACGTCAATCAGCCAAAGTTTCTAAAGGAAAAGCTACCAACAGTGTTAATGTACAGAAGAGTAAAGTGCATAAGCACTCCCGCGCGCCACCTGCGCAATCTTCTGTTGTTGTTGCTGCTAATAGTTCTGACTTGCAAATAACTAGTGATGAGCTCAATAACAATAACAATAACAATGTTAATACTGGCTCTGCTACTATTGATGCTGCTGCTCGTATTGCTTCTAATGTGACTGAGTGTAATACTGGTTTGACCAGTTTTGTTGACAATGACATTGCTGTTGTTAATGCTGCTTCTCTTTATACTGCTTCTGGTTCTACCGCTGGAAATTTATCACAAGATAATATACATAATGATAAAGATGAAAATATAGCTGATATAGTGCAAGCAGATAATGCACAGTGGTCTACTGTTACTAGAAAAATGATTCGCAAACGTCGTGTATTCGGCTCTAATGATGAAAGCCAGCTGGGTGTAATGGTTCGGCGCAAATGGCTGCACTTATCATCATTCTTGCCTGCCGTGACTACTGAGGATATAATTGCTTACGTGGCTAATCGTGCTGAAATAAATTCCGGTTCGATATTATGTTCTAAGTTAATTCGAAGTGACACTGAGGCAAGTGCCATCAAGTACGTAAATTTTAAGCTTGGTGTTCCCCAGGCTCATTATAATAAACTGTTGAATTCGAATATGTGGCCAGCCAATGTTGCAATTCGACCATTTGATTTTTTTCAAAAAGCTCGGCTGCCTCAGACCAAGGAGTAGATGGTCCCTGTACTACTGGTTTCCTTAAATAGTAATTTATTGTGAGAATGCATCGGGACTTAGAACCAAAACTGAGTCCGTCTACATTCTGAGCTCTGAACTTGATTATGACTGCTACGTCATTACTGAGACCTGGCTAAATGAAAACTTTTTTGATTCGAAGTTTTTTAATCCAGAACTTTTTAACGTATTTCGCAAAGATAGAGATTACGCTAAAAGTGGTCTTAGCTGGGGCGGCGGTGTGCTTATAGCCATACGGAAGTACCTCCGGGCTTCACTTCTTCTGCTGCATAACTCTGATTCCTTGCTTGATCAACTGTGTATAAAGTGGATTGGTACTTGTGGATTGATGTACATTTGTTTGTCTTACATATCGCCTGGTAACTCAGAGGACCTGTACAAAGCACATGTTGATAACATTTTGGCGGTCCATGACATAATTGGCGATAATCAACTTTGTATTTTCACTCCATCCAATGTTACAGCTATTTCGGAATGTTACTTAATTGATAGTTTGCAATGTATTAAATTGTTACAAGTCAATAGTTTTTTTAACACATTGAATAAGCTGTTAGTCTAATTTTTGTAAGTTATAATACAAATTATACGCTCTCATACGCAGCTAGTTACATCTCACCTCCAAATAAACATCATTGTCCAATGGTGTTGGAGGTGGAATTTTATCAATATTTTGACGTACCAACTGGTGTATCATCAGTTTCTTTTAATTTTTCTCGCTGTAACTTTTTAGATGTAAATGCCTTGCTTGATTTAGATTGGCCTCGGCTTTTTGGAAACCTGCTGGCTGTTATGATATTTTTAAGACAAATATATATGATGTTTGCTTAAGTCACATCTTAAAGCTTAGTTCGAAAACTACTAAACGACCGTGGTCTTCGAAAGATCTTAAACGCTTAAGGAATTTAAAGAATAAGTTTTTTAGAAAGCATAAACTGTCTAATAACCAACATTTTCGGGAACGCTACGTATTTTATAGAGCTGAGTTTCATACGCTCAATAGAGTGCTGTATCGTCGATATATTTGTAGGGTCGAAAGTAACATTAAATGTAACCCAAAATCCTTTTGGATTTACATAAAGTCTAAGAAAAAATGTTCGGATATACCTACATCGGTCCAGCTTAGAGGGGTTTCAGCTAACTCTTTATCCGAAGCAGCTAATCTGTTTGCTGATTTCTTTTCCTCAAATTTCATTTCAGATAACCATAGTGATAGTACTTCCGACGTTGTTTTGTCGAGCTTTGATACTAATCAGCTAAAGATATCAACTACAATTGACGCCGATGGCCTCTCAGCTGTTTTATTGAAAAATTGTTCATCACTGATTGCTCCTTTACTGCTTATTTTTAACAAGTCGCTGTCCTCCGGTATCTTTTTAGATGTTAGCTAACTTTTATTACCCCTATTCTTAAGAGCGATAATAAAAATGACATTGAGAATTATAGGCCGATTTCCAAACTAACTACTGTGTCGAAATTGTTTGAATGGATAGTAAAGGATAAAATATACTTTGCCGTAAAGCATCTAATCTGTCCCCAACAGCATGGGTTTGTTCCGGGTAGATCTACCTTAACCAATTTAGCTGTGTTTACTGAGGACTGTCTGGGATCATTTCAAAAAGGATTCCAGGTTAATGCAGTTTATACAGATTTTTCCAAAGCCTTCGACAGAGTGTCCCACCGAGTTCTCTTAGCTAAACTTCAGTGCTTGGGATTTCACTCGGAATTATTAAAGTGGATCTCATTCTATTTTCAAAACAGACGTTGTGTCGTTCGCCTTGAGGGGATGTCTTCTTTTTCTTTGGTAGCCCCCTCTGGGGTTCCCCAAGGAAGCGTCCTCGGACCTTTACTGTTTATACTGTTTATTAATGATATATCAACATGTTTTTCTAAATGTAATTTTCTTCTCTATGCAGTTGATTTGAAAATTTACTATGAAATTAAAAGCCTAGAAGATTCCTTCAATTTACAGAGCGAACTTGATAACTTGTATCAGTGGTGTGAACGTAATTACTTATTTCTTAATAGTGGTAAATACCACTATGCCTCTTTTGCTAGAGTTGTATCTAGTACTCCCTCGTCGTACTGTTTTTCGAATCTTGCGCTAAAAAAGGTAAACGAATTTAAAGACTTGGGTGTTTACTTTGACCCTAAGCTCAGCTTTACCACTCATATAAATTTTATCGTTTCCAAGGCGTATGCGCTGTTGGCTTTTATTCGACGTAATTGTTCATCATTTTCAGACCCTTATACCCTAAAACTATTGTACTCGTGTTTAGTGCGATCGACGCTGGAATATGCGGCTTTTATCTGGAGGCCCTATCATGCCGTGTATATGAATAGATTGAAGTCTGTCCGGAGGGCTTTTGTACGCTTCGCCTTGCGCCGGATGAGTTTTGTAGATCCAATACCGTCCTATCATTCCCGTTGTTTGCTTATAAATCTCATGTCACTAGAGTCGAGGAGAACTCTGTTGAAGAACTCTATTGATTGCTCATACCTCCTGATGAAAATTCGTTTTAATGTACCCTCTCGCATTCTTCGGTGTAACGACATGTTTTTTGTGGGTGTTGCTAGAACTGTTTACGCGATGAACGCTCCTCTAAGGAGAACACTCTCTCAATTAAATGAAATTTCTTTCTCTTTGGGATTTGATTTTTGCTATACCAAGTTTACTTTTAAGAGCCTGTTGATAAGATACTTATCATAGCTTTTATTTTACATTTTTATATATAGATTATGTAGCCATATTCTTATTTTTTAGTCTGTAAACATCTTGTTTGTTGATTTGTTCAAATAAATAAATAAATAAATAAATAAATATTCACAAAATCTTACCGCTATCCAGGTTCAATTACACAAATCCGAATTTCTGAAGAAGCAAACGGAACTTTTAGGACATATTTTAACCCAAGATGGAATAAAACCAAACCCAAGAAAAATAGATTGTGTAAAAAACTTTCCTATTACCAACACCAGGACATCAAAACAGATAAAATAATTCCTCGGACTGACAGGGTGTTATAGGAAATTTATCAGAGACTATTCGATGGTCGCAAAACCAATGAAAGAAAAGCTTCAATACCCTCAAAACTTTGTTAATAAACGAACCAATCTTAACATACCCAGATTTTGCAAAAATATTTACTGTCACAACAGATGCGAGCAATTTCGTCTTAGGCGCCATCTTATCACAGGATAACCATTCAATCTATTTTGCAAGTCGTACACTAAACGAGCACGAATGCAACTATATATAATCATCATATGGGCCACCAAATATTTCAGACCATATATTTTCGGGCGCAAATTCATCATAGAAACCGACCATAAGCCATTAACCTGGCCATTTTCTATTAAAGAGCCCAATTCAAATCTCGTAAGGTGGAGGCTTAAACTCTCTGAATTCGATTATGAAATAAAATATAAAATGGGTACAAAGAACAGCAATGCCGACGCATTATCGAGAATTGAACCCACATCTATTAGCGTAAACGTATTAGCATCAAACTCAACCGCAATAAAAGAAACCTCTAACCCTATTAACATTTTCAAAAACCAAATCATTATCAAGAAGATTTATTTATTTTCAGCAAGAATTAAAAATTAGAGAATGTTCAAAGTAATAGGAAATCGATTTTAAAAAACCTTTTCAACCCGAATAAACTAAACGCAGTCCTCATAGATAATGATCTTTTTGACGGGATAAGGAATACCCACGAAGAACTCTTTGCAAATAATAACAAATTTAAAATAATAAGTTACTCGAAGAAATAGAGGATGCCAATAAACTGACCACACTCATTGAAAAGGAAAATTTAGATAAAGTCCATAGGGGTACTCAAGCGGTATTTGAAGAATTAAAAACTCGAATTTATAACCCAAACTTAAAGTTAAGAATAACACAACTCATATATAACTGTGAAATTTGCAATCTAGAAAAATACGACAGGAGACCACCTAAATTGCCTTACAAACTTACAGAAACGCCTTTGAAACCTCTCGAAATTATTCATATAGATGTCTTTTATACGTTAGAAAAACAACTGTTCATGACGATGATCGACAAATTTACCAAATTCGCAGTGGCCTATAAAATAATAAAAAATAATAGTGGATAACGAGTTGGGCTTCAATATCAATACAGCAATTCTTAAACGAAGAAAACATCATCATACACTACACTTCCAACAGTAACCATACCTCTAACGCGGACATCGAACGAATTCAAAATACAATAAACGAACACATAAGACTATTGAGACATGACAAAAAAAACCAAACGGAAACCGTGAAAGAAAAAATAACAAGAATAATAGGCTTCTATAACAAAACAGTACAATCAAACTAATCGATTTCTTGAATGGAAAGGTACATGAAACAGGTATCCTGCAATACAAGAATTAATTTTAAGAAAAAAAGAGAAATGTTTAAACAAGATAAACACAAATAGATCTGATGTGGAATTAGAAGAAGGAACTAATTATGTTAGGGAAATTAGAGGAGGCAAGAACCACAGGAAACATAGAAAAATATTCACTAGTAAATTAGACACAAAAAGGCAGGATTAAAATATTATAAAGCACGCATCAAACGAAGGAAAAAATATCAATCTTAATCACATTTAATTCCAGATGAATTACCAATTACTATTATTGACCCTGATATCCACCGTAAGTACTCAAACGATCGACAAACAGGACCTTACGAACAACAATGGCATTTTATAAATCTCACAACCGATAATATTTTCCTGTAAACTAGGTATAATTCCCTCACACTTATTCACTAAAACAGAACTGGACTTAGTAAACGACTTCGACAGTTATACGAATGCCAAAGTAGTCGTAGCACTACAGGACAATGACGTAATACTTATTCAAAAAATATTTTGCCAAAAATAATATTTGAGCCAATCCCAAACATAAAGAATAAACCTATCAATTTCAGTACGTATGAGCTATTCGTAGATTTAAAAAATTATTTCTTTGATACTAACATTAAAGACAATTTGGAAAAAAAACCTTATCAGATTATCAGACGAATGTTTATCAAGTATTATAAACTTTGAAGAAGTTCAATGTAATATGCAAACTATTATCGAAACACAGATATCAGAAATTGTCACAGGAATACTTGTATACAAACACTTCTACTCAGATATAGAACACAATTGTAAAAAAGTAAGCATTAAAATAAGAGGAAATTTTTTAATAAAATTTGAGAACTGCGAAATCAAAGAAATTTGTTCAATAAAACATAAAACTATAAAATTCGTTTTGATTACAAAATTAGCAATTCCTTGAATTCCGTCTGATTTAATCAAATTTTAAACCATATTCACGTCAATACCTTTTTATGCGGGTGTGCAAAGTTAGCATTTTGTTAGTTATAAGTAATACTGTAAAATTTAATTTTAAGTCAGTCATAAGATTAATTCAAATAAGTAAGGTAGGTTGATTAAAAAGAAATAAAGTAATTAAATAGATTTAAAAATTGTTTTTTTTTTAGTTTGGAAATCGTTAAGAATATTTTTTAATGACGGCTGACCACTACATGTATCTGTGGTTTATAGCATCTAGAACATAGAACCTACAAGCAATTTAAAAAAGTTGAAATTGGGAATATACATTGAACTTACATTATTTACCAGTTTCCTTGTAAATATCGCTGTTATTCTTCTGCCGTTTAGTTTTCTATGAAGCTGAGAAATTATTTCTTCAACAAAATCCACAAGAAGAGGGATAAACGTATGCCAAATACTCAAAAGGCGTTTTAGTTTATTGTGGTTTCTATTTTTTGCTCTAACTTCCAGATTTGTATTTTATTTTAACTTTTATACTATTTATTTTAACCTAAATAAAATATGAAAACTTATGCCGCTGGCGCTAACAACTAGAAAATTTTTTCCGTTTATTAATAGGGGATTCTCTAGGCTTAGGAAATGCATGCTACTGTGCACAGATAGCAAAGTTTTTTTATCCGTACAATGGCACAACAACAAAACACATGCAAAAAAATATGCTACGATAGGAAAAATATCCTATATCCAAACCTATGTATATTTATTTCCGACAGATAGCAAGATGGAAAAGCAACCCTGTGCCGTGTTGTTGTTATTGTTTTTCTTGAATATGTCACAATTTTGCAACGAGTGTGTTCTCGGTCTCTAGCACAATTCCATAGGAAATATTTGCATAGTATGCATTTCCTAGACATAGAGAATCCCCCTAATAACTTATCGAGTAGTTAACGGCAACAGTTGATCAAGCGATAGCGAATAGTATGCTGAATTCCACCACAGATGTTCCTTCCTACATATCACACCTCACTAGTACTGATAGCCATATACTCGTACTTAAAACTTTCTTATATGTATATATATTTTTTTAAATATTTGACCATTTTATACAAATTCGTAAGCAATAAATTATATATGTATATACGATTCATAAATTCATTAGTTAATTAGGATTATGTAAAATAATAAATAATATAATGGTAATATTCATGATGTGGTTTATTGGGCCTAGTACAATTCAAATATATGAAGATGGGAGCAGGAGAACAAATACAGCAGTATGTACATATTTTATTTTGGTTTTGGAGTAGTGATTTGTCAAAATCATGAGTAGTTGTTTGTCTGTTAAAACTACGCGAACTTTCAGTTCCACTCTTTTTTCGCAAAAATCACAATCCTCAAGATTTTTGCATTTACAAATAGGAAATCAAATCAGTTCAAGCAAAATTATCTGGAGCATCCCGGTGTAATGTATGAGAAAAGTTTAATTCGTAGCAGTTTCACCTTGTTAAATTCTTATTTACCTAATATTGCGCATTTGTGATAAATTTTATAGATTACAAACAAAAAACCCTATTGCCTCGCTGCGTGTTATATTTGTATTCTTATTATCTCTTTTTAACCACGAGAAATGTAAACAAACTCAGCTGTTACTGTAAACTCAAAAATAAAAAAATACAAGGTTCGCTCACAATCTAGAGTACTTATTAAATATGCATCATATCTGAAAATGACTAATGTATTTATATATACATATATACTAGGGCTCAAGATTTTGCTCTAACATTTTCGAGCAGTTTGAGAATTCGGGCCACTTCTCATTACTCCAAAGTTTTCGAGTACGAGCATTTCGACTATTTTGACAAAAACTTTAATTTTTTTCTCAGAACTTTTTTAAAATAATTTTAAATAAACAAATTTTAAGCGTTAAAGTTAAATCTTTACGATATAATTTTAAAATTTAAAATTAAATTTGTTGGCAAGGCAAGCAGCTGTTTTAAAGATACTACTTGTTTTGATGAGGGCCAATAACTCTTTAAAATTAGCATTAACTATGATTTATACAGTTTAAACATTAAAAATTTTATTTAGCTTACCAAGTGAAACGTCTTTAAGTACATTTCATAAAGCGTCTAAAAGGGAATGAAGAGAATGTACTTTGAAACCCATTAGGTAATTTAAATCTTAAATTGTTTTCTCTTCTTTTGATGATTTGTGTGTAGTTGTCTATTATTGCCAAAAAATTCTTCAGAATTGTGGTGAATTATGGATCAACCTTAAACCGTGTATATCTGGCCCGACGAATATACGTTTTCCCCTGAGGAGCCTAGAAACTTTTGTTTTAAGTACTCGAATCATTGGAAATGGTCTTAAGAATTGTTTCATCATTTCGTGCTTTATGTGAATCGGTGCGAGAAGAATTTTATGAAGAAGAGTAAATTTCGATCCAATTACTTGTCTACTTTTGAAATCACCGCACAATTTCCAACGGTGGTATTTATATTTAAATTTTATTGGGATATGATTATTTTGCTCGCTCATAAGCACAGACGACATCGCATTGTATTGACCCAATGTCTATAAAACAATAACGAGTTAGTACATAGTGGTAACGTGTTACTTTCTATACTATCAACGGGCGAACGCTCAGATCACAAAATGTTTTAATTTGTTAATTGTTGCCATAATTAGCATGCTACACAGTGCATGATAGTTATGGCCTATATAGGTTAACACCAACAAACGCTTATCCGTCCAAGACTTATTCACACCAATTTTGCTGTGGATACAAAGCAGTAATTAAAGCAAAATTATACTATTTATTTGTATGTGACTTCATGTTATCCCAAAATTTTTTTGGAGTATTTTTTTTTTTTACTTTCAGAACACCTAAATACATACAAATCCCTTGAAAACATACATGTTTTGCAAGCCTATGTAAATATCATTCAAGACGAACATCAAAAATTGTGGCTCTTTCTTGGTAAGAAGCTGCTTATTCAGGGAATATTTTTATTTATCCATTCTTACTAAAAGTTATATTCCAGCATTGAAAACTAAACAGTACCTGGAGTTAGCACAAAAATGCATTCGAAACTGAGATGTTTTGCTTTCACAATGAATAAATATACAATTTTTCAAAAGCTTATAGAATCTAGCTCAAAGCCTTTCGATGAGGGTTCTGAAAGTAATGGTTGCCATAATAAATATTAAAGATCTAACCGCTCTCAATATCTTTATATTAATTTTTGCAATAGCAAAAACAGGCTTCTTAGAGCACACCCATTTATAATAAAGCAATGTGAATAAAAAACTATATTCAAATAGACAGTGAAAAGCCAAATAATTAGACGAGTGCCTATTATGGCTTTCACAAAATATAAATAAAAAAGTGCAAACGATTAAAGCCGAATCAATAATTGATTGAATCAATTAAACTTGATCTTTCAAACGGAGTGGAGGCCTTCCTCTTCCTCTGTTTTCATGTATAGGTACTGCATCGAACACTTTCAAAGCTGGATCGCTTTCATCCATTCGAATGCCATGATTTAACCGAAGTAGTTGAGCTATGTGTATGTTGTCATATAACTCGTACAGCTCATCATTCCATCGTTTGCGGCATTCGCCGTTGCCATAAAGAATGTCTAAATCCACACTTATAAGGTTCAATCAGTTCGCTGACGGTATCTTTACTGCTACATGATAGTTATCCGAGTCGATTTTTGGTCTTAGGAACGTACGCTCTTCTGAATACATGTCTTCGATCGATCACAACATGATCGATTTGGTTGCATGTTTTTCTATCCGGAGACAACCATGTAGCTTGATGTATTTTCTTGTTCTGCAGTCTAGTACTACAGAACTTCATATTCCATATTCCCTTTCGGAGATGTTTCGTAGTGGAGACCGAATTTCCCGACTGTTGATACCTCCTTTAACCACCGTAGCGTTAAAATCTCCAAGCATGATTTTGACATCGTGGTGGGGACAGAGCTCATAAGTACGTTCTAGGCGCTCATAGAAAGCATTTTTGGTGACATCGTTCTCTTCCGTCGGAACGTCGCGATATCTTGAAGAACTGTGGTTTGATGCGGATTGTTTCTAGACGATCATCCAGCGGCACTTTCCTAATTAAGGGACCGGCCATTCCAGGTACATGCCCAAATCGCGAACCTTAAAACGTTGTCGTCATTAAAAGGGGGTCCCTCGTCCGGGGATTTTTTGGCTTTTTCATTGGGGCATCGTTTACATCAACAAAAGCGAAACTGAATACCCTAAGCATCACTCAGTTAAGGTTAAACAGACAGCGAGGTCGGAAGACAGTGCAAACATGCTTACGTCGGTATATTAATATTAAAAGGAAATTTGTCCCAATTAAAAAAACCAAAAAAGGCAACTAGCTGCAACAATGCTAAAAACAAAGTAGCAAAAGATTCGCTTTATTAAGCGAGGATAATTGACAAACGATTTTCGTGTAGTTCCTTTAAGAAAGGGTAATATTGTCGAGACGACAACCCGAATACACAGTGGAAAAATTTGTATGCACGTTGTAAATTTTATTAAATTTATCAACCGCCAAGAATTCGGCCATACTAAATCCCTCTTCACACTGCGCAGTATTTGTGCAGCATAGTGAGATCTAGATCTCTCGCCTAAGAAAG
The DNA here is from genome assembly GCA_030068015.2 of Neoceratitis asiatica. Classification (NCBI taxonomy): domain Eukaryota; kingdom Metazoa; phylum Arthropoda; class Insecta; order Diptera; family Tephritidae; genus Neoceratitis; species Neoceratitis asiatica. The sequence continues at coordinate 53,196,007 of CM061527.1, forward strand.
ATGATGCCACCATGAAAAAAAATAATAATTACGGAGATAATCATATAGTTAATTATAAGGTTTGCCATGTACATACACAAAGAAGATACAAGTTAAAAGAATTTAAACGGTAAACAGGTATCAAATCTATCTTGTAGAAAAATCACTGGATAAGATTGTTTCAAATCTTAAAAAAAAAATTCAAATCAATTGTTTTATGCGAATGTATTGAAAACCAAAAAGAGTTTTAGTGAGAGAAGAGAATATGTACTAAAAAACTACATTTATTAAAATCCTTTTAAAATGTTATTTAATTGGATACTTTTTATCGTTATTTAATAAAATAAACATTGCATGTTATTGAAAGCATTGTAAATCATAAAATACTTGTGAGAACAAGAGAATGAGAGAACACTTGTGAGCAGCGACGCTACAATTGCGCTAGGAAAGAGTGATTTAATGGTTCAGTGCCATGATCTAGCATTCGGCCATTTTGACGTTTATTCACAGTTGCTTTTCCTTAAACTTATATATAAAAAAAAAAAAATTATGTCCAGAAATATTTGTGGAAGTTCAGGAAAGGTTTAAACGGTTATAAACAACCAGATCAGGACCAACCAATTCGAAAAATCGTATTTAAGGATCGATTTGCTTGAAATTTGGTATATATTAGGTATATGGCAATTTTCCAAGTGTGCTCGTTTCATTGCTTCCGACAAATTTGCCTTATCTTATTAACAAATTCAAATAATATTCAAAAGTACATTCTCTTGAAAACAAATTTGAAAATATTTAATTTATTTATTCATTTATTTATGAAATGAATATTTTTCCTTTTCACTTTTCTTCAAGTTGTTTGTTGTACTAGGTGAACATTCCATGGTCATCCTATTGCTTGTTCTAAGTTACTTTACCAAAAAATTAGAGCATAAAATGGTGTACTTCTTATAGCAGGGTCGCGAAACACAAATGTGAAATGTGAAAATGAAATGTGTTTATAACAATATTTTGCACTAATTGTATGGTTTGAATAGTATTTTTAAATAAACTAATCTCATTGAATTTAAGGTATCGAAAACCGTAAACAGCTGTGCTTTCAAATTCAAATTCAGTGTCAAAATTGCAAAATTGCGAATACGTTTTTTTTTTAGAAACACTCTCACTTTCACATGTGTCATCAGAAATTTCAGATTTCGGATTAACCAGATTTTAACAAACGTGCAGCGTGAACTTTGTTAATATCACTTAAATTAAACCATTAAAATAGATTACTCTAACTTAAACTCTGCCAGATAATTTTTTTTAATCTTCTGTTATAGAGTTTGGAGGCTCCTTTATGCCGTATCTATGTTAAGATGGTCAAACATATCAGCGTACGTATTAGCAATATGTGAAGCTACAAAAGACAACGACTACTTAATTTTTGATTCTTGTCAAATTTTTATTAATTTAGTCAATGCATACATATGTATATTTACTTACAGGCCAATTTAGTTATTATACAAATAATAGACGGAATTGGGTTTTAGGAAATAACAAAATGGTAGAGTTGTTATTCCTTGTGGATTAAGAATATCCAAATGATATTTGCACCACTAATAAGCACATAAACTTATTCAGCTATTTTATTCTTTACTTGGCTAATAACAATTGAGTTATTTTTTATTCAGTTACCAAAAATTTTTAAGTCAACTATATTCACGCTGTTACAATACTTCGACTGTTTTTGTTGGTTACCGTTGATTAACTGACGTAGCACTGTTATCAGTATATATCATATATATATTCATATAAAAGTTCATACATACACATTCATATAATAAATATACTTCGAAATATTGCAGTTATCTATGTACGTATGTATTTATCCATATGAGTTAAAGATAGCAATTTTAATTTTATAAAAAAAGTGTATCTGATTGATAATTTTGGTGGAACTCTTGGTGAATTAAATTATATGTGTACGTTAATATAATGTTTGTTATCTTCACAAACTATGTGAACTAGTGCTGATATCTTGGGAGTAACGCAGCGCACAACACATACTCTAAAGCATAAGTTTAGGCGATTGTACCTGAAAGTACTTACCAAAACTAGAGTTTCTGCATCACTATTTTTGCCTGTTTAGCTGTCGTTCCGATTTATGACCTCATCCGTTTGTTGGCTCAAAGTTGATTTTCATCACTTTTTCGATATTTTCACACGGCTATTTCTGGATTAACGTAAGAAATAATGTTTTTGGATATGCAGCAATGATATTGAATAAAAGAAAAAAAGTCAAACCCAAGTTATCAGGAAATAGTGATCAAAATCTCAAAATTCCCATTCCTCATTGTTACCTTGATTCCTTTTTATAAAAATTTCCCCAGGAATCGGAACAACGAGATGAACGATTTCACAAGATCACCAAGCCAATGAAAACACGATTCAATCGAAAAAACTTGGTGCGCTGTTCTTAGAAGTTGGTGGTCAAGTAAATTAAACGGTTATGAAGATGAAGATGAAGGAACTGAAGACCCAAGGAGATATTCCATTGAATTCTTTATCTAGCTCAGATGATGATGATGGTTTACAACTACTCACGAAGAGATTAAGATTATCAGAACTACAAAAACTGTCAAAAATTAAAATATTTTTATTTCTTTTTCATAAATACAAATAACGAGCTGGTAAGATTTCAACCTATTTCATACTAGTATTTAACAAGAATTTTTGCATACTATTCTAAGTGTTAACTGCAGGGAATTTATGACAACGAAGCCAACACTTTATTTGTTTGTTCGGCTTCTTAACCGTCAGGAATTTATTTGTACAATTTTCGTCTTTAGCCAACGGCTTATTTTACAATTATTTATGATACACACTTATTATCTGCTTCACTCAGCTTATCCGTTTCTCAAACACACAGCTCACAGTAATGTTAACTCCGCTAAGTTGTCTACTCGTCTCTTCTTGTGATAGCGGCTGCCTCTCTTTTTATACCTGTAGATGACCCAACCACTCTGTTCACGCGCTTAAGGATAGGCTGATTATTCGTTTGCCTGCGGTAGCTGCAGCTACTCCGTTCATCCTTAACGACGTGGAATTTCCTTTAATCTGTCTACCCTTTTGTTTGTCCTTGGTATGGGTAATTTGCATTATACAGCCGCTTCTTTTCTTTTTGGTCCTTTTCGATGAATTACCTTTACACTGTCAACCCTTTTGTTTGTCCTTGGTACGGGTAATTTGCATTATACAGCCGCTTCTTTATTTCCTGTCCTTCCGGGAAATTGCATTTACATTGTCAACAGTTTTGGTTTTCCTTCGTATTTCGGATTTTCGTCACAATATATATGATTGATAAGTTCTTTTAGAAAATGATTTGAAGCTACATTCTTATTGTGCTTATGTAATGACTACAACACTTAATATCTTTCTTTTCTTAATTTGAACAGTTACGACCAGAGTCAAATATACATAATAAGAGTAGTCACGTTTTCACATGATGCAAATATTCTATTCATGATATAAATAAATGCGTATCGCAAGAAAATGTATGTTTTTAAATTCTTTACTGAACAATGGGACATTATTCGTCGATTCGACAATTCGGCGAGGCATCTCCTTATAAATTATCGCTGAAATATCTTATAAAATTGGGACTGGCTTGCATTCAAAGAACCAATTAAGCGGTCATGGCAAAATTAAGTCAACTTCCATCCTAATAATATCAGTATGGATTTGATTACTCTATCTTTTCTCCGAATTTTCATTGAGGAGAAAATAATAACAAACAATATAAAAATGTACTGAGGATTAGAAAGTAAAAGTATTTTTAGCATTACATATATGTGTTCATACTTTTTCATAATTATTATATTCCACTGTAAATAATGAAACACGTTAATAAAACTATTTTCTTTTCTTCAAAGAAAATTAATTTCATATATTTTTTCTACTTCAAAAATTTATATTTAATTTTCATATTATTTGTTTTCAAATATCTATGTATATATAAAGATTCATAATTTTTTTAAAAATATACATATGTAAATTTAATTATTTTTGTTATAGTAAGTGTGGAATAAATAACACTCGTAAGTAAGTATTAATAAAAATCAATAATTCTATCTAATTGTTTTCATTTTCTAGAAAAATTATATGCATAAACATGTCAACCAATGTCATACGAAAGAGAGAGGCCAATAACTGCCAAGATTGTCGAGAATCTCCATTACCGCGTACACCTCAGTCATTCCAGGCGTAAGTTCCAGCAATCGGCTTAGTATATAAGGGTCTGCTGGTCAGTTATAAAGCGAATTCGTTGGTGATAAAATTACTGTGAAGTAAAAATAGTACATTGTGAAGATTGTTAAATTAGTGAATGTAAATAGTGAAGCAAATTGTTATTTATTGAGTGATAAATGAACATTGACTTAATTCTTTATAATTCAAAATCTACAAACAAGTTGACGACTTTTATCAACCAATTTAGTGGTCGGACTCAAAGGATTTAGGAAATCATCGAGGTTAATTTAACAAAACCGTAACCATTGGTGTCAGAAGTGGGAATGTTAAGTAAATCCTGAAGAATAATGATTAGTCATAATCACAGCTGCAAGAAGCAATGGTGGTCGAAGGCATCGACATGAGCCAATACGAATGGACATGGGTATGGACATGCACATGTTATTGACTTCAATTTCTCAACGAATGTCAACAAGTCAAGAAGAAAAATACACTGCACTTTTCATTGCTTTGAAAGGACTTGCAGAGGAAATTTTGCAAACTGTGTGCGGAAATGAGAGAGATAATTACGACGCATTAATGCGTCAATGCAGGCAAAGTTGCCAAATGGAGCGCGACCAAAAACTCAACGAATCTACAGGAATATGCTTCCGTAATTGAGAGATGTAAAGGACGTTATAAAGGACATATATACCAAGCAAGAGACATATGCGAATCCAAAATCAACATTCTCTGAACCTTTCTTGTCTTAGCCAACTCATAAGCAGATCAGCCTAAAAGTGAAAGGATCAGATGTGATGAACGAAATATTGAAAAGTTTAAAGTCGATCGATGGAGAGAATCGTGGAAAACCAGGCCACTTCGCAAAGGACTTGTCCTCGACTCACAGCAAAAAATTCTACAACGGACGTACTTATTGGTAAAATCCTGACCAAGATACGAAAGGATGGGCTATTCCCAGTTCGAGTACTAAATGAATAGACGCCATAAGTAACTGCAGAGATTTATCTAAAAACAGTTCCATTCGCGCGAAGGACATTGGGGAAAACGTAAATGGATGGATGCCTGGGTTTGAAAGATAAACACAAGAACAAAGCCAAGCAACCTATCTACAATTTCTTTATAAGAAATTTTCTAGAGAACACTGGCCTTAAATTAAGTTTCTAAAAGTGTTTTTAGTCAAGAAAGACGTGAATTACTGCGAATGGGAGCAGATCCTGCAGCGCTGAAGTGGCTACTACAGTTCAAGAATCCCGAATGACAGCTAGCTCGATGGATTGAGAGACCGTAAAGTTATGACTTCTCCATCGAGCAACGCTGACGCATTGTCCCGTCGACAATATAATTTAGGATGTAAATCTGCCTAAAAGCTGATGGAAAAGAAGAAGTGCTGCTAATGACAATTCATCAGCAGAAGATTGGGAGGCAAGCCATCTTGGAGCTGTTAATGCATGGATCGGAGGCAAGAGGACGGCCAAGTAAGGAACGAAAATAAATAAAACGGAAAGTGTCAACGCGAAGACGTGAGAAAAAGAAGATGACCAGTGCTCCCGCACTCAAATTGTAATTCCGAAGCTAAGAATTCCAGACATTCATTCGGAGGTATACCCAACTCCAAGCCAGGAAGCTAAAACAGTTGTGTATGCTTTTTCTACAATTGGTTTACTGATACGATGTACATATAGAACTGCAACCTGGACAAGGAAGTTATTTTGAATCGACGGTGTTCCAAGGACATATATTAGGATGATTGGGATATCCGTACACAGCTGTTCCTGATGAGATATCGGTCCGCAGTGCATTAAACAATGGGTAAAACACCTGCAAGCATATTCTTTGATATTGAACTTCGGTTGAATACTGAATTGAAATTAGGAGTAAATGGTGATGCGAGAAGAATTGGGAAGGATGCTTCTAACAATTTAGAGGAAGATTTGAGAGAGATATGATAATGAACTCTGAGGATTTTCAATAACAAAACGGTTTGTTCCCAAAACTTCAATGCAATTGGGAAGGTCTTTATAAGATAATTATACACCTAAATCAGACCGTTTGGAGACCAGGAAACAAGATAAAAGTGGTCCACTTAGTGTCAGCTAAAACAGAGAAGCCGATAACTGCCATGACAATTTTCGTTATCGAGAACATCTCCATCATTCCAGGCGTAAATACGAGTAATCGGCTTAGTATATAAGGATGAATCATATACTGCTGGGAAGTAAGTGATATAGCGAACTCGTTGATGATAACACTACTGTAAATTAAAAATGGTACACTGTGAAAGTTGTAAAATAAATGAAGCACATTTTTATTTATTAAGTAATAAATTAACATTGGGATATTGAAAGAAATTCCACTCCTTAATTATTAAACATTTAAAACGCCAAAAACAATTTCATATTTCTATACTTGTTCCCTTACATGTTTTGCATTCGCAACCAAAAACGGGTTTATTCTATTTCTTAGTAGGAATTCACTAAATATTCTCTTTATTCTCAACGTTTCTTAATAGCAATTTGCTTTATAGCAACTGATAGCGAAATCTTTAGCTGCTTAGTGTAAGAGAAAAGTGTAATCGAGATCTTCCGCGATCGGTTTCGGATTCAAGGCAATCCGGGCTTTACCTGGTTTTCGGTCACTGGCTATTCACTAAGCTCGCCCCTCGGTCGGTCGGGTGAAATTAAAAATGTAAAGTCTTTCTCATTCGTGTAATTTCCATTTAATAATTTAGGTTTGAAGCGAATCCCAGGGATTTAGAATTAAAAATTTCAGAACAATTTTATAAATACTTAATACTTAATTTTTTGATAGAAAAATAAATGAATGGAAAATGTTCTATGACACAATTGGAGTCTTTCGCTTTGCGGGCAATGTTGGAAGTTTCACGCAACGCAGTAAAGCCCTATTGATATCATCTAAAAATTAAATTTTGAAAATTAAAATTTTTTTTGCCACGAGAAAGCAGTTAGTCGTTCTCCACAGTTTTGAGAAAACGCTGCTGTATTTAGCCAAAAAGATAAAATTAAAAGTTTATCGAAACTATCGGTTGATACATTAATTTTGAATGCTGCTCTTAAAGGAAAAATAAAATTTCCTATTTTCTAAGCTAGTCGGTTTGATTTTGCTTAATATATATGAACGCAACTCAACCTCAGTAGTATTATTCGAGAAGCGAGATACAAAAACGGATCACCTGTTTTCGTTTCTTTGAACCAATTTTGGAGAGGTAGAAACGGATTTAAATGATTCAAGTTCATCTTCATATTTTTTAAACTTCGAATTAAGAATTTGTACCTTACTCATCTTAAGTAAGTCACTCCTTCGATATTTCTATACTTTTGCAAGACCAGTGTTGATAATGTCGAGAACACGAATATTTAAAGCGGCGCTTTTAGCATGGGCTAACTCATCATATAGCCAACATGCAATATGGCGCTCAGTATCACTTTTAAATTTACATTTTTCAAATGAAAAAGAAATATTGTTTAAAAGAAAGTAATAATATGAATAAATAAAAGAAAATAACTGAAAAGTTATAAACGAACTGAAGGAATTAAATAAAACAAGTTAAGAATCAACTGGCTCTGCACAATTTAAGAGGCAACGAAGTAAATGCTAGCCATGAGCAGCTGATTGCTGTTAAGCAAAAATAATAACATGGAGAAAATTTAATAACGCAATTGCGTAAGTAAATAAAAAATATAAACACAACAAAATTAAAATCTATTTCCGGTTTGAGCTCGGAGATGAATTCGCCTGATCGTATTCGATTGTCATTTCAGTTGTCATTCGTAGGAATGTTCCTCTTTCAAGCGCTGAGTTGAATAACCAATTGTTAAAGGAATATATATAGTTGTCGAAATTAAACGTAATAATAGTTTATTTAAATGTAAATTAGATGAAAATGTGAAAATCATTACTTAAAGCGTTAATTACTCCTACATCTTATATTTTGATAATCCTAAAAAGTGATCAGGATTTTACACCAAATTACTAGTTTGTAAATGATATATACATAGATTTTAGGTTGTGTTATACTATATTCGACCCGTTTTGGCTTTGACGTTTTGACGATTATCTATGATTTTCTAAACCCTTCGAGTTCGACCCCTGGATTGCACTATAAAAGTTCCAGATTTCTTCTGCATCTCCAGGGTTTTACTCATCACACGTGGCTTGGTGATCAAGTCAGATCGAACGATGGAGTGAGGCGCGACCAAATCCACGGTTAGTACTCGCCAACCACATATTTAACACCAAAATTCACAGAGAGCCTCCAAATTAAAATACATACCACCAACAGCCAATTGAGCACCTTATAGTCAAAATATGTCGATCGATTCCTCACTTAAAACGTAGCTTGCCAAAATTGAGCTTGGAAAAAGTCGCAACGTCATTTTATCTGACGATTAATTTGTTGTTTATTCTTTCCAAATTTTTTAATAAGGTGCTACTGTTTATAATATATCCTATTCTCCACAAATACGAACCTATCCTAAACAATTAAGTCCAACGAATTTTCATCAGGAAGATACTTGAGTTGAAAGTGTAATGCTCAGCAATATTTCTTGATGTAGCTAAATCATTCAGTAAGGTATGTAATGAAGATTTACGAACGGGCAAAAGTGTAAACATGCGTAAGCCCAACACTGGCAGTAAACATAGTAATAATCCCCAAAGCAAGTGTAATTAAATTCCTTGCCATCCACCTAGGTTAATACCTGGAAGAGCTATGCAAATTTCTGAAAGATTATATCACACCTTAAACGTAAAACCGGCAGCGTAAATTGATTATTGGAAAAAACTTCAAAACACATTTTAGTTTATTTTCTTTTTCCTTTTGTGGTAATTTCCTGATTTATGCTTTATAGAAACTTTTATGCTGTAGTTTAATATAAACCTATATAAAAAAGGACATCTTCTGTCGATTGTGCTAACAAATCGAAAACTTTTGTTGCTTAATTAACAACTTATCATATAGTTAACGACAACTGCTGATCAAGCGATAGCCAATATCGTAAACATATGCATAGTAAATACTCGAATCTGAAAATCACTAAAATAGCATACTGACTGATGGCTTTCTTTTACCTTCGTTGGATAATTAGCTATGGTAATGGATTTTTTTCCGAAACTCAGCTAGACAAAAATTAAAAAGGGAATTTTGATGACGTACTTCGTTCTGGGTCTTTCAACTTCATATTTAAGCATTAGAGTACCAAAGTCTTTGTGAAGACCTACGTTACAAAGAATTTTGGAAATTTGCTCTGGAACTTTATAACGGGTGATCCATTTTGAGGTTCCTTTCGTTTTAAAAAAAAAATATAAAATTCAAATTTAATGGGGAATTTGTGAAGATTATCTCTTTCAAATGTTGGCCGGGGCTACTTCTCAGATGGTCCATCCGTTGAGTCCAATTTTCGATGACTCATTCGAGCATTTCGACTGGTAACTGGTGAATGACACGCGTGATGTTTTGCTCCAAGGCCTGAAACGAAGCGGGATTGTCCACATAGACTTTAGACTTTACATATCCTCACAGGAAAAATCTAACGGTGTGATATCGCACGATCTTGGTGGATAATCTACCGGCGCAAAACATGAAATTATCTGCTCACCGAAGTGTTCTCTCAATGAATTCATTGATTGGTGCGATATGTGGGAAGTGGCGCCGTCTTGTTGAAGCCAAACGTCACGAAGAGCACGAGTTTCAATTGCGTACATCAAACAGTCGGTTATCATGGCGCGATAATGGTCGCCATTGACGGTTACGTTCTCACCGGCATAATTTTTGAAGAAATATAGATCGATGATTCCCCCAGCCCACAAACCACATCATACCGTTGATTCTTCTGGATGAAATGACAGCTCTTGGATCTATTCAGGTTGCTCTTTATCCCAAGTGCGGCAATATTCATTGTTTACATACCCATTGAGCCAGAAATGGGCCTCAGCCGAACAGAATTCGGCTCGAAAACGTCGGATCTTCTTGGAACTTTTCAAGAGTCCATAGAGCAAAACGATGTCGCTTGGGAAGGTCGAGCGGCTTTAGTTCTTGCACAAGCTGTATTTTGTATGCTTTCAATTTAAGATCTCGATGTAAAATGCGCCAAGTCAGTCCATACGTCAGTCCGACTTGCTGCGAACGGCACCGAATCCACTCTCCACGGTCTTCGTGTACACTCTCAGCTGCGGCCGCTATATTTTCTTCAATGTGTGCTGGACGTGTTCTATCCGATCGATTATTATCCAATAATGAATGCTGAGTCTCAAGGTGGGTGATGGTGTTGCGAATAATACGCTCATTAGACCGATCATGTTGACCATAAGTTGAGCGAAGCACTCGAAACACATTTTACAGAACGTCAATTTTTGTAATAAAGTTGAATGATTTGTGTACGTTGTTCAGGCGAGAGTCTTTCCATGATGAAATGTCAAACAATTGAAAAAGCACCTACACTTGAATCACCCTTTACTATTGATTTATTTATAAGCATATATTATTTGCGTCAATGTGCATATAATGTTTGGCATTTGCTGATTGCAGAGACCGATAACTTCTATGATATAAAGCATATCCATCTTGATATGATTTTGCTTTAAATATCTCTAAATAATCTTTTTTAACCAAACTAATTTACGAATACAACGAGGTTTGAAGTAATTATACGTTTTTAATATTTCGCGAAACAAAAAAACCCATCTCATATATAAAAATAATTTCAAGTTTTTGGTGTTACCCTATAACTTGATAATGGCTTTACCGAAATTAACCAAATTATCATGAAGATGGTTTATAAGAAGTTTGCCCAAATTCTAAATAGGGGTCGTGGCATCTCCAATACTTACAAAAATAGGTTGATATGTTACTCTAACTTTAGATCAGTTATATAGAATTTAACCAAATTTATGCAACATATTTGGGGTATAAATGTAAGTGGCCTATGTTAAGTTGTCTCAAATTCGAAAAAGGGGCATAGTATATCTTACCTTATACATAAAATTAAGTGTATCAGCTTCTAACTTGAAAAGAGTTTCAGTAGACGTCTCCAACGGAATTCATTTAGCTTCTCGGTGTTTTGTTTGTTTGTTTTTTATTACGATACCTACTTATACTTTAACTGAGATCACGAATGATGAAGAGAAGTGCAGTTATTGATCATTGAGTAAGTAAGATAATAAAAATGAATTCACTACTCTTCGTAAGTGTTAAACATTTACCGCGTCAATCACAAGTCCGTTCTTCTCGAATGAAACTTTATTATTAATTTCCAATCTAATACAACTCTTACATCTACTACAAAAATAATATTGAAACTAATAACGTTAATAATTTTGGAATAAATATTGTTGTTTGGAATTACATTTAAAGAGAAATAAATTGGCAATAGTAAGTTGTTAGAAGGGAAAAACAATTAGTTGTGAGCAAATGCGGAAACAAAAGACTGTGACAGGATAAATAGTAAATGTAAAGAGGGAATGAGAATAGATATAAGCGTTATTAGTAGTGGGCGTGTTAGTACATCTATATCCATTTTCTTCTTTCTATTATTCTATTTCTATTTTCTATATTTTTGTTTATACTTTTCAAAACGCAACTATTGAGTACAGCAAAACACAATGAATTAAGCAAAAGCCAGCTGATCATAAGGAACCGAAAACATAGCTATCAGAGTTTTTAATTGTGTTAACTTATTTTTCTGTGCAAGCCAACAACAAATCTTTTAAACTAGTTTTCAACTTTACAACTTTAGGGTCTACCGATGCTTATTTAAAAGACTTGTGTTTCCAATTTAAAGAAAATTTAAATTTTATTCTGGTGAGAAGCCTAACTAGAATGCATTAGGAAATTTCACACATATTAATAAATAAACTCGTCCTCGAGCTTTTTGCACAGCTTTCAAGCATAAATTAGTGTGATTAATATATTTTTATAGTAACATAGAATTTGTTTGTTGTTGTCTTGACAAGTTACATAATACTAAACACATATGTTTCATATATTTATTAGCACCGTGACAATATATTTTTTATGGATTTTATATACTTATATATTTATGCTAGAATTTGACTGTCTGGTAGAATAACACATACTATCGCAGATGATAAGCCAACCAAGCTATAAAAAATTAAAGCGCCAGATGCTGAGCTCTGAAAAAGAACTTGAGATACAAATGGTGTAGCCATTGCGCCAATTCTGGCTATTGTTGAACATCCACCGACTCCCAAAGATCGCAAATTGTTAGGATAAATTTCGGGAGTATATATGTAAGCAGCTTGAAATAGTCCGGATATAACTCCTCTTGCAAAGAATAGTACAGAAGTGGTGTAAATGCGGCTGAAATTAAATTGTTAAATGTTGTATAATTACTCGTAAATAATTTTATATTTATAAATTAAAATAAAATGGATAAATCTCTTTTTTTAATAAACATTAACTTAACATCGGGTGGAGTTATTGCATTTTCGTTTAACATAATTCATCCATTGAACGTCTCGTTATAAACGTTGTAAGAAGAACATGTAAAAAAAATTCACTATGCTATTTCTGATTGTTTAAGTGGGATCAGCGGACTCGGCCACACGTTGCTGTGGCAATTTGTATTTATTCAATTAAGTTGTTATAATTGGTATTATAAAGGGGGCGATAGGTAAAGAATGATTAGAAATTTTTCTTAAGTCTTAATTCTAGGAAATGCATGCTACAGTGCAATGGCACAACAAGAAAACGCCTGCAAAAAAAATATGCTACGATAGGAAAAATATCCCATATTCAAGCCTACAAATGTATATTTATTTCCGACAGATAGCAAGTAGAAAAAGGCAACCTGTGTGACTGTGTGGTTGTTATTGTTTCACTTGAATATGTCACAATTTTACAACAGGGGTGCTCTCGATCTCGAGCACAATTCCATAGGAAATATTTTCATAGTATGCATTTCCTAAACATAGCGAATCCCCTAATGTTTGGCTTTTGCATATTGTAGGGGCTGAGAAATAATTTACCTGCGTAAGAAGGTGTGTGTCAGAAACTTAAATTGAATTCGACTGGTTCGGTTCCAGGTCGACTTTAAGAATAATTACTCTCTTATCAGCGTAATAAAACAAGTTAATTGACAAAGATCGAAGGAGGAAGGGAAGTATGCTTCCATTATTTTAGGTTTTTCAAAAACCTGAACTTTAAAGAAAAAAATTTGATTTCATCGTTTCGCAGAACACTTAAAAGGTTAAACATTAAGTACGGCTCTCAAATTAAAAAAATAAAAAACGTATGTAATACAAAAACAAAAAGTACAAACAAATATAAATAAAGTTAATCAGAGAGAGTAATAACAAAATGGGTGCATCGCGGCTAAGCCCGCCAGGCCGATATATCTCTGATGTCGTGGTCGTCAGAATAAAGAGGACAGCGTGTTAGTGAGATAAGAGAATATGCCACAAAATAGTAATTATATTCATTAACTTCATTATTAAAATAATTAATATCATAAAATATTTTTAAAACAAGAGGATACGTGTGAGCAGCGACGTCACTATTGGGCAGAGAAATGGCTATCAGGCTTTAATGCTTACTTCACTTTTGTTAAGCTAACAACAGCGAAACTAAAAACTCTCAACATCACGGCGAGCTAACGGTGAGCAGACGGCGAAATCGATAGCGGTAAGCATACAGACTTAGATCACTTCATTAATATTAAAACAAAATATAATCCGATAAAAAAAATATTTGCGAAGCCACCGAATCACACTTAAATGGTAGACCCTAAGCTTAAAATACCAATTTACTTGTAGCTAAAGTATGTTGATATATAAACTCAGCATAATTATTTGCAGTTGTAATTTAAAATATTTGCACAAGAGAAATAGTCTAGTTCAATGTACTAGTTGCTAAAAATAGGCCATTCTAAATCCTACTGAATACTGAAGAGTGTTTTTGTAGCATATGGAGATTTTCATCTCAAGTCTGAATCAAGTCTTAATCATTTAGCTAAGGGGTTGCCCTGTATACAAAGATCCAAATGTTAGGATTGCCGGAGTCAAATGGTAAACAGACCTCAAATTCAATTTGTAGAAAAATCTACGGATAAAACTGTCCCAAATAAATAAATTTGGAATTAACACGATTTTCAACAGAAAATACTAAAGATGTCTGCTCAGCCATTTATTACCCTCCAAGATTAAAATTTTTTTGATAGCCTAGGTGATAGACTTACAGCCGGAGGAGACTACAATCCAAAGTACGTCTCGATTAATAAACCTGCAATGCCGCCGATTTTACAATACTACTACTACTGATCGGATAAAAATATCGAACTTAAAAGACTTTTGAAGCAAAATCGACCAATTTCTTGTATTATCTGTACTGTTGCTGACTTATCTTTTAACCACTCACCAGTTTTAATAAAAATTTACGAGCAACCGATGATCCTTGTCCAAAAACCAAGACTAACAAGTAGGGAAACAAACTGCCTCATATTCAAAAAATTTATTAGTAGTCACCATTAATATAAACCGAATATTGAACAGTGAAAACAATATTGATGAATACATTAATGATTTCAATAGCATATTCGTCTCTGCGGCAACCTAATACGAAAAGTATAAAACATTACATAGCTGGTAGCAAACTACGTATGTATATATGTATATATCAATAACTTTTCAACTTCCAATTTCCTTTTAGTTTTTATTAAACTAATTAAATAAAATTTAAAAATAAGAATAAACTTTTACAGCATATTTTCTGTAATGTAAATTCTGTATATTCAGTGTTTACGTTTGTATTTCATTTAAAAATTTCTCATATAATATCAGATAATTGATGATGAGTTTGATTCTTAAATGTATCTTTAATATTATCCACCAAAATTTGTCATATATTTGAAATATTCTTTTAAAAATTGTAAATTAATTGAACTCCTTTAGTAATTGATATATGTTAAACAGAACGTATTCCATTTATACTTTTAACGCTGGAGCGTTTTCATCATTTCGAACGAAATGACCTGACCGAACTGCGATGTATAACAAATTTTCATGATACTCGAGTATGTGAGAATAGCGGAACACATATTCGTTGTATAGAGTATCGCCAAAAAACATCATTGAGTTACTCGTAATTGTTATGTTTCTTTCCCTTTCTAGTATGTAATTCTATGTACATATTCTTCGAGTGAACGTGTAGCGAGCAGTTGAGAGAGAATCATTGCCGACCTCTAGCATATAGTTTATCTGTTCTTATACGAATATATAGGGTGTTTTTTTATAGAGGTATAGAACTTTAAGTTGGCATTACTATTCAAGATGGTGACCGATTTAACAGCTGTCAAGTGATTTATTCTCTGTTTGGTTTGGCAATTCATTATGAATAGACTCACGCCTGAACAACGCTTGCAAATAGTGCAATTTTATTTGGAATATAATGGTTCTGTGCGGAAAACGTATCGCGCACTACGTCCAATGATACGGACCAATGATTCCACCAGCCCATAAAGCAAAAAAAAAACAGTCAGTTTTTCTGGATGTAACGGTGTTTCAACATACACTTGAGGATTACATTCACTCCAAATGCGACAGTTTTGTTTGTTGACGTAGCCATTCAACCAGAGGTGCGCTTCATCGCTAAACATCGCTAAAATGGACGTAGTGCGCGATACGTTTTCCGCACAGAACCATTATTTTCGAAATAAAATTGCAAGCGTTGTTCAGGCGTGAGTCTATTCATGATGAATTGCCAAACCAAACTGAGAATAAATCACTTGACAGCTGTTAAATCGGTCGCCATCTTGAATAGTAATGCCAACTTAAAGTTCTATACCTCTATAAAAAAAACACCCTATAGTAAGTATACGATTTCATTGAAATCTTATAACTTTGTTTGAAAGATAGCCAAGTGAATGGACGTCTTTCTATTTCGCTCTGTGAATAAATTGCTGTGTATTAAAGAAAAAACTCCTAAGTATTAATTAAAGAGACAATTATAAACATAAACGAATACAGAAAAACAAATACATATAAAACCATAAATAATAAACAAGAAAGAACGGCTGTCTTCGGCCATGCCAATGTCTTTATACCTTTCATGAACATATCAAATTTATTGTAAATTACCAAATTCGAGTTTGATAATTTTCAATGCCAAAATAAACTTGAATTTACGTCTGTAGACGTAATGTCTGTACGTGTACTAAATTTCAAGCTCTTAAGTGCCTTTTAGAGGATTTTGACCCAAAATCTCATAACTGAACAAATCGGTTGTATGGGGGCTATATGATATAGTATTCCGATTTCGATGATTTTCAGTACAAATAAGCAATTCATAATATGTGTGTGGGATACCGAATTGCTCCTAAAAGCTTTTTTGACCGAGTTTTGATCAAAACATCATATGTGAAAATATCGGTGTATGGGAGATTATGTTATATTCGTCCGATTGTGATGTAATATATCAATTTTCACGTTCACAGGTACTTTTTTGACGGATTTATGACCCTTCGGTATCTCTCTTCTTCTTCTTGTACTTACATGCATCGGACCAAAGTTAATATACCATTTTATATACATGAAGGTTATGAAAACAGATATGCGATGAGTGACCAAGAGTGGCTGCATTCACTTACGAATGCGTACTTCACAGCTGTTGCTCAAAAATCTCCACCCAACAACATCAGCTCCAAGGCAAGCTGTACAATTCTGTCGACACCGTCACAAACTGTAGAGCGTGAATTCTTTTGCCCGCCTTCTGTAAATACTCCAACATCAGCTGGAAATATATTGCAGGTAATAGATTTGCCCCGCTATGGGAGGAAGAATCTACAAAAGTTTCGAAAGGATGTTAATGCCAAGCTTCTACCAATATATTTGCGGAAGCACAGCTCTAATTTGTTCGCCTCTGGCTTAGCGATAACTATAGATACAAATAATTTCCACATTGTACTTCTTAAAAAGTTAAATATCGACGAGACAAAAGCCCAGGTACACAACGAAAAACAATTTCCAAATGTCGTTGTATTTCTATCAGCAAAAAAAAAATTTTTTTTGCCAGTTGAAGAGCTCAAAAGGCCTGATTGCCGTCATACGGAGAATCGAAGTTCATTGTCGTCATACGGTGAATCGAAGCTCCAGTAGACTGAAATAATGTTAAAGCAGCTCTGGAATAGAAAGGTTTCGATGTTATGGAGGAGTATATATAATTAATAGAAACAAGTTTTCCTATCTCCAATTTCCCAATCCCAATTTACACCTTAAAATATCGGTTACATAGAAGAATTACGGTAGAAAAATCACTGAAGAGAAATGGCCTCGTGCAATGTACGAATTGTCAGGAATTTGGGTATACCAAATCCTACTGTACTTTATGTACTGTCTGCGTAGATGTCGTCAACTTCACCTTTCTAGTAAATGCTATTTAAATAAAACCGATGCAATACAAAAAAATGTGGTAATTGTGGCGGCAATCACACGGCCAAATACAGAGGTTGTCCGGTGTATAAAGATCTAAAATCAAAACTAAGTCAAGGTATGCAAGCAAAACACAACCAACTTACGGCTCCTTTAAATTTACCCAGTTCAAACACTGGTCAAATGGCCTATGCTGGCGTATTAAAGTCAAGTGAACAGGCCTCACTAGGCATTCTACACAGTACTGATTAGAGACCATTATTCACAATCTGATCCGGCGCATGTCCAATTTATGTCAACTATGCAAAGTATGGTCATAGATGTAATAAAGACTAAGAACCAAAGGCTTCAAACCCTGATGTCCAAAAAATGAGCGAACTCAGGATATGCATGTGGAATGTTAATGGTGCTAATCAACACGAATTAGCCCTCAAATTATTTCTACAGAGTCAAGAAATCGATGTTATGTTCTTAACTGAAACAAACGTCCCCAACAAGTTAAATTTTATATTCCTGGGTTTAAGTTTTACTACACTACTCACCCAGATGACAAAGTCCTTGGAGGAACAGCTAAACTAATAAGAAGCCGTTTTAAGCATAGATTTTTTCGCTCCAATGCAACAAACTGGTTCCAGACAACTTCAATCACTCTCAAAAACAGAAGGAGGGGGGGGGTCCCACTTTGGCGACTAAGAAGGTTACCCCTTTCTTAGATCAAATAAAATTTTCTGGATGCGATCATATCACAACAAAAATGTCAAAACAACTACCAACTCTCGTTTTTCTTGCAAAGTGTGGAATAATGGTCTAATTCACAAAATTAAACAATCATTATCTAACATGTTCCACAATATCCTTGAATCCTTCTTGTCCAACAGGCGATTTATTGTAAAAGTTAACTAATACATATAAGTTAAAGTCACCGACAATTAGTTCCTCAAAAAAATTAAAGTTGTGGTGGCCCAACTGCTCACCAATTATAAATAAACACACTATTTAAAATTTTCAACACAAGATTTTATTCCGCACTTGTCGCGGTACAATTCTAGACTAACTACTATCAGTTTAATTTCTTACCACCTAACTTCTTAGCCTAAGTTAAGTGCTAACGTTGCAGTTCCCACCACTGCCCAGTATTTCGCAATCGTTGAGTTGCGCGTGTTGATCGGTATTGCTTGCGTTGCATTTCCCATACATTGGATATGCAATTGATCGCTTGCGCGTGTGTCGCGTCAGCGAAAGTACTTCTGTGAACTTTAATTGGAGCAGTGAAGTCACGTGTAGGGCAATGTGATCAAAGGGTGCGCCATTGGGTGGTATTGTGGTATCTGGCAACATAACTCCTCCCCCTTTAAAGATCGATTTTCCTTTAATGATGTTGTTGCTCTTAGAGGTTTCCGTCCAGTGAGTCGGAATTTCGACAGGCGGGGAGTCTAACTTTTTATTGTAGTATCTCCACAGCATGGCGACAATGAGGACGATTGCGCATATCGAGAGGATTTCTGAAGCGAGAGAGAAATTTACTTTTTCGTTGACATACCCAAGATATCTTACGTTTTCCAAGGTAAGGTCGTGTACGTATTCTAAGTTGACCTTCATTGTGTGGTTCTTCACCTTTGATAGTACTGTTGGAAGGGCCTGCGCGGTAATGGTTTCGTAGCTAGAATACACTTGGTCGCCAATTGTAACTGTTTCATTATTCAATTGGACCACGTAGGTGCCATTTACTGTTCTTGAGGTATTGCTACTTTTGATTACTCCTTGGTAGTTTGATATAAACACAGTGTTCTCATTTATGAGCTCTCTATGTGACCCATTGCGTCTGATAAACTCGCAGCTGGCTTCTCCACCTTTTAAAAGTCGCGGAATGCAACTGCTTTCTTCCAATTTGGTTAAGGATTCTGATCTACATACCGTGGATGAGCTGATTACCAAGCAGTCCTTTGTTAGCCCATATGTCTCTTCCTGGTTGACCAGCATCTTGTCAAAAGGTAGATTCAGTTGCTTACCTTCATAGATTCCGGCGCGGGTTACCAGGAGATTATATTTGTTAGGTGTTACCTTTGGCATTGACAGGACGTAAAGGAGGAGTGTTCCATTTGTCAGAACCGACGGTTGGCCATATTCGATTGCTTCTATTATATTCTGATATGGGAGCGTTTCTATTTCGGATAAGATCTGGTTAACTTCGTCCATATCTAAGAGGTTGGTGTTGACAATTCCATTTTTAGCCAATTGACATCCCCGCACCATTTCGTTGACATCCTCGCGAATAAGGAAGATGTTGTGAAGTGCGTTTTGTTTGAATTCCAGGATTTCCGTTCCTTTTGCCACGTTATTGGTACGGTCCGTGACTTCGGCGATTTTCCTCAATACCTCTTGTGTAGCCGTGAATATTTTCTCATTGACTCTGTATTGATGGTTGTTATTTTGAATTATCTGATTTTGGCTGTGAAGGATATTGTTCCAATCCGTTGCGTCAGGTGATCCTGCTATCCATTTCCATGCTGAGCCTAGCCAGTCAATCGATCGAGTATTTCTTCTTTTACCTGTGTTGCCCATTAGTTCGTGAAGTCGCTCTAGTGTTTGATTAATGTAGTGATATGTCAATGTCTGATCATCGATCCGGTTTGTTAGGTTTTCCATTTGCCTCAAAGTTGTAGCATATTGTTGGAGATTGATGACATGTACCAGTTTGAATGATCCGTCAATGATCCACCCATTTCCGTCCTGGATGGTTATGATTGGTGTTTTATAGTGGAATATGTGGAGGGCGTTGATGGCTGATGCCAGCAGTGGGAATCTGCAAGGATGTTATTGCTGTTAGTGTGTTAATGTGTTAGTAATTTTTAGTTTGATTACAATTTTTTCTTGCAAGGGCGTTTGTGTTTTTTTTCTTTTAGATTTCATTTTAAAAAAAAATTTCTACTTATTAGTTTATAAAAGGGTTCTAAATGGTATCCTGTTATAGAAAATTTGTGTTAATACGGTACAAGAAAAGAAAGGAAGAATTTTATGCTTGATTTTTGATAACAATTTACAATTTTCTGATAGCCCTTGTTTTGGTTAGTATGTTAGTGTTAGGTTATTTTGTGTTATTTTTTTTGTTTCTTTAGGTTTCAATATTTGTTTTGCGCAAATTCAAATGTTCAAAATTAAAATTTCAATATTCATTTTTTCGGATTAGGCGCAAAACTGATTTTCTTTTAAAAAAATTTTTTCTTTCCTCGATCTACGGATTAGGCGTAGAGAGCATAATATGTTTGCTTAGCGGATTAGGCGCATAAGCTTAATTCCTATTTTTTTTTTTTTTTTTTTTTTTTTTTTTTTTTTTATCTACGGATTAGGCGTAGAGAGCTAATATCTTTGCTTAGCGGATTAGGCGCATAAGCTTAATTTCTAATTTTTTTTATTTTTCTTTTTTTTCTTTTTTTCCTCGATCTACGGATTAGGCGTAGAGAGCTAGTATCTTTGCTTAGCGGATTAGGCGCATAAGCTTAATTTCTAAGTTTTTTTCTTTTTTTTCTTTTTTCCTCGATCTACGGATTAGGCGTAGAGAGCTAATATCTTTGCTTAGCGGATTAGGCGCATAAGCTTAATTTCTAAGTTTTTTTCTTTTTTTTCTTTTTTCCTCGATCTACGGATTAGGCGTAGAGAGCTAATATCTTTGCTTAGCGGATTAGGCGCATAAGCTTAATTTCGTTCTTTCGTGGTTGTTTCTCATGGACCAGAGGTGTTAACATTTCTCGAACCAGCTATGGGGGATCGCGTTATCCGTTTTGGGAGCAGCGTAGCCATTTGTCATATTCGATGGCGCCACAACCTACTAAGGTACGATTTGTCCCACTTACAAGCCCGCTCTTGTTAGATAAACTCCCTCCAGTACCACATTTTTGAACTGTTTCGAAATTTTTTTTTTTTTTTTTTTTTTTTTGAAAAAATTCTTATTTTGTGTCAAGTGCTAGGGTGCGTGTTCCTGCGCTTGACCTTTTTGATATGGGCTTTGTGAATTTTTCTTCCACTAGTTGTGGTTACTGTTACGGTGTTGTCCCTAGCCACAATTTCTTTCTTGTATAAGGGTTTTTGTTTTCCCTTGATTTGTTTATCCCTCACGTATATGACGTCATTTTCGTCATAACGCTCTGGGAGAGATCTTCTTCTATTGTGGCGTTCAATTTGGGATACCTGTCTTTGGGTTAATAGTGTCTTCAAATATTCATTCGTTTTTCTACTTTTTTCCAAGAGTTCTTGATAGTTGGCTGCTTTCGCGCGATTGAAGAATATCTCGCTTGGTTTTCGCTTAATAACGGAATGAATGGAGTTATTATAGCGGTCAACCGCTATAGTTACTAACTGTTTCGTCTTAAGGTTTGGGTTATCGATCTTCAGACATCTGATAATCTCGATTAGGGTAGAATGAAGCCTTTCCACTTGACCATTCACTTCGCTTTTTTGGGTCGGTGTACGATACAGATTTATTCCTAAAGAATGTAGAAGGTTCTGAATTAATGGACTGATTAAGCCACGCTCATTGTCGGTCACGAGGGTATCTGGTGTTGTGAAATAATGTAGGAGTTTTACTATTTTGTCCTTAAGGTGCAAAGTTGACTTGTTTCTCAAATGAAAAAGTTTTGCAAATTTGGAAAATTTATCTATACAACTGAGGAATTTTTCCCCTTGTATTTCGAAAATATCCACGTGGATAATTTCACAGGGGCGCGATGGGATTGGTGTAACCTGCAGCTCCGGTTTACTGGGATGTCGGTCGTATTTGCTAAACTTGCACGTCTCGCAGGATGAAACGTAGCCCCTGATAATGCTATTCATTCTTGGAAAGTAGTATTTTTCTAGAATTTGCCTTCTGTTCTCGGCGGGATTACGATGAGCCCTTTTGTGTTCTGTCCATACTACATCACAGATTCTGTTGGGATCTCTTAAATCTTCTACCATATACTGAGTAACCCTAATCTTGTACTGCGTAAAATTTTCCAGGTAAACTTTTTGGAGCAACCCTAACTTATTCTCTGGCATTTTTATGCCATTGATCACGTTTGGTCTAAGCTTCTCCTTTAGCACATTTACAAGCTCCTCCTCGCTGATTCCGTCTAATTTTATGTAGTGCCGCGCGTAACCAGGATGGGGTTCTTCAAATATATTAAGCCTACCCCCAAAGACCAGTTGATTCCTGAATACGTTTAGAGGAACTTCTACAAAGGGTATCAGGTCAGAATTGTCCTGTTCAGCGCTGTGAACAGTATCACCTGATGAACCATCCTCGCCTGCAGAGTCTTCCTCTGATCCTATGGTTGCATTGTGACTGGTAATTTCGGAGGTGGAAATTGTGAGAGGGTTTACTTGCGTTTTCAGTCGGGACAGGGCATCAGCCACGACGTTGGATTTACCTGGTTTATAGATTATTTCGTAATTGTATTCCTCGATCCTGGCCTTCCAACGCTTCAGTTTGGCGTTGTAGTTGCGATTACTGAGAGAGAAGGTAAGTGGTTGGTGATCGGTGAAAATTCGTATTTTCTTAGCTCTATATAGGTAGTTTCGGAGGTTATCTAGTGCCCACACGATCGCAAGCATTTCTTTCTCATTGGTTGCATACACTTCTTCTGTGGTGGATAGACTACGCGATATGAATGCGATGGGTTTGTCCTTGCCATCGTAATCTTGTGATAATACTGCGCCAATAGCGAAATCAGATGCATCGGTCGTAAGATTAAAGGGTTTATCGAAATTAGGAAATGTTAGGACTTCGGAGGTCGTCAGTATACTTTTGAGATTTGCGAATGCTTCTTGCGCTTCTTTGTCTAAATTAATCGGTACTTTTTTTGATTGTGTTGCCCTTACTTGAGCATGTTCCCCCCGCGTAAGGTTTGTGAGTGGTTTTGCGATTTTTGCGTAATCGCGAATAAACTTACGGTAGTAGGATGTTAATCCAAGGAAGCTCTTGAGTTCTTTTAAGTTGGACGGAGGCAACATATTCCGTATGGAATTCACCTTCTTCGGGTCAGGGAGTATCCCCTCGGGTGTTACAATGTAACCCAGAAATTCTACGCTTGTTTTTAGGAATTGCGTCTTATCAAGGTTTACTTTGAGACCCGCTGTAAAAAGTCTAGCAAGGATAGTCTCAATATCATTTAAGTGAGTAGACTCATCCTTACTGAAGATTATGATATCGTCGATATATACAAAGCATATACGCCCTATAAATTCTTTCAGCACGTCGTCTATCATACGTTGGAAGATAGAGGGTGCATTTTTCAGACCGAAAGGGAGTCGCAAAAATTCGTATTTTCCATTCATAGTGGAAAATGCCGTTTTTGGAATGTCACTTTGTTTCATTGGGATTTGGTGGAATCCAGAAGTTAAGTCAAGTGTCGTAAAATACTTTGCATTACCGAGGCTGGCAATAGTGCCGTTTATTTCGGGTATGGGGTATGTGTCAGGGATGGTTACGGAGTTTAACCGCTTGAAATCTATAACCATTCGATATTTTTTCTCCCCGTCTGACTGGGATTTCTTAGGCACAATCCATATGGGCGAATTGTAGGGGCTTTTGGAGGGGCGAATTATGCCCTCTGATAGTAGATCTTGGATTTGCCTTTCTACTTCCTCACGCATGTTAACAGGATACGGGTAGCTTTTAGTGTAAATTGGGGTTTCCGTTACGGTTTTGATTTCGGCTTGGACATTAGTTTGAATTTCTGTGCCTCGATCGACAGGGCCGAACAAGGCTTCGTAATTTTCCAATATTTGGAAAAGCTTTCTTTTTGTAAATTCGGAGACGTTGTGATCAAGAGATATGTTTGGATTGATAATATTGACTTCTTGCGCTGCTTTTCTCTTGAGTGGTAGCACTATATCTGGTTTTAGAATGAGAGTGTTGTGTTCACTATCTAAAACCGCTTTGATTTCCGAGAGCGTGTCATCGCCGATTATTCCATCGAAAGATTTTAATCCCGGGAGAACAAAAAATGTGGTTGGCAAATCTTTGCCTACAAATTTAAAAAATTGCCCACATATTTTCCTATCTACTTTAATATTTCCTCCCGCGGAAATTACTTGGAATGGCGTCTTTACTGGAGTAGTGTTTTTAGCCACGTGCTCGCTTATATAGTTTTTATTCGCCTCCGTATCTATTAGAAATTCTAAGATGCCCAAATCCCGCGTGGCGTACTCTAGATACGGTACGCCGGACACGAGGCTCCCATGGTAAAATTTACCTGGTCGTCCGTGACTTGTTCTTTACTGATTTCATCTTCTTGGTCATCGACTGGTAGTAAGTGAAACAGTTTCTGCTGCTTACTCGGGGTTCTATCTGAGTATCCCGTGAAGGCTGTAGGATTTGCACCCCTTTTTCCGTTGTCGAATCTGGAGAATCTCGTACCACCTGTCTGTCGGGACTGGGACGATGGTGCGGCGACCGCCATTGGAGTGTTGTTGCTTCGCCAATTTTGGGTCGACTGGTTGTTCGTCTTTGTTTGTCCTGAACCTGGATAATTGGGTCTCGGTCTCACCTGATTGCCTTGGTCTAGGTTGGCGTAGTTTCTCTTGTCGCGGGAGAAACTTTTAGGTGACAACGTTTGGTAGTTGTCATACAAGTTTCTATTATCCCTGTTGAAGGGTAGGCGGTATATCGCATTTCTGCGATCTACATTCAAAATTTTGAGGCATGCAGAATATGCCTCAGGTAAGCTCTTCAAGTTTTGTACAAGAAGCAGGGCAGGAAGATCTCCATTTAACCCTCTTATGAAGACGTCTAGCGCTCTTCGACGATGAGCTTCGGCCAATGCCTCTACAGTTTCCCCGTGTACATATTTGTCCGCTTTTATTGTATTTATTATCAAGGAAAGCTGTTTCTGTACCTGCGCATAGAAATCGGACATCTTTTGCCGCCCTTGTGACATTAGCGCCAGTTGCTGCTCTAATGTCTCTATGTCTCTGATATCTGCGTAATGCAGAGAGAGGATTTCCTTTATTCTGCCCCAGTCGGAGTCTAGGATATTATGCGCGAGCAGCACAGAATCTGCCGCGCCCCTAATTTTTCCCCTAATGTGCCTTAAGATGGCTGTGTATATTGGCTTATGCCGCACTATTTCATAGTCACGTATGACTTGCTCAATGCTATGGACCCAGGAGCCGTAGTGCTCCCGCGATCCATCGAATACCTGTAATTCCTTAACGCAATCGGGTAGTTTCGCCACTTCCGCAAGTTCCCCCTCCGTCCGAGGACTCACTAGTGGCTCTACTACTACCTCTGACCTGGTGTCCAAAGACTGCCTTCGAGCCTCCCGCACTTGGGCCTCTAGCCTTTCCAGGTTGTCGCTCAATCCAGACAAGGACTCATCGCTGCTTTTTGATTCTACGCTTTTGAGCCGTTGGTCAATTTTCTTGAGTTGGGTTAGTATGGCGTTAATGGCGCCATTCTGTTCGGTAAGCGCTTTTCTTACTTCCTCTGAGTCCATCGTTTTATCTAGTTCTCTGTGAATAAAAATAGGAACGAAATATACAATGGGATTATTTTATACTTACAAGGTCCAATAACTCATTGGAACTTTCTGATTAAAAATTTTCCACAAGGTTTTTTTGTGCAACTTTTTGTTTTTGTTGGTTTAAAGTTACTTCGTTAAATATACGCAAGGGTATAGTATGAAGGTCGAATAATCGAATTATTTGGCCAGCTACAACGCGAACTCCAATTCATATAATTGTAACAATTATCTGTAACTGTCTGGTATTTTTTGTTATTTAACGGCGTCTCTTTTCATAAGTCCCGAATTACACACTTGTGTCACCAATTTTTATATTTGTAACTCGCGATTTGCAACTATTCACGTTTTTAATTGAAAAATTTGTTTATTTTTTATTGTTATTTTATTTTGAACAAGTACTTCGCACCGACTACTCGGGCGCCAGTTAAAGTCACCGACAATTAGTTCCTCAAAAAAATTAAAGTTGTGGTGGCCCAACTGCTCACCAATTATAAATAAACACACTATTTAAAATTTTCAACACAAGATTTTATTCCGCACTTGTCGCGGTACAATTCTAGACTAACTACTATCAGTTTAATTTCTTACCACCTAACTTCTTAGCCTAAGTTAAGTGCTAACGTTGCAGTTCCCACCACTGCCCAGTATTTCGCAATCGTTGAGTTGCGCGTGTTGATCGGTATTGCTTGCGTTGCATTTCCCATACATTGGATATGCAATTGATCGCTTGCGCGTGTGTCGCGTCAGCGAAAGTACTTCTGTGAACTTTAATTGGAGCAGTGAAGTCACGTGTAGGGCAATGTGATCAAAGGGTGCGCCATTGGGTGGTATTGTGGTATCTGGCAACATAACTTATATAACAGAGGAGTATTTAATCACGGCAGGGGTTCCGCAGAATAGTGTTCATGAGCCAATATTTTGTAAAATACTGTTCACCGCAGATATTTCATCAAGTGACAAAGTAGTTACGGCAACTTTTGCGGATGACACTGATATATTTAGTCGTCACAAATGTCCCAAAATGTTAGAGCAGCAAACTAATTGTAGAATTGCTAGCAAAATGGCACATAAAAATCAATGAAAATAAGTGCAAACACATCACTTTTACATTAAAACCAAAAAAGTGACCTATTGTCAACCTCATCAATGTTCCTATTACGCAAGAAAATGAAATTACATATCTTGGCAACACATCTCCGCCAAAAAGATGCAGCTGAAGAGTAAATTTACCAGTTTGCTTTGACTATTAAGCTAGAAGTCTGGGCTCAGCCTTGGAAACAAAGTTCTTCTTTATAATGTGATTATAAAACCTATATGGTTGTATGGAATCCAGTTATGGAGCACAGCTTGCGCTACGAATATAGATATAATACTAAGATTCCAATCTAAAGCGTCAAGAATAATAGCGGGCGCACCATGGTACATGCGTAGTGAAAATATTCACAGAGATCTAAATATATGCACTACAAAAGAAGATATTTTAATCGTAACACAAAATTACGTACCAAAACTGCACAATCATCCGAATTACTTGGCAAATAATTTGACCTTTACAAGAGATCGTAATCGCCTGAAGAAGAGGAATTAATCAGCCTTGAAAAGAGCCGCGTCAAGCCAGCAGCCCATTTCTACTAATGGGATACTACTTGTATATGTTAATTTAGATTTTTAAAATTCGGCTACTTAGTTTGAGGCTTACGATATCGAGGCAAATTCAGTAAATAAAAACAAATGTTAACAAAAATCGTATAAACCGAAAACGTCTTCGTCGAATTCAATAGAGATGATTTAAATTTTTTTCCGAGCTTGGCAAAGACGGAGGAATTTCATTAGTTCGGCAGTTAACCCGGTACACACGTAGCATAATGGTTTAACCATTGGTTCGTGTTGAGTCCCAAGTTCGAATCCAATTTAAACAAGGGTGTATGGAAAGAAGTTTGATGAGGAAACGTGGTGGTTTTCTAAATAGTTATAACTTTTACCGCTCAGACTATTGTTATAATTTTTTCACTTTCCCCAAAAACAAATTATGGTCTGATACAGCTCGAAAAACTAGAGGGCTAATATTCTTCGTCCATACGTGATAAATCTCACGTATATGTAGACGATATCAAAATTTACTCTATTACCCTTTTCTTTTAACCCAATGGAAATAATAAAAAATGAATTAATTCATCTGGTAGACACAACCGAGACTTAACAAATAATTTATATTAACAACAAACGCATCCAATGAAGCCATTGGAGCTGTACTCTGGCAAGGGAATAAGCCCATAACGTTAATTTCAAAACTCTCAACCAAATTGAACATTATTATGCGGCGAACGAGAAAGATGTATACCAATCGTTTGCGTGATTAAAAATTAAAAAAAAACTGTTTACACAGACCACCAACCTCTATCTTTCGCGATATCGGCGAGAAGTCCCAATTCTAAAATGAAGATGTGGCATGACTTGAGAGAAGAATATGTACTCAAAACTATTCATAAACCAGTGAAATACAAATCATATTACACATGCTCTTTCTAGACAGTTCTTAAGCAATAGTAATTTAGAGAAAGAAGCTCAGATATTTTTCAAATTAAGTCAATTAATAAAGTCTTCACAATTCACGATTTTAGAAGGGAAAGTTTTTATTCCTTTGAAAACATATAACTTTTAGTATATAAAAAATATATATGTATATAACAATTTCTTCGAAATAAATGAATGATATCAACAGATTTTAATCCGCGAGGCGCCTATTCTAAGCAAGGCGAGGAATATGTTCATATTGATACGAGGCATATCCAGAAAGAATGTGGTTCTCACGGCCGGAAGGATTTAATTTTCGTCATGGTGGCAATACGGTTGTATAGCCAAACTTCTCCCCTTTGCCAAAAGGCCATTACGTTGAGAAATGTCGATGCGACGACACGTAGGAATATATATAACTGGTGTCGTAAATTTTAAAGCGGTCGTACGTCTGCGCATGATAAACAGGAGAGCCCAAGAACTTCAATTAGTACCGACGAAAATTTTGAAAAAATCGAAATTTCGCTCCATGACTGTGTCTCCGCAAATTTCCAGATCTCTTCTACTAGAAACAATCACAGAAACTCTTGTATATCGTGGACGGAAGGGGTTTGCAGAAAGCTATTTCGAGGAAGGCATCAAAAAATTGATACATCTTTCACCATCTGCATAGAGAGAAATGGCGGCTATGTCGAAAAATTCCTCATATAACGTACTAAGTTTTTTTTGTTGTGATACAATTTTTTAAAACCTACAAAAATTCAGTACACCTACTTTCTGGATATGCCTCGTACACATATTGTTTGCGCTAAATTTATGTCTTAACCGTAATAAATGCATATTCAAAATTTTTGGTGATTAAACATAGATTTTAGTATATAAATAACAAATGTAAGAGATAAAGTTTTGGAAGCATTACAAAGCTTTCCAGAGGTAAAGATGATATTTACAAGTATATGTATTGTATATATGGCCCTTTGTAAACACTGAAGCAATTTTTTCTTATTATAAGCATATACATGTCAGAAATACACTCGGAGGGCTTGACATTCCATGCGGAGTGCTATCACAATTAGAAAAATTTCTTTTCTATAATTTTGTATGTTGCTCGAACCTGGACTCGAACCCTGGCATTCCGAATGGTAGTGCGCAATGATAACTACTCGGCTGTTGCGGATGTAAACAGAATAACCTGTGATAATCAAACAGGATTTAGTTTAGCACAAATTAAATCTTTTTCAGAAATAATCAAATCTCAAGAATCAAAGTTAAAATATAATCTCTTAGCTAAGAATGGACTGCTGGCTCAGTTTTGCTTTTTACGATGGTAGTAAATCCCTCCTCTTCAGGCGCATTTGAGGCGCGGAGGTCAAGGTGTTAACCAAAGGGTTTTGCTACTTATTCTGTGTTACGATTTCGCTATCTTTTTTGATGGTACGAATATTTGGATCATTATGGATATTTTGGGTCGGCTTTAGAATTGTATCCCATCTTCACATTCTCATTGTACTCATTGTACCTAAACGCGCGGACCGAATTATTTATCCGGACATGAATTTTTTTTATCCGAAAGATAATCTTGTGGCATTACATTTTAAATATGATTTCTGGCATGTGACCGCCACGGCTGGCGCGGATGTAGTCCAATCTGGACGTGGCCGTATATCGGCAATAACACGGCGAATGTTGTCTTTCAAATGGTCAAGCGTTTGTGGCTTATCCACATAGACCAATGACTTTACATAGCCCCACAGAAAGTAGTCTAGCGGTGTTAAATCAAAAGATCTTGGAGGCCAATTCACAGGTCCAAAACGTGAAATTAGGCGGTCACCAAACGTGTCTTTCAATAAATCTATTGTGGCACGAGCTGTGTGACATGTTGCGCCGTCTTGTTGAAACCACATCTCCTGGACATCATGGTTATTCAATTCAGGAATGAAAAAGTAAGTAATCATGGCTCTATACCGATCACCATTGACTGTAACGTTCTGGCCACCATCGTTTTTGAAAAAGTACGGACCAATGATTCCACCAGCCCATAAAGCGCACCAAACAGTCAGTTTTTCTGGATGTAACGGTGTTTCAACATACACTTGAGGATTACCTTCACTCCAAATGCGGCAGTTTTGTTTGCTGACGTAGCCATTCAACCAGAAGTGCGCTTCATCGCTAAACATCGCTAAAAGGGACGTAGTGCGCGATACGTTTTCCGCACAGAACCATTATTTGATGAATTGCCAAACCAAACTGAGAATAAATCACTTGACAGCTGTTAAATCGGTCGCCATCTTGAAAAGTAATGCCAACTTAAAGTTCTATACCTCTATAAAAAACACCCTTTATTTATAACATATTCAAAGTATACCCAATATGAATCAAGCAGATATTTATATCAAGAAAAAGAAATTTTATCTCCGATGTTGCTTATAAAAAGACTGTTTTCAAAAAGAATTAGAAGAATATAAAGATGAATGTATTGAATATGTTTTTAAAAGCAAAATGTAAGGTAGACAAAAATATAAAAATGAGCCAAATGTAATAATATTTATGTAATCAATGCAAAACATCATACAATATGCTACTGTAGCTATAACAAAATTTCTTTTACGGGAAAATTATTTGGGACGATTATAAAATTGTAAACTAGAAATTGAACAATCAGGAAAAATTTAAGTATGGAAGGAATAGAATTTCGAGATATTAAATATATTCAGCAAATAACTTAACTCATATATAAAGCAAAAAAACAAGTAAACTGGTGAATTATGGTCTGCTAGTAATCGTGATTTTAATAACAATAGCACTGTTAATTGTAAACACCGGAAATACACGATTATATCCGAGATAACAACAGCGCACCATTCCTTAATTCTCTTCGCTATTTGATGCCAATTGGAAATACCAAGTACAGTCAGTCTCTACCTGATCTTTATAACGCAGTGGAGGTCTTCCAATTCCTCTGCATCTACAGGCAGGAACTATACCGAAATCTTTTGAAGCTGGATTACATGACCTGGTCAGCGTAGCCGCTGTCCCTTAATTCCCTGAACTTTTTCAATATTGCCGTATATCGTACAGCTCTTATAGGCAAAACCTTTCTCTCATAAACCCAGGTGGATGTTATCGTCCATGCCTCCGCAACATATAAGTATATATATGCATGAACACATACGCTGAAACAATTTTCGGCCGAGCTCCTCCTCCAATTTGTGGTTTTGGGTCTTGATGGTCCGTACCATATAGCAGGTTAGAAATTATTGGTGACTTTCGTCTCTACGAGAGAGGACTTTATTGTTCATTTACTCAGACTTCCAGGCTGACATTGTTGTCGGTGCGGGTTCCAAGATAGACGAAACTATTTACGATGACTATTTGTTTAATGATAGGGTATAATTATTCTTCTCCTCATTCACTACCAGACCTATACTCTTCGATTCCGTATCCTTTCTGAAGAAAGCGGAACCCACGACGTAGTTATTAAGACCAAAAAAGATAATATCTTCGGCACACGTCATCAGATATATACTCTTATAGAAGATTGTACATTCCTTATTTAGCTCTGCATTTTGCATTATTTTATTCAGCAATAGATTAAAAAATCACACGATAAGGAGTCACTCTCTCTAAAACATCCTTTAATATCGAACGGCTCTAGTTGGTGTTGCTTAACCATCAGTTTTCCAAGCCTTAAAAGTCTTTCAGGGATACCAAGCTCATACATAGCGACGTAGAAGCAGTTCCTATTCGTCTTATCGAAAGCTGTATTAAAATCGACAAAGAAATTATATGCCGATCCTTTTTTCAATGGTCTTTCCAAGATATGACGTATGGTGAATATCTGGTAAAATATAGAGTTTCCTGCCCTAAAGCCACACTGATAAGATGCAATCAGTTTGCTGACGGTGGACTTTAATATATCACATAATACGCATTATAGGACATCATATGCGATATTGAGGAAGTTTGTCCCACGGTAATTGGTGTAAACTGTGGGGTCCCTTTTTTTGTGAATTGGGTAAAATACACGTAGGTTCCAATCGTCGGACATGCGTTCAACGGATCATATTCTGCAAACAAGCTGATGCATGAACCTTGTCAATTCATCGCCGCGGAATTTGAAAAGCTCGACACACAAGCCGTCGGCTCCCGCCGCTTTTCTGTTTTTCAGGCGGCTACGTGTTTTTACCTCTACAAGATAGTCCGCACGTTAAAAACACTGGACGTCTCTGTTTTTTGTCCCACCTATCGCACGGTATTCAGAGGTGATTTCAGGTTTCAATCATACGACGACATAGACCTTTCATGCCCTTAAATCACAATCCTTAATACTTTTGCGGTGGTCTACATCAAAAGTAGGGAGCCTTATCCTAGGCGTTGTTGAACTTTTCATTGGAACTGAAAACTACGTGGAAGATCCGAAATCCAGCACACAACCTCTCTAGGCAAGAAGGTGTAAATTTTGCACATATTTATGTATATATATTTATATACGTGGGCGCAAGAGTGGATATTGACTATAGCCTTGCGACTGTAACTGCATACCCAGATGCAAGGGATGCAAGACCCAGAAGACTGCAGTGCAAGAATACCCAAGTTGAAAAGCACATACCGAAAATTTCCGATGAAAAACCAAACCATGTCTTTGGATCAAAATATGGAAAGAATAAATTCAGAGCAATTGACCACAAAAAATTCACCACATCCCGGAGGATATCACCCAATCTGTAAGAAACACCTTTTTTTAATTTTGATTTTTAATTTTTTTAATTTTTACAAAAACAAATGATACACTATCTAAACTCTTTCCTTCACCCGGCTTTCTTCGTCCAAGATCTAAAATGCAAGTTTTTCCCATGATTGAATCATTACTTGGTGTAATCAGTAGACTCACCTCACCTCAAGTAGTAGAAAAAGCGAAATTTAGAGAGTAATTTTTATTACCACATTTTTATATTAATATAGAATGAATAATATATGAAAATTGCTTCAGCGGTTATAATATATATGTATAATAAAAGTACTATTACTTCCGCTTAAAGAATATATTTTTGATTAATTAATAATGTGTAGTATATAGAAATCGAATAGAAAACCTTAATTCGGTGTTAATATGATGCCATTTTAGATACAGCTTTCAAAATTAAATGTTTTTTACTCCGTGGTAATGACAAACATAATTTACCTAAGGCCTGAATAAATATTATATTACCATGAACTTGAATTCCATATGATTTAAAAATTATGTAAAACATTATTGGTTTTAATATAAACGACCAAATTTATTTATACAATTATTCGAGTACTTAACATAGACATAAAATTTATTAACCCCCTGATATTTTTATTAGTGATTACGAGTATATAAAATTGATATGAATAACATATAATAATACGTAATTACGTACATATATGTTGTCATGATAACAAATTAACTATCAAATTTAATTAGTTAGAGATTTATTTAAGTTTTTAATTTTGAAATGCATTCTGCTTCTAAAAAATAGTGTCTTAACATCGTCGGGTAAGCTCGAGTTACATGAAGAGATCAATACAATTTGGATATGTTTAAAGGGTGGAATATATTTTCCAATCACTTCAATTATTGCATAAATTGAGAAAAGGTTTCTTAAGGAGCCTCTAGAGATCTCGTCAACCCACGTAAAACTAGAGTCGACTGACTCAAAAATCGATTTCAAAGTCTTGTGAATCAAAAAGAAGCTCACAAATTCTCGAAATCCTCAGAAGTTCTATTCCACAAGCCTTTTCCCATTTTCTTTATGCCGTTTCTTCTTGTGGCACTTTAAAAAAGCTTCGCTTGACACTTGTCCACGTAGTACGACACATAGCAAAGGAAATATAAGGCATTCTCCAGATACTACAAGTAAATACGCATTCGAATATTGCGATTAAAAACAAAATACGATGTACATATGTTCAAAAGGTAATGAGAATTTTAAAATTTCGCGGGCTTGGAGAGTCCGCTTTTAAGATATGCAATCAAAGCGCGAAGCGTTTAGGAATGATATGAGCACTTCCAAAGCCAAGAAAAGTCGTATAAACGATCACCGAATAAAAATTACAGAAGTGATTGAAGATGCCTTAATTAAATGAACGAGGACATTCGTTAATCAGTTAGATTAAAACAAAAGTGTTATTTCTTTAAGGACTGGGACTGGACTTAAGGCTATAAGTTGTAATACTTGCCTTGATTAAAGGAGTGCATGTGCCGTCAATTAGTTAGCCTATAATGAGAGTATAAGGTCCTCATGGACTTCCAATATCAGTTGAAATACATTTACCTGGAATTTATTATTCTTAAATGTTTTTTCTTTTCAATACTTTTTCAATTTAATAGATAAACTTTATAACGAGTGATGTTAATTCAAAATCAAAAGATTAGAAGAGTAATGTAATCGAGTGCTTTTAGTACTATTTCTCTAGTTTTTTTCAGTGAAATAAATTAGAGTGAGCAACATTTCCATTAAGACTTCCGCTTTTGTTAAAATTATGTGTTTGACATTGCTATCGGTCACATCTTCTTCTGATTCCATCATGGTTTTTACTACAATGTACAAAAAATATATATATACATTTCGAACTTCGTCTCGCTATTTGCCTTTTTTTGTGTAGAAGATGTAATTAAAAAATTTATACCTTTCACTGATATACATTGCACAGACATATATTGATTCCCTTAATGTATTAATAACCGTGTTTTTTAAGCGAATATGTATCTTCGGTTAAAATTATATAATGCACATCGACATTTAATTCATTATTCATTCGTCACTTGCCAAAGAGTCAATGAAAACTATGTAACAAAACTGCTACTAATTCTATCAGCGCCCATATTGTATGCGTACATAAACTCTTCGCTTAGCATTCCATATAAATTTTAAGCTCAGATACATATTCGTTTAAAAAAACACAGCTAATGTATACTAATTTATATTATATTTAAATTAATTAATTAAATTACGTCTAATTGCGAGAAATGTAAGGTGAAACAGATATCAGGACAATCAGTTGTTTTTCTTCTAGTCCGAACTATGCACCATATCCCATTTCCATTTGTATGAAAGGTATAAATATATATTTCCATTTAAAATAATGAACACATGGGTACACTCATAAATACAAAAAAAAATTGATTTATGAAAATCGATCCGCAAACATCTCCCCCTCATGCCATGACTTCGAGCTAATTCAAATTATAAAAATTATGTCATCAATTCAAATCAATCTGACAAATGGCAACATTTGTGCAATTCAGTATTATTATAACGATTTTCAGATCGTTAAAATACTTTGCGACAATTTTAAGAATTCGAGTTTTCGCTATGCATATTTTAACGATATTCGCTAAATTTTCATCAGCTGAAGAAACAAGTTGGGTAATTACAAAAAACAAAAAAACAAAATAAGAAATTTGTTGTTGCGAAAAGTGGCAGATCCTTTCAACTTGAGTGAAATAAAATTTCGATAAGTTTCGATTAACGATCGATTAACCCCATATTTAGTTGATGAAATTATTTCTCAACTACATAAAAACAGGTAAATAATGCAACTTTCAAGTGTTTTTAAATTTTTAACTATATTAAATTGCTTGAAGGTTCTAACCAAATTATTCTTGATTGATTCTTCACAACTGGATGCTATGAACGTTCTGTTGGAGAGCAGCGGAGGACACATGAGCCAGTCGTCCGTAAGCCGCTGTATACATAGAGTAACAGACGCAATCAACCGTTCGATGTTTTTTGAAAAGGTTAGATTTATCAAACTCACTAAGGAGGCACTATTGGGACTATCGATTACACTCATGTGTCAAATATTAGCCACAGTGTACATGAAGAAGCCTATATCAACCACCATGGATACCATTCTACCAATGTGCAAATGGTAAGAGAGTTTCTTTTTTAATTGTTGAATAACACATTTTAACATACATATGTATTTTGTGCATAGATATGTGGTCCTGATCTCAAGATTTTGGCGGAAAATGCTTAATACTTAGGGGCACGGAACGATTCATTTATTTGGAGCTCCTCTACAGAGCAAAGAGTCATGCAGCGTAATTTGGAAAGTACAAGCATATTTTTGATTTTTAAACTTTTTAATCCATTGAAATTCATTTATTAAGTAATTGCTATCACGAATTTATTTATTTTGTCATTCCTCTTTGTACTTCTTGCATGTATTGATGTTTTGTTAACACCATTTTAATAAAAGTGAAATGTCAGCTAACAACAATCGTTATAATTGAGTGACCGAATCACCAAATCGTTAGCGCAAGCGACGTTAATAACTCGACAAATCGTATCGATAAAATTTACAGAATTCCCCTACAGGGCTGAAACTAGTTGCCATTCTTCACACCGGCTTCAGATTCAAAATTTATGCATATAGCGAAGAAATTGTTTGGTGGCGACGCATGAATGTGTCGGGGTGAAGAGCCGGCAATATAAATTTTTGATTATTTGAATTTTTATGATGATGAAATTTACTATTTTATTAAGACATATGTACATATATTTATGTAACCATATGTACATACCCAGAAGAAATTGTATTCATATAACATCGACGCTAAGTACAGCTCAGTGTAAATGAAAATCTATTTCTTTTTTACACGGGGAGTTCCTAGGAAAGCATGCACGTTTTTAGTATTCAAAAGTAATAAAAGGGCATGCATAAAAAATTTCATAAAATATTTTTTGTTTCATACAATTTTTTTCACACTACATTTCTTGTTTACGTATGCTAATTGCAGTCCGTAATTCGCAGAGAAAAACAAATTTCGAGAATTTGTGAGCTTCTTTTTGATTCACAAGACTTTGAAATCGATTTTTGAGTCAGTCGACTCTAGTTTTACGTGGATTGACGAGATCTCTAGAGGCTCCTTAAGAAACCTTTTCTCAATTTATGCAATAATTGAAGGGATTGGAAAATATATTCCACCCTTTAAACATATCCAAATTGTATTGATCTCTTCATGTAACTCGAGCTTACCCGACGTAATTACGTATTATTATATGTTATTCATATCAATTTTATATACTCGTAATCATTAATAAAAATATCAGGGGGTAATAAATTTTATGTCTATGTTAAGTACTCGAATAATTGTATAAATAAATTTGGTCATTTATATTAAAACCAATAATGTTTTACATAATTTTTAAATCTTATGGAATTCAAGTTCATGGTAATATAATATTTATTCAGGCCTTAGGTAAATTATGTTTGACATTACCACGGAGTTAAAAAACATTTAATTTTGAAAGCTGTATCTAAAATGGCTTCATATTATAACGTTTTTCGTGGCTACCCTCGATGATTTCCCAAATCCTTCGAGTCCGATCACTGGATTGCTAAATAAAACTCCCAAGATTTATTCGTTTGTCCTCTTA
This sequence comes from Neoceratitis asiatica, assembly GCA_030068015.2. NCBI lineage: Eukaryota > Metazoa > Arthropoda > Insecta > Diptera > Tephritidae > Neoceratitis > Neoceratitis asiatica. The sequence goes on from CM061527.1 coordinate 53,234,036, forward strand.
ATCGTCAGGAATAACTCAACGCTTATTATGTCTTTAATAATTACAATTCTTTACTATACCCAATGGCTTATTTTACAATTCTTTATGGCACACAATTATTCTCTGCTTCACTCAGCTTATCCGTTTCTAAAACACACAGCTCACAGCAATGTTACCTCCACTGAGTTGTCCACTCATCTCCTCTTGTGATAAGGCCTGCTAATCTTTTTATGCCTGAGGATGACTCAAACATTCTTTTCAGGCGCTCAAGTATAGGCTGATTATTCGTTTGCCTGCGGTAGCTGCAGCCGCTCCGTTTATCCTTAACGACGGGGAATTGCCTTTACATTGTCAACCCCTTTGTTTGTCCTTGGTACGGGTAATTTGCATCATAAGCCCACTTCTTTTGTCTGTTTTTATTTAGAAATCTCGTCACGCTGCTACTACTTTCAGTCTGTTCTTCATATTTGGGATTTCCGTCAAAATATTAACACCGAATTAAGGTTTTCTATTCGATTTCTATATCCTACACATGAATAATTAATCAATAATATATTCTTTAAGCAGAACTAATAGTACTTTTATTATGCATATATAATATAAAAATGTGGTAATAAAAATTACTCTCTAAATTTCGCTTTTTCTACTACTTTAAAAAACAAGTAAGACTACGGAAAAAGTGAGGTGAGTCTACTGATCACACCAAGTAATGATAATATAATATATATAAAACCTATACGAGTTAGAATATTTTTATTAGTGCCTGGTGCATAGGATTTTGAATTGTTCAAGCAATCATACAAAGTCATATATACGTGTAATACATATATTATTTTCATTATTTCAACCGAAAATGTGGTTGGTTCGCGCCACGCAGCACAAGGAATACAGTTCATATTTCTTCAATTTCTACAGGCGTCAACAGCTCTTTCTATTTACTCAAATCAGAGCGTAGCATGAAATCTGTTTTCAGTTCCTCACTCAATTTTATGAGTTTCTCGGAGAAACATTTCGATTTGAAAATGTATGCGAATTGTCTGTTCATCAAAAAATGAAATCGAAATTATGACGTTTACTCAAACAAAAACCAAGTTGAAGGTGCAATCTGGATACTTCATTTTTGATTTGACCCTAAATCTTAAAAGTTCGCATATAATTTTAAATTATTGTATGGATATAAGTATAAAAAAATAAAATCAGGCCTGTTTCTTGAATCCGAAGATTGTTGTCTTGAGTGCTCCCGTAACAGAATTAAGGAGCTTCATTTTTAAACTTAAATGCGGTGGAGTATTTGCATACAGCGTTCAATAGTTCAACAGCAACGATTAGCTGTGAACTGCTACGTGCATTTTACTCTACCCAAAACTTACTTACCAAAACTCTACATTAAATTGATTTTTTAATATATGGTATGATATGATAGCTCAGAACAAACTGTGATTTTTTACGCTTTTTACTAACTTCTAAACAATTATGCAGTTAATCCAAAATATTACTTCTTGTTATATTATTGACCTATTATTTTATATTTGTATTTGCTAAGTTATTACCAGCGGTAGTTAGAGATTAGTTGTTTTTCACCCAAATTAAATGTAAATGCAATATAACCTTTTAATTAGTCGAGCACCACTACTTTGATCTATGCTTGTGCACGATAATATTGAACGAACAATAATGAATAATAATCGAACCACATAAATATTTGTCTCAAAAAAGTCAGTATCTTCATCATCATCACTTCCTGGGAAGAAATGAATATCATGGAAATCGAACCAAAAATAAGGTTTTAGGTGTTCGATAATTCCCATGTACACTTCCCGTAAGAAAATGTAATCCTCATCTTAATTCAGGCGAAAAGCTACCTGTGTACCAAAATTTAAGTAAATTGGACAATAAATACGAATTTTTCCACTTCACGGGAAAAAGCTCATTTTATTTATAACATAAAACTTGTCAATAACAAACTAAAAAACTTTTAGTGAAATCGGTCCAGCCGTTCACGCGAATAGCGATTCAACTGTGTAAGAGAATCAGTTCTGCCTGCTGGAAAATCGAAATATGAAAGTTCGGATGAATAGGGGACGAATTCTAAACGTGAAACATTTAAATGCAATTTTGTCGAAGCTCTTCTTGTTAATCTTAAGCCAGCAGTTATCGTTGTTCGCACTAGAACATGCCGCAAACATATTCAATTTGTTGGCGTAGTACACAAGCCAGATTTAAAATAGAAATTGGTTACGAGAAACCTGTATATGCTGGCAGAAATGTAGCTTAAATACCACGAGCGGACGCTATCAAACACAACTGCTATTGCTTGTGTTCATAGAAGTGCGAGAGGACTACATTAGAGCGTGATTATTAAGTTGTTAATGTCGAGAATCTAAGGAATTTCAAGTTTAATATACATATTTAAATGTAAATATATTATATATATATATAGGTATGCAATTAAAAACATAACATAATAATTTATAATAAAAAATGTGTGAAAACTTGAAAACGGGTAGGAAGTGCAGCTCATTGTGAAAATTTATTCAAATCGAAGGACAGAAAATGTTTCAATCAAAGTTTCTCCGTGTGAAGGTGAAGGGCAAGAGAAATTGCGGATAAAAGGAAAATTTGTGAAAGGAAATATTTTGATTAAGAATTGGAACAGAAGAAAAAAACCAATAAGTTTCTGTTCTGCTTAGTTTTGTTTATACATTTCCTCAGTAAACTAGCGTCTGAAAGTATAAAAAAAAAGAACTCACTAACCACACAATGAAGAAAAATAGTCTCTAAATTAGCGCACTTCATAGTTGTTGGTTAATAATGTACTAAATATCACAACAACAGATTAAATGGCTGATGTTGGCTCAGTGGTAGAGCACTCGGATGTGAAGTCAGGATCCGTTGGCTCGATCCCTACCAAAAGAAGTCTGATGAGGAGCTGCGGTGATCTCCGAAACAGCTGTCACTTCTACCATTTTTCTTAAATATTCAATTATTTAATAGTAATGGCCGCAAAAACAATTAAATCAAAAATGATTTTATTTAATTCTAATATACATTTTTTTCTTTCTAAATTTAGTAATTTGCAAACTGAAATTTGATATATGTACATGCAAAACATTTTCATCTAAGGCAATTACACTTAGAAGAATAAGTCCTGCATTTTTAACTTTTTCTATTAATAAAAAATATAGTCGTTTGCAAAAAGTTGACAGCAAAGCAGTGTAATCTATAGCTTTGATTATTTAATAATCTGTACAAAATTTATATAGTTACAAATGAAATGTGTTTTAAGAAAAGTATTTGTTCTGTTTTCTTTCTGTTTTTTTTTTTCAACAAAAAATTTGTCTATATTTAGCTCAAAAGATATGAACGAAACTTATGTTACCATCAGAATAAAAAATATTTCTGCCCCAGAATATAATACCTCTATTGAACATAAAAATGCTGCAAGAGCAGATAAATGGCGATAATGTTGTTAATCTGTAGTTCCTAAAATACTCATAAAATGGTAAAATCAAAAAGGCAGTGAAATTTATTACTTAAACAACCCAAAAAATTAAAGCAAAGAATCTATAAGTACTTAACAAATCAAGTTTGCATATATAAGTATGTAATAGCCACAAAAAATACCCAAAGATTTTAATATAAATTACCTCTTTACTAATAAACTTATTATCATTTCTTTTATACTAATTTAATTGAATTACTTCTAATATTAATTTAAAAGAAATAAAATTATATATATTTAATCATAATTTCTATAAATGCACTCACTTTTATGATCATAATTTTTTCTTAATTTCGCAATAAGACCTAAATGAATTACAGTCAATACTACAATAACGCGTATAAAGCGTGTTTTTTATAGAGGTATAGAACTTTAAGTTGGCATTACTTTTCAAGATGGCGACCGATTTAACAGCTGTCAAGTGATTTATTCTCAGTTTGGTTTGGAAATTCATCAAACGATCATCAAGTAAGGCGTAGATTCGTCGAATGGGCCCAAAACGAGATTACCGTTGTTCCCGATTTTCATAAGCGAATTTTGTTTAGCGATGAAGCGCACTTCTGGTTGAATGGCTACGTCAACAAACAAAACTGCCGCATTTGGAGTGAAGGAATCCTCATGTGTATGTTGAAACACCGTTACATCCAGAAAAACTGACTGTCGGGTGCGCTTTATGGGCTGGTGGAATCATTGGTCCGTACTTTTTCAAAAACGATGGTGACCAGAACGTTACAGTCAATGGTGATCGGTATAGAGCCATGATTACTAACTTTTTCATTCCTGAATTGAATAACCATGATGTCCAGGAGACGGCGCAACATGTCACACAGCTCGTGCCACAATAGATTTATTGAAAGACACGTTTTGGTGACCGCCTAATTTCACGTTTTGGACCTGTGAATTGGCCTCCAAGATCTTGTAATTTAACACCGCTAGACTACTTTCTGTGGGGCTATGTAAAGTCATTGGTCTATGTGGATAAGCCACAAACGCTTGGTGTATACTAAAGTTTGACCTCGTTGAATTCGTTTTTGAGATAGTTTTGGAAATATTTATATAAATAGATGAACTAGTAATTTGGAGTAATATAGTATTAATTTTTATGAATATAATACCCAACCACCCTTAATACTCTCTTAAATTCTTTAATCTACTCTAAGATTATCATTATGTGGCAGAGCCACATGTAATGTGATTTATAAATTTAACTGTTTTCTTTAATTTACCTCTTAACAACTGTTAGTATTGAAACGCATCCAGAAAAAATTAGGAACTGCATTGCCATGGTTCTTTTCTTCCCGTATCGTTTGATAACAGATATTGTAGAAAATATACCGGGAAACTCGGAAAATGTAATCCACAATAGGTCCATGAAATCTTTAGTATTAAATCTAGGGCATTCATGATTAGGTTCCGCATCGACTTTATCTTTAAGGAATAATTCGGCTGATATTAAAACTAAGCCATAGTAGCAAAATGCGCAAGACATCCAAAGAAACCACAGCAAAATAGTTTTTTTTCTCAGCTCAGGTTTAAACAGAGTTCCTATTTGAAGTGGGGAATCAGTTTCACAATCTGTCGCCAAGCGTCCAATAAGCATTTGGCGGTTATTGTCTTTCGCGATCTTGAAATAAATAACAAAATAAATCTTTTAATGTATAGTTTCATTGATTCCATCCAATAAAATATTATTGTCAGCTTGTTTTTCTTGGGAATATTGGGGATACAATTTCGAATATTGAAATACAAAAACCAACATTTGAACATGATGCAAAAATTTAAAGGTGTTGTACATAGGGACAGCTCGTTTCTTTGCTCCCTTAGCTCAAGGTTGTATGTTATGTTAATTGCAATGAAACAGGAGAGAAAGGGGAACAAAAGAATCCGCTTTGCTAAATAGTATCAAAATACTCTTTTTCGTATCGAATTTGTTAATAAGAATTTTAATTCTATACTGATTTTTCTTTGATTTTTTTGAAAACGATTTTACCCTTAATTTATTGCAGAAATAAAAAATGCGAGATAAATATGCATATTTTATCAACGTTTTATTAAAGTATTTAATTTTTTGATGCAAAATTATATTCTACATTTTAAAAATCGTTTTATTTATCAATTTTGTCATAATTCAGCCATTGAGTTTCATCTTGTTCAACGTTTCCGCGTATAGCAAATGTTTCTGTTTTTCTGGCTATAAATATTTATGATGAAAATACCTAAAAATAAACGGGACGTGTAGATTTTTTACCTAACATGTATCTTTGCAGCCTATACTTGAGCTGCACCGCTGTTGCATGTTCGTGTAAACATCCTCTGGCAAGCACAGCCCAAAAAAAATGCTCCACTACATCATACCATATACTCCCTTGACGTACCGATATAAATTCCGTAAGAAAGAATTTGTCATAAGTAAATGCAACAAAGTAGTGTTCCTATCCACACCCATCTCCTTCACACATTCGTACATTTCCGAGAGAATTTCTAACTGCTACTCGAGTTGTATACCAAAAGGCATTTTGGAGGGAAAACATGGATTGTGGATAGCATCGTGTTCAGAAGATCGAACCAATCGTTAACGATTTCAAAAAACGTGCTGTTACCACCGCTTTGTAAACGCTCGGCCCAAGTGTGCAGCATTCTCCACGTCCAATATATACTCCTGGAAAGGTTTTAAATCTTTCCATTGTGAACTTCTGTTAAATATGCATGAAGTTTTTTTCGGATTTTCTGAAGCTTTCTACTTGGTTTTTTTAGATTACTTACTTCAGTCACAAATATTGGCTTACTGTACGACATGCTATATATATATTAATATATATTTTATATAATATAGCTATTTTATATAACATATCCTTATATTTTTCTGTCTGGGTTGATGCATTGACGATAAATTTTATTTTATTTTTATTTATTTTTAAATATAAAAATAAATAAAAATAACTTCTATCTTTTAAGAAAGAAAATCTTCAACACTTGGTAAATTGTGTGCAAAACAAAGCTTTTTCATAAGCTGTTTAAAATTCAAAGACGTGGGCAGATTGCGCGAAATCAGCGTAACCACCTTTCGTCAAAATTCCACTGCAACTGTGGATCAAGCCATTACTTTAGACAATGATTTGGAAGCAAATTATGAAAATGGAGAAGGCGAATACAACGAGAACGTATCACAATAGCAGAGCTGGCTGAAAGTAGTAATAATCTTATTAATAAAACACGCGTTTCAAATGCTTAGCAGCTATTTTCTAAAAATATACACTAGAAAAGTTACTTGTATTAATAAACTTAGTTCTAGTAGTCATTTAGTACATTATGTATGAAGAGATTTATTATTACAATAATATCTACAATAAAATATATACATCGCGTCCACATCCATTTCGTCAGCGTCGTCTTCATCTTTGTTAGTTTCTTCAGAATCGGTAATTTATAATTGGCATTTCAGGCACTTAAATAAAAAAAATTTAATTTTCGTTAAGAGTCTACAAAAATAAATTGAAAAAAGATTTTAATTGTTTGTGGCTTTTTATATTCAATGCACTCATTTTTTGTCTGGATCGCAGTCTAATTGGCACTCGTTCATATGATATGCAAATTTCTTCACCCACTTCTATTGGACCCACGGCCTAGAACTACGATCTAGTTTGAGCAGTGAAATGTTGATCGCGCATTAGGTGTACAACTGTGGTTAATTTTACTTTTTCATAGGTAAAGGTCAACACCCACAGTGTTAAGAAATTCACCATCGACTACAGCAAATTTATGAATAACAAAGACCCTTAAACAAATTCCTGAATTAAAATAATAACATTATTGTGACTTGATTTCAACTCTCATTCAAGCACATTTGACATATCTGACTCTCTTTTCCATATTAAGAAAACTATTTTGTTGACTCCCAACTAATGGTTACATTACATTTTATATTTGAAATAATTATTAAAAATCAGCTGATGAATTTTGTTCTGTAGCTGAACTTTTTTAGTTCTCGACACTAAACAAACCTCTCCTCATCGTGACTCGGCATTGATGAAAAATAAAACAAGTTCCGTACGCCATGCGGACAGCGCCCCTCGTACGGAGGGGAGAAAGTGGGTAAACCGTTGGGATTAATAATAATAATAATAATAATAATAATAATAATAATACACATATTTATATTTTAGATATTTATGTATATTACAAGCGAATTGTTTATCACCTTCTTCTGCTTTTGATTTTATGCATTAATGGAATGTGAATCATCTGTATGAAAGTTATCCAGTCATTATCATAATACCTTCTTATCGATTCTACACGACATTCATCAGAACAGTATCGCACTTGACAGCGCGGGCATTGTGTAAATGTTTCGAGCCAATTGTGAATTTTGAAAAACTGTCGCAGGTAATTATAATATAAACAAATAAAATAAATAATAAATTACTTACCCATATTTATAGTTCCAAAAATTCAATTGTTTAGGTACGTATAAAGGTGACACGGCATGTTAATCTATTCATGCAGATTTTAAATTGTAAACCTTTTTAAACAATTCATTGAGGTAAAACTTAAATTTGTTACATTCAAATATCAGTTCTTTGTTAATGTATATTATAATTAGCAGCTTTTATTTATATCAATTAACAATTATGGCTCTGAAGGATGTTTAAAGAAACATATCGCATGTAATCGATAAGCTAATTTCTCTTTAGTAACACACTTGTGCGCATCTCCAGCAAAGGTCGCAATCAGCTGATTGTCTCAATTCATTTTTGCCTCATTTTTCCGGAAAATTTTTTGATACTCTCGTTAATGAATTGCAAAATCGTTTCTAATGACACAGCATTAATATAACCGGTTTGAACTAAAATGACCATACAATACCCAGCCTAAATAAAGGTGTTGCTAAGTAAAAAAGTGGTACTATTGTGAATGATCCACTCAAATAACCTATGGAGAGATGGTGGTCTAGAATTTTCAAAAAATCGATTTTGTTGTTGAATATTGCAAAAGTAAGGTCTTTTAAGAATATACTGTTAAATTTTATAATGATATCTACAGTATTTCTATAGGTCTTTGAGCAGGTAGAGGCCGACCGCTCGACCTCATACACTTCAAACTTTAAACTTGTTTTTCTCATAACAGCTTTTTTTCTGCACGATTCAGGTAAAAAAAATATTTATCCAAATGATTTGAAGTAAAAAAAAAATTTATACTCTTGATACAGGATATAGCTACAATTGTACAAATGAATTATCTTCTTGGCTATTGTCTTGCAGAGAGCCAAAATTTCCTTCGCCATCCACATCCAATTTTTTGAGAAGATCAACTTCAGGACCAATTTTAAAAAATTTTAAATAATTATTTTTTAATTACCTACATGTTTTTATATACAACATAAGTTGTAAACTATACCTACACAGTTTAAATATTGTTATTTATTATTATCACCTTAAAAAATATTGAAAATGCCGGAAATTTACGATCTCTAGACGACCATCTCCCCTAGGCTAAATTCTCTTCAAACGTCAAACTGTGAGGAAATTTCAGTCAGACTTCAAAATTCCGTGATAATTAGAAAAGGAGCAGTAAGTAAAATAGCGTCTTATAAATAAATAAAAATATCCAATAAAATATAAACCTTACTTCAGGCTCACAAAGGGACAAATGGCAACAACCGTGGAACTGATAATAGCTTTTTTTTAATCCATTTATGGAGCTAATGGACGAGATATTTGGTAGAAGCCCAATTATTTGTAATAATTAGCCGTCGGCAAGTATAGTGTTGTTAGGTTCATCGCCATTGCTGCCACCGTCATTGTCACAATTTCCATCGTTGCTGCTGCACCATCATTATCGCCACTGACATAATTGCTCTACCGGTACGCGGAAAGCATTCAGCTCGTGACGTTTACTAAGAAAATAAATTAAGGCTGAAGTAGTTGTAGAGGGAAGGAAAAAATAAATTGAAGGAGGAATGCGTGAAGGAGCTCAAATTCTTATTTATTTTTTACAAGCTCTATGAAAAGCATTGTGATATATGTATATTAATTTCATAAGTTAGTATACGGGATGTGAATTTTAAAACTTGTGGTCGAATGATCTGATCCATGAACGGATGAACGATCGTATGAAACAAAATTAAGAGATCCTTTTCACGTATGAAGTAAATGGGATTCGCTTCACTTTTCCTATGCATACGATTATTTTATTGTGTTCGTATGACAGGAGGTAGAAGTTCACGAAAGTGAGGATGGTTTTTAATTGACCTTCACCAGAAACGATTCTTTTACATATGGTTCAAGCAGCTCACGATTTCCGGTCTTAGACTAAGTATCCTCTGGGTAGCCAACAAATATCCATTTGGAGGCGAGCTAAATTACGAAAGCGAATCCCCTGCGGTTGTGCGTAGGGTTTGAGATCCATCGCATAAAAACTATACAACTATGATCCAAATGCTTCGGATGAGAGATCCCCCTTTTGATGACAACCCCTGCAGACGTTTAAAGGATCACGATTTTAGGGTATGTACCTGGAATTTTCGTTCCCTTAATTGGGAAGGTGCCGCTGTCCAGCTGGTTGATGTCCTCGTAAGACTAAAAGCTGACAGCACCACCGTCCAAGAAATCCTCTGGATGGGACAAAAATCGATTTTTTGTTCTACTACAGCAGTCATTTAAAGGAGCGAAAATTTGGTGTTGGGTTTGTGGTGAGAGAAAGACTCCGTCGCCACCGTGGATGAACGTCTAGCCGCAATTCACATTAAAGCGATGTTCTTCAACATATGGTTGAATTGCGCCCATGTCCCGTTAGAAGAGAAGGATGATTTAGCCAACGATGCTTTCTATAAGAGCCTAGAACTCACTTATGAGCGCTGCCCCCGATGTTAAAATTTTACTAGATGATTTCAACGCCAGGGTGGGCAAAGATGGTATTTTTGGCTCAACATAGCCAAACGGAATGAGGTTGATTGACTTCGTCGGGGCCCGAAATATGGTTGTCTGTACAACCCGCAACCAAATCGATATTGTTGTGATAGACGGAAGAAATGTATCCAGTGTTCTAGACGTACGTACGTTCCGGATCATTATCTTGTAGTAGCAAAAATAAGCAACCCCCTCTGTGCAGCAAAGAACGCCAGTCAACAAACACAATTAAGGTTTGACGTCGAAAAGCTGCAATCACAGCAGACAGCCAGCATGTTTTCTACTCGGCTTGCATGCTTGCTATCTAAGAGAACTCATCAGCAACTCGATATAAGGAAGCTGTGGAACAAAATAGCAAATACCTTGCGTACCGCTGCTTCGGAAACGATTGGCTTTCCAGAATGCCAGAAAAACAGCTGGTACGATGAGGAATGACGAACTGCAGTGGAGAGAAAGCAGACTGCCTACCTCGGAACTTTGCGATTGACTGCAACACGTGCGGGGTGGGATAGATACCGAGAACAGAAGAGGTAAGCGAGACGCATTTGAAGACAAAAAAAGAAAGAGACCGAAATGCGTGAGTATGAAGAGATTGAGAAGATGGCCGACAAGGATAATGCTCGAAAATGCTTTGAGAAGATGCGGTGACTTACAAGACCTAGTGTATGGAGAGAACACTTCAACAACCTGCTCCATGGCAGTGAAAGTGAAAACCACAAAGATGGCGCACCCGAAACCCCAATTGATGACGATGGTATAGATGTGCCATCACCTGACTATGAAGAAGTTCAAATAGAAATTGCCCGCTTGAAAATAAACAAAGCGGTGGGAGCCGAAGGCTTACCGGCGGAACTATTCAAATTCGGCGGCGAAGAACTGACAAGGAACATGCATCAGCTTCTTTGCAGAATATGGTCGGACGAAAGCATGCCTGACGAATAGAACCTAAGTGCTCTTTTCCCATCCAAAAAAGGGACACCCCACGGTCTGCGCCAATTACCATGGGATGTCTCCTTAATATCGCATATAAGGTAAAAGATTAAAGCCCGCCGTCAGCAAACTGATCGGTCCTTATCAGTGTGGCTTTAGACCTGGCAAATCCACCATTGACCATATATTCACCACGCATCATATCCTGAATAAGATCCGAGAGAAAAGAATTGATACACACCACTTTTTCATCGATTTTAAAGCTGCCTTCGACAGCACATAAGGAACTGCCTCTACGCCGATATGTCTGAATTTGATATCCCCACAAAACTCATACGGCTAGATAAGATAAAACCAGAAGCGCAGTCAGAGTTGGGAAGGATTTTTCCGTTCCGTTTGTTACCAAACGAGGTTTCAGACAGGACGATTTTTTATCTTGTGATTTCTTCAATTTGTTGCTGGAGAAAATAATACGAGCTGCAGAGCTAAATGGACCAAGTACAATCTTCTAAAAGAGTGTGCAATTGTTGGCGTATGCCGATGATATTGATATAATTGATCATAGCAACCGCATCGTAAGTTCTACGTTCTCTAGATTAGACAAAGAAGCGAATAGAATGGATCGACTTGGCTCCCACGCCACTGTTGGCAGTCATAATTTCGAAGTCGTAGATAATTTCGTCTATCTAGGACCCAGCGTTAACTAAACCATCAATGTCAGCATTGAAACCCCACGCAGAATCACTCTTGCCAACTAGAATGATTTATAGTCCTTTCCGCAGTAGCAACGGCGAAAACCGCACACGTTGGGACGATGAGCTGTACGAGGTATACGACGACATTGACATACATAGTTCAGCGAGTCGAGAGACAGCGGCTACGCTCTTCGGTCATGTCGTTCCAATGGACGAAAGCGCTCCAGCTTTGAAAGTATTCGATGGAGTACCCGCTAGTGGAAACAGAGGAAGCGGAAGACATCCACTCCGTTGGAAAGAAGTACGATAGTTCTTAACAAGCGTCAGATCGGTCATTCGTTTATGAATATCAGCATACCCAACATATAAGACTATGTTCACGGAACAGACGATTCCATCCCTGGTTTTGATTAAAATAATAGTGATACTTTTTAAGTTTCTGATTTTGAATTACTAAAGAGTTGAAATAAGTTTAGTGAACTTTTCTTTATTTATGAATTTTGGATACTATATTTTAAACAATATTTTGTTGTCTTATTAATTAAAAAGGTTTTTTTCTTCTATCACAACTTGTATCTAATGGGTTGCTTCGTATGTGTCATTTTCTTCATTGGCATTGCATAAATCTTCACAATTAACCAGCGAGCCTGGTTCACCACAAGTCAAATCAGTAAACAGGGAAACGTTTTTTGTGGTAAAACTCTTCGGTTGTGCATTGCATATAAGCTCCTTCTGGCTACTTCATATATTGAGGGCTAATAGATACCACAAATTCGGTTATTCATTGCACTGTTGCCTCCTGCTGAAATAGCTACTCCAAACAAATTAGTCAGCTGCCTTAAAGTACCGGTGTAGCTTATATACCATATACTTACATGTACATATAAACTGCTTTTTAGCTGAAATGCCGGACCTATCACCACCAGAATGGTCAGGAATTAATATAGATAATTAATACTTCAATAATACTGCTTATTACAAAAAGTTTGTAATTACTTCTCATCATGATATACGTACGTTTTCGCTTTTTTAAGAGGATGAACTGTAACTTGCAAATATCCAAGCTCTAGTCTGACCTAGTTCACTACACTCACCCATACGCTTTGAAGCAATACACTCAGTAGATATTTGGGTTTTAATTTGTATTTGTTCCAAATTGTGTTCCTACATTCTAATCCTTTTCTCTCTTTAGATATTTTTTTAAATTTTTTACAGTTTTCTCTTTGGATTTTATTTATGTTTTCTTGGGCTTTTTTCCCCTAATTGTGTCTCTTTATAAATTCAATTCATTCAAAGATAATTCGTCAAGTATTTCTTTCAAGTCTGGTAAATTTATTCTACGCATTTCTAACCCAGTAAGAACTTTGAAAGGATAGGCTTTCGTACTTTTCGGAGCTGTACTATTTATTACTTGTTGAACTTTGTCGTCGTGGCTGTACCAGTGAGCTGGATTGCTATGGCATAGCTTCGCAAGCATAGGTATTACTATTTTGTGAACTCCCTCCACTTGACCGTTTACTCGCGGGATCCTGTTGCAATCTGTAAATGTTGTATGTTTTCTTGTTCGCAATACGTTTTAATTGCTTTTGAAGTGAATGCACTTCCCCTGCTCGTTTCGAATTACCGAAAACAGCCGACTGCTTCATCAGTCTGTCTATCCCCTCTTCTGCTCCCGTAGACTGAATCCATCAATCACTACTAGTATATGATTGTGCTTTTTGCGGGTTTCGGCCTAACGGTTCGCACGATTTATCAATCGGATGTAATAAACCTTCCTTTTTCCCTGACTTTGCTTCAATGACTATGCACTTTACGCAACTTCTAATTACTTTCCCGATTTTACTGTTTAATTTATGGATGAAATATAATTTTTCAATTATGTCTTGTGTTTTCTTGGTTGCAAAATGGCCTTGACTGTGCGATAGACGTATAATTTCGTCTTCCATAGAAGTGGGTACTAAAAGTTCCTTAACGGGGTCTTTGTATAGAATTTCATTTCTCAAAAAATAATCTTCATACTGTTCTTTATTCAAAGCTCTTTTCACAGCCCTAATCCACTCATCATCTTCCTGTGAATCTCGTAATCTTAACTTTAGTGAGTCTTTGATTATCAAGCAATATACGCGACTGAGTGCGTCAACATGCTTCATACGCGTTCCTGCCCTGTATTCTTGAAGATACATTGCCCATCTCACTATTCTACCTGTCACGTCACGTTTGCTCATTGTCAACGCAAAAGCATTGTAGTCCTTTACTATTTTAAATTTCAAGTCCCTGAGATAAATTCGCTACTTTTTTACCGACATGATAACTGATAAAACCTCAAGTTCATAAGAACTGTACTTTTCTTCTGCTGCTGTTGTCTTCCTAGTCATGTTTTCTATTGGATGTAATAGTAGATCCTCTCCGTCTTTTTGCACCAATACTGCACCGTAGCCATATTTCGCTGCGTCTGCATGAATCTCTGTGTATGCTATCGGATTAATCAGTTTTAGCGCTGGCGCGTTCACCAACACGTTCTTCAGTACCTGAATAGCTACTAAATGTTCGTCAGTTAAAACAAATGTCACTTCTTTTTTCAGTAACTAAGCTAGTGGTTTATTTGTTCAATTTGTCTAATAGATCTTCAATAGAGCGCACCCGATACGTTGTGATCAATTCTTTGTTAATTTAACGACTGGCTTCTTTGTCTCTGTCCGCTGGTTTATTTCCCTCTGCTATCTGTCCGTGTTGTAGTTGCCAGATTATTGGTTGTGTTATATTACCTCATGTATTTTTCAAAAATTCATTTTTTTTTCATTTTCGCAAACAATTTTTTTATACTTTGACAGTTAACATCAATGTTGTAAGGCAAATGCAAATTATTAGCTGGCTGAAAATAATCCAGTTGGGCTTATTTTGCCGGTCGGGTGCGAAAAAAAGGTCTATTATATTTTATTAACTTCATATTTTTGGATTTAAAAATTTGAATATTACAAAAGTTTTGTTTTTATTTAATGAAAAAAATTAAATTAAAAATAATTTGCTGGTGCATCATGATCAAAAATACGGATGATTTACATATGTGCAAAAGTACAAATTCTGTAATCATACATTAGATATTTTGAACATATGTAAATCATCATTATTTTTTATACATGATCAATTGTGGTAAAACGCTTTCCTTTCATTGGTTTCTTTTGAGAATAGGAAGAAGTCACAGAGAGCTAAATCTGGTGAATACGGTAGTTGAGGAATGATTACGGTTTTGTTTTTTACCAAAAAATCGCGAATAAGCATTGATGTGTGAGCTGGTACATTATCGTGATGCAGAATCCACGATTTGATTTTCCACAATTCCGATAGTTCGAGCCGTATTGATTTACGCAAAGGTTGCATAACTTCTTTGTAGTATTCCTTATTAACTGTACGACCTTTTGGCTAGGACTCATGATGCACCACACCATTGTAATTACATAAAACAAAGTTCACCTTATCCTTTGAACACGTCTCGTATAATAGTTTCTTAATTATCAAATAATATTTTTTTTTTGCTTTTCAAAAAAAGATAAATGTCCCAGTATGCACCAAGGACTTTATAAAGCATTGCAACAACAACAATCTTAACTATTTGTTTATAACATGTAATAAAATAACGTTCCACCTCATAAAGAATATAAAATTATTCTTGAAAACAATTTCTTTCTGAATTAAAACATAAGTGAAGGTTACATGTTGAACAGGTTTTGTTTGTTCGATTCTCGATACGAGCTGTGGCACATTGTCACATCTCTTCCTTGTGTTTGCCTTTATGATAATATGCCAAGACTTCCGACGTTTCTGGGTATACCTTATTCGCTCTTCGACGAGACGAGAAATCGGCAATGAGGGAATGAGCTACAACGTGGCAAAATTCTAGACATCATCAGTTTTCCTTCAACTTGCCTATTTCATGCAATTGATATGTGTGATATACGCAATATTCATAGTAATATTAAGCAAATCAAAGAATAATCGCAGATAGAATTTGATTTCTGCTTTTCCGTCAATCTCATAGCAAAATTTTCTTTGGTTTATCAAATCAACCACCCCAATTTTTTTTTTATTTCACAATAACTTCCGAACAAGTGACATTGATTTTTTCCCCACTTCCTTGCAACCTTCTATTTACTGTAGTAGTAGGAATCGGAGATAAGAAGTTTGTATAGCTTTATTTGTCCATCGTGGTCGTAAATATATGGCTTCTTTGCATAATTTTATCAACGAAAAATTTTGATTTTTCTTCAAATATATTGATAGACATTACGTTCGCGATGAAAGGAACTCCAAAGTCAGGAACTGAGGACCAATAGTTGCGAAATGCAGAAGTAAAATCATGTAGTTCATACCTAGAAAAGCATTTGCCTCAGCAGTAATGAGAGGGAAAGTCCTTACAATCTGAGCTGGTAAGGATATCTTAAATATTAATTTCACCATACTTATGTATATCCTTTTTGGTTGCGGATGCGGTACATACGTTTTTTTCCCCCAGTTGAACGACGAATCCTCGCTCCTTTGTGGCGTTTCTTGTTGCACTCGCCTTGCGTCAATGCTATATGAATCCATGGATTCAATCTTAATAGTGGAAAGACCTGCACCAACGTCTTGTGTCAGAAACTGCTGATCTTCCTCATCTAATATCAATTCCTCTTCGTGATCACCGCTATCAGCTTTATATGTATGCGGCCTTATGGGCATGATTTGAAACGAATTATACAAATATACATATACAAGTAATATGTACTTGCCAAAGCCCCATAAAAACATAATAATATATATGTATTTCTCAAAATGGTAAAATGGACTTATAATTATTTATTTTGTTGTTTTGTTTATTTATTATCTGAAACGTTTTAAAAACAAATGAAGATTTAAAAAGTACTTACCAAAGAATATAATTTGCCACACCAACTAACAAAAAAAACCTCTGTTTTTGCTACAAAAACGAAAATAGAAAATACAACTTCAGTCAACAAAAAATTGACAACTTCTCGCCAATTTACTTTTTTCCTAATCCTTATTTCCAAGTGCTGTTTGCGCTAAGATCGCAAAGCACACTTAGAGGTGTACGGAAATTTCAGCTGTTTTCCCGAAATCAGCTAATAGCTGAAAGCGCCTATGTATTTGACAAGAACCTTACGGGGTTGAATTGAGATTTTGACTTCTAGTATGTTGAAATTTTGTGAGGAGGATATTTGTTTAAAATATATAAAAAAGTTTGACCAAAAATTTCCACCAGATTAATATACTTCATATATTTTCGATGGAAAATACGATTCCCATTATAATATTTTATCAATGATTTCGTATTGCATTTATATAACTGTGATATTGGCTTTTTTTTATTCTGCCTTTTCTTTTAAGTAACGTACATAAGATATATATTGTTACGATCTTGCTGATTAACCTCGATAATTTCCTTAATTATTTCGGGTACGACCTCTGGATTGTTAAATAAAATCGCCAACTTAATTTGCAGTCTCTTTGTTTATAAAGACTTAATTAATGTCCTTTTTAATTATTCGGTAATTCACAATTCAATTACAATTTACGTTACTATTTACAATCACTTATATACAACTTTCACAATGTGCTGTTTTTATTACTTTACTGTGATGTAATCTCCACGAGTTTAATTCACAACTGATTGCTTTTGCATCCGTACGTCGCCCTTATATACTTGTTTGCTGCTTGAAAACGAAACCCCCGGAATAATCTCGTCCATACGATAATCCTCTCGGTTACGATAATCGTTTCGGTTACGATAATCGTCTCGTACGCTCTAGAAGATGTCAGTTGTCGGCTCCTCTCTTTCATCTGTCATTCGCTTCGCATTTTCGCCACAATATTATAATTTTGTATATTAATAATTTTTGTTTTGTTTTTTAAGTTTGCGGAATCTATCGAAGATGTTCAAAGTGGACATATGTATAAAAGGACCAACACTTCTGCTGCCGCGTTGATGGACAATAATCGTACGTACGATCTTTAATTTACACATACATATATATGTGCATATGTATGTACGTATGTATGTATGCAGCATGATTCTTAAATATAGAAAATTAAATAATATAAATTAATAATCTCAAGGACAATTTAAATGATCATTCATTATTATTCCCGTGTGAAGTAATATCGAATAAATTTGGCCAAGGCGAAATGTAGATTTGGAATGTCTGCTCAATTTGGAACCGTTTTAGATGATATACGCACATACATACATACATATGTACATATGTATATCTATGGCATATTGCATGCTCTACCAAAGGATGTAAACGCAAAGGTGTCGCCCATAAAATATCGACATATTCAACTGGTGTGCTAATGGATTTGAAATTGGTATTAAATACGAGAATGGTGCATCTGAGCTGAGCGGAGATTTTGATGAAACATCAGTGTTATCAAACACAATTGCTATTTCTATCGCATTCAATAATTTTGGTAATAAATTTTCTCTGATATTCAAGAATCATGGTATGTAGGAGTCGCAGGAGAGGAAGCTACAGTAGAGCGCCACTACGAAGAGGTCGGTGGCGATGAGCAAAAACAAAGTGATAACGCTGATGACGAACTTTAAGTTATTTTCAGTTAATAAAAATCAAAATGTTTAGGAAAATTGATTTATTAGTTGGTAGTTGAATGCTTTAGTTTTTCCCATCTAATTCCTCAATAAAGAAAGTTTAAAGAGATTTTTACTCCATCATATTCCACACCAACAAGACGAGTGAAGAAAATATAGCGGCCGTAGCTGAGAGTGTACACGAAGACCGTAATGAGTCGATTCGGCGCCATTCGCAGCAACTCGGTCTGACTTATGGAAAGACTTGGCGCATTTTATGTCAAGATCTTATATTGAAAGCGTACAATGTACAGCTTGTGCCAGAACTGAAACCGCTCGACTTTTCAACCGACAACGCTTAACTCTATGGAGTCTTGTTCCAAGAAGATCCAACATTTTCGAGCCAAATTTTGTTCAGCGATGAGGCCCATTTCTGGGTACGTAAACAAGCAAAACTTCAGTCAACAAAAAAAGAATGAAAGAATGTTCTTTCGAATGATAATAAACATTCCCCATTAAATTTAAATTTTCTTTTTTTTTTTCTTTAAAAAAAGTAGGGAGCCTCAAAATGGATCATCCCTTAGAAACAAAAAAATATTTTCATTACAAATATTAAAAATTTTATAAAATGAATTTTATAATTTAGATATGAAAATTATGGGTTTCTCCGATCTCAGTCAGAAAATTTTGGAAATAGATATGACTCAATATAGTTTTGTTATATACATAAATACGAAAAACGAAAAAGCGAAAAATGTTTATAGGATATTTTAGTTAATAATAAATATGAAGGAAAATACCAATTTTTTTCCATTCAAATTCAATTGATACTTTACTAACTTTTCTTCTTAAAAATTTTTAAAGAGCAAACTATTAATCAGTAAATATACTTATAATATGATCAAATATAAAAGATGTTTTATAAAATATTAAGAATTTAACAAAACAGAATAATAAAAATAGCCGGAATAGAACGAGCTTTATATTATTAACTTTTTATATTCATAAAAAAATGTTATTAATTTAATAATTTATAATTTAAAAATTATACTACTAAAAGAACTATGTATATATCTATATTTATCATAAGTATTTATATATATTTGCCATATATATTTATTTTTATTTATCAAACATAACTTATTCAGATGGTATCATTCAAGAAAATACTTGTTTCTGCAATCAAAATTTAATTTAATTATGTCATTTATAAATGTAAATATTTAGACTTAGTTAATATATTAATGTTAATAGTTTAAAAATTTATATAAATTTTTAGAATTATTCAATATACGTATAATAATGAAAATGATTATATGTTATACCTTGAATGAATTGAAAATTTGTATAGTATAGTTATTTATTTATGAATCCTTTTAAATAATAGCAAAATTATACATTATATGTATAACTATAAATGTTAAAAAAAGTAATTAAAAATATGTAATTATGTATATATATAATAAAAGAAAAAATGTCGAAATAAATTTTTTTAATACAAAATCAAAATTGTTAACTTTCTATTTATTTCGTTTTTCCAATACTGAGGACTTTGATTAAAATGATAATAAGGAGTTTGTAAACATAACAGTGAGCAGTTTGAATAAGCAGAATGAGCAGTTTGAGAGGTTGAACGCGAAATTTGAGTTGTTTTTAATAACAACAATGAGTACTTTGTTGAATGGAAATGAGTATTTTCTACTGACAATAATGAGAAATTTTGTTACTGACAATAATTATATTATAAGAATAAAAATGTTGAGTTACTTTATCATTTGAGCAAAACAAATATATTTTTTCACTTATATAGAAATTCAATTAGTGAAAAAGAGATGAAATATCACACCGACAAGGGAAAAGTGCACACTTTTTCCTCGAGGCTAGAAGAAAAATAAGTAGTTTAATGGGAAGTTTCGTAATTAATGAAAATAATATTATGAGCACTTATGACATACTCATCCGCCTTGCAGGGATGTACCTTAAAAAAGACGGGCACAAGTTTGTCCCATATGTGAAAGAATTAAAAAAATAAAAGTTCTACTGGGCAGTATATTTATTTGAGTAGTATCGCCAGAGTAATAATCAATATAAACAAAATGAATTTATTGAATGGAATTATTACCCTGTATCCCCTTAAATTAAAAAAAATCTACAGACATATTTACAACTTTTTGCTCTTTCACCCACACAATTACAATATTTTCATTCAAATTGTCAAACATATCGTCTTAATCTTTTTATTCGTTAGTTTGATAGCACTTATTTTCTTACATTTTATTAATTAAAAAAAAAAAATATTTTTACGAAAAGAAAATTCTTGCTGAATGCTGTTGATTTTTGTGGTAAGCATGTTAATGTTAAAACTAATAAAAATAATTTTATATTTCAATAAATATTTGGTTATTTTACAGAATTGTCTTGAATAAATTCAATCTGGATGCTATACCACTTTAGTTTTATTTGTATTTCTTAATTCTTGATGTGCATATCATCTGTTTGCTAAAAGCAAATTAAAAAAATTAAAGAAAAGATAAAAGTTCAATGAAATAACATGTTATATAAAAAATATCATTCTTTGGATGAATCACTTTGTTGTTGCATTTCTTTCTCGTTATCAAATTAATATAATACACGTACAACAACTTATTTTTTCATTTCATAGGAAATTTACATTCTTATTAATGTATAAATGTAAATACCCTGCTAGCCACGACTAACCACTTTACCCTTAAATTCAAAAATAATACAAACACATTCATAACATTCGCCGCTTTTACTCACACAATAACTTTTATTAAAACTGTCAAAGGGAATTTTTTTCTTTTTCTTTGACAGCACTTTTCTGACATTTCGTCAATTTGAGATAAATTATTTTATATTATAAAAACAAAATTTATTTTGAAAGAAACTTTCAGATCTAATGGAACGCTACAGAGATATGACAATTTTCGTGAACATTGGTCGCTACCCATACAAAGTACATGCAAAAACAACAAATACATGTAAAATTCCAAAATACGGGTACATTACGTTGTGTGTGGTGTTGAAAGAGGGAGAGAAAGAGTGAAAAAAGAAAATGGAAATAAATTTAAAAAATGAAATAAATTTGGAAACAAATTTTTTATAATTTTTTTCGCTTCGTTTCCAAAAAAAAAACGAAAATTCAAAATTTCAGTTATGTTTTTTAGATTTTTTTATAGCTGTAGCAAATCACGCTGGGGTTATTTATATATATACATACCAGCGGACCCCAGCGTGATTTGCTACAGCTATAAAAAAAATCAAGAAATGCTAACTGAAATTTTGAATTTTCGATGTTTTTTGGAAAAGGAAACGAAGAAAATTGATTGAAATTATTTTTCCAAACTATTTTCTATAATTTTTTTTAATTTGTTTTCATTTTCAATTTTTTCACTCACCCTCTTTCTCTTTCAACACCACATACAACGTAATGTATGCGTATTTTGGAATTTTACATGTATTTGTTGTTGTTGCATGTATTTTGTATGGGTAGCGACCAAGGTTCACTAAAATGGTCATATCTCTGGAAAGGCGGCCAAATTCTAAACGAAAATTTCACATTAACCTTCTCCTAATATCCTTTTATAATTCCATTTGGTGCAATTTGATTTTGTGGTTCTCAAGTTATAGGCGTTCATCAAAATTTACATTGATTTTTATATATATAGATATATATATATATATATATATTTGGCGCTTTGTAACCGTTGAAGCGATTTTCGGCCGAGTTTATCTTCCAATTTGTGGTTTTTGCGTCTTGTGTTTTTTTGGCAATAAATGGAGGTTTCTACAGTTTATTCTAAAACGCCGACGAACGGCGATAGATTTTTATGAGGAGCTTTATTTCATGTCAGAAATACACTCGGAGGGCTTGACATTCCTTGCCGAGGTGCGACCGCAAGTAGAAAAATTAATTTTCTATAATTTTGGATGTTGCTCGAACCCAGAGGCCTTCTGAAAAAATTGTGTTTTAATTTGTTTTCAAATTTTCTAAATTAAAAAACCAGCCCTGCGCCGGTTGAAAAGGGATATCAGAAGAATCCATAATTTCTTTAACAATGCTGTTACCCAGAATTTGATCCACTTTTAAACAAAAGTTTGCTCAAATTATCTAGCCTTTTACCCAGATTTGGCTGGCACGGTTATATGCGGCAACATTTAATCACTTTTTACGATATATATATATATATATATATATATATATATATATATATAATTTTTTTTTTTTTTTTTTTTGGTAACGTGGTTAATTTTTGTATTGTCCAGTTAGACAAACGTAAAGAGTTTTTAATAGGGATGATATGATTCCTATGTAACGTTTTGGCCATTTTTAATGTCGTGACCTGTCATTTTTTTTCATTGCATTCAGTAAAGTTTACAATTTCATCCATGGGCCACCATAAACGTCGTGAATTTGCTGATTTTGCCTTGGAACAACTTGAAAACGTTAACGATTTTCTTCTTAGGCTCACTTTCATCTGAGTGGTGCGGCAAATAAGCAAAACTGTCGATTCTGGTGCGAAGACAATCCACAAATTATTCATGAACAACCATTACATTCACCTAAATTGACAGTTTGTTGTGGTTTTTGGTCTGATGGAATCATCGGTCCGTACTTCTTACGAAATGAAGCTGGTAACGGTGCTACTGTCAATGGATAGCGGTATAGATCGATGATAACCAACTTTTTATGGCCACAATTGGAAGAAGTTGATCCTCACAATATCTAGTTCCAATAAGACGGGGCTACGTGTCACACAGCACGTGCAACAACCGAATTATTGCGAGAAAGGTTACTTCAAGAAATTGTGACATTGAATGGCCTCCAAGAAGTTGTGATTTAACACCATTCGACTACTTCTTGTGGGGTTATTTGAAGTCATTGGTCTTTAGCAATAAACCAGACTCTCTCCAAGTCTTAAAAGTCAATATTGAGCATGCTATTCATGACATACCATTTAATTTAGTGAAAAAAGTGCCCAAAAATTGGGTTAATAGAATTCGTTCCTGCAAAAAGAAGTCGTGGAGGCCATTTGAATGATTTTCTATTCAGAATTTAATTGTATCGATTGTACTTCACATTAAATAGAAAACATTTGAATTTCCTTAACAATTATTGTGTTTAAAAAAAATACCACTCTTATTGAAAACCCCTAATATATTAAAAGCATATCCCATTTGTTGAATAATATTGCTCTTTTTAATGGCTGTGATGCAGAGACAATAATAACTGAATAGAAATTGCTTAGATTTTCAATTCCAGAGCTTAGTATTAAGTTTGAGACATTTTTTAATGATTTTATTATCATTACCCTATAGCACAGCTGCAGGGGAGAGAAAAGTTTTCGACTTATTTTTTTTTTGTTGAGGCCAACAGTTACCCTTCTCCCGCCCAACCGTGGCGTACGGAATTTGTCGAATCATGAATACAAGAGTTTGTCATACGTCGAGATTTAAAACTGCTTAGCTACAGAAAACAAATTAATCAGCTGAAATATAAGATTATTTATACTTCCTTTGAAATTTAGTGAGTTACTTGTTAAGAGAAGTGAGTATAGTACTTGTAGGGACATAAATACTGTTACACACATTTTATGCTATAAAATAAAAAATAATGAATGTTTTTGGACCAATTTTTTTTACATATTTATTGATATATATTGTATACAAAAAAGCAGTATTCATTCGAAATGCCCGCCTTTGGCCTTCACGCACACCTTAAGTTGGACTGGCCAATCATCAATAGCCGCACGCACCTCCTCCATTGGGAAATTAGCCACAGCACGAATCAAAGCTGTCTTAAGAGAATCAATGTTGGGGTATCTTTTGTGGCAAATCATGTCCTCTAAAACTTTCCACAATTTGTAATCCAGTGGGTTTAAGTCAGGACTGCCGGAGGGCCACTCTTCAGAGGAAATGAATGCTGGTAAATTGTTTTGGAGCCAGATTTGGGTCGTTTTAGCTTTATGGGCCGCCGAAGAGCCTTGCTGAAAAGTCCATGATTGGTTTTGGAACATGGAATGGTTAATTGGTCTTACAACAGCTTCCAAAACGGTTTCTTGGTAAACTTTGGCCGATGTTTTGACCCCTTGTTCGCAAAAATGCAAGTCAGTTACCCCATCATAAGAGACACCCCACCAAACCATGACTGAAGCTGGGTGATAACCTTTTTCGACCCATGGAATCAGTTGAGGTGCTTCCTTAGATGACCGTGCATACACCCCATTACTTTGTTTATTAAATTTTTCTTGCACGGTAAAAAATTTTTCATCGGTAAACAAGATTTTTCTGTGCAAGTTATCAGCGTGCTTCACCAAAAGACGTTTTCATTTTACCACCCTATTTTTTTTCAAAGCTGCAGTCAACAAATGTCCGGTACGGCGTTTGAAAGCCCCAAGTCCCAAGTCTTTTTTAATAATTCGACTCATGGACTATTGCGAAACATTCATCTTCCGGGCCATGATTCTGTTTTCGGAGCGGATTTCGCAGAATTATTGATTTGACAGCTTTGATGAATTGCGGCGTTCGAACTGTGCGTGGACGGCCCGACCGGCGGCAGTCTTTAACATCCCCAGTCTCCTCAAACAGTTTTATGCACCGGTAGACGAACATGCGACTAATGCCGAGCGGACGGAGTGTTTTGAAAATATCACCTTTTTTCATTTCCCACTTAAAAATCGCTATAACAGCGATACGGTTTTCATTATCTGACCATTCCACGTTGAAATGAGTGAATTGTGTGTGCTTTTACAGGTTATATCTTATAAATCATATGGGAATTATGTGGCATGTTGTAACAGTATTTAATCCCTACCAAGTATTTTTCGTTACGGAAAGGTAGTATGTCAAACGAATTGGCTGGAATAACAATTGAAATCTTGACATAAACGGTTCATGTAGTTAAAAAAATGTTTTACATGGTTTTAAAAATAGTGGTCTGAACTTTCGTGATAATCGGATGGGGATATCAAAATTTACTACACCTAAGAGAAATTAATTGTAAATCAGTCCATTGAGCAGGTTGACTAAAAAAAATTTATTCTCAACTTTTATCTACGGCTAGAAATTATGGGTAGATTTATAAATTTTAAGCGACTGGTATAGGGAGAAAGATATTGGCTAGAATCTCATTGCAAATAACGCAAAGACACCAAAACTGTTTTTGAGCGGACTCAATTTTATCAGAATCGACTTAATAATTAGGGTTCCACACAACCGAACCATACATCACCTTTAGTTTCAATACAGTTGTAATTATTAATGTTAATATAATAATGAAGATTGGAATTGAGTTTAGTATCCATTGATACACCCAAATCAACAAAATTGCATACTTACTCTAAACTATAGTTCTTTATTGTATAAGATGGTGGTTGAAGATATTTTCGTGTAAATAACATGGTTTTACATACGGGTATACGTCGAATATTTATCAATACAATTTCGTGTTCTCGGTTAACCAAACCTAATTTTTTTCGAGCCTTACATACATACATACATATCAGAAAAGCCATTTATTTTAATGACCATTTACTTTATTTATGTAATTTGTTTTATTAAATAAAAAATATGTTATAATTCTTCAGATTGCCTAAGAAAGACTTTTTTAGACTAGGAAAAAAAAAATAGGTAAATACTAGTTTAAAATAGGATTAAATCATATCAGCTTGTCATTTGTATAGCAGTTCGCCAGTAACGGGAATAATAATGTGTTCACCATCACGCCATTCGTATGCTGTTGTTATTTTTAGTATGCCACGGCTGAATTTTATTTCTTAATTAGCTGTTTACATCGTCACGATAGACGGGCGGTTAGAGGCTATCACTTTTGTGCGTGAGGTTCGCGGTTCGAGTCTTACTGCAGGCAAACTCATTTATGTTTTTATTTTGATTTTTATTATTATTTTAATTTTTGGGGAATTAAAAATTCAACACATACTTATGTATATATGTAAAGGGTGTTTTTTTATAGAGGTATAGAACTTTAAGTTGGCATTACTTTTCACGATGGCGACCGATTTAACAGCTATCAAGTGATTTATTCTCAGTTTGCTTTGGCAATTCATCATGAATAGACTCACGCCTGAACAACCCTTGCCAATAGTGCAATTTTATTTCGAAAATAATGGTTCTGTGCGGAAAACGTATCGCGCACTACGTCCAATGATTCCAGCAGCCCATAAAGCGCACCAAACAGTCAGTTTTTCTGGATGTAACGGTGTTTCAACATACACTTGAGGATTACCTTCACTCCAAATGCGGCAGTTTTGTTTGTTGACGTAGCCATTCAACCAGAAGTGCGCTTCATCGCTAAACATCGCTAAAATCATAATTTAATTTAATTTTAACCTATTTAGAAATATGTATGTCGCCCGGTGCGGGCTTGACGTTGAGTTGAGCAGAAAATCTCGTCTTTAGCTAGACGTATACCGCTAATATCTAGTACTATATGCTGTCAATAGGTGCATTAAGGTGTAATTAAAGTGTTAATTATAAACATAAACAAAATAAGACAAGAGGAAGAATAATACATACATACATATGTAACCATAAATAAAAACCAGATACACGATTAGTGATCAATTACAGTAGCGGAATGTAATTTTTTCGCAGTTACTCCATAATTTAGTCCCCTGTAGGTACTCAATGGGGTACTCGGGTGTTATGCAGATGTGAATTATATGGTCCAACCCTAGGTCATCACAATGTTAATTGGACCATATTTTTCGTATGGATTTTGATAGGTTTTGGATTACTCTATTGCCCGCGTGGAGTATATATTTCACCCGTGCATGGAGTACTCGCGTTGTTTGCAGGGTAACACCAGCAAGAATATGGTTGTTATGTTTACACAGCGCATTCAAAATGAATGCGTGTGTGCAGCAACAAGACAATAAGTAGTGTACGTGTATAAACACAGAAACAAAAATTTAGTTCAAATTCGAATCATATGAAACGGAAAACCGGAACAGATTTCATCAAATAAAGGGAAAAAACGATGGTAAAGATAGTTTTTTATATCAAGTTGCTCGATCCCTAGCACAATTCCATAAGAAATATTTGCATAGCATGCATATCCTGCATTTTTTTTTTGAAAATTATAAAGTACGAGCTAACTGCAAAGCTATTCAACTTGAAATGAGAAGGCTTAGATCGCAATTGCTTTCAATGGAAAGGCAAAGATTGATTATAGCTTATGCTTATGTAGGGAAGAGGCTAATGGTATACCATTTCAAAGTTCAAGTTATTGAAAATTAATTCAAATAAACAATTTAAGGTAATTTTTCTAATAGCGTTCGCTCCTCATAAAAAATCCATCAGCTGCAGGCTCGTTCCTCCATTTGTAGGGAGAACATCAAGACGAACACCACAAATTGGAGGAGTAGCTCGGCCGAAAGTCGCTTAGATAGCTAGATTATAAGCGAAGTTAAATAGCAAATATTTATCAAATAACAAAAATACCGAAAAGAATCTAGCTGAATTTTTAAGAGTTTCTAAAAATGGTGATAGAGCATAATATTCCAATGTGTCATGACACCTACCCTTTAAAATAAGTCGAAATTAAAAATAATTCAAATGTAAAAGAATGTTTGAAAGGTAATCAACGAACAATTTTTATGGGACAATACAATGCAATCTCTTTGCATTCTATTTGAGTTCAAATAATTTATTCAATGCACCCACGGTTTAATGTTGGTGTTGTTGAACGAAAGCATGATTAATCGAAAGAAAGTTTCTAACGCTTCTTTTCGCACGTGCCCGTATATATGTAGGTAGTCTGTAGTCGATAAAAGAAAGTATTATGACGGAAATCCCAAATACGAAGAACAGATTGAAATGAGTAGCAGTGTAATGAGATTTCCAAATAAAAATAGACAAAAGAAGCGGCCGTATTATGCAAATTACCCGTAACAAGGACAAACAAAAGGGTTGACAGTGTAAAGGTAATTCCCCGAAAAGGACCGAAAAGAAAAGAAGCGGCTGTATAATGCAATTACCCTTACCAAGGACATACAAAAGGTTTGACAATGTAAAGGCAATTCCACGCCGTTAAGGATAAACGGCGCAGCTACAGCTACGGCAGGCAAACTAATAATCAGCTTATCCTTAAGCGCGTGAACAGAATTTTGGACCATCGCTAGGTACAAAAGGAAAGGCAGCAACTATTTGCGGACAATTAAGTTGAAGACTCAGCACTAGTGTGAACTAAGCGTGAAGAAGAAAAAAGATTAAAAAGTTTTGTAAAATAAGCCATTGGCTATAGAAGATAATTGTAATTACTGCCCAAATAAATCCCTGGCGGTTAAGAGGCCAAACGAACAAATCTTGGGAGTTTTACTTAGCAATCTAGTGATCGGACTCGAAGGATTTGGGAAATCATCGAGGTAGCAACGAAAAACGTTACAATATTAAGGACTTAGATTCCTTAAAACTAAGTTTTTTATCAAATATAATGTCTAGCATTTTTAAACTAGAGACATTTTGTATATGTTCACTTTGATATGATAATTTAAAACTAATACAATTTCTCTTTTTACATATTTGTAAAGTTTTACATTTCTTTTAGGATGATTTAGATCCAGAGCTCTTAGCCCTATTGGAAATTTCGTCCAAGGTGTTGGAGAAAGTACATTTAACTTTGGAAAAATTAGAACATCGTCTGTATGAATTGCAGGTTGAAGTTTGTGGTTAGCAATCATATAAAAACCATTATAGGTGAGCCCTGAGCTATTCCATTCGAAAGAGACATTCCGTCAGAGTATTTATTATTCATTTTTACTCTGAAAGTTCGGTCGGTGAAGAAACTTTTTACAAAGTTAAACTTTTTTTCAACTTCCCATTTTACAAGCTGGCGAAGAATAACGTGAATTCCTATGTGGTCGAATGCTCTTTCGAAGGCTAGTCCGAGTGTGGTCAAGTTTTGAGATTGGCATGGCGTGGGAATTTTTCCAAGATTTAACAAGTTTTGAGATTGGCATGGCGTGGGAATTTTTCCAAGATTTTGGAAATATACCTTGATCAAAAAATCT
The DNA here is from genome assembly GCA_030068015.2 of Neoceratitis asiatica. NCBI lineage: Eukaryota > Metazoa > Arthropoda > Insecta > Diptera > Tephritidae > Neoceratitis > Neoceratitis asiatica. Next base: position 53,263,681 of record CM061527.1, read on the forward strand.
GATATAAAAATCGATTAGCCTTTGATGACACCATGACGTGTTTATATTGTTATAAAGTTATATGATTTTGCGATATAAATGCTTGATCAAAATTAGCATAATTTGAGAAGGTGGACCAAGCGGAAGTAAAATACCTAGCTATCTCGATGGGATTAGAAATTGCGTCTCTCTCTGTATTAACAACTAAAGAGGGATTGAGCTTAGTTGTTCCTATAAGTAGCTTTATTTTATGGCAAATTTGTTTTGAAGATAGTGATGAGATGACTAATTTATTGAACCGGTTATTTTATGGATGTAACGCATCAAATGCTCTCATTGTGGAGTTAGTATTTCCCAAGCTTTCGGCTTTAGTGTTTTAACCGAGAAACAATTGAGCCGAAGGGGAAAATATTGTTGGACGGTAAAAGTACGTTTACCATAATATATCCTCTTCTAGTGATTTCCAGTGGAGGAGCTCCAGAGGAGGTTCTATAAATTTAGATCCTCTAACAAAATCATTGGAATGGAAAGTAATTGCAATTCATGGAAATTATTCCAGTATTCTTTAATATTCGACTTTAATATTTTAGACATTGTTTTATAAAAAGATAAGAAACAATGAAAAGTGAAAAAATATCAGCCTCGTAGTCGCAAGTTTTTTTTTTTTAATTTCAAATAGTTTGGGAACGGTTTCAATTAATTTTTTTTTGTGAAATGCAATTTTTAAATTATTTCCTCTGTGTTGTGTTTTCATTTAAAACTTCTTCATCTGATGTAATTGTATCGTTATGTTTGCTGCTATTCAACTCGCTGGCGCTGTTATTATATGGTAGAGTGAGGATGTAAACAACAACTGGTGAACGCTTGAATGGCATAACATTTGATAGTTTTTACACCGCACTTCGTCATGCAAAATCAATTTTGTATGGCATATGGTATAAATTGAATGTTGGCAACACTACAACCGTAGAACAGGGTGCCCTTGCTCAATTTATTTTGAAATATTCAAACATCCACTACATCTTGGGAACTGAATTTATTATTATTTTCTTCAATTGCAATTATTGCAATAAATTTTCAATTGGATATCTTGTTTTCGTTAATATGAGAATATTTTCCTCACTCAGGTCTGAAACACTTTCTATTTCTTTACTTAATGCACAAATCGAATTATTACCAAAATGCATGAGTATATAGATCAAAGTTTGTTCTTATAAACAGACTCAAGCTCCACACATTTAGGGTCAGGTTTTTTGACAGGCGAGAGTTGGGGAAAAAGAGATCAGTATCGGCAAGCAAAACATACCGATTTGTGCCAACCAGCTTAGGTCCTGGGGCCATCTACACTCAGCAAATAACAGATTACTTCTAATTTTGGATTTTCTTGAATGTATTTAAATAATATATGATGAATATATGAAAATAAGGTTAAGGTAACAAATTAACGTAAGATTACAACTTTCAATTTGGAACTAGCACGAAATACAAGAGGTTGAGAAAAGAGAACACTATGAATGACAGTCGGAGACTGAAATATATTTTATAGAGGTGCGATCTGGCCAGTTTGCATCAATACAGCATAAAAATACATCTGCGTACAAAGTTTAGTTGAAGTTACTCAAAACCTGAAGTGCTAGGCGGAGATAGCTAAATTAACCCAGCTCGGAATAAATTTTCTTGAGTCCCTCTTTTATTTTCTGTTACTTACAGATTTCTGATCAAAGTTAATATTCAATTTAATGTTCAAATTACAAATTATTTAACCGTTAAAAAAAAAATTAAAGTTAACATACAGAAAAATTTGATATTCGTAATGGGCACGATTTCAGAAAAAATACTGATTTTTACATTAGAACTTTTTTTGTTGGGTAGGTGTATTGATGCATAGTTGCATAGTTCCACATAGCATTGAAATTTCGTATTACATGACTTTAGTACGGGTATACAAATCTTACCTGCTGTAGGACTTGGACTGCTTTATCGTTATTTCCATTTCGTGTATGAAATCTTGCAGATTCTGGAAGCCACTGAAAATTAAAAATATATTTATAAATGAATGTGATAAAAACAAGAAGATTGTTCGACTCATTTTTTTGTTAGTTTTATGAAAAATTTGTCTTAATGGCTTTTTATAACTTATGATGAACTGCAAGTTGACATACATATTAATAATAAATTTTGAACTTCATATAATGAGAACGAGAGAAATCCTGTCTTCAAACATTCCGAAGAAATTTACCTTTCCCAAATCCCGCTCTATTTATCCAACAAGTAATTTACTTTTAAAGTGTATACAATTACTCCAGGTGTTCTTCAAAGTAAAGTCTTTGAGCCAATATTGAGTACGTTCCCTACTGTCAAACTCAACAGTGTACCTATAACGCAAGCTAACGAAATACGTTCCTCGTTTAACCGTAATTTAACCTAACAGCCCTAACAGCAAAGTCCTTCTCTACAATGTCATTATGTATTCCCATGTCGAGCAGATTCAATACACAGAAAGCAGAAGTGTAAGTCGAGTAGAAATCATCTTGGCTGTCTACTGCGATTGTAGCCTTTCAATGACGAACCTTCCCTTGTGTTTGTTGACGCGGGGTTTTCGATGAAAAGAGGGTATAACTTGCCTGCTAGAATAAAATAATACGAGTCGCTGTTAGGACCTCGGAGAGTATATATATATTTCTAACACAACATCGTCGATTTGGCTTCGTCTCTTTCGATCCGGGAGAGAATAAATTTATCTAAAATAGTGGAGACATGCCTTCGATTCGGTGATAGCCAAGTGTCTCAAACCATTTGGAAAGGTTTCGTCGTGATCACGGCAACTAATGTCATAGAGACCTATCTTCCTCCATCCTTGTTTACAGGAAAATATTTTTCTATAAGGGACCAAATATGAAAATACATATCGTTCATACATACATACATATGTGTACATTAGAACTTAATACCGGCATACATATGTACGAAGTAGTAAATATGTTTTATGTCCTATGTTATCTAATTATGATCGCTGATCGTACAACCATATCCCGTTGCCTCGTTCATGAGCTCAATAATAACTTGTAGTGTATACTTGAAAAATTTGGTTTTCTTTTTGACCATGTTAATGGTTTCAACATAAATGCTTTTTCATAAAGCTGGGCAAATAGTTGCGCGACGTTTGTGATTTACAATTCAACCGCTCTCATGAATAACTTGCTTTATTCATTTACTAATTGTTTTCCGCAATGCTTCATGATGAAATATTTTAAATGTAAAAGAGTTTGATTTTTTAGATTTTTCTTACTATCAAGGGATGCTTCATAATTAGACAAATTTTATCATTATCAGTAAACAACGCCACGCATTGATCCTATCATCTACAGAAGTGCATCATTTCTTAAAATATAATTGATCTCTGTTTCAAACTCAATGACCTCTTTATCATTAAAGTTTTTTAATTTGGGTCCTTGGCTTTGCTACGATGATTGTGGCGACTCCTGGCGACGAGTTGGTTTGTTCTAAGATGCACTGACCCTGTCTGGTAACTCGTCTTATGGTGGCACTTCCTGACAGGGGGTTTCAAGTTTAAATACTGCTTTGCCGCATAACTCGATCCAGATTTTTGAGTCACAGGTTTTTTGGTACTTAATGATTTAATTGGTAGCATGTTAGTTACGCTATAATGAGCAGATTAGGATGAATTAATAATATCAGGTTTTATGATATGACGTGCCTTTTGATTTTCTCTGAGACAATGAAGATATTGAGATCTTTGTGAAACGGATTATTTGTGACGTAGTAGATTGGCAATATTTCTATGTTGAGAGGATTCGATTAAAATCTTTGGATAATTTCTATATTAGAGTTGGGCGCTCTACTCGCAGGTTCAAAGTGTCTTAATGATAGTTGAGTATATTAGTTTCTTTTTTATGGGTGGATAGCATTGAGAGACGATTTATGAGCCAGTAAAAATTTCTGAGTTTTAAGCCAAGAGTTTAACAATTTATAGATATATGTGTTGCCTAAATGAACCTGCTATAGAGAACTATTCCACAATGCTTCGTCTCTTTTTTGTGAGACATGTATCGTATATATTATTGAGGTTGACGGGCAGACAGGTTTCTCGTTTCAGCGGAAATGTAATTTGAACAGATTTAGTTTCTTTGACCTTGATTCGCCAATTTCAGCCAGTATCGTCAGCGAAAGTTTTAGCACAGGCAAGTTAAAAGTGTACAAAAGATAGAAAATGATGCTCATGAAGCTGTCTTGCGGTACGTCTGCTCAATTTTCACAGAGTTTAATATGTTCCATTCAATATTTATCGCAGAAAAACGTTTTCATAATCTTCTTATAAGAATTGCGTTGTTCAGGTAATTTAGAAAAATAATGCCTTCATGGGGTATATGTTTGGATAGGAGTTTAGTGATTAAATCATAGCTAGAGGCTCCTTTGGGTTTTATTTTATGAATAACTCTTTTTACTTCGGCTTTATAGAAACTTATGAGTGAGTCCTTCTGTTGAGGATGGTAAAATGTTTCACTCACTTTTTCTATTATAAATTCATTCTGTATTCTGTGGGGTGAATATATTTTTAGATAACGTGAGTTTTGCCTTTTTAAATTCGCTTTTCACCCGTCTATTGTTCTCGATTTTAATAGTGGGTTGTAGTTATATTTTGAGCTTGCTTGTTGCCTTCCAGAGAGAGCAATTAGTAGCGTTAATACTGTACACGCATTGTTGGATTTCTGTATTACGCTCCCTGCTTAAAATGTTTTAAGTTCTTTAGTTAGAGCATCCAGCTCTTTCTTATCATTATATCTGGTTTGTTGTCATCTTTTTCTTGCCATTCTCTTTTCTCTCAGCTTTGGGAGAAATATCAGATGACAAGTCGAAACTCGGGCTACAAGTTAATTCACTTTTTAAAGCCTTCGCCTTTGCCAACACAAAAGTCAGGTGTTTTCTTCTCATCTGAAAGCCAGTAAGTGTGTGTTCCAGATGAAAATGGACACAAAATCATATTCATAATTGCTTATTCTCATATTTTTCCGTGCCGTTCTGCGTCTGAGAGAGTAATACATAGCAGATGTCAATGCTTCATTGGGGTCTTCCACAACAATTTTTGTATAACTTTTGTACACAGGCGTGTACGTGTGTTTACAGGCGTGTGGTTTTATGGGTGAAGTGGGTCTCAGAGAGAAGTACTTTATCTACGTTATAGGTTTAACTTTACTTGGCGCAAAGTGACGTGGTGATTGTGACTGCGATTTGTCGCATTACATGTTTCAGTATATTAATAATTAGTTTCATTTTGCTTTAGTATTGCTTTTTTTTCTGGATTTCGATACTTTGTCGTTTATGTTTACTTATGCTCTGGAAGCCCTTTGAGGTCTTGAAGGTAGGCATCTGGGTTTGACTACAGGTAATTTTTGGATGTATGTGTGATTTGCTTTGCCTGAATTTCGGCTTAATGACCAAAAAAGTTGGGTTTGACTAAGTTCTTTACTCTGTTTTACATCCCCTAAATATTTGAGTTTTCGAAGGTTTTAATAAAGTAATGTGCTTGAGGACAGCTTCAAAAGATCTTTCTTGTTTATTCTTGTATGTATAGAATTCCTTATTTTTCTGCTCTAATTGGGACATGAAGGTTCTGTAGACATATACAGATTTAGATTGTAACTAACGTGTTCGTTACTTACCATATTTAAGTTACATGAGTTTGGTGCTACTTCCTGTAATAAGCTCATTAGTGGAGTAAAGTGTTTTTACCTTTCCCCGTTTGCATGACTGAAAATGGATGAAAATCCGGACTTTCAAGGTGCATGGAATGGATGGAAATCCATTTTCAGTCCGTTATTGACTACTAAGCCAATACACGGCCTAAGCTTTTTTATTGTTTTTTGGATTGCTTAAGCTTTTTCGACCTTTTGGTAGCTTGTAATACGTTCCACTCGTCATATACACCGGGTGTATTGGGCGGTTGTGGGAAATCGCCTTTCTGCTATTGATTATAGGGCGTTTGCTTACTAGACGCTTTTGTAAGTCTTCGATTTTCTGTGCTATAGTTCGAGGACTGATAGTGGATGAGGAGCATTCGAAGCCCCAGGACAGCTAGTAAATATTTAGCTATATGCTTTGCTGCTTTTGAGGCTTGTCGTGGTATTATTTTAAGTGCTACTGTAGAGATTGTTGCCTGAGTTCTTGCTGTAATATTTCTTTTTATTGTGTTAGTTACTGCTGCCCTCCTCATTTAAAGGGGAGTGCGAATTAAAGTAATTTTGCTTTTGGGTTTTAACTTTAATGTAAAAGTGATGTATGGGCTTCTGGATATGCAGTTACAGTTTTAATGTTATACCCATTTCCAAGTCTTGCCTTTAAAAGAGAGGAACCTTTGCTGGAGCCACTCTGACATATCCGGCTGAAAGGCTCACTAGAATCTAACGCCTCGGATGAGACTTCCTTTTAATTAAGACTACACGACTTTTATTTAAGATCATGCGCCTTAAAAAAGTCGGCTTATATAAGCTCTTAGAGAGTACTTAGATTAGATTAGGTAGTATAGAGAATCTGTACTACGACCTTAGGTCTATTGTAACTCCGGACACATCGCAATTCCCCGTATATCTGCTGTGCCTTCAGGAATCCTATAAAACAAAGGGGCTCAACAGAAATAATGCCATTCAAGTCATGATTGTATATAGGTCGACAGAAAAGAAAGAATTATTTGTATTTCCTTGTATTCCTCTGTGTCCTGTTTTTCAAGGCATACATATATTTATGTAACCATATGTGCAAGTTATTTCAAGGCAGTCCCAAAGGGATTTAGTTTTTTTTTATCTCTTTGTTTAGTATGACAATTTTTTGATCTTCTTGGATAGTTTTCCACTTTGGGACTGCCGCCGAATAAAACACTTTATTTTTTGACAATTTTAGGCACTTTTATTTATTTAAATCATTATTCCCTAATTACAGTGCTTACACTACTTACACTGCTTCCTTGACCTTAAAACTATGCGCGCTGAAGTACTTTTTTAGCGACGACCCTTTCGGGTACATCGAGCGCACGATTTTACTTCGGCTAACTCGAAGCGTCGGCGTGAAGAAAAAGTATTTAAGCGAAGTGTTGGATCATCACAGCAGCAGTTGATTGATTAGTGCAGGCCGTCAGCCACCGCCGCATGCCAATAAAATGCAATGCCTGCTTACAACAACCACTGATGAATATTTATGTACGAATGTCTGTTTGTTATTGGGATAACACACAGGCTTACATACAATATTTACACTTAATGCTGGTATACTTCTTCTGCTGTGTTAACTTGCATACCCAGAAGAAATTGTATTCATATAACATCGACGCTAAGTGCAGCTCTGTGTAAATGAAAATCTATTTCTTTTTTTACACGGGGAGTTCCTAGGAAAGCATGCACGTTTTTAGTATTCAAAAGTAATAAAAGGGCATGCATAAAAAATTTCATAAAATTTTTTTTGTTTCATACAATTTTTTTCACACTACATTTCTTGTTTACATATACTAATTGCAGTCCGTAATTCGCGGAGAAAAACATCGTATGCTTTAATTTTATCTAATTTTTGAAATAAAGAAAAATTTTGAAAGATATTTTTATTTAAAAATATAAGTACAAATGTTTAATTTTACATTTTAATGAACCATTTCTTCGGAAAAACTATAAATAAAGGTTGCAAAAATAATTTCAACGGCATATGAAGGCAACTTTTTAAGAATTTTATTTTTACACTCAATTGTTTTCACGTTTAGTAAATGTAATTTTTACAGTATCAGGAGTTCATAGAACTAAAGAACGCAAAATAGTTATATATTTAGATTATAAATACATAATATAAATTAGTATACATTAGCTGTGTTTTTTTTACACGAATATGTATCTGAGCTTAAAATTTATATACGCACATACAATATGGGTGCTGATAGAATTAGTAGCAGTTTTGTTACATAGTTTTCATTGACTCTTTGGCAGGTGACGAATGAATAATGAATTAAATGTCGATGTGCGTTATTTAATTTTAATCGAAGATACATATGCGCTTAAACAAATACGGTTATTAATATATTAAGGGAATCAAGATATGTCTGTGTTCGAAATGTCTACGAAGTTCGAAATGTATATATATATTTTTTGTACATTGTAGTAAAAACCATGGTAGAATCAGAAGAAGATGTGACCGAAAGCAATGTCAAACACATAATTTTAACAAAATCGGCAGTCTTAATGGAAATGTTGCTCACTCTAATATATTTCACTGAAAAAAACTAGAGAAATAGTACTAAAAGCACTCGATTACATTACTCTTCTAAGCTTTTGATTTTGAATTAACATCACTCGTCATGACATAAAATTGTTTTAAAAAAAAGTTTTGTAAACTATTGAAGTACTAACTATGTATTTATACCTTACATTTCTCTCGTGTTAAAAAAATATCAATACTATAACGTAGGTGTATAAACTACGAAATGAATAAGTTCTTTTCTTTTCTAACCTGGAGTCAAAGCTTTTCAGCTCAGAACATTGGTAACCCCGACGTGATTTCATCGCCTTCACATAATTGTTATTTGAAATTAATTTTCTGCAAACAAAAATTATTAAGCTTTCAATTTGGGGCAATTAATCAGCGGCAAATCCATGCATCTAGATGCCAAATGTCCTGCTGGTGAAGACGTGGTGCATATGCACATTGGCCAGACTTCATCGCAATGTTTAACTCAGTTATTAACAGCTGTACTGAGTTAAGCAATATTGAAATGTTTCAACATTTAAAGGCAAACTTAAAGGGCGCTGCCATGGATACAATTCGTTCCTTGGAGCCAACTGAAGTAAACTATGACAAGGCATTGGAACTTTGAACCAGCTACTCAACTTTCAAGCACATATAAAAGAAATGTTCGCGCTCAAAAGTGTTGCGAGTGTTTGCGCTTCCGAAATATATTTGATATCTCAAATGCTTGATACCATAACTGAAATTAAAAGTTAAGTTTTATTCCCAAAATTTTTGCGGTTATTATAACTGGCCAAGTTGTTCACTCAGTGTCATCAATTATTGACACTTCGCAACACGGGTTTTGTAAAAGTAAGTCCACCTCATCGAACCTACTGGAATTCACCACCCATGTCATTTATGGTTTTAAAAATGGTTATCAAACCGATGTTGTTTATACTGATTTCGGCAAAGCATTTGACAAGGTCTCACATTTAATACTTCACTATAAACTCGACATGTTTGGGTTTTACCCAAATGGATTTCATAATATTTGACAGGTAGAAAGCAAAGAGTAATTTTTAACTCTTTTACTTCACGTTAGTAACATCTGGTGTACTTCAAGGCAGTCATCTCGGTCCTTTACAATTCCTCTTATTCATCAATGATTTGCCAAATGTGACTCGTCATTCTAAAGCACTTATGTACGCAGTTGATGACAAGCTCATTAAATCAAATTAAACAAATGTAAATCAGGACAAAGGAGAGCAACCCCTACCGCATCGTTTTGCTAGCAACAGTGAGGTTCGTACAAATATATAGGCTGTTACGTTTCTTGTCGATAATCATCGATTCATGGAATATTCTGTCGAATCCCAAATTCGCTAATTCGCATTTTTATAAATCGTAACGCATTGATGTCTTGTTGGGAGCATCGATATTTTTCGATACATTGTTCGTTGGCCAAATTAAGTTGGCTACGAATCTTCCAATTCTACAAAAGAGCAGACCAAGATAGGTCGCTTCTGGTGAGGGGTGATATTTTCAAAAATCATCGGCTTTAGTTGCAGTTCTATCTCAGTCATAAAAAAAAGAGGCTAGTCTCGATGACTTGTCAATCAATTCGTGGAAGTCGAAATCTGTTAGTTCAACGATCTCAAACGCAGGAAGAACTTGATTGTGAACTTCCAACGAAATTATAATCTGCTCGACTCTGCCAAGCAACGATTCTTAACTTCAGAAAGAAAGCTTCCTCGTAAGCCCGATATTACACCTCAGTATTCGTCCTTCATAAATGAATAAACCGAGGTGAAGCACATGCCACTTGCAAGGTTAAAATCACAAATAAAAACCTTCTTTCTAGCGCCATTGCGTTCATAAAGCTGATAGCAATTGTGAGTCGTTTTCTATGGCTCCTCAAAATCGGTTATTGGACTCATTAAAAGATATAGTCATGGTTGGCCCAATCTTACAATGCATCTTGAGGGATATGCAGTAACTAGCAACAGATGAAGAAGCCAACTTCTCGCTTGGAAAACAGATTATTACAGAGACGGTTGAACAAGTAATTGAAATTCATCGCTAAACAACACACAATCAACTACATCAACGAGGAAATTTCTCTTAAAAATGGTGCTCAAACGATTCGGCCTCTCTTGATGGAATAGCTAAAGTTGACCGTGAGCCGCTGCTGCAATTCCGCAATGGTACGCACATTTCAAAAGCGTTTAGTCTAGCATGGGACCCTAAAGCAGATGACTTAATTTTTACACTAGCACCTACGGTACATCACCAACAGGTAACAAAACGCATCAAATTATCAACAATAGCCCATTTTAGGACTAATCGCTAAAGTTCTACTAAAATATTCATACAAAATATGTGGAAGCAACGATTACACTGGGATAAAAATTTGAAACAAAATCGCACAAGAGTTGGACTGATTTTTGCGGTGAACTTGAATTAGTATCATTTAGAATGTGCATTTGCATTTTGTGATGCTAGTCTCGCTGCGAATGGCGTCAGCATATTCGTTCGAACGCAATACATCAAGTAGAACTAGCCTATTATGTTCAAAATCAAGGGTTAAACCATTAAAGACTTTCACAGTACCAAAGTTGAAGTTATGCACAGCCTTAAGCTAACGAGGCATTTACCAACTTTTACAATAAGCCGTAATAACTGGCAACAGTTCAGCATCCTTGAACTTGCTGACCCAATTTGCCATATACCAGCTCGAACCCACATGGTAATAGGCAATGGCATACTTCAACAAATTCCGGTGGAAGGTGTACAAAAAATTTGCGACACAGTACTAACGCAAAACACAATCTTCGGTTGGATTCTTAGCGGTCCAGTAACCGAAGGAGAAGAAATTCCTACAATTCCATAAATTTCACATGAAGAACAAGCTTGCGAAAACATATACAAGCAAACCACGACTCGTGCCCCAAACGGTCGATACATTGTACGACTTTCAATCAAGGAAGATGTCCCCGCAAAACTCCCTTTAGGCCATTCCCGGACTGCAGCGCTTCATGAATTATTTAGTATGGAGCGCACGCTAAAGAAAAATGGAGAGTTAAATACAAAGAACAATAATGTGTTTCAAGAATATCTTGACCTCGGCCACATGGAGTTCATCTTGTTATATTTCTTATATTTGAAATTTCTCCACGAACTGCTTCTTCATGCAGATACGCGTTTGATGCTTCAAATGGTCAGACAAGAGTACTTTTCTCCGAAGCTCAACCCTTTGGCCGCTCTTCCTCCCATTCTCACGACGGGAGTTGATTTTGCTCGCCCATTCCAAATCAAAGCTTCAGTGTTGAGGTCGAACATCTTTTTCGAGGCCTTGTTGCAGTCTTTGTCTGCTTTACAACGAAGGCAGTGCATATTGAGCTATGTTCAGATCTGACAACTGAGGCATTTCAAGCAGCGTTTGCATGTTTCGTCGGCCGACGAGGATATTGATCCAAAATTATGAGCGACAACGGCAAAACGTTTATCGGCGCTCAACGCGCCATATAACGCGACTTCGTTGAATTCCTTAAAGAATGTTTCGCCGCAGTAAAATGAACGTTTTTGAATAACTTTATCTAATACTTGAGATAGTGACTCTTTTTTTTATATAAAAAGCTAATTGTTGTTATCAACAAACTGATCTAAAATGCACTCTGGAATCAACATATCAATAAAAATATTTTGTCCTGCTTCAGTCTGGTCAAGAAGAATGTTGAAAGGGCTACCTTAAAAAAGGTTAACTTTAAATTGGGTGTTCCTGAAAATTTATGTGATAAACTCCTTAGTCGGAAATTTGGCCCGCTAATGTTAAGGTACGTCCATTTTTTTTTTTTTACGGAAACAATTTCAGTCGGCCAAAACATAACATCCGAAAATTATAAAAAAACAATGTTCCACAATGTTCCGGGAATGAGGACCCAAACAGATATTGTACGCCGTTTTAGTTCACACGTGGAATATGACATTTTTGTTATCATCGATAGTTGGCTTACTCCTAATTTCTTCGACTCAGTATTTTGCGATTCAAATCCCTATAGTGTTTTTCGAAAGGACAGAGATGAATAGAGGACGGGTTTGTCCAGAGGAGGCGGAGTTTTGATTGCGGTACTGCGTAAATTATCTCCATCTCTCGTCAAACTTCAAAATACGGACTCTAACTTGACCAACTCTGTGTTAGTGTGAAGAGCTCTCTTGGAACCCTTTTTGTGTGTGTGCTTCGTATATTCCACCGAACAGCAATGATGTGATTTACAAATCACATATCGACAACTTTATGTCTTTAAGTACTAAAATAGGAGATAATCATCTTTCCGTTCTTGGTGATTTCAACTTGAGTGACATTTCTTCGTGAACTTTCAGTTATTGTATCTAATGAATGCAAACTTTATGTCACATATAGTCTTTTAAGTATTGGCTTATCACAATTAAAACGTTTGTCAATGAATCGCATTTTAAGGTCTTATATTTCTAAGTCATAATATAAGCTATCGGCTATCGGATTGCACCTTTGCGATTTCGTAGGCAAATGCCCATTATTATATTCCAATATTATTATCTTTAGATTACTACGTATTTTTTACTGCTTCTCAAGAAAACGGGCGTCAAGTTTTCAATTATAACGTATACAATTTCGACCATTTAAATTCATTGCTAGAAAATGAAAATTGGACTGGTTTATTTGCTAATGTGGACAAGGTAAAAGTAATCTGAAGGCGTTCTGGAATTATATTAAATCTAGGGAATCCAGTTTTGATATTCGTTCATCCGTCTTCTATGTCGACAAGTATACGATTTTCCTGTAAAAGCTGCTAATTCTTCGTTGAGTTTTTTCTTCAAACTTCGTTTCAGACTCAGAAGCTCGACATGACCGCTGTTCTAGCTCGGAATCTACTCTAGCTTTTGGGTCGCTTGTTTTAACTGAAGATGAAAGATAAGAGGAATCAAAGATTTAAAATCATCTAAACTTATAGACATATATGGCCTTCCAGCAATCATTTTCAAAAAATCTTCATCTCTCATAAAACCACTAATAACCCTAATATTTAAAAATTGGGAACAAGAATCATGTTACAAATTATAGGCCGACCTCAAAATTGTCTAAATTCTTTGAGATAATTGTAAAATGAAAAATGTTATTCTCGGTGAGTAGTTTGATTTGTACCAATCAACATGGCTTTGTCAAAGGTATCCAGTCTAGCGGTTTTTACATCGTTTCAATTATGACAAGAATCTAATATAAATCTCAACATGGAGATAAACTCAAATAGAGACTTAGATGATGCTGTGGAGAATTTCACCAAGAAAATACACCAAGCCGTCTTTTAGCTTCATCACATACTCACAACAAAATATCCTAACCATTTAAAAATAAGCTACCATTTTCTGATGCAGTATTTAAGTTGGTAAAAAATAAGAGAAGACTTCGAAGAATTTAGCAAAGCAGGAGAAATTCAAATGACAAAGCAGCATTTAATAAATCATTCAAGGAACTCAAATCTAAGCTAGCTGAAACGAAAAAAGGAGCGATTGGAGAATATCTCAAAAATGTTGATCCAAATAAAGACGATGAACACAACATTTGGAAGGCCACGAAATACTTAAAAATACCAACAACACGAAAGCTTCCCGTAAGAGATATTAACTATTCTCGAAAATACTCGAAAGAATATTCCTTCGAAGATTACTGAGAAAGTTGGGAAGATCATTCAAAATCATTAATTCGGTTTCAGACAGAGGCATGGTACTTCGGAGTAATGCCATTGTTTAGATAAAACTATATGTGAAAAAAAATATGTTACACAATCTTTCTCGATATACAGCAAGCATTTGTAGAGTCTGGCGCTCAGGATAGCTATGTAAAATTAAAAAGATACTTCCCACCCCGCTATAAATCTTTCTCATATCTTACTATAGTCACAGACATTTCTGCGTAAAGATGCAATTTCAGATATATACGAGGCATAGTCTGGAGTTCCACAAGGTAGTGTATCGGATTCAACACTTTACACAATTTTCACTGCAGATATGCCAGTAATAGAGGACACCAATCTAAATGTTACCACTTTCTTCTATACTTTCTTCCTCCATTTCTACTATCGACGCTTTAGAAATTGTACAAAGGCAATTAAATTAACTACAATCTTGGCTTACCAACTGGAACATCTCGGTAATTGCTTCCAAATCTGTCCAAGTTAACTTCAGACTTAGAAAAGAACAGTGTTCAAACCTCAGCTCAATCATACTGTAATTCCTAAATCAAATAGTGCTAAATAACTCAGAATGCATTTAGATAGAAGATTAACTTGGCGTGAACATATTAGCGCAAAAAGTAAGCAGCTCAAAATGTAAACCAGAAAGATGTATTGGTTGCTTGGTTTAGAGTTAATCTCGAAAATATAATGTTTCTTTATAAATCGATGTTGAAACCAGTTTGGTCTTACGTGGTTATAGACGAAATAAAAGGGTGCAGTACAAATTATATCGAGAGACTAAACAACCATCCAAACACACAAGCCATCAACTTGCTAGAAGACTACAAAGATTACACCCTCTAGACTTACCATTTAAATTCTAAGAAATCATAACATATGGTCGTACTTTTATGTAGCCTCTGGATCTTTTTTGTCCCATAGACCATGTGTTTGACGAGCAATTAAGATGAGGGAGCCAAATGAGCGTACGAGATTGTATATATTAATAACAATAATAATATATAATAATAATAATAATAGTAATAAATGTAAAAGTGATTTACTTCAAATGTAGAACAAGTTGCACTTAATGCATCAGTGTAATTTTTTGTTGTTGAAGATTTGAGTGTTTTATCCGCATATTTTTCTACAAATTTGATTTGAAATCTGTTTACCATTTGACTCCGGCGAGCCTTGATGGTGTTGGCCATCCAAACTTTTAGATGCTTGTGTACAGGGTAACCCCTTCAATTAGCTGTATAATTACCTCCGCATTTACTAAATTTTTTCATGGTAGCATCGACTGTCGATAGACGTGCTTTCGGACATGGGATGTACATTTGCACATGCTACACAAACACTGCGCACTGTACAATAGGATTTCGTATGGTCGAATTATTGGCAGTTAGTACATTGAACTGCACCATACGTATTAATGTTTTCCCAACGGTACGGTATATTGGGGTCGCCGGCATTGAAATAGTTAAGCAAATTATGGTTATAGGATATATTTCATGTTGCCCGTATGGACGAAAATACCCCAGCTTTGAAAGTTTAGGTGGGGAAGGACTTGGCTCCACTTGGCGTCCCCAACTGATGCTATATGACGAAAAAGAGGAAACGACTAGCGTTCTTTCTTTACCTCGCTATAATTGTGAAAGCGATATCTACGGCAAGAAAAGAAAGAATAAGATATGTTTGCAGTTAGTGTAGTTAATTTTATGCGCCTCCTTCTCCTTCTCCTTTCCATTTTTCAATCAGTTTAAGGTGCTGTTTTAACACCTTTGCGGCTGTAATGGGATATTTATTATAGCAGTATCATCCGCAAAAATTTAAATTATTACTATGTAGGTATGTCAGGTAAGAAACCCTACCCTGTGGAACATCTGCCGTGTTGGGATATCACTCTGTTATGTATACATATAGTTTAACAGTCAAACGTTCGTTTAATAAGCCAGATTCAAGGGTTTTATGAAATGTGTTAGATAACATATCTTAAATTCAATGTTTAATTAGAGGTAGTTTCATTCTCTCTTCGCAGTTGACTTCATTGCTATCTTAACGTCTCGGTTTTACTTACTATCCGCTTCTATTTAAAAATATCTAAACCTTTTAAATTAAAAATATAAATTAAAATAAATGGAAGATTCTTCTTTAAACGAGATATAGCATAATGGTTTCTAATACTTATTGTTTTTATGTCTATCGGTGAGAAATCATTTATTACAGTTTGTGATCCATGCTAGTTGACTTCATGGAGTATGGCAAACTTATAAATACAAACGTATAATAAGCCATTAAAAATTTCTGTTATTATTGTCGTTTTTGTTGTTGTAACGGATATTTCGGTTATTTTTCTTTTTTGCCTTTCCTGATGACTATATTACAACTTTAGTCCGCTGTATGAAAATAGAATAAGAAGAAATTTACACTAGATGAAGAGTTGAGTGGATTTCGTTTTGTCGACTATCTGTTTGAAACAAACTACTCCTCCAGTTCTGAAGATATTTTTTTACGAAATTTCCGAAGCAGACAGAATATTGTTTCACTGCTTTCTATAGCTTTGAGACTGCTGCAAAAAAGTAGCACGAATAATTTCGCTTTAAACTGTTCAGGCTGATTAACATTTTTAAATTTTATTCACCACTAAATATAATGATATGTTATAAATTGAATTTAAAAAAATATATGGATTTTAAATGTAGTTATTTTTTATGATTATCTTTTGTTTCCTAAGAAACTGCTTATGTCATATAACTCTGCGTATATATATATATATATATATATATATATATATATATATATATATATATATATATATATATATTGTAACGTTTTTCATTGCTACCCCGATGATTTCCCAAATCCTTCGAGTCCGATCACTGGATTGCTAAATAAAACTCCCAAGACTTGTTCGTTTGGCCTCTTAACCGTCAGGAATTAACTCAACGTTTATTAAGTCTTTGATAATTACAATTCTTTACTATAGCCAATGGCTTATTTTACAATTCTTTATGGCTCACAATTATTCTCTGCTTCACACAGCTTATCCGTTTCTCAAACACACAGCTCCACTGAGTTGTCTACTCATCTCTTCTTGTGATAGCGGTTCCCGCTCTATTTATACCTATAGATGACCCAAACATTCTGTTCGCGCGCTTAAGGACAGGCTGATTATTCGTTTGCCTGCGGTAGCTGCTCCGTTTATCCTTAACGACGTGGAATTTCCTTTACACTGTCTACCTTTTTGTTTGTTCTTGGTAAGGGTAATTTGCATCTTACTGCCGCATCTTTATTTTCTGTCCTTTTCGGGGAATTGCCTTTAAATTGTCAACCCTTTTGTTTGCCCTTGGTCTGGGTAATTTGCATCATACGGCCGCTTCTTTTGTCTGTTTTTATTTGGAAATCTCGTCACCCTGCTACTCATTTCAATCTGTTCTTAAGTTCTTGTTAAGTGTCAAAAATTTCGAAGTGAAACTATACTTTAATTATTGTATCATTCTTCAATTGTGCCATATTTTTCGGGTAAGCCGAAATGAGAAAGTTTTGATAGAAAAACTTTTTCGAAAAAGTTTACGTTTATCTGGTTTAGCTATCATAATTATAAGTAATTTCTCCAATCTTGTGGATAATATCGTAGTGTGTTTTTTATAGAGGTATAGAACTTTAAGTTGCAATAAAACAACGATGGATTATTCGATTGACATGAATTTTATTTATCCGAAAGATAATCTTATGGCATTATATTTTAAATATGATTTCTGGCATATGACCGCCACGGCTGGCGCGGATGTAGTCCAATCTGGACGTCCAATTTTCGATGACTTTTTCTAACTTTTGTGGCCGTATATCGGCAACAACACGGCGAATGTTGTCTTCCAAATGGTCAAGCGTTTGTGGCTTATCCGTATAGACCAATGACTTTACATAGCCCCACAGAAAGTAGTCTAGCGGTGTTAAATCACAAGATCTTGGAGGCCAATTCACAGGTCCAAAACGTGAAATTAGGCGGTCACCAAACGTGTCTTTCAACAAATCTATTGTGGCACGAGCTGTGTGACATGTTGCGCCGTCTTGTTAAAACCACATCTCCTGGACATCATGGTTATTCAATTCAGGAATGACTGTAACGTTCTGGTCACCATCGTTTTTGAAAAAGTACGGACCAATGATTCCACCAGCCCATAAAGCGCACCAAGCAGTCAGTTTTTCTGGATGTAACGGTGTTTCAACATACACTTGAGGATTACCTTCACTCCAAATGCGGCAGTTTTGTTTGTTGACGTAGCCATTCAACCAGAAGTGCGCTTCATCGCTAAACATCGCTAAAATGGACGTAGTGCGCGATACGTTTTCCGCACAGAACCATTATTTTCGAAATAAAATTGCACTATTTGCAAGCGTTGTTCAGGCGTGAGTCTATTCATGATGAATTGCCAAACCAAACTGAGAATAAATCACTTGACAGCTATTAAATCGGTCGCCATCTTGAAAAGTAATTCCAACTTAAAGTTCTATACCTCTATAAAAAACACCCTTTACAGCTGCCGACATTTTGAGACTTATTAGTCGGAAGCGCTAAAGAGTCTGTTTCGCATTGTAATCTCTTCCAACTAAAACTCCGTAATCGTCGTCCGCACTGAAGTATTTATTTTGAAGTACTTTATTTTATCTGCTGCTGCTGAAGTATAAGTCTGCTTTGGTATTATTAGAGAAACATCGTTTGCCTTTGTATTACAATTGGACCTGAGAATTAAAGCCATTGAGCAAAAGTGTAAGCACGTTACATTTACATTACGTCCACAAACACGTCCTTCAATTAGATTAAATGGCTTAAACATTCCCCAAACATATGATGTTAAATATCTCGATATACAATTAGATAGAAAGCCCACTTGGAAAAGACACATAGATACTAAAATATTACAAATTAAATTAAAAGTAGTTAGCTTAAATTTGTAAACTTTTGTGAAATCGATTTATAAGCTTTTGTGAAATATAATACCTTGACAGTTTTTCGGTATTCTTTTCTGCTTCTTTTTTTGCAAGCGTGGACGTGGCAGATCCAGCTTTTTCTCTGCAATAAACTAAATTATATTCGGTTCTTTACTGATTGTCTTTGTGTTTGTGGTTCGGTTCGGCAGGTACATGCTAAAGAATTTGAGCAATATGGAATGTAAGGCCATACCTCGAAGGACATGCTCGCCAGGGTACATTTACACATCTTATGTCTCGTGATACGCCTACCGTCATTTTTCTCAATAATTTTTCTGTGCTTCATTGTGACATGTGTTAATAGAATGTTCAATTATGGAGAGCTAAGTGAACGTAAGTTAAATTTTTAATTTTTTGACACAAAGAATGATTTGCTTAACATGTATGTATATGAACCAGAGTTACTTAACTCGGGTAAAGTGAAGGAAACTTTGATTTTGTTAGGCATTACTGATGCTTTTTTGTTGGAATACAATCCTGTCTACAACGTACATATCCATGCAACCCTGCATTAGATTTATATCAGTTTACTTTCGTTTGTGTAATTCTTTCTCACTTGCTTCTTAACACTCTGTGAATAAAGTTGTGTTCTTTATTAATTCGTTTAATAGAAGAAACAGGCAAGTCGTAGTAATATTTCTAAATTTTTTTTTATATGTTTTTTAATATAGTTGTTTATTCGAAAAATTATTTTACTCAAAAATATTCAAATTCTTTAATTCAATTTTAATTTTGGATAAAAATTTCTAAATATAGCACTATGCTGTCATGTTAAATGAATGGAATGTGTAAATAAACTCAAGAACTTTGTATATTCGGAGCGAACGCCAGTTATTTACAAAAAATCTAGTACGCACATCGATTTCTGCATATTTTTTTAACACTCGCTTCCTTACCGAGGTCATCAATCCCCAAATCGAAACTGAAACGTGTTTAAAAATTCAAAACGTACAAAATTGTTAGAAATAAAAAATTGCCGAATTAGTTTTTCTGCAAAAGATATTGCTTTATTAATTTTGGAAAGTCACTCTCAGTTTATTAGTGGCATTATGTAGAAAACAAAAATTATAAGATCAAAGATAATTTTTAAAGTTGCATATAATGCATAATAAACTCTCACTCCCACTGTAAATTTAATGTTTTAACACCGCGTTAACATAAGTGCTAACCTTTTGTTCTGCAAGAGGAGTTATTATTTTAGCCTTCATGAAGAGATAATATCGTGTTGAAAAGATAAAATGACTTGTTGCAAGTAAGCCCTAACATTTTTGAATGTAATCCGCTTAATTAGTTGTATTAACACACCATATGGTTGAATACCATAATTTAATTGGTTTTATAATTTCAATGTAAATAAGAACTTTATAAGCTCTGTGCTTCAAAGCTTCTTACTTAAATTTTTATATTGGAGTATTTAATTGAACCAGAAAAGAATTTTAATGACCACAACTTTTATATTTGTGAACCTATTGAAATACTTTTAGGGGTAAGTTTAAACGAATTTAATGGCCTCTTTTTTGGAAAATAAAAAAGTTAAACTTAAGAGGAGTCGAAAAAATAATTTTGATGCTAACTGGTAGAAGCATTACATTACATTAAGTATAAAAGTTATTAAAAAATAAACGTGTTTCACAGGTGGTTCAGATATCCTTTAAGTCTTTTCACCCATCCATTTTAATTGATTAATAAGATTGTTTATATACTTCAAGCTGTTAATTCTACCTAAATTATAGAAAAAAGTCGGCGGCTCGAAATTCATTTTAGAACTATGGTTTCTTCAGAAAAATTGCTTAAAATAATCCGTAGTATATACATATATAATTGGCGCTTTGTAATCGCTGAATCGATTTCAGTCCGTTTTTCTCCTCTAAATTCTATGTTTTGCGTATGTGATATTTTTCTAATTAGGATCGGGTCTCTGTACGGAGTGTCAAGCTCTCCGAGTGTATTTCTGGCATGGAATAAAAGGCTCCTCATAAAAATCCATCAGCCGTTCGGAGCCAGCATAGAATAAATTGAAGGTTCCTCGATTTGTTGGTAAAATCATCAAGAGAGGCAGAACCACAAATTGGAGGAGCAGCTCTGCCGAAGATGCCTTCAGCGATCACCAAGCGTCAAATATATATATATATTCAGTGTACTGCCTAAGTATTCGCGTCCACGGCTTCCAAAGACAGCTTAGCTTATAAAATAACATACGTAAAATAAAACAATTCATTTGATTTGCTTGGACGAAAGTCAGTTTTGTCAACACACACTCACTTTTGCTCGCTACTGTACATATATCGTAAATTGTATGACTTTGTCACCGACCACTTTTTTAAAATATCACGCAATAACTATTTCCTTCTCCGAAGGATAATTTGACTAGCTTTTTTTTTTTAATAAAAAATGTTTGTCACTATCTTCCAAGTTATCAACCGAGTTTATTTAAATATTTATTTTCTCACTTGGGACTAAAATTTATTGCAATTATTGCAATATTTTTTCTTGTTAAACAACTATATTTGATTAAGTAATATTTAAGTGTAGGAATATAAATATATTTACCGGTGTAAGAGATGTAAATAATAACAAAGGTGCAGCTGAAAGGCCTAATAGCCAACGCCATCCGAAGTTTGGATATATAGCCAATGCTAGAGCTATTTCAAAACACGCCCCCAAAGCCCAGAAACACTGTAAATAAATAACATCATATTCACATTAATTTTTATTTCATTTTAAGTTACTTGTTATAAAATTATAGACACACATATTTATTATAGGCATAATAATCGATAATTAATCACAAGCATTTTCTTCAACTTATGTAGTAAAATATATCTAAAAGATATTTCCATTGTTTTATGTATTAACACTTCATTTTTAAATATTTATTTTTATTTGGGTCTCTTGAAGAGTGTACGCTCAACCATGCTGAGCTGATGAACGTGAGAAATACTCTATATGCAATGAAACTAATACAAACATGGGCGACAGTGGAAG
The DNA here is from genome assembly GCA_030068015.2 of Neoceratitis asiatica. Classification (NCBI taxonomy): domain Eukaryota; kingdom Metazoa; phylum Arthropoda; class Insecta; order Diptera; family Tephritidae; genus Neoceratitis; species Neoceratitis asiatica. Next base: position 53,285,571 of record CM061527.1, read on the forward strand.
CCGAGTAGAGCCGAAACTAAGCCATACTAGTTTTTAGCGCTAACTCGCGCTGAAGTTGAACTGTATTATTCAGTCGTTATTAGAACTGATTATCCACGAACTTATTTAAATCTCTTACCATAGATTTCGTAGTTGACATTGATTGAATCCTTTCGATAATATTATCAAGAGTTTAAATTGTCATCCATGTATGTTCTAGAGCTCAAGTTTTTCAGAGCGTTTTTCACAATAATAATAGCCTAATAAAACCCAAACTCTACAAGTCGGTCTCTTTCGAGAGAAAAATCTTACGGAAAATTTATGATCCTTTGCACATTGGCGACAGTGAATACCGCACATGATGGAAAGTGAGCTGTACGAGTTATACAACGACACTGACATCGTTCAGCGAATAAAAAACAGTAGTAAAATAGTAGAAGATATTTTTATAAGCACAAATAATTGAACAAAATTAAAATGACCGCAAATTCTAACAGGGTATCTCGAATTTAACTTTCAACGTGCAAAATATCTACCAGCTTTCCTGACCACTAAAGCCGAGTGGTTAGCAGGACCTTTCACTACGGAGGGTAATGAGTTGAAATCCTGTCCAAATTAGTAACTAAAATTATAGAAATTGATTTTGTAATTAAATTCCCACCTCAGCAGGAATGTCCATGAGACTCTTTTTCAAAGACCCTGAAATTACACACTAATGTAAGAACAAACGACTGTGTTCTGTTTTACTATTTCATTAGATGGTCCCATCTCTAAGCCACAAATGTACATATATGATGAAAGAGGCTACTAAAAGTACAAGTACAACTGATATATGTTAATTACCAATGCTTACTACAAATACCATTATAGCAAACACTTATTATTTATGAAGCTCTGAAGGTCAAATTCAATAGCGCAGAATTCAATGCAAATTCACACAAGATCAAGATTTAAGACAATAAAAACTGCATTTGTTTTATTTGTGTAACCGTACAATCGAAATGTCCAATTTAGAATCCGCCCATATCGTTGTAGTAGCAATATTGCTTGTTACGTATTTTGTTTTTATAATATGGAGCAAATCGACCAAGCTACGGCGTTTTGAATGGTCAGCTATTTTCAGTCGTGTGAACTGGACTTTATATGGATATGCAAAATACGCCATAATATGCCCTAAGAAAGTCCCAGCTCTTGAGAACGTCGAGAAATATACATATTTTAGGTGGAACGAGCAAACCGATGATGCACAGGCCTTACAATATATGTTGTGAAATATTGTAACTTTCAATATTTGGAATCGGAAACTTATCATTTCCGTATACCACTGCTATCAATTTTTTTCAGGAACTATAATCGACTTGAATTATTCCCTGATCTAACATCCAATCAATTCGTTTACAAATGTCTTTTTTCATGAACTTGAGGATACCGTTATCATTTAGAATATATTGGCTTTATATATATTTATATTATTTATATTGGTTAATGTTTGTCCAACCACATAAATTAATTCCCTAAATGAAAATAGAATAATTTTATTTTTAATTTTATTCTTTGTTCTTCAAAGTTTAAAAATGTATGAATACCATAATTTTCTTATCAATTTGACAAGTTTCTAATTGATAAATTTCGTTTTAATAATATAGATACAATTGAAAAAATTTATTTATGATACCATTAATGCTAACTGTTTCGTTTTCCATGCCAATTATTGCCGTGTTTGGTTTTAAAATATTTTGTTCAATAATTGTATCAAACTGCGTACCTCTAAAATCTGTGAATTTCAACGACTTTGCCCCTTCTTCGCGAAATTCTTTAGGCGTTTTAATAAGCTTTGAGTTATTGAGTGAATTTCAACGACTTTGCCCCTTCTTCGTGAAATTCTTTAAGTGTTTTAATAAGCTTTGAGTAATTGAGAGATGAAAAACAAATATTAACGCGCGCCTGTTAAATAAAAATTTATGTCTACAAAAGTTGGGTCTTGCCGTATTTGTTTTTGCTCAAAATCTTCGATTTCCACATTATTATTATTGTTATTATACCTATACGAAAATTGATTAGTATTTTGATTATTGTTTTTATAATATGGAATATAATTATTGTATTTATTTTTATTTTTATTACTTTTTTATTTTTATTTTTGGGATAATTATTAAAGTTTCTTTTTTGATAAGAATCTTGTACATTTCTAAACGTTGAATTTTGATTTGAGTTAAAATTACTAAAACTTGAGATAAGTCTTTTATTAAAACAAGCCGGATTATTTTTAAAGTTATTAACCTTCCTAATATTGTTATTTTTATTAGACCTTCTTTTTCCAGAAATTTGAAAGCAACCTTAGATTATTAAAAAATAATAATAACCGAAGTTAAATTAATATCAATTTTATTTTTGTTGCATTATTAGGATTAAATTCAATTGGTATAGCTTCATCAAACTCATATTTTTCATTAATTTTCCACAAAATGTTAGGTGAAATAGTGGAATAATTTTTAATTTATTAATTTATAGAGAAAATGTTTGTTTATAGAAATTATAGTAAGATTTTTTATACCAAAATTACTTATTACAAAGTTTTTTGTAACTCAAGTAGTATTTGTCCTTAATGTTTTAATGCTAGGAGCGCTTCTCCTTGAATTTTATTTAAATCACTCTTTGATGAATGTAATCAGTCAATTGTTTTTGATTGAAGTTAAGGGATATTTACCATCGTCTCGAAATTCGTTAATTTTTTTAGCATCCTTTTTTTCATTTTAATATTTATATGTGTATGTACGAGTTATACTATATATATATCAAAAATTACATATATTTTTCTTGATATTTATTGTTGAATTACTTTTTTTTTTGTTAATATAAATATATATATTTTTATTACTTTAACTAAATTTTGCCTTTTTGAGATAACTCGCGCGATGTGTTACTGTTTCCTTTCTTAGCGTAATAAATTCTTTGATTCTTTAGCTACCAAGTGGTGTAATTAAAATTTGGATGGGGATGATACTCGTATATGCACATGTTGCTACAACGCTAAACTTTATCCCCTAATTTTGTTATTATTCGTTTTTTTTTTAATTGCGTCCCTATGGAGGGCGTATTCATGCCAAAAGCTGGCATGGATCAATTTATTATTCGTAATTTTAATAGATTAAATTTTATATATTCTGAATTTGTACGATCCTGTTGCTGAAATCTAAGATGTTCAAAATCGTCCCAGTTCGATCACTTTCAATGCAGTCCCTACAGGTTTATGCTCTTAGCCTATTTGTGGTGGGTGTCTAATATTTAAATGATGACTGAATGATTCGAATTTTTACATCTATAATTTTTGGCGTGATATATGTTAGACTGGGACGAATTATAAAAATTTCTTCTTAACATGTAAGAAAGTATTTCCTATCTATCGTAAAAATGTCTATGTGTCTATGTGCAGCATTTCCCCTGCATAGGTTGAAAGTTGTTTTTTCAGTTTTGTCATTTTTAGAAAATAATAGTTGCAAAGAATCTGTTTCACGTTCTCCCGAGTTGCTTTGTCAACACGATTATGTTTGGAAATAACTATTTCTCTCTCCTCGTCCATATCGACAACGAATGCTTTTAAACGAGAAATTGAACTAATTAATAATGTGCTCTAGGCAACGCGGATAGATTGTAATGGATTGAAATTGTCAAGTTCGAATTTAGGATTAGTTTTAATCAACGATGAGTGCATCTTTATCCGTAAACTGATCACCATTAAAATACACAAATTTGTTAATTTGAATGATAATGCTGTTATTATTTTTCAACAAATCATTTCTGTTGATTATTATCACAAATTTCTGTTGAACGAACACAGAGATCGGGTAATTAACTGATTAATTGAGATAACATATGAATATTCAAAGTGATGAATTCGATATATGTATTTCTATGTGAAAAGAAAGGGGTGGGGTATTTTTTCTCTGGGTGTATATTTGATGTGCTATTCTTCTGCGGCCGAAAAAATAGTGACGTCAGCGACGTAGACTTAATAAGATTTTACTTTGTGTTCCTTAACCCGTTGTCGATGGCTCACTGAAAGGCTATAAATGCATTTTTTATGCAAAAAGAAAATTTGTTCGTATAATAAGGTATTTGTTAGAATCAGAAAGAATTCCAGTTGAATTTTTTCCAGCTTTTGAAATTTGTTCCTTACATTTTGGGGCACCTCTTTGTCACCTACTTCTATGATAATATAACATATATATAGAGTTTTCCAATAAGAGCGATATGATTTCTTTAAAAATAAACACACACTAATTGTTAAGGAAAGTCAAATGTTTTTTTTTATTAAATGTGAGGTACAATCGAACGAATTCGATGAACCCAACAAATTTTCTTCAGCGACGAGGCACATATCTTACTCGGTAGATACGTAAATTGTCGCATTTGAGGCTCCAAGAATCCAAGAATAATATAATTTAAGAGAGGCCATTACACCAAAACAAAACTTACTGCCTGGTACGCTCTTTGGTCCGGAGGTGTGATCGAACCTTACTTTTTTCAAAACGATAACGGCGAGACTGTCACTGTCGATTCGGAGCGTTGCGGTCATATGATAACCGAGTTTTTTTTTTTTTTTTGACCTGCAATTGAAGAACGTGACTTGCGAAATATGTGGTTCCAACAAAATGGTGCCACTGCCGCACAGCACGAGCAAATATGGTGTTATTGCGAGAGAAATTTCCCGGTCGCATCTTTGGCGAAGTTAATTGGCCACCGAGATCGTGCGATTTGACCCCGTTGAACCTTTTTATGTAAAACTACACGAAAGATCGTGATTAGGTGGATAAACATTTAACTCATAAGAACTTGAAAGCCAACATTCGTCAAGTTATGGCTTAGATACCGCCTAATATGTGCCAAAAAACGGTCGAAAAATACCTCGAACGAATCGAAGTTTACAAAAATTCTCAAGGCGGTCATTTGAATGATGTAGTATTTCACATATGCCAAGATTTAAACTTTATATTGAAAAAGGAATTTAATTAAAAAAATATATTTTATTTTAATTTTATTTATATGTATTTTTGAAACAGCAAAATGGATAATCCTGCATATTTGGCGCTTTGTAAACTCTGAATCGATTTTTGTGTAACCTGTTCCTCAAATTTGTGCTTTTGCGTCTTGATGTTTTAAAAACAAATGGAGGGAACTACAGTTTATTATAAGCCGAACTGCCGATGGATTTTTGTGAGAAGCTTTCTCTATTTCATGTCAGAAATACACTCCGAGAGCTTGACATTCCCTGCTGAGGGGCGACCGCAATTAGAAAAATTTATTTTCTATAATTTTTGATGTAGCTCGAACCTGGACTCGAACCCTGGCATTTCGAATGGTAATACGCAATAAATTTAAAAAAAAAAAAACAATTTTACCAAAAGTACAGTTAGAAATAGGAGGAAAAATTTTGGATATGCTTGTCGAAATTTCCAAGTTCTCAGAAAAGTATAAAATCTTTGCTGGTTTCTCGCCCAATATTTAAAAGCCCAAATGCTCGTAAGAATATTATTAATATTATTCCTTAGCCTGCAAAAAGTGGAAAAATTCAAAATTATTATTTCAATTGAAATTTTAACATTACTTCAAAATAATTCGTCAACAGTACCATAAATCAAAAATCTTGTCTTTCCCATGCTTCACTGAACCATAATCTATTTACAATTTGTCTTAACCAATGTTCTTAATTAAATACATTATTAGATATTTTTATAACGTTATGGAAAATTTAAACTTACGTCCATTAAGACTACACACTTTCCCTTGTGTTTTGATGGCAGAAATTCCGCATATAATGTGACCCTGTGAAAAAAGGAGTTTTTGTTAATACTTATTACAAAAAGATTATATTTTTCATGTATTTGAAAAATACCGAGAATTAAAGAGTCAAATTATAGATAGATATAGAGAAATCGAAACATGTGAGTACTAAGTACGGCTTACGCAATATATGACCTATTATTCAGGAATGTGTAACGTAAGATGTTATATTTATTTATAAAGAAATATCTTTCTAAGCCTTTCCGTGAAATCAAAAAGATAAGGCCTTCTTCATTCGTATGTACATCGATAAGATAAGGCATTCCCCATACGCTTCTCAACCCCTTACTTGCAAGGCTTCAGCAGTGGCATGCCTGTGTTAAAATAATGTCTTACCCTGCAAATGTTTGTGGACCATATGGTCCATTGGAGTACCTATCGGATTAATCCACATAGCTTTTTGAAGCGACACATCACTTTCCTATGATATCGCTGTTGAGAAAGTTATGCATCTTTTTGTGTACAGTGTATAGGGGCTATCCACTACTCATTGCCTTCCCAATGGGCTGAGATGACTTTAACCGAAATTGACAATCACAAATCCACAAAATATATTTAAATTTATGACAATGAAGGCAACGCTGTTTTCTGCCTTTAATAAAATGATGTTAGGTAAGGGATATTTTTACAGACATACTCGCATGTCTGATTAAAATTGATTGATGCTGCATACATACGTACATAAATCACATTCCCGCGCGGTGTAGACGATTTATCTATACATAATGATTACTGCACTAAATATCTTTTCTTGCTTAATTTGGACAGTCATAGCTGGCATTATAATTCATAGATTTTTCGTTCATAGAAGAGTAGTCAGATTTCCACGTTTTCATATGCTGAAAATATTATTTTCTGATATAAATGCTTAACACAAAAAAATGTATGTTTTTAGATGCATAATTTGATTAATCAGAACCTAGAAATTATATTCTGAACAATGGGACATTATTTGTAAATTCGATAATTCGCCGAGACATCTTACAAATTATCGCTCAAATATCTTATAAAATTTGGACTGGTTTGCATTCAAATAGAAAATTAGGCGGTCATGGTAGAATTAAGTCAATTTTCATCCGATTAACATCAGTATAGATTTTGATGACTCTGTTTAATCTCCGAACGACTGATCTGTGTCAATATGTATGTATGTACGTATAAGACATGTATGAATACACTAGGTTTTTATGAGTATGTCCAGTGACTTGGGATTCTGCCGGAAAAAAAAATCCGAAGAAATCCCCCTCCCCCTGTATGGCAGCGTTGGACCAACTTCACATACGTATCACCATCAGTTTGTTGTTAGCTAATTTTAACGATGGCAATTACTACACAAAGTCACTCAAACAGACGAAGTGCGGTGCTAAGAGGTATGCAAAAACATTGCGGACGTGAGTTTGAAAACGATCAATATTTTACAAAAAATAGTTGCGTTCAAATTTTGCAACGCATTTTTCTAAATAATTTCAAATTATTGATAATAAATAATAATAATATAATTAATTTGATGAAACTTTATATGAAATTTGCATCTTTGCTAACGAAACGTCTGATGTTGTTGTTGTTGTAACCGCAGAAAAATCATCGAACCAAAAGTAATTTGCTTGTTATAATAAAATCTCTTATTCAGTCTCAACAGACATTGCGTCGTTTAACGTCAACGTGGACAACGACCCCGTTTTCGGCAATAGCAAATATGTGCCATTGTTTATCGATAAAAAACTATGGCAATATTAATTTTGACAAGTCGTCGTGGTTTTTAGTCGACGGCGCCTACCACTATAGAGGAGATTGAAAATTTAAACGTGGTTATTTAGAAACATTTTTTAGAGATTTTCTGCAAATAAACGAAATTCGATTGTTTTGTAGGTATCTCTGCCTGCAACTACTAAATGCAGGATGTGTTTTTTACAAATGTGGTTTTCAAGAAGAAATAAAGCGCATACAACTTTATGTTATGGTCAAATATTTTGCTTTAGAATAAACATAAGGGTTTGCCATTATATGCTAAAAATGATTTGAATAATTTCCAGCCGAGCCGAGAAACTTAATTTTCAATCACTTTTTGCAGCAATTGGGACCGTATATCAGCAATAACGCGCCAAATATAAGTCAGTCTGTTCATTATGGAATGGCAAACCGAACTGATTATAACACAGGTCAAAAAGCTGTCAAAAATAACAACTCCTAAAAAATAATGCCTCATTGAAAAACAACACAATTAAATTAAACAAAATATAAGAAAGCAAAATCAAAGTGTGGCCGGTAGCTAGGCTACGTACATAAGCATTCGAGGCTTTGTTAATATTGTAACGGAAATCCCAAATACGAAGGACAGATAACAGAAGTACCAGTGTGACGAGCTTTCCAAATAAAAAGGAAAGACAAAAGGAGCGACAGTGTGATGAAAATTCCCCATACTAAGAACAGACAAAAGAAGTGGCAGTATGATGCAAATTCCCCGTAAAAAGGACAGACGAAAAGAGTGGTAGCAACTACTACAGGTAAACGAGTTGGCAATGGCAGATATGACAGGCAAACCAATAATCAGCCTATTCTTGAGCGCGTGAACTGAATGTTTATAGTCATCTTCAGGTATAAAAAGAGCGGCAGCCGCTATCACACCAGAGACGAATAGAAAACGCAGAGGCGTTAACATTGCTGTGAGCTGTGTGTTTTAGAAACGGATAAACTGTGTGAAGCAGAAAATATATGTGTCTTACAAAGAATTTGTAAAATAAGCCATTGTGTTTAGTAAAGAATTGTAATTATTGAGGACGAAGTAAAACAAACAAATTCTTGAACTTTTATTTAGCAAACTAGGGATCGGACTCGCAGGATTTGGGAAATCATCAAGGGTAGCTACGAAAACCTTTACCATATCATCGGTATTGTAAGCGACCAAAATATCTGAAAAAGAAAGCGTTTCACAGTTTATTTCTTGTGCCCATTTATCAAAAAGAAAATGTTTCATATTTTTATATACATATATATTATTTTCTAGAAATGCAAACACAAAGAAAACTTTCAAAATTCTTTTTGGTTACGTATAACATTTACAACAAAAACAAAGTACCAAGTAAAAAACGCCACAGCTTATTTCCTGTGATTAACTAAATTTAAAAATTTTTAAGTTTGCACATGAGTGCTGGTGAAAGTTAAATCAAATTTTAGGTAAATTATTATTTGGCGGATATTTTATTGTTTCTATCTAAGCCGGCATTGCATGAAATACAAGTTTTTTTTTTGTGCATATTTATTCCCACCCATCTATAATGCTTAATTTAATAAAATAAATTTAAATAAAATGATTTATCCATAGTTTCTGCTATGAAAACCAAGTTTCCGACACCTACTGCAGACATATAACCCCAAACAATTACCATGTTTTATTGTACTTTGCAGATTCTTCGAATACAACTCTTTGTTGGGATTACGAACGACTGCTCGTCAGAATCAAAAAGATCAAATTTGCTTTCGTAAGCAAAAATAATAATTTTCCAGTTCGCCTTTATTAACTTTCAGAAAAATTCACTCTTAATTGTGTATTATCTTCACTAACAAATGGTTTGTTTCGAGCTTCCCGACCATGGAAATCAACTTTTCGTAGTTTTTCATTATTGTTTCAGGATTACACGACTTCCTACTTTTCAACCTCTTTTGTCAACGCCGGCGCACTTATTGTTGGTTCTTTTCTAATTTTTCCTGTTATCCACCTTTCGTCAGCCTCTGTAAAAATTTAGTTTGGGGCCTCACGATCTTTGTCAACCACTCTATTTTCTCGAACAAAGTGTTGGATGGGGAGTGTAAATTCTTAAGTCCACAATTTCAGCAAGTTTTTTCAGCGATTCTCCTTCTTTATAACGAGTAATCACTATGTCACTTCCTATCTACAAATTGCATTTAAAAATAGCCTAATGTAAAATTTAACTCAAATCGCCTATCATTGCTAATCATTATATTGGCGCCAATATTGGTAAAATGCTACACACGAAATAAGACGCGACGTAGTTTTACTTAATTAATTAATTAATCCCAACGGTTACCCTCCTCCCGCCCAACCGACAGGAGGAGCGCCATGCGTATAACGTACGGAATTTGACGAATCATAAAAGCAAAAGTTTGTTAAGCGTCGAGATTTAAAATTGCTTAACTACAAAAAACAAATTCATCAGTTGAAATATAAGATTATTTATACTAGCATAGAAATTTATTGAATTACTTGTTAAGAGAAGTGAGTATAGTATTTTTCGAAAAGCGGGTCTGTCAAGGCGAATGTGCTGGAATAAAAATTAAAATCTTCACATAAAAGGCGAAATGGTTCAATATTTGTTTTACATGGTTTTAAAAATAGTAGTCTGAACTTTAGTGATAACCGGATGAGGACATTAAAATTTACTTCGCTTAAGAGAAATGAACTGCAAATCAGCCCATTTAGGAGCTTGGCTAGAAAAATTATTCCCATTCTTTATAATCAGGGATCCACATACTTAGGGGGATCCAGTTCGGGGTTCCCAACTCTTTTAAAGAAATAAAAATTCTAATTTAATAGGGAATGTTTATTATCATTCATAAGAACATTCTTTGGCATTTATTTTTTTAAGATTATCTTTTTCAAATGTTGGCCGCGGCTATGTCTCAGATGGTGCATTCGTTGAGACCAATTTTCGATGACTCGTCTTGTCGCGGAGACCACGAGCTTCAGGCATCAAATAGTCGACTATCATGGCGCGATAACGGTCGCTACTGACGGTTACTTTCTCACCGGAATCATTTTTGAAGAAATATGAACCGATGATTCTACCGACCCACAAACCACACCAAACCGTTTTTTTCTGGATGAAATGGCAGCTTTTGTATCTCTTTAGTTTGCTCTTCGTCCCAAACGCAGCAATTTTGCTTGCTTACATGCCCATTGATCGATGAACAAAATATGGCTCGAAAATGTCGGAACTTCGTGGAACTTTTCAAGAGTCCATAGGGCGAAGCGATTTCGGTTGAAAAAGACGAGCGACTTCAGTTCATGTACAAGCTGTATTTTGTACGCTTTCAATTTCAGATCTCGACGTAAAATGCGCGAGTTCGTCCCATATGTCAGTCCTAGTTGCTGCGAACGGCGCCGAATCGACTCCCCACGGTCTTCATGTACACTCTCAACTACGGCCGCTATATTTTCTTCACTGCGTGCTGGACGTCGTCTATTCGGTCGAATATTTTCCAATAATGAATGATGCGTCTCAATGCGGGTGATGGTGTTGCGAATAGTATGCTTAATAGGCCGATCATGTTGACCATAAGCTGAGCGATGCGCGCGAAACATATTCTTTACAGAACGTAAATTTTCGTAATAAGGACAAATTGACATGACTCACGCGTGATCTGTTAAAAAAGGCTATTGAAAAAAGTACCCCTATTTGGACCACCCTTTATAAGTTAATTTTATCTAAGCCCTTTCGGTTAGATACAATGTCTTCTCAATTTGGTTTAGAATAATTCTTAAACTTCTTCTTATTTAAGTAATCGATAAATTTTACTGTCACGTCATCCTCAACTTTCGAAAACATTTCTTCTTTTTTTCTTTTTGAACAAGCAAACGATGCAGATCATAGCCAAAGATTATTCTGAGCCGTAAATCTTCTAGTACTGGCGGAATTTTGTGTTCAAAGCAGGCATCTATGCAGAAAATATAAAATAACATGACTATTAGTAATTTTTGGGGAACCGCAAATACCAGCGTTTGGTAAACGGAAAATAATTAAAGTTATTATTATTATTTGTAAAACAATATTTAAATAAGATGTACTTAGCTTTAAACTACAAAAAAGATACACTTAAATTTTGATTTGTTACTTCTTATCAAACTTGTAAATACACATATTTCACTATTCATTTTCATCTACATTAAATCTCACCTTCTTCAGTTCCATGCAGCTAAACCCACATGGCCCAACATACATACCATCCTTATCAATATTCATTCATAGTTTTTTGTTTGTTTGTTTTTTTTTTTTTTTGTTAATCTCTCACCATTTTTTTTTTCGTGTTCTCACTAACCCATCTGCTACAGTAAAAGCTAAAATAATGTTTCTAAATTTTATATATTTTTGGGATAGTAGTTCTTTTTTTAATTCGAAGTGAATATAGTTTAAAAATATTTAGTTAATTTTAGTTTATAAAATATTTAGTTAATTGTAAAAAAAAAGTTTACATACAGAATCGGCATACAGGCCGAGGTCAAGGAGGCCTCTACGTTATTGTTTTTTTATTTTACAATAAACTAGCGGACCCCGGCGTGCTTTGGTACACCTATAAAAAATCAAGATAATCTAATGTCCAGCAGTTTACATTGGATTTTCTTACTTTTTTTTGTATGAAGAAAAGTTTATTCTTAAACCAGCTGAAACTTTTTTTTTAAATTTTATTTTCATTTTATTTTTTTTTGACTCTTTATCTCTCTCTTTAAACACCACATACAACGTAATGTACGCGTTTTTTTTTAATTTTGCATGTATTTGTTGTTGTTGGACGGCTGCGCCAATAGCTTGAAAACTTCAAATGAACCTTCTCCCTTTATAACGCCCTTTATAACACCTAAAAATTGGTGCAATGTGATCTGGTGGTTTTCAAGTTATAGGCGTTCATCAAAATTTGCATTGATATTTATATATATATATAGATTTCTAATTAACATTATACGCCTATTCATGTATATAAGTAGATAAGAACATTGCTGCACCTTAGTCTTCAATATCCTTATGTGACCTCTGTTTCTCTTATAATAAAATATATATATATATCAGTAGCTGATCCAGAATTTCCAGAAGGGGGGAAGGGGGGGTTATAAAATATATTTAAATTTTTTGGAGAAAAATCGTTCGAATGTAATCACTTAGTTTATGTTTAATTTAAATTTATAATTTATATTAAAAATAGTTTTTGATACTTAGACTAAGATGTTTGTCGATTGGCTGCCAGTAAAAGAATGAAAGCGAAAATACAAGAATAACGTAATGTCAAGAACTAGTGTTGGTTAGCACTAAACGAAATATTGGAATGGTTGATCGTTGTAATTTGAGCATAAAGTCAATAACTGAAATCTATTACAATCAAAATGTAATTATCAATACTTCAAATGATATAATTAAGTTGGTACACCACATTTATATATGTATATAATATATGTATATATATATATATATATATATATATATATATATATATGCGTAACTCGGCAAACTTATATGGTTATATACATGGATTGAAGTATTAGCTTTTTATTGTTTCTAATCACGTTCTCAAAATAAAGTAATGTTTCCAAAATATACAGACTGTCGACTAAAAGGTTCTCTTTTAGTATGTTTGTTTAATTATCTCTCTAATTTTCGTTTGTTCTGTGCATTTTTTTTACATCATAGAGGCCAAGGTAGGATAGGTACAGAGCAGCCCCAGAAAGTCGTTCGCCGGCGCTAGGTGATGTATGTTATTTATATGTGTATGTATGATTTTTTTTTTTTGATATATAATTTATTGAAGAATATTTTCTCTCAGTTTGCAATAAATAATATTTCTTGTTTGGGCTTAGGAACAGGGAGACTGCAACTGTGTAAGGACCCACCCCAGGCTGATGTTCCGGGAAAAAAGCCAGTGCACACGCCGCAGTTGAAAAATTCTTTCGCAAGCCCTTTTGATCGCCTCGAAATCGATTCGAATGTACCCTGTCCTTTGGTCACATAACAGAAGTGATATTGTAAATAATCTGGTGGCAGCATACATTATTCCATCTCGGAATGTTTTTTCGTATGTCTGATAAGTTTATTTTTATATAGAAGTATTAAATCAAAAACAGTAAATTTTGAATTTTTAGTTATTTGCTGAAAGCAAATGATTTTTACCTATTTATTTTAAATTGCGAGAATATTTTACTTGCAAACATTAAATTTTTTTTCGTTTCGATCAGGAAACCCCCATTTATTGTAATCTTAAATTATTTGGGATGAATGTTTAGCTGTTTTACCTGAAATGATGGGGCGTTTCGATAACCATTTAAGTATTTTTTGTTGTTGATATTCTTAGGGTTTTTGTTGTTGGATTAAGTTGGAATGTTAGGAATTTTGTCAATGTATGGCTAACTGCTTACTGACTTACCAACCGCTCTCCTATTTTAAAAGTTCCGATTTTCTTTGTTTCTCAATTCCTTCACAAAATTTTTCGCTTCTTTAGTATTTATAAATGAAATATACCAGAATTTTTGCGAAAATTTTACTTAAAGCGATATACATACAATAAATTTTTTTTGTGATCACAATAACAATATATATGTACATATGCCAAGAATAACCCATCATCAGCTTTAACCACCAACTGGGGAAACATACTATATGGATTTTTGATAATTTTGTTTTTGTTTCTGTATACGAATTCCAACCTAATTTGGAATTTAAATCTTTAACCCTATTGAATAATAAGTTAAAACAAAATAAGTACAAAAAACCATACATATTTTTTTATACTACGCTGTATAAACAATATTTTTTTTCTTAGATATGAGTGCAGGCTAGTTCTATCTCATAAACACATATAAGTATAAACATATATTTTTTGATTTCAAATTATAACCAACACGAGAAAATGTCACAGCGTCATAGTGGAGATTATTTGCCACCATCGGCTAATTTGTGTTTGATCCGTCGAGAAAAGTTTTCTGACAAGACTAAAATTTTAGCGACGTTATGCTTTCACCGGTTTCTCAAATCTTGCCTTCTAAACTGGCTAAAATGAAATTCTTCCTTTCCAATCGCTGGTGGTCAAATCAGATCTCTTAAGGAGCCTCAGCCAATCCAATCTGTTCAAAATAGTGAGTTACAGTTTCTCACTGGGACAAAATCCAACCAGCACTAAAACGAACGTGCTGCACGTTTGCCTGCTGCCAATGCAAAATATGTTAATATTAACTCCATAATATCACTTTCGCTGTAATTTCTTCCATACATGTTACAATATTTCAAAACTTGAATTCCAGTCAGTTTAACCAGCAGTTAATCGCAGTCCCGAAGCAATTACTCCTCAACTAATTATGCCACGAATCAATTCAACTACAATTTGGCCAATATATGTTAATATTTTAACAACAAACCGAAACTAGCCGAACCTTTGTAGACACCGTTTCCAGAAATTTTGGAACAGAATTTATTTCGAATATGACAACCATTACTTTATGTGTAAATGAATTCCTTAGCTGAATTGCGGAGGCTCAGCTTAGAAATTCAACAAGAAATCGATGAAGTATCAGAACAGTCAGCTAAGACCAAAAAAAATGTGATGGAATCGTCGACGCAAAGGACATAGGTTCTTTGACTGCATTGAAGCCAGAACTGTGTGGAGCACCAGAAGACCAAAATGTAGTCATAGCAGTCCGGAAAACTGCAGAGCGAGCGAGAACTATAAATGTAAATAAGTTACTCAAACGCAGTGACAGTTCTATTGAAAGCATTCCGCTAGTTCACAAAATAACTCCTTATGAGCTTCTACTCAAAACTATAACCGAAATAGAGATAACATTTTCAATTCAGATAAAAACAGTATCGTTTTCAGTGTGAGCAACAGCAATAATTAGACTTAGTGAAAAATAAATTTCTAAGCTTTAAAAAAGAAGATTTTGAAAAAACTTCCTTAATGGCATATGTAATAGAACTTGAAAAGATAAAACAGTGATATTTCCCGATACCTCCTGCTGTGGAGAAATTAGTTCATGCAGAAATTGATGAAATGATAAAGTTGGGTGTAATCCGGGAAGCTCCTAGTTGTCTAGTCTAGTCGTTTTAGTTAGAAAGCCAAACAAAGTTCGTCTGTGTCTTGATTCCAAAAAAGGTAATAGCGTTACAGTAAAGGACACTTATCCTCTTCCTTATATTGACGGTATCATAAACCGAATTCCAAAGGCTGAATTTATTAGCTCTCCAGAGTTTACACTTACTTCACCGTCGCTAATCGTTCGCTTAATAGATACTGCGTAATGCCGTTTGGCTTCTGCAACGCCCTACAAGCGCATTGTCGCTTAATGGTGTCTGAAATTTGTGACAATCATATTTCCATTGCCGCGTTTTTCACCACTTAAGATGAGCTTGCCTAACTATTAAGAACAAATACTTAGGGTATATAATTGGAAATGGAACGCTTCTTACCGATACAGTCAAAATTTCTGAGGTAACAAATTACCCTACTAATGTGACAGCTGAGACGATATTCCGATATGGTTGTTTGGTATCGTCGTTTTGTGGACAATTTTGCGACAGTAACCACACCTCTAACAAATTTGCTAAAGAAAAAGAAAAATCGCCAGCTACATTAAAGCAAATTTTATATACTGCTCCTGTGTTAACTAACTCAGACTATGACAGACCATTCATAATTCAATGCAATGCTAGTAAGATCGGTGTTGGTGCTGTGTTAGCTCAATAAAACGGTAATGGCATTGAAGCTCCGATCGTTTACTTTTCACAAAAATTGAATAAGGCCCACACTAATTGTTGTGTCACTGAGCTTGAATGCCTTCCTGCGATTTTAGGTCTCAAGAAAGTTGGAGCATATGTGAAAGGGCAGTACTTCAAAATCGTAACAGACCCCACCAGATTACAATGGCTTATGCGTCAGACAGATTTATCAAGCAGGCTAACCCGATGGTCCCTCAAACTGAAAAGCTACGGATTCAATATAGAACATTGTAGAGAGTCATTAAACGTGGTTCGTGATAGTTTTTCTCAGAGTTTTTATCCGAAGAATACAAGAAACTAATACGTCACATCCAAGGAAATGGAAAAAGTCTTCCCGATATATAATTAATAGATAGTCATATTTATAAACGCACCAAACATCCCAACGGTGATACTTATCGCGAAGCTTTCAACTGGAAGCTTTGGATACCAACAAGTTTAGCTCGTTCGGTTATTAAAAATGCCCATTGTCAGCCGAACAAGTGTCATGGTGGTATAGCGAACGGAGCGATTACGGCTAAATTTGTATTGGCCCGATAGGTCTACCGATGTAAAGGAATACGTTTACCAGTGTGATATCTGTCGGCAAAGTAAGTTACCAAACACAACGCTAAGACCTCCTATGACGACACAATGTAGAGTTATTAATAAATTATTTGTACTTTGTATCGACATGTAACTGCTTGACTATTATTTTTCTTAATCTTATTACTTTCGTTATACTAAATTTCTAATTAATATAATACGCCTATCCATGTATATAAGTAGGTAAGAACATTTGTGCATACCTATTTATCTGATGTACATTTTAGTTTTTATTAACTTTATGTGATCTCTATCTATATCAAAATAGCTGCTTCGAGAACATTTCCGGTGATTTTTTATTACGACCATTGCATAGTTTAGGGGGGTTCAAATTGCGCAGAAGAATAATCGGTGATCCAATTTTTAATCTAATATTGTGTGGTGTCATTCCTGACATATCTAAAGAATTTGAAAATTCAATTGGAAAATTCACTGCGTCATTTTCATCAACAGTAGCGTCGATTGACTTGAACGACATCAAATCACCTGGTAATAGCTATCGTATATGATAGTAAATTAGATCTATTAGCACGATTACTAAGCCAATTGTGATTTAAATAGTTAGTTATTATATCTGGAAATAAACTCTCGATCAGTTTGAAAAGTGGAGAAAGTAGTGAGTACAGAAATTTTGTGGCAATCTAATGCATCTGGTATATGATTTTTTTAAACAAGCATTGCAAATAATAGTAAAAAAGGACCACCAAAAAGTCTGACATTACTGTTTAATTCCTGCAAACATCTATTTAATGCTTCGAGTGAATGTTTATGAGTCACGGTACACTCATCCCAAATTATTATTGAACTCTTCCGTAGATCTGCAGCCATTCCGCTTCCTTTCTTAATGTTACACATTGCATTTGGATTGTAGTGGTAGCTTAAAAGCAAAATGTGCTATCCGCCCACCATCTAGCAAAGTAGCAGCTATGTCTGATGATACAATTGCTAATGCAATTTTTTTTTTTTGTGAACGTACTTTCGCAAGGATCAACGATATCAAAAAGTTTTACCGGCTCATCTGGAGCATCCAAAAGGAAAAACTGCCTTGCTTAGCATTAACAGCCAACATAATCCGATTGTATATACTTTTTTTTGTCGTCAGTTAATAATGCTTCATTATTAGCAACAATTGTATAAGTAGCTAAATCAAGATTATTAATTGTTTTTCTCGATGCAAATCACTGTTTACAAAGTCTGTAGCTGGGCGATTGGGTAATGGCATAATAATTAATTGATGAATTTGAGATCATAATACATAAGTCTTCAATCAATATCAATGCTTCATTATACATATCTGGTGGGAAATGTCGATTTCGACATTGGTTTGTTTGTTTAAGTCGGTACAGTATATCCTAAGTCATGTAGTTTTTGTATTTTTTCCACAGTCGTCAAA
This sequence comes from Neoceratitis asiatica, assembly GCA_030068015.2. Lineage (NCBI taxonomy): Eukaryota > Metazoa > Arthropoda > Insecta > Diptera > Tephritidae > Neoceratitis > Neoceratitis asiatica. Next base: position 53,303,859 of record CM061527.1, read on the forward strand.
ATAATGGCAAATAATTGACATAACTTGGCGAGGACCATTAAAACAGCATCAGCAGGTGTCAAATCCTAATGATTGTCATCTCCTGCAACTCGCGACATGCATCTTGATACGTACACTTGACTGCTCGTAAAAATTGTAAAGCGATTGGTCCAGGGACATTTACCAAGAACAAACGCAGAAAGAAGCACTCACGTTTTTTTGGATGTTCTGTATAAAGTCGTCCCGGTGTCTTAATTTTAAATATACCTGCTATTGAAGGATGTGGTTCTCCTTTTTCGGCTCACATGACGTGCTTGGAATAGCATAGATTATTGGTATATAACAATGTTTTTCAAATTGCCCAAATATATCAGTTTTTTGACAAAGTGAAAAAAATTCAGTTAATGGCGTTTTTGGTGGTTCAAGTGCTCTTTGGAGAATATTCTCTTCAGTACACGTTGTTCATTTGCAAGATGTACTGCAAGATGTTGCATAGAAGGTTCTCTTTGGTGTATGGGAAAATTAAGTATACGCCAGATAACTTCATTGCTGCTAATGTATCTACCTAATAGATATCGTGCTATTTCGTAATTTTCATGTTTATTTTATACTCCACTTACTCCACACTCCACATACTTGCAAATGTACTTGATGGATTTAATGGAACTACAAAGCTCAACATTAATATGAGCCTTGTATATTTTTCAAAGCAGTGGTTAGTATGGTATCACCCATTGATTGTCAATTTCTAATTCGGTAGAATTTGACATTCTCATTTTAAATATGTGACATTTCTGCGGCGATACAATGCATATAATGGAAAATAATTTTTCTTACTTCTCCGTTTTCCATGCATGGTGAGGTCATATTAAAAGCACCTCATGACCCGTGAATCATATAACTTATAACAATATCAAATAGTTATTTATCAATTTGTGAATCTGATATTTCGGCTGAAATAATTTTATCAATTTCTTCTAGACGAATTTTAGTATCAAGCCAAATTAATATGTGAGCATGAGGTAAGCCTCGCTTCTGCCACTCAATTGAATACAACCAACAACACGCTTTGGTGAAAACTGAATATTTTACAATAAAATCAATGAAGGATTTTAAAATTTGTTTAAACACACGTATGGTAATGTCTGGACGATGTATCGATTGCTGACCTGGTAATAATAAAGTTTGCATTTCCTCCCAATTTGGATTGCACGTAAATGTTATAAATAAATCAAGACGCCCGTAATGATTTACGTAAGTCATCGCGTGCTGAATCTATTCTTGCATGTTCCGTGGACTACCGATGTAGCTTGAAGGTAAAATAAAGGCAGTGTTGATTTCGTTGGTGTTTAAGTTTCCATCGATGTTTCCAGCAACAGCATCTCGTAAGTGGATGTAATCCTCTGATCGTAGTTTAACCTTTTTAAACCGAATGAATCGCAAGCCTTCACTTTGAATTTTAGCAAACATATCCACGACGTCGCTATCAAGGAATATATATAGTTGTCCTGATTATGCCTAATCATTAATCGATTCGCGTATTAATTCATTCAACCAACTTTTTTTTACTTACATAATTCATTACTATTGATTGGATCCCGCTTTTTGGTACTGATGTGATATTCGTCTTGTCCTTGTCAGAATATCAATGGGTACTGGAATGCGTGGTACGAACGGTGTATATCTGAAATTCTACTCACCGTATTATCTCGGCGGGTAATTTTAATAGATCTGTTGTCAACTGGATCACCGACCATAATAATCGAAACTTAATCTGCGGTTAGTGTATTGAATCTGCCAGCGTGACCTCCCGATGGTCCTTAATCGGCCTTAATAAGATGTGATAATTGTCTCCTTTTAATTGTGGTGATACTCTTTTGAACAATTGAATCAGATGGTTACGGTTCTCAAAAAATATATCTAACAATACTACAATTGTTCTCTCTTCTTCTTGTTCAATTAAATTGTACTGACATCGCATTTTCACACCCTCTTCACGACTGCCCATGAAATAGATTTGGAGAAATTTTGGGGTACACTTTGCCATGTATTTTAAATGTTGTTTAAATACTCCAAATGAAGTCATTTGAAGCAAAAATTAAACTTCCGTGTCTTACACAAAAATAATTTTGAATCATTTGTATTGCGAGAAAGTAGTGATTTCAAAAGTTCAGGTGGAGTAAGGAGCGGTAATAATATAAATTTCCCTGAGGAACAACACATGCCAGGTGTTTCATTGTGAAATTTCAACGCCTGACAATATTTACACATTTTGTCCATCGCACCAATAGTAACTTTGGAATCAGCTAAATAATAAATGTCTGATGAACGCTAGCCGAACAAATGATTCACGTGTTAATGCAAGACTGGCCCGCAAAAACCCCGAAATAAAAACTATCCTATCTCCAAAGTTGGACCAAATTAAACATAATTGCCAACTTTCATCAATATCGGTTGAGTTGGTAAAGAGGTCACAGGAAAAATACATTCTGACACTGGATTTTTATATACTAAGATACGTATATATATATATATATATATATAGGTAACGTAAGCTTTTATTTGTTTCTTTTTTCAATCGCGTTCTCAAAAAAAAAATAATAATGTTTGCAAAATAAAATATAAAGACTGTCTGCTAAAAAGTTCTCTTAAGTAAGTATGTATGTTTAATTATCTCTCTCAGTTTTTTGCTCTGTTTGCAATAATCATACTAAGTGCACGTTAATATATAAACGTTTATATACGTATATGATCTATTCATAAATGACTTGATCGTGCCACTATGTAATGGCCCACCCTAGGCTGAAGCTCCGGGAAATAAGCCAGTGAACACGCAGCAGTGGTAGGATGCTTTAAAATTTTAAAGAAATTTAAAGATACTGGTTCGGTCACAAACACTGTAATGTCTGTGCACCAAAATTTTGCTCGTTCCACGTCAAATATCGCTGCTGTAAGCGAAAGTGTGCCGAAGATCCGAATATCTCGACGTTCTCAAGAAAGTCCCATTTCTTACGGCGTTTTTGCATTTGGACTTATTCCGACATCCATATAAAGTCCAGCTCACACAACAGCTGACTATTTACAACGCCATAGTTGCGCCGATATGGTTATGATCGTATGATAATCGACTTGTTTGGCCTACTATTGAAGATCACGACTTGGACAAAGTGTGGTTCTAACAAGATGGTGTCACATGCCACACAACACGAGCGAATGTGGCCTTATTACGAGAGAAATTTCCCTACCGCGTAATCTTTCGTCTTGGCGTTGGATTTTTTGTGGGGCTACGCGAGTGGCCGTGTGTATCCGGATAAACCTTTAAATTTTGAGCACTTGAAACCCAACATTCGTCAAGTTATGGCTAAGATACTGCCCAATATTTGCCGATGCGTGATCAAAAATTACATCAAGCGGATCGAAATTTGCAAAAATTCACGCGATCATTTGAATGATGCAGTGTTTCATATATAATGCAAAAGTTCAAACTTTATAATAGAAAAGGAATTTCCTTAAAAAAAATTATTTTAAATACATTTAATCAAAGTTTATTTAAGAAACCGCTCAATGGATAACCCTGTCTAAGAATCTCTAAATTCTTTAGACCATCGCTTTACAAAGGCAAGCGCACCTTTTGCTTTCAATACAGTGGTATTAATATGAAGATTGAAATGAAGTTTAGTATCCATTGTTACACCCAAATCAACAAAATTACATACTTGCTCTAAACTATAGTTGTTTATAGTGTAAGATGGTGATTGAAGATATTTTCGTGTAAATAACATGGTTATGCATTTGTTAAGGTTGAAGGCATTGTTATTGCACCAAGTTACTAAATTATTTAAATCAGTTTGTAGGAAGAATTGATAAACGTATATTATTGAAAAAGCTTTATATCATTTCCCTTTGAAAACCCAAAGTTTTGAACTAGAAATTAAAGGAAATATGGAAAAAGTTAACTAGGTAGTAAAAATGGCTTCAACAAGTTTAGGTATAGCAGATATCTTTGCTATCCCTCTATAATTTTCAATCGAAGATCTAATACCATTCTTATGCAACTGAATTTGAAATGATTTTTTCCATATCACATGAAAAATTCCTTGTTTTACAGATGCGTTAAAAAGATTTAACTGGCATAACACATCTTCGGAAGAATTGAGGTTTGCGGATAAAAATACTCTTGATGGACAAAATTGTGTTCAGGTGAATTGATAGAGTAATTACATTTGAAAAATTGTCCAAACATATTCGAAATATGTTAAAAGTCTCATGATATGGTAGTTTTTTATGTCTTTGCAGACAGAAACAAAGAAACTGTGCGTTTGAAGTTAACGAAATCATAAAAAATCTTAGGATTACGTACATGTTCCATTTCACCTTAATTGAGTTAATGCGAGAACTAGACCCTAATATACCGTAGTATTTTGTTTTTGTTGTAAATATTATACTCAAGTAAATAGAATTTTGGAAGTTTTTCTTTCTGTTTGCATTCAAAATAATGTATGTTTGAATGGGCATTTAAGTTTATTTAAAAATCAAATATAAAAAAAAATTCTTACATTTTCTTCTTAATAAATGGACACGCGAAATAGCTATGAGCCACTGTAAACATATGTAATTATATGCAAATATTAACTTATAATAAATTATTAACAAGGCTTATAGTTTAATGTTATGAATTATTATAATTATTTCTTTCAATTGAGATAACATAATTTGCATTATAGTGGAGATGATACGGAAAAACTGATTAAGAGTTCTTGCTCTGCATACAAACTTTTTTGTAACGTTTGCATATTTCAGCGGCCGAAAATCTGTTTACCTACTTAAGGAGGTGCATGTCAGAGATAGATAGAGATAAGGAGATGTTTCGCTTCTTGTGAATGTGAATGCTACTGACATAAATATAGCCACACTACTCTGGTTTCTTAGACCCTCATCCACTTTATGGAAGATTTTGCGGATGGATCTTAGTTTGCGGGCTTATAAAATCCAACTTGTGCAAGAATTGAATGAAAACCGAAATGACCACCGATCCCGATGTTAATAAGCAAATATTATTCAACGATGAAACTAACTTTTGGTTGAAGGTGCTCGTTAATAAACAGAATCGTGTTAAGACGCTGTTACATCCTCGAAAACTCAGTGAAGAAACCATCAATTCATTGAAGTAAACTTTTGGCAAGTGCTTGTGCCTGTGACGTGACGTCCACAATCGTGTGATGTATCAAGTTTTTTGTGAGGTCACTTGTTTATGCAGATACCCGAGATGATTGACGACATGGAAGAGAATATCCAATAAACGCAAAAAATGGTTAAAAATAGGAATTTATTTGCGCCAGCCGCGACGGTTACTTGACCGAAATCAAAAACCCTTACCTCTATAATAAAGCTATATTCTTAGCCATTACATTAAACGAAATATATTCTGCTCGCGCATACTTTGTCAACAAACGACACCGATGATTATGCTGGAATGACTTCAATTATGTACATACTTATGTAAATTAAAGATATATATTTGATTAAATTTTACTAAATTTTTCTTGTTTGTTTATAAAACTCTTTTTGAAGTATATATATTGATATCATATGCCTTGAGGAAATTTACTTTCGATATGCAGATATTTCTTCAATTTTTGTAGGCTGTGGCTTTTGTAAGAGTTGCTTGCGGGCAGAGGTATTGCCGATGCGCTTGCGTTTATGTATGTATGTTAAGAATTTTTTTGCAAATTTTACTAGACTATAAAAGTTTGAGCAAGCTACGCCAATTAATTTGTGTTTGACAGCTATTGAAAGTATAAGTAGACGACCTCGTGAATTTGACGAAAATGTAAACATATTAATTTCGCGTCCTGATTAAACATTATTCTTTGCGTAAAAAAAATCATCACCCAAACTAAGGAAAGGGTAAAACGAACGATTATTATTTTGGAGCTTTTGGATAGATTCGATATTGATTTGAAGCGCTGTTCCACCAGGACAATGCATGGTTACATACGCGTGTAGTCACCATGGCTAAAAATCATAACTTGAACTACGAACTGCGAAATGAAGAAATGGCTGAGCGATTAGAGATTCGGGTCGAATGAAGAGGTCATCACAGAAAGATATGCCTATTTGAGGGCCTTGAAAAAACCTATTATTTAGAAGGAATAAAAAAAAAAATAAAACTATATTGAGGAATAAAATGTTTATTTGCCTAAAAATATATATTTTATTCAAAGAGTTACTGACTTACCAAACCACCTTCGATATACTTATACATAAATTTTTGCAGATGCTTAAATATATCACCATGAAATAAGAAGCAAAAGGGGTTTGAACCAGTGAACTTTTGACAAATGAGCGCTAAATATAACTTTGAAATTTCGTTGCCATAATTGTAACATATTTGGATGGCTGACAAAAGAATTGACAAAATAAGAAACAATATTTAAAAGAAATAATTGTATATGATCTACATCTATTATTTTAGGAATGGTGAATCCTTTCCCGAGAAATTTTAGAAATTGTTTGAATTAGGTTCGATAATGCAATGAATTTGCACCACTTTGTAGTTATAAGTACTCTGATCTAAATTGGAAATCTTAAACCCAATATCAAAATCGTTATACCAATACCTCGAAATTAAAAAATCAATATCAACATATAATCCCACACTTTAAGTCCCAAAATAAAACGATATCTATGTATATATATTTACGGGTATCAGTAACTTGGGATCAAAATCTCAATATCAGAATCTCATAATGATTATCCCAAAATTAAAATTCCAAATAAAAGATCTCGATACCATTTTATTGTTTTTGTTGCTATTGTTGTATTGTTATTTTTATTTCGTCTTATTTTATTTTTATTTCTTCTTTTATATATGTATGTATATATTTACCTACGCTAAAGCGATTTTCGGCTGAGTTCCTCCTATAACATGTGGCATCCAACTTAATAGTTCCCCAACAACACTTAGAGACGAAAGGTTTTTTCTAAGCTTAGATCTTTACTCGTACTTCATGTAAAAAATACACTCGCAAAGGTTGAATTTCCCTACCTTTGGCCGATAACAATTCTACAATTTTGGATATGGCTCCGTCCAGGTTTCGAACCTATGACCTTCTGCATGGTAACATGAACTGATAACCACTCGGCTACTGCAGCTGAAAATAATATTACTAATTTTTCTTCTTTGGCATATGTACCGCTTACGCCATTATTGCCGCATCACCAATAGCGCGCCACTCGTTCTCTCGCGATTTGAGAGGCCTTCCTCTTACTCTACTTCCACCTGCGGGTACTCCATCGAGCACTTTCAAAACTGGAGCCCTTTTAACCATTCGGACGACATGACCTAACCAGCGTAGCGGTATTCACCGTTGTCAAAGCACAAAGGATCATAAATCTTCCCCAAAACTTTTCTTTCGAAAACTCGAAAGCCGACTCATCGGATGTCGACATCGTCCATGCTTCCACACCAAATGTCAGGATGGGAATGATGAGCGACTTGTAGAGTTTGGTTTTGGTTCGTCGATAGAGGAATTTAATTTTCAATTGTCTACTCAGTTCAAAGTAGAACCTGTTGATAAGAGTCAATCTGCGTTGGATTTCAAGGCTGTTGGTGTTGTTTATGCTGGTTTCCAGGTAGATTAAATTATCTACGACGATCTACGAGCGTGACTGTCAACAATGAGCTCCCTCTTTAGCTCTCGGTATCTATCCACCCCTCGTCATTACAACTCCTTTCCGGACACTGTTGAAAAGTATTTGGTTTCGAAGCGGCGATCCGTAGGAAGTTTGCTATTCCGTTCCACAGCTCCTTTGTATCGAGTTACCTATACATGCTCTCAGAAAGCAGGCGCCCAAGCCGAGTTGAAAACCTTCTGGCCATCTGCTGTGATTGCAGCCTTTATCTTTTCGACGTCAAGCCTTACGTGTATTTGTTAACGGGCGCTCTTGCTGCACATAGGCGGTAGCGATCCGAATCGATATTTGACCCTCGGAACGTACGCAAGTCTAGAACACTGGGTATATGCCTTCTCTATCACAACTTGACCGACTTGGTGCTTGGTTTTCGTTTCGGCGATGAGTTTTCGTATGGAGGAATCTCGTACTACAGACAACCAGTTTTTGGATTCCGGCGAAGTCAGTCAGCTTCCTTACCCATCCTGGTGTTAAATCGCCTAGCACAATTTCAACATATTGGCAGGAGACATGCACATTAGTACGTATTAGATTTCACAAAAAACCCACCCTCTACCGTCCTTTTCGCGTCAATTGCAGTTCTTGGACGGCGGTGATGTCAGCGTTTAATATGACGAGAACATAAATATTAAACTGTATTCTTTAATTGGAACATTAACTTTCATGACTTTGCAAAAGAGTTCCTATTTCAAAAAGCGCAAAAATATAGCACTGTATGAATTACCTTTTCAAAAATTTCAAAAAGCTCATATTATAGACAATAAATATGTGGTTGGAGGACGTTCCAATTGGGATCCTCGTGTCTGGATGGCATAGTTCACTAACGTATAACGATGCTGTATCTTTCTTCTGGCTTAATTATGCAATGAGTTAACTCGGAGCAAAGTAAAAAAAAAATATAACACGAGCATGTCATTTTAGCAGACATCGAAATAAACAACATTATTACCTACATTTTGATGCGACTAATCATTTCCGTAATAAATCGCTCGACAAAGTGGCACTACTCACTGGGAAATTATGTGAAGCTAGCGACACACCATACGTCAGCGGAGTCGCGCCCTAACATACAACCGCACTTAAGCACTCAATTTCTTAAAGTAAATCTCCTTTTTTGGACATATTACCAGTTTCCTTTAGGTCATAACTTTTTCTACTCAAGGCATATCAACGAAATAATTCACATCTATAAATCGAATAATAAAAACTTCTAGAGGCCTGCATTATATTGAGATTTTTGTTTTGAAATATACCTCTTCAGACCAATATTTGATAAACCAATACTTTTACCTTTTAATTAATTATATTCAGACACGGGAAATTCATGCTAATAGCAGACAGTAGAGGTACACTCTTATAAATTCAATATATATAAAATTGTTAGAAAATCACGGAAATTTCATGAACATATCAAATTTATTGCAAAGGGCATAATTGATTTCAATAATTTTCTTAGTGTCAATATTTATTTTAATTTACGTATGAAATAAACCAAATTTCACCATCTCAGATGCTTTTCCTACGGATTCTTAAACCAAAATCACATATCTAGACAAATCTTTGTATGGCAGCTAAATGATATAGTCCAACGATCTAGCCGATTCCAAGAAATGATCAGTAGGTACAACAATACATCTACATATTAAGTTTCATTCCAATATCTCACAAACGGGAAGATTTCAAAGAGATGGACGGACAGACGAGCATGCCTAAATTTACTCAACCCTCGTTCTGATGACATCGGTAGAAATTTTTGGGGTTCTATCTCTTCCGGTACTTATATACTACGAGCCAAAGTTAATATATTATTTTATTTTCATGGAAGGTATGTATAAAAATGGTTGAATTTTTTCAGATGTTTGCGCTCATATGTACATAATTATAATTATCAATACCATCTTTTTTTAAAGAAAATATAAGAAATTTCGTACAGCACTTTTAGAAGAAAAAAGCTCTTTTTGAAAAAATTCCCTAAATTATAATTACTATTAAATAGTGTTCACATGTGAAAGACTTCTAAAGTTATAGAGTTTTGTATGACCGATGAGAAAGTAAACCTAATCATACATAAGAAGATGTCTAAAAAATCGTATATTTTGACTGCTGGTACCAGGACATGGACGAGTAAATACAAAAAATTTTAAAGCGTCCAATTCCCTGAACAATTTTAAATAGATTACCCAATTTTGAGGAAAATACTTTCAACAATATAGAATTTAGTGCATAAAGCTGGCATACAACATGAAAGACGACAATCACTCAACTGTTCGGCATCTTCGAACTACCTTCATATGTTTCGGAATTCGAGCTATATGTTTCAAAGATTCATGGGTCACATCTTCGTGAATACGATTTCGCCCGACAGTATCTCGATGTTATTTTGATATCGTCAAAAGTTATGAACCAGAATAGACAACATCTAAAGTTAGTGTCTGAAGAACTACGTAAGAATGCATTAGTAATAAACTGCCTGAAGGGTATGCTGGGCTAACCTGAAGTGAAATATTTGGGGTTCACTATCAACAGGATTAGAATTTCTCCCCTAAAATATAGAGTACAAGTAATTCAAAATTTTATATGACCCGAGAGAACGTATGACTTACGACGATGTTTCAACAAGGTTAATTTCTTTACAAGGTTTTTTGCCGAAGGCTGCGAAAAGACAAACAAACAACAAAATGAATAACATATCGATTATCGAGTGCACCGCTAAACTAAAGGAGGCATTTTAGTTTGGTAAGGACGACTTATTCAAATGCTCTTTACTCAGCACCATTTTTGCATCGGAATTCTGTATGAAAAGTCCAAAATGCACTTAAAATTTTAATCCAGGCGCGCAAATTTGATAATAAAATACAATTTGATAATATTCAGTGGTGTATCATGTTTCTATCACAGACATTAAATTTTTGTCTGTAAGTGGAATGCCCACTGCCCCCATCATCACAATCCCATTTATAGACCGCAGTTAATTCAAGTGCCATTACTATTATCTTCTTGTTTTTTTTTTTTTCAAAGCATTATGGATGTGCTTCCAAGATCCTATAAACGATATAATTTTTTTTTTTCTGACGACGAACCCAGCGTTGCCCAACTTCCCGCCCAACCGGCCGAGGGGCGCACCTGATAGATAAATGTAAGATCCAACAGACCGGTGACCGAACACCAGGTACATCCCGGGCTTACCTGAATCCGAGACTGATCGCGAAGGTCGCGGCTACACTTGCCTCATACACTGATCAGCTACAGATTTGCTCATCAGCTGCTATAAAGTAATGTGCGATTAAGAAACGTTGAGAATAAAGAGATTATTTATAAATTTAAAACTTTCAGTAAATATTTCTTTATACAAAAAGGAGAGTCAGAAGAATCACAGCTGGCGTAATGAGAATTAAAATCGTTACACAAACATCTGAATGGGTCGTGCATCTCAAAATTTGTTTTGCATAAAAGCAAGAAAAGGGGCCTAAATTATTTAGATTGTCTTATAGAGACAGCAGTAGCAGATCCAGAATTTCCAGAAGGGAGTGGTCCTAAAATATATTCTATTTTTTTTGGAGACACAGACACGAATAAACTGCAAAAGTAGATCCAAATTTAAGATTTACATTACTTCCGAAGGGGGGGGGGGGGGGGGACGGACCCGAAACCCGAAACTGAGAGACAGCAAAATTAATCTCGCTAAGTAGGAAAGGACCATGGTATTATCAGCTTAGTTAAAAATAAAACTCCAAGCATCTCTCGTTGACTCTGGAGTGAAGACAGATTAATAAGCTTTAGTCAAATTTTATAAGGAGGGAGATTTTTATTCGCATCCCAACGTAAATTCCTTAAAACGAATAATAGGAATTGTTTTTGTACAGATTCCAATTTATCACTATGTAATTGATAATGTGAATTCCATACAACGGAACCATATTCCAAAATGGGCCTATTGAGTGAGGTGTAGAGTAATTTGGTAATATATGGGTCGTTAAACTCCTTAGCCCGGCGTTTAATGAAAGTTAGGACTCCTTTAGCCTAATTAGCGCAGGAATTTATATGGTTTTTAAATCTAGCTTAGGGTCCATTGTGACACCCAAGTCAATGAAGTCAGTAACTTGTCCAACATTCTGATTTTGAATCATATAGGCAAAGGATTGCAAAGATTTTTTAGAGTTAGACATATATTTACACTTGTTTAAATTTAACGGCATACAGTTTACAACACACCACCTTACCAAATTATTTAGGTCACGTTGCAAGGGTTCTCTATATTCTATAGAACGAACTGATTTAATAAGCTTGACATCATCTGCGTACATAAGTGCTTTAGAATGACGAGTCACATTTGGCAAATCATTGATGAATAAGAGGAATAGTAAACGACCGAGATGACTGACTTGAGGTACACCAGATGTTACTGATGTTTAACGTGAAGTAAAACAGTTAAAAGTTACTCTTTGCTTTCTGCCTGTCAAATATTATGAAATCAATTTGAGTGGGGATGGTGGAAACCCAAACATATCGAGTTTATAGTGAAATATTAAATGTGAACCTTATCAAATGCTTTGCCGAAATCAATATAAATAACATCGGTTTGATAACCATTTTTAAAACCATTACTGACTTGGGTAGGGAATTCAAGAAGGTTCGATGAGGTGGACTTATTTTTACAAAACCCGTGTTGCGAAGTGTCAATAATTGATGACACTGAGTGAGGTAGTTGGTCAGTTATAGTAGCTTCAAAAATTTTGGGAATCAAATATTATAACCTTGCAGCGCCCCGGTAGTTTATGATACAAGATCTACTACCAGATTTATGTACCAATCGAAGAATTTCAAGTGTACTTTGTACTTTTCGCAATATATACAAATAGTGCAGGTGCTTTTTCATCATTGATATTTAGAACTCGAACATTTGCTTCGAAGTTATAATTCTTTGTACCTAAAATATATTGTGGGAGTAATGAACAAATCGAAAGACCGCTCTTGACCCTTTCGGAAGTAGATAGATGCGTAAAAGCACAACAACAAATAACCAAAACTAAAGACCAAATTTTACTTGCAACACATAAGAATAATAATAAATTCATTTTGTTACATCAAAACGAATATAAGTTCTTCAAAACTACCCGGTAGGAAGATTTCACCAGATTAAAATAATATGGAAGAGTGGCCTGCCACGCCCTACCGAAATTTTAAAATTGACAATGATCATAGCATTTGTATGAAACTGTCGGTCAAAAATAATGTCACGAATTCCTGTGATTGAATATATTTGTTGATTGCTACAGGACTGCGTTGTTTAAATTGGAACAGCAATGGAGAACTCAACTGTTATTCATACTGAGGTTATACGACTTTTGTGATGAACTGAAATATAATGAAAAGACATCAGGCAAACATCAATCACATCGTTTTTCAAAATATTAGATTCTGGTCTATATAAACAGAACCGACCCTTCTTGCTACGATTTAGAAAATTGATTAATAATTATTTCCATCGGTTGTGAAAGTCTGCTCAATTTGACTCTTCCCTTATGGATGTTTCTTCCGAAAAACTCGTTAGATTTTGTCTATACTATTACCCGCACAAAAGAAACAGTAAGTCACTTCAGCAAATTCGAGAAGCTGCAAATGTTTTTTTCGTTGAAAAATTTTCGCAGCCTGTAGAAAAACTTTTTGACACTGAACTGGAGCCGGAATCATTTTCCGACAAAAAAAACTTGTGAATCCGCAAACTTCATCAAGTGAAGCTCACTTCAAATAGCATTATTAATTTATATATTATATATTTATTACCTATTTAATATTTGATAGAAAGATTTCTCGAAAATGAAACTGTACTACCAAGCCTCCAATTGCTTTTTCCAAGATTTGTAGATAAATCGGACGAGTTGAACAGGCTAGAACCATATTTCGAACATAAGATGTTATCGTCCGCGTACAGGTTGAGGTGAGCAAATATATTATCTATTGACTCTTCAAATGAAGTTTTGAAACAGAAACAAAACAGAGAATAACAACTCTACCCTAAAATGAATGGTACTGATAGGCTCAGCGCACGGGCTAACATTTCAATTCATTGGAATATTGATGTTAAATAAGAAAATGAACTCGCAAATCATGAAGCAGGAATAATAAGAGACAGCATAATGCTCAGCGCACCGGCTAACATTTCAATTCATTGGAATATTGATGTTAAATAAGAAAATGAACTCGCAAATCATGAAGCAGGAATAATAAGAAACAGCATAATGCGTTCGTTCCAATAAATTTTAAATATGCTTCAGTTAATTCCATATTAACACTAGAAAGACCAACGCCGTCAATTTGACGGCAAGGCGATTTCAGTCTTACATATTTCGCAACTTTTTTTTTTTTTTTCCATATTTTATGACTTTTTCTATATTGCGAATTCTGATTTCTGAATAAGTTGATACTGTTTACTTTGTTTACATTACACTTGTAGCCATTGATTTCGTTTTTTGAGCAGTCCATAATATGTTATAAAAAATGAGTCGCGTGAATGTCTCAGAGTTCGTCATAACAAGAACTGTTGCGAATGTGCAACAGGATGTGTCAGGTGATCAAAGTGGTGACGATTTATGAGACAGTGTTTGTGAAGTTCGTGATGCAGAATTTCTACTAGAACAGTTCACTTCTTCATCAGAAGACTCCAAAGTAGATTCCTTTCCTATCATCAGCTAAGACATCAGTACCGGAAGTTGGTATGTTAGGACGTCGAAGCCAGCAATATATTTCAAAAATACCATAAGATAAAATACATTCAAGGAGATCATGATATACTTACGTTTTGCTTTGAGAAGTAGCGTTCTATTCGCTTAGCTAATGACAAATTTGCAATGATTTCGGATATATTGAACAAATTTATAACTAATTGTCTAGTATGTTAGATACCTGGAGGAAATTTGACAGTTGATAAGCAGTTATTTCCAATGTTACGATCCTGCTGATTAAACCTCGATGATTTCTTAAATCCTTCGGGTACGATCTCTGGATTGTTAAATAAAAATCGCCAACTTAATTTGCAGTTTCTTTATTTATAAAGAATTTATTTAATGTCATTTTATTACTCAGTAATTCACAATTCAATTACAATTCACTTTACTATTTACAATCACTTGTATACAACTTTCAAAATGTACTGTTTTTATTACTTTACTGTATGTAATATCCAACGCGTTTACTTTACGACTGATTCCTTTTACAGTCGTGTATCGCTCTTATATACTTGTCTGCTGCTTGAAAACGAAACCCTGGAATAATGGAGTCGTTAGGATAAAGTCACGTTTTTCGCTCTAGAACATGCCAGTTGTCGGCTCCTCTCTTTCATCTGTCATTCCCTTCGCATTTTCGACACACTGCCCTCCACCTAAGTCTGATCGTCCCGATCGTTTAGTCGTTTGATTATCTTGTATAGACCCTCCCAATTACATTGAAGTTTTGGGGACAAACCTCTCTTCCGTTGTGGATTGTACAGCAACACCAAATCTCCATTTTGGAAGCCTTCGGAGTTCATCGCCTTGTCATACCTAGCCTTCATTTTGTCACTCATAATTTGAGTTCGCTGCCTCACAAGAGCATGTATCTCTCTTAACTCTTCCTCGAGAACAGTAGACCCTTCCTTCCCAATTCTTCTGGCATCACCAGTTATTCCAAATTTTAAATCGCTGGGCAACCGAAATTCACTACCAACCATTATCCTCGCAGGAGTTTGACCTGTTGTTTCATGCACTGCGGACCGATATCCCATCAGGAAAAGCGGTGTGTGTCTTGATCCTTGTCCACTACTTTCCGCAAGTGCTCTTCCAGGGTCCGGTAGAATCGCTCTATCATGCCACCTGATTGAGGATGCAGGGCTGTCGTTCGTGTTTTTCGAATACCAAGTATCTGGCATATCTCCTGGAACACCGCCGATTCAAAGTTTCTTCCTTGGTATGAATGCAATTCTATAGGCGCACCGTATCTGGTAACCCAATTGTGAGTGAATGCATCCGCAACTGTTTTCGCTTCCTGGTTTGGAATTGGGTAGACCTCAAGCCATTTACTAAAGTAGTCCATAACCACAAGAACCTATTCGTTTCCTTGTCTGCTCATAGGGAATGGGCCGGCTAAATCCATGGCAACCCGCTCAAATGGTGCACCTGAGTTATAGTGCTTTATCTGCCCATGACTTCGAGACTTTGGGCCTTTAGTTGCTATGCACTCCGTGCCATTAGCAATCCACTCAGCAACCGATTGACGACAGCCAACCCAATATCACCGCTGCTTGATCTCCAGCGTTTTTGTAATGCCTAGGTGCTCTCCATTAGGATCCGGAATTCTTAACCTCGGAACTACTATAAGCTTTCGAGAGCACTATCCGTCTTTCCCATACTCTATGCAAACGGCCAGATACCAACTCTAAACTGTGTCATTGTGTCCAGTATGTCTTTGCCATTGGACTTCCCGCTGCCATTTGTTCCTTATTTGGCCATCTATTTATTTCCAATCCGTTTATTAATAATTCCAAGTCCAGATCTTCTTGCTGACATTTCCTTAAGTGACTTGCCTCCCACTCTTCTGCTGATGTAACTGTCATTAGCCGGACGTCTATTATGTCTTCCTTACCCTCGGCTTTTGAGCAATGCTTACATTCCAAACTACGGGACATAGCGTCAGCATTTCCGTGCTTAATACCCTTGCGGTGCTCGATGGTGAAGTCATAACTTTGCAGTCTCTCAATTCATCGAGCTAGCTGCCCTTCGGGATTCTTGATCTGTAGTAGCCATTTCAGCGCTGCATGATCCGTTCTAAACGGGAAATGTTGACCATACAGATATTTGTGGAAGTGTTTAATGCAATCCACCAACGCTAATAGTTCTCTCCGCGTTACGCAGTAGTTCCGCTCTGGTTTCCCAATAGACCGGCTATAGTAGGCAACTATCTTCTCCTGCCCATCAATCACTTGCGAAAGTACACCTCCTATGCCATAACCACTAGCATCTGTGTACAGAATAAATGTTGCACCTGGAACCGGGTACGCTAGCATAGGTGCAGTGTATAGTCGTTCTTTTAAAGCTTGGAAAGCCTCCTCTTGTTCAGTTTTCCACTCGAAAGATCTATTTTTCCTTGTGAGTTCATGGAGACTATGAGCTACGCTGGCGAAATTCGGAACAAAGCGGCGATGGTACGTACACAGCCCAAGGAAACTTCTTAATTCATGCAAATTTCTGGGTCTCGGCCAATCCTTCACTGCTTCTATTTTTTCCTTCGCAGTACAAACGCCCTTCGTGGTTACTTGATGACCTAAGTGATTCACCTCCTTCTTGAATAAAGAGCACTTCGTAGGACTTAGTTTAAGACCAGCGCCAGCTATGGGAAACTTCTTCCAAATTACTCAGATGTTCATTGAAGCTCTTTCCCAATACGATGATGTCATCCAGATACACCAAACAAGCCTTCCAATGTAGTCCTTTGAGCACATGGTCCATTAGTCTTTCAAAAGTGGCATGAGCGTTGCATAACCCAAATGACATTACCGTATATTGCCATAGACCGTTGCCAACACTAAAGACTGCCTTCTCTTTATCTTCTTCACTCACTTCTACTTGCCAATACCCGCTCTTAAGGTCAAATGTTGAGAACCATTCTGTGCCAGTTAACGAGTCTAGTGTATAATAGATCCTGGGCACAGGATAACTGTCTTTCTTTGTGACATCGTTTAATCTCCGATAGTCTACGCAGAACTGCAACTGACCATCTTTCTTCTTCACGAGTACTACCGGAGAGCTCCATGGACTTGCCAATGGTTCGATAACACCGCTTTCGCTCATTTCCTTAATTTTTTGGCCAACAGCGTCACAGCCAATAGAACGCTTCGAGAGCTTGACGAATTGGTCTTGCGTAACCAGTATCAATGCAATGTTTACTACTTTGGTCCTGCCTGGTTTGTTGCCATCCTTGCCGAATACGTTGGAGTATTTGCGGATAAGTTGGCTGGCTTTGTGCTTGTACTTGTCTTCCAACCCTTTCGTCCATGCATTTATATCTTCATCCATGTCCTTGCTGTCAATAGAGTCGATTCCAGATGAATCATTGCATTTGATGATGGCTTCTACCTCTTGACATTGCTCTAATACAGTTCCACTAGGAATTTTTACTGGTGATCTGGGGTGTGTCCATTCTTTTGCATCAGGGTTTTACCAATAAGTACGTTCGGTGTAGAATTTTGTGCTGCTTCGAGAACCCACAATTTGTTTGTCCCACAATCTCCATTAATTTTCGCCCAAACAACTGCTTCTGACTTTGGTGGAATCAGTTCACTGCCTTCTAAGACCACTTTTTTGCTGCTGTATGTGGAATCATAACCAATGCTTAGTGGTACTTCCATGTTCTTATACTCCATAATCTTGTTATTCAAGTCGGTCTTGATACCTTGATTCATCAAGAAGTCCACTCCTATGATTACCTCATCCACAATTTACAGGACTATAAAGCTGTGTACCGCCGTCACATTCCCAATTGTGACCTCACATGTTATTTCTCCCACCACTTGGGTGTCCTCACCAGTCGCCGTTTTCAACATTGCTCCAGGTAATGGTCTCACTTATTTAGCGATCAGATCAGTTCGAATGATGGAGTGTGATGCGCCCGTATCGACTGTTAATATTCGCGCTCGTCCATCCACATATCCACCAATAGTAATGTTGCTCGTTTTTCTGCCAATTTGCGAGACGGAGATTATGGGACATTCAATTGCAGGAACCAGCATACGCCCCTTTAGACTGGCTCGTTTTAGTTTAACGGCTGAGAAGTTGATGGTTTATCCTCCTCAGCCTTCCGTTTTCGCAGTCCTTCCTGTATGCTGGAACCCGTTTTGCATTCGTGTGCGAAGTGACCAGGCTGTCCACATTTAAAGCATTTTCCACATCTGGTGTTTCAACCTCCACTTTATTGACTTTGTATGCTAGTCTGCTCCGTTTCACGTGTTTGAGCATACGCAACTGTTTCAGCGAATGTAAACTTTGGATTCGCATATGTCTCTCGCTTGGTGTAAATGTCTTTTATACCGCCGATGAATCTTTGTTTTTTCACCCTTTCGAGATGCTCACCCGAAGCGCCCCCAATGGCTAAATGCGCCAATCTCTTTATTTCCGAAGCATATTCCTGTAGAGATTCATTGGGTTTTGGTCGCGCTTTTCTAGCTCCATCTGGTAAATTTGTCTTCCTGTCCGCTACCATAGCGTCTTTCCAGGGCTCGCATCAATCCGTCGTAATCATTTCTCTCATATTCGGGTATAGTTTGCAAAAGTTCTGCCGCAGGTCCTTCCAACGCAACGAATAGTGCAGCAGATTTTTCCTCTATGCTCCATTTATTTGTTTCAGCCGTCTTCTTAAACTGGAGCTTGAAGACTTGGAATGGAATGTTACTGTCAAAGGATGGTGTTTTTACCTTGGGAGCGTTCACTGAAGTGGTTGGACGATTATTAACTGCAAATCCCGGAAACGACCTTCCAATTTGTTGACTTTGGCTTCAATTAACTCTTCTATTTTTTCTTGCCAACCTTCCATTTTGTTCACTTTGGTCTCAATTAGCTCCTCTATTTTGCCTTGTTGCTCCTGGATTTGATCCTGGCTTTCCTTAAGTTCCGCATTTTTTCTCACCAGATTTTGCTGTATTGCGCGATTGCGATTGTTCCTCCTAAGGATGATATCTGCTCCCCTGTTCAACCATTTGTGATGTAATGCTGGCATTCTTTGTATCCATTTTTTGTGAAATCTCTGAAATTTCAGCCAAAGTTTGTGAATTACGGGCATCCCATGCATCCAACTTTCGTGAAATTGCAGCCAATAACATGTTCATGTCAATACCCGCAGATGACCTAGGTGCCTTTTCTTGAATCTTACTTCAGGGCTGCTCCAACTCCTTCGTAGAATCACTAGCCTCTTCCTTGTCAACATCTTTCAAGGATGCATCTTCATCCTCGCGGCGGAATTCATATTGGTTCAAGTCGATACCTTCGACTTCTATTGCTTCTCGTAGTCGCGATTGCAGCTCTGCCTTATTTCCTGTTGTAGACAATCCTCGCTTTATCAACTCCTTCTTGAGAGGAGGTTTCGTCAAATCCTGAATCTTCACCATTTGTCCATTTCAATTGTTACGATCTTGCTGATTAAACCTCGATGATTTCCCAAATCGTACGATCTCTGGATTGTTAAATAAAAAGCGCCAACTTAATTTGCAGTTTCTTTATTTATAAAGAATTTATTTAATGTCCTTTTATTATTACTTTACTGTAATGTAATCTCCAACGCGTTTACTTTACGACTGATTCCTTTTGCAGTCGTGTGTCGTTCTTATATACTTGTCTGCTGCTTGAAAACGAAACCCTGGAATAGTCGAGTCGTTACGATAACGTCTCGTTTTACGCTCTAGAACATGCCAGTTGTTGACTCCTCTTTTTCATCTGACATTCGCTTCGCATTTTCGCCACAATATATTGCAAACAAACCCGATAAATTTTAAATACGAAAACCGTTGAAACGATACTTTATTACCCGAATATGTGGATTTGAAACTGGTACAGTCCTATTTAAAAAGAGCCAAAACGCTACCACTGACAACTATTTCATGTCTCTAAGTTTGGCTAAACAACTAATGGTCGAAAATACTAGTATTTTTGGAACAATGCGGCGTGCAAGACGAGAAGTTTTGTAGAGGTGTTCGTAATGTAAGATATGATTTCACCTCAACGTGATCATAGGTACTGATTAAAAAAAATTTGATGCCATAAACTCCTGGATTCTATACCAAAAATTAACAGGAAAAAAAGAGGTTATTTGATGCAATCACTAGAAATTACGTGGTTGTATTGTACAATTATATTTTAATTTCACCCGTGGCTGTCGTAAGTCAATAAATCAAGAGAGCTAAATAAAACGCAACGCGGCCTTTTATACATTTTGTCGGCCTAAATAAGTTCCTGTTATTTTCCTATGTACTCGGTATTCCCTTTATCTTCATATTCGTTTCAGCGATTTGTAAGCATCAGGTGACTCAATTGATTTGAGCTGCCGTATTGTTTGAGCTACCACACGTTACAAATAATTATCTATTTACTGTGGCTTTCGCCACAAAAAAAATTTTCTACTTCATCTACTTCAACTGTGACTCAAAGACAAGGATCTAATTCTCAAATAAGTGAACAATGTACTACAAACAATAAGAAATGGCAATTGTAAAAAAATAAAACGTGTGCAAACTGCACCATCTGTAAACAAAAAGCTGTTTTTGGAAAATGTATAAAATATTTCTAAAAAAATATTACTTCTTATAAAAATCTCTCAGTTTAAATACTAAAATTTTATGTTAATAATAAAAAAATTGGTATTGTTTTTCTTTTTTTAACTGCAATATATGCAAAAAATTTATAAGTATTCTGACTGAAGCTCTAGTACCATCAAATTGACCGCCGTATCCTTTGAAGTCCGGTCCTTCTAGTTTTTAGTAGTACTATATAAAATGTAGTCAAATATGAATATTTACTTAACAACAATAAAAAAATTATTCCATAGCACAGTGTGAAAATAGTGTAACTAAATGTACTTATATTCTGTTGGTGCGGCTTAGAAACTAGTACTAGATATTAAGCAATCATTGTTAGGAGATTTCTTTAGTGATCTCTTAAGGCTTTTCTGTTTGTTGTCATCACATATACTTTATGTTGCGTATTTTCCATTTTATAATATACCCAGGATTTCATTTTGGTTTAAAGCCTGTCCTTAGGTAACTTCATTCTGGATTCGTTTTTTTATGTCCCGGTGGTAGAGATCGGCATGCATTAATTTCCGATGGGTCAGTCGTCAAATAAGATCCGGTTTGACAAGAGCAAATCCTTCGATACGACCTCCGGTAGCCAACAATTTTTTATTATTTTGCTTTATATTGGGTTCATAGTGAATCCACACTGAGAAAATGGAAATTATTATATTATTATATTATTGAAAATACTTGTTTTCTCCATTTGAAGATTTGACGACAAGAACACAATCGCATATGCCTAAATTTGACACCTAATATCTAATATCTAATCAGTTGTGTCTACTTGTAAACAAAAATTATAAACTTAACGAACAACTAACACCAGCTGATCAGTTGAATTGAGTTATAAAAAAGTAGACAACAGATAATTCAAATAACAACTTATTTGTGAATTGAAATAGTGGCATTACTTTAGGACCGATTTTCATACCAACAAAATATAAATAGAAAATTTCAAGTGAAGCGGTCCAGCCGTTACGGAGGGTTCGACTACAAGCACCGTTACACGAAATTTTTATATAACATGTTAAATTGTACTTACGATTGCGGAACACATCCTATTGAAAAGCCAACAAGGCCTCGTAAAACTATTAACCAAGTGAAATTAGGTGCCACAGAGCTGAGTAAGCAATATAGTACGAGAAGTACTCCGCAAAAAGTCAGAGCCTGCAAGAAATATGCATGTACATATGTATGTAAATATTAACTATTTCAATATATTCAAAAATAAGATACATATGTCTATGATTTTATTTAAATCCCATTCCCCGTTGTTGTTCGAGATGAGCTTCGAAATCTCTTATCTATTGTAAGTAACATATATATACTCCGATAAATATGAGTCGGAGTCAAAAAATCTTTTAAAAAGATCACTAAACTTAAAATGAATTAACTACCTTAAAATTTATTAAAGAATCCAAATTAATTAACAACGCAACGTTAAATATTCAGCAATAAGCATTAACATTTCAACAAAATTAGCTTCGTTGACGTTAACTTCGGCCATAAAGTAGAATACATTTTTAAATGACGTTCGTTAAAAAAAATTTAACTAATTATTTCGACGGTCATTGCAACAAAGCAATAAATTCCTAATATTGATTAATGTGTTCACTAAATTTAAGATCCCAAAAAGCACAAACTTCGTCTAAAAATTGTCAGGCTTTTGTATATCATAATAATACAAAGTAATGCAACGGTACACTATTAGTCATCAAAAGAATAACATCGTCCTGTAACCAACTTTAGTAGCAAAAATAAATTGTCTAATGATTTAGAACGAAAAGTCTTAAGACCGACAATGATATTACAAATGGAATTACAATCGAAGAATTTGCTGAAAAATACAAGTATAAAATAAGAAAACAGATAATTTAAACATTCCATCTTTGAGAGAAGATGTTATTAAAATAATAGTAAATGTTCTTAAGTCAGAACGATCGGGGACATAAAATCCGTCCGCATTTTATCATGAATAAGTTGGCACAATTTAGATGAGAAAAGTTTTTGTTTTTTGGCTGTGTGCGAGGAAGTTCGGTGGGAGTTCTAATTCATTTGATATGGGTATTTCAATTTGAAGATTGGATATTCTTTCCTGGAGTTGGAAGTGCGAGTTTTATGGAGAAGCGATTTTTGTCGAGATTTGAGGGCTTGTCAAACGATCGTAAATGGTTTCGGCGATTTCTCCTCTCGTTCTCATTTCGATTGTAGCATTATTTTAATTTCTGAAAATTTGGGCGTTCTTTTATATCCTCCTATGCGCGCAAATAGCAGTAGGTAAATTTTGTTTTTTGTTACCATTCATCGAGAAACGAGTACGGTTTGAGTATTTATAATACGTATTAGCGCAATTCGTATTTATTATGACGTATTAGCGCAATTCGGTATACATACATAACTGTTGAAAGGGGTTTGGATTTGGAAGTATATATGAATACTTATATATGTGAGGTGTCATATATAATTAGTATGGCCTTATTATATTACATTTGTTTTATGTAAGTGTTAATTAGAATGGGGAAAGCGCGCGATTTCAATATAAATGTGATATATTTACACGCTATTATATATATAAGTATAGTATTTCAAATTATGTGCAGTAAAAGAAATTTTTTTTATTTCATTTGCCGTATTTGGGGACGCGTTATGAAAATAAGAAAATATTGTTTTCAGCCAGCTGATTTTGAGGTTTTGCAAAAAGGTTCCTGAAAATTTTTACTTTTTTACTTTTATGTATTATATTTTCAAGAGAGTTAATAGCTTTCTTTTAGGTTTCGCAAAATTTGTTAAACTATTATATGATTTAATGAGTAAATTGTGGCTTTATTGGTCATCCGGAAATATTAGTACCCATAACTTTTTTGTGGGGAAGGAAGGTTTAGAAATCTTAATATTTGTTTAAGCCCGCTGATTCTTATACTTGGGTTAGGTTCAACTGGTTGGCCCAACGGGTCTCACGTAGACAATGCTAAGTCCATAGTTTTACCAGATACATACGGTCAAGCTGTATACTAACAGATTATGTTCCGCGTTCCAATGTCGCAAAAATTCCTGCACTTGTGGTCCTGTATCAGACCTAGATTAAATGCAAGCGAAGCCAAAGCAATGCCGCATTAATAGTCTTACTTTCATCCTGCAGTTTTCTCGGTTTTGCAGCACTTTGGTAGTTGCCAAAGTCTTCACATAGCGCGACCAGAGCCGACTTCGTTTTGTATGAAATTAAGGCCTCAATCTCCGATTGGCTATCTTCTTAATTTCTTATAGTACTTTGGTTTGTTTGGTGGTGCAATAATTTTATTGTTGGTTGGTGGTATCTCTCTTTATGTTATTTATTGAGTTAAGTAGATAAACTTGTAGTATCTTAATTTAATTTTGTTCAGCTTTTCCTTCCATTTTAATTTTATTAACTAATATTATATATATATATATATATATATATATATATATATATATATATATTTGGAGCTTTGTAATCGCTAAAGCGATATTTGGCCGAGCTCCTCCTCCAATTTGTGTTTTGCGTCTTGATGTTTACACCAACAAATGGAGAGACGTACAGTTTATTCTAAGCCGGCTCCGAACGCGTGATGAATTTTTATGAGGAGCTTTTATTTCATGTCAGAAATACACTCGGAGGGCTTGACATTCCCTGTCGAGGGGCGACCGCAATTATAAAAATTCGCAATGCTAACCACTCAGCTATCGCGGCCGCTGAGTAATATTAACTAATTATTTTATAAATGTTCTGAGGTACTAATTTATAGATTTACATATGAAGATCTTGCCACGGTATTAATAAAAATTTAAACCGTACTTTACTCTCGGTCTTTATTACCACTATCCTCTGATCCTAGAGATTATGAAGCATTGACACCAGGTCATATTATAACCGTAGTGTTTTAAAATCACTCCCAGAGCGAGGAGTAGCAGACAACGTCAACTACATCGACAAATGGACTCGAATTATCGCCATCAAGCAAGTTTTTTTAAAACGGTGATCGAGCCAAGCTGTCATGGTATTTTTGTTCAATATTGTTCGGCATTTCTTCATGGAAAGACTTACGCCTGAACAAGGTTTATAAATCATTCAACTTTATTACGAAAATTCACGTTCTGTGAAGAATGTGTTTCGTGCGCTTTCCTCAACTAATGGTCAACATAATCGGCCTACTGAGCATACTATTCGCAACAATATCACCCACCTTGAAACCCAGCATTCATTATTCGATAATATTTGATCGAATAGACCACGGCCAGCACACAGTGAAAAAACTATAGCAGCCGTAGCTGAGAGTGTACACAAAGACCGTGGAGAGTTGAGCAACTCGGTTTGGCGTATGGAACGACCTGACGCATTTTACGTCGATATCTTAAATTGTAAGCGTACAAAATACAGCTTGTACATCAACTGAAGTCGCTCGTCTTTTTCAAGCGACATCGCTTCGCTCCTGGACTCTTAAATTGTTCCAAGAAGATCCGACGTTTTCGAGCCAAATTTTGTTCATCAACGAGTATTTGGGACGAAGAGCAAACTGAAGAGATACAATAGCGACTGTTATCGCGCCATGATAATCGACTATTTGATGCCTGAAGCTCGTGATCTCCGCGACATTTGGTTTCAATAAGACGGTACCACTTCCCACACATCGTATCAATGAATGGATTTAGTAAGAGAACACTTCGGTGAGCAGTTAATTTCACGTTTTGGGCCGGTCGATTGACCACCAAGATCGTGTGATATCACACCGTTAGACTTTTTTCTGTGGGGATATATTAAGTCTAGAGTCTATGTGGACAATCCCGCTTCGTTTCGGGCCTTTGAGAACATCACGCATGTCATTCGCCACTTACCAGTCGAAATGCTCGAACGAGTCATCGGAAATTGGATTCAACGGATAGACCATGTGAGACGTAGCCGCGGCCAATATTTCAAAGAGATAATCTTCAAAAAATAAATGCCAAATAATGTTCTTTCGAATGATAAAACATTCCCCATTAAATTAAAATTTTCTGTGTATTTTTTGTTTGTTTAAATAGAGAACCTCGAAATGGATCATTAGAGAATATATAATAAATTAGTATAATCTTGATCACCAAGACGTCGGGTTTCTTTTTGGCCCAGTTCACATAATTTGTTCAATTTACTCTTTTTTACGGTTTGGAAAACCTTTTCTTATTTAACAGAAACGTCAAATTAAAAATTATAAAGGAGTATTATACAAAACAAAATAGTGCAAACAAATATTAATACATTTTTTCAGAGAGTGCAACTTCAATATGTGTTCATCGCGGAAAAACTTGCCAGAGGGATAGCTCTCTAATGCCAATGAACCACCAACGACTACATTGGCA
Source organism: Neoceratitis asiatica (assembly GCA_030068015.2). Lineage (NCBI taxonomy): Eukaryota > Metazoa > Arthropoda > Insecta > Diptera > Tephritidae > Neoceratitis > Neoceratitis asiatica. The sequence continues at coordinate 53,330,194 of CM061527.1, forward strand.
ACAATGAGACTGAAGACGCCACACAGACTTAGTTCGTTACATAAATATTAAAAAGAATAAAAATGAAATTAAAAATAATTAAAATTAAGTGCAAATAATGATAATAACAAAGAACCTACAAGAAAAAACAGCTTTGCTTTATTAAATGAAGGCAATGATGCACAGTTGGAAATACAAAATCTCCACCAATTTACTTGCGCGAACGTCGCTCGAGTATGTTGGTAAATAACATAACCAGAATTATTTGCACAAAAAGTTGTGTGTAATCCAAATTTACACCGAAAAAAGTTTCACGCAATTTGTAAACTTTCTATTGTAGAGTAATAAAAAATATTATTCATATTAACTGAAGAGCTCGAAAGGTTTAATTAAGAGGATAGACCCAGGAGTCAAGTCGGACGAAATAAAAGAGGCTCTTGAAGAGCTGGTTTTAATATTAAATCTGCTTTGAATATTCTTAATAGAAACAAAGTACCTCAGCCAATGTTTAAGGTGGAACTGAAGAAATATGAAACGCATGCCATTTATAATTTAAAATATATTCTATATCGCAGGGTAACTGAAGAAGAGCCACACAAGAAGAACTACCTAATTCCATGTACCAACTTTCAAGAATTCGGGCACACTAAATCCTACTATACACTGCGCAGTGTTTATGTACCCTGTGGGATCTGCTTTATACGTAGGAATACACCTCCAAAATGATGTTAATACGAAAAAATGTAAAAATCAACTTCATATAGGCTTGCCGGAGTCGAATGGTGCACAGACCTCAAATCCCATTTGAAGAAAAATCCACCAGAAAAACTGTTTCAAATCCACAAAATATAAATTCAATTTTCAATTGTCATATGTGTCTGTATTGAAAGCAACTCAGATCAGATCCAGCAGAATCAATATAATGGAGGTGTTGAATCAAAAACATAACCCAGTACATGACACAATTCATGTCGAATATGCGTGCTTAATATTTGATTCGATAAAAACAATTTCTATATCATATTCTATTCCACAAATCACCCCGATAGTAAGGCGCACGGCGGCACTGGGGTACTCCTACGAAATCGTCTTTAACACTGCGTTTCGAAACCATATTCCACCAATTACCTACAAGCTACTTCATTAGCTTTGAATAATAATGTCAAAGAGTTAAAACTCTCAGCTATTTGTTGATTCCCAGGATTTGAAATCACAGAATAACATTTTAAGGAATTTTTTGATAGCCTAGAGAATGAATTTCTAGTCGGAGGAGACTATAGCTGTAGGTTTCAAAATAAACATAGCAATTCAGACTATTTCTTCAGGTCAACCAACATATTGAACTAATTATTAAACTTTGTTGCAAAAAAACCGACTGCCAACTTGTAACTTGAGACCAAAAAACTAAGGACTAGTAGACAAATAAATAAGAACTAGTAATAAATAAACGTCGTTTGTGGAGAAAATGGCAAACAATGCGCTGAAACAAGCAGAAGATCTTGATGTTAAAATTGACGCCAAAGTCTAACAAAAAATAATCACTCTTGAAGGCACATAAGAATTTTTGAGCGAGTTAAAATAAGTATGCCAATTAAGAACACAAATCCTAAATAAAAGTATAGTAACGAAAATGGCAAATTGTTTTACAAAACATTTAAGTAATGTGTTCTAACCAAATGGTGCAACTAATAAATAAACTTTGCGGGAATTAATCGAGAACGGCCTTCAAGACTTAAACTTATTAAAACATCAACACAGGAATCGGATAAGTGATTCAGCAATCGGACCTAAAGAAATCTCCTTATTACGCCAAAAATGCTAAAAGCGTTACCAAGAGCTGCACTAGCTCTGCTCTCTGAACACTTTAATGGCATTCATCTCTAAACTCATGGAAAAAGCCGTAGATATTATTGATGGCCAAACCAGGTAAACAACACCAATAGACCAATAAGCCTACTTCACACGCTACGTTCGATTAAAAGCTAATAAATTTGACGAGTACCTCCTCAAATTTGTGGTATGATGAATCTTGATGTTTTCCAACATTCTAACCCTCGAAAGGCTCTAAAGTTACCCAAGAAGCGGTTTTCAGTCCCTGGACCGCGATAAAAAAAAATTAATTTTGTATATTGGTTTGGCCTGAGTTCGAACTAATGATTCTCCGCATGATAGTAGGCACTCGGGTTAAATAAGTGCAAGCGAGCAATTGCCCGTTTAAAGTGAAGAGCGAGTCAAAGAAAATACGGGTACAGAGATATTGCTCGTCATCAAGTGGTTTAATAAAATTCAAAACTAATACTAGGATCGTCGCAAATAATATTTTAAACTGTATTTAAAAAAATTTATATAGATTTGAATGGTTTTTGTTTTATTGGTATTTATACGTTGAAAAGTAGATTTTCCCGAACACGTCAGATAATACTTGGGTACTTACCGATTTACGACCATATCGGTCACTTAACTGGGACCAAAATGTAGGACTTATAATCATTCCCAAAAATACAATAGTAGTTAAAAGGGCTTTCTGGAACGTAGATATTTCCCATTCACATTGCATTGTTGGTCCGATAATACTAAGTATAGTCATTTCCATTGAGTCGGCCATCCAACAAAGTCCTACAAGAAGTGATAGTTTAACATGAAACCATCCAAATCCCAAGAGATTAACTGCTTGCTGTACAGTATACGCATCTAGAAAGTAACAAATTATTGTAGATAAGCCTAAATATGATGTAATGCATGTTACAGAAAAGGATTTCAGTTTCATTTAATATATAAAAATTATTTAGTATTTGAAATAATTAAAGCATTTTATAAAAAAAATCCTAAGGCGCCTAAAAATATTCTTTTTTTCATTATAAGCATATAAGTATGTTTTAATTTGTTCCATTTTTTTCTACAGTTATATTTTTTTCTTTTGGGTCTAAAGTGGCCCCGAACCCAGTTTTGTAAAGTCGAAAGTATGCGGTATGAGGGTCACCGGCTTCAATCTACTAGTAGAAAATAACGTAGATAATATCAAATCATATATATTAACTTTACGGATATAGTACTTATACCTAACTTCAGCGATGGCAATGTCAAGGCAGCTGTCGCTGACATGGGAGACGTACACTTTGGCTGGCATCATATTACCCTGTGATGAAGAATATTTTTTTTTTTTTTTGATAAAAAAGAACTAGGCCAAACTAGTGCAGAGCGAATGCAGATTTCGGGTCTTGTGCTCAACACCCGCTTTCAAACTACACCATCAACTGAAAAAGACGTCGTCTATACAACAACAAAGAGTTTACAATCCAAGCATGTAAATTTTTAACAAATAAGGTAAGGTCTACATAGGTGCCATGTGGTAACCTAACCCAACAATAGAACCTAAATACCATCCCTAAACTCGAGCGTTGAGCGTTAAACAACTGCCAAAAATTAATCTTGCAACACAAAAGTATCAAAAAGCATCAAAACTCATTAAACTTAAAAAAATGGCATCGTTAAGACTTTTCCAATTATCAAAATCATGTTTTACTAACATTTTTCTTAAAATTATATTATTAAGTACATGAAAATATATGTACAATCGAATCGTTCTCCGCCAACTCAATTACAACGTACAAAAACGTAATAACGATCGAAATGCAAAATACATAGAATTGGAAGGAATCGAAAGTTTCGAAGATTAATCGAAACGGAACGTAACGCAGAATCCATATCCGCCGAACGGAGAAAATTTCGATTGGAGTCGAAATGTGGAATAGAGCTGATTATTTCAATGAAAATACGTAGAACAAATACGCAAACTAATAGATTTTATATATTTATTAGCAATAAATTTTAATATTAATATAACTTTACACCATAAATAATATGTTTTAATAGCTTTTCACCAAAGCAGATGGTATTCGAAACGAAAGAGTATGTTCGAATGTAATTTTTCGCATATACTCCAAAATATAATCCCCATATGCACAGATGGGTTATATGGTCCTAGGACATCACAATGTTAATTGGTCCATATATTTTGTATGGATTGTGGCAGATTTTGGATTACTCTATTGTCCGCGTGCATATGAATGCCTGTTTTAAAGAGAAACCGATCACATTTTTTATATGACTACGTAATAATATGTACATACATATGTAATACATATATGTATATACGCTCCCTACCTTTTATTTTTCTTCGGCGAAGACACCGCTTACACGATTATAGCTTAATCAACAATGCGCTGTTTGGAGCCAGTTGGAAATACCAAGTGAAACCAAGTCGATCTCCACCTAATCCTTCCAACGGAGTGGAGGTCTTCCTCTTTATCTGCTTCAATCCATTTGGACGATAGGACCTAGTCAGCGTAGCCGCTGTCTCTTAAATCGCTGAACTATATAATGTCAATATCGCAGTATAACTCGTGCAGCTCATCGCTCCACAGCCTACGGTATTCATAGTTGCCAATGCTTAAATGACCATAAATCTGCCGCAAAACTTTTCTGCCGAATACTCCTAAATCCCTACTCGTCGAATATATGTATCGCCCAAGCTTCTGCACCATACTTTAGTTCGGGAATGACAAGCGACCTGTAGAGTTTGGGTTTGATTCGTTGGAGGAGGACTTTACTTTTCAATTTCCTACTCAGTCCTAAGTAGCACCTGTTGACAAGAGTGATACTGCGATGGATTTCAAAGGTTACATTGTTTGTGTTATTAATGCTGGTTACTAGACAAACAAAATTATCTAGCCGAGTCAAGAATGCAACGACTGTTTATTTGATGACAGGAGATATTTCGTCTTTACCTTATTCACTACCAGACACATTCGATTCGCTTCTTAGTCGTTCATCAACCGTGATGAATGTCAAAACTTGGCGACGGCTCTCCCTCTCCCTCAAAAGGGCCCGCTTTCCTTTGTCCTTGTCCCGTGCAACGAACTTCTTGGACGGGGGAATTTCAGCCTTTAATCTTACGAGGGCATCAAGCTTAAATTTGCGCTTATATGGGAGTATAAGTTATGTACTTATTGATATATGTGAGGTAGGTAAAAATTTTAATTTAATGTTACACCCTAGAAAAATGTTAACACTTTGGTTGTCATTTACATCTCGGCCTATCGTCTCATAACAAGAGGTGAGTCACTATCTTCTATCTATTAACTTGGTAATGTGTAATAAAATTAAGACTCTATAGTTTATAAATAAAAGCCCTGAAGAAGTCATAGATCTGACAATTTGCAGTGAAAGCCCTCTCGAGTATATTATAAGCCAGAAAGATCTAGATGAACATTCTTTCTATATCTCTCTATCTCTCGTTGAAATCTATCTCATGTTAAAACAAACCCAAATCATTGACATACTAAGTGGCAACTACATCAATATACTATCACCGTTTTTTTTTATTTACGCAAAATAGCGTTGGCGAGCCAGTATGTTTGGTATGCCAATGTAATGTTAAGCGTAACCATAAATTTAATTTCGAAATTAATTGTACATCTTGTCATGGAGAATATTTGTATATTTTAAATGACAAAGAGTTATTTTAATTGCGAATTTAAAAAAAAATATTAAAAGAAACCCAGGAACGTTGCCGACCTTTTGAGGTTGAAATTTTTTTTAAATATATATATATAGATTATATATAATTGTGACCCAGCATTTTCTACCAAGAAAATATTATTATGAAGTAATGCGTGCCTCTCAAAATGCCCAATGTTAAAGAAGGCTTTTAAGTATTAATTTAATGATTTTTATTTACTTTACTAAATTTTCCAAAAATTAATATCTTACAGAAACTGACGACAGTAAAGCTTTTTTGTGACGAACGACAACATTTACAAAGTACTGTTTGCCGAAGTTTCAAAAAAAAAATCTTTTACGCGTACCCAATCACAAAAATTAAGTCAAAGCGTCACTAAACGCTGTTCAGCTTAGCCTGCTTTCGAAGGCGCTGATAGCAAGATAAGGGTCCTAACCTCAGGATTTGCTACGAATCAGTAATAAGACCGGCTATATATAATTTGTGAAATATCAGTCGGCAGCAATAACTGCACTAACACTCAGTTGTTGGAGCACTCGAAAATATTCGATTTATACACTTTCTAACCAAACTACACACACCGATTACTTCAGAATACGAATCCTTAGCAGGGACGAATGGATTGATAATTACCACACTCGGGGTGGCAGCCTGGAAGTCACGGATGGATCAAAACTCGTGGAGAGGGTAAATGGAGGTGTTTTCTCAAGCAACACTCCTATGGAATCCTCTTTCAGGCAGAGATAACTACTATTTTGGTGGCAGCAAATCAAATTGAAGCCAGCTTTAAAGGTAATCGTATCTTTATTTTCAGCGACAGACAGGCAACAATAAAAATAATTAGTTTACATGGAGATGGCCAAACAGAGTAGACTGTCTCTCAAGAGGGTCCCTGGTCATAAGGACAACGATGCGAATTGTAAGCGGATGAACGGGCTAGGCAAGGTACGACCAAGCATATTCTTTCCGATAAATAATGCATTGGTATGTCTTTTGTCATTTGCAAGCTGCTTCTGAAGAAATTCACAAGTACCACCACGTTAAGGTGGAATAAAACTTGCCGCATATCGAGGCAAACCGGAATGAAATGGGACAGAAAGAGATCACCAGAAATTCACTCCTTAAAAGGAGGGAGCCAGTCCAAGGTAATAGAGGTTCTGATATGCCCACTGTCTGATAGGACGATATGCAGAGAAACTGGAGTTCCTTATAGGAGATGCTGCAGAAGTTGCTAGGATGATGAGGATGACGTCTTTTCGAGACTATCGACGTTAAAGTCATGTATTTAATGAGGTGCATCACAGAATCAAAGTGATTGGATAACGAAGCGTAGTGGTCAAGTTTTGTGATATTATCTTATTTAGACCTAGGTCTAAATGTGTGTGTCGGTAGCCACCAAAAACTTAAACTGTTTCATTTTGACCAGTAAGCATTTTCGATTGAACTTTGCGTCGTCATTTGCTCTTTAGCCCGTCGTCTATTTATTTGCAAATATCTGCCGTTCTGCTGAGTCCTCTAAGCTACTCTGTACCCCATTCCTATGCTACTGTTTTTGGTGGCGTTTTCATCTAATGTATAAAAAGTACTTAAAATTGGATAAAGTAATTCTCTTTTTGCAGCATTAAGTAATCTCCTTTAATTTGGTCAAATATCCAATAGTTCCTTTTTCCATGGTGTGATATGAGTACGTTCATCATACAGTGATAATATAAGACCCTGCTATAATTGCTTGGATAATTGGTTAATTTGTTAATAGGATATAGATACTTATACACATGCATAATTTGAGATATAACGAAAAAGAACTAAGAAGATTTGAGTTTAATGTATAAATATAATTTATTATTACAATTGTTGAGTGTTGTTGCAAAGAGAAAAAATGGAAAATTTATGTTAAATAAGTTTACAGTTGATTGAAATATATTTGAGGACAATATTGAAAAGCAGAATAATATTAATTTGATTAATTTTAAGTAACAAGATTATTAAGACTGACGCTGAGAACATGTCCCCAAGGCGCAATACTCACTTTATCCAAATTTTGCGACGTCGGATTTGTTGTGAATGTTTTCGATGAAAGTGAGTTCTCTGGTCCGCTTATTATCCATGCAAATATGACACCAGGTAAGACTTTGGGGTATAATATCAATCTCATGCGGTAAGGCATGCCTGCCGTAGGAGGCGACTAAAATCCAATAGTTTCGCAGCAGTCGGGTCTTTATACCGGAACGACCCGGATGTTTATCCGGTCAAGGATCGTCATTCCCCGAAGACCAATTTGGGGGATTTTTCTGCGATTAAAACAACAACAACAAAAACCCTATCGATTTTCATGGGGGTGAAGAAATTTAATGTTAGCGCATATATTTTGGGAGGCTTTCGGTTGATAGTTTGGCAGGAAATGTGTAAGCTGAAGAATTATTGGCTGGGTTGGAGTCTTCTGAAAAACATCTGTCGACCAAATTGTTTAAGCGCGTACATGTTTGGAGCTCTGAACGACAAGTGCTCCCTTTCCTAAAAGTTCGTAAGGAGTTTTTGTAATGTGAACCTTGGTCGACCATTGCTCGATCTTGTAATATTCTCCTGTGTAATACATTGGAACAATTTCCGTGGGTAATAGAGTAGTTCCGTTGTTGGTGGAGAAATGGGTGGAGACCTTGCGCACTACCTTGTTGCTAGCTTGTGAAGTGTTCATGATGCCTCTTTACGTTAGGGGGTTTCATCTGAAATTCCTATTGCAGTTGTTGCCTTTGGTGTCGATGCTTTGGTTTTTGAGTAGGGTTTGGAGTTTTGAGGATTTAATTGATTATAGAGTAAAAAACTATGATTTACTCTGACATTGATTCTTTAGGTGAGAACGTTTTCGCAAAAGTTGTGTTCACAAACGAATATGAATTTATAAGGTATGGAGAAATTTTTGAATCTAATACAATTTTTCATTGCGTAGTTGGAGTTGCACAGCATGAGACCGTGAGAGTTTATTAAACTTTGTGTGGAAATTTTAAGTGCGATTTTTATTCTCAAATATAAAGCATTGATGTTAGGGTTTAAATTTTTATTTATTATAGTCGCGGCCGAAGAATTCTGATCTCTACAGTTGTAACCAATCAATTATAACCAATCCTGGCTCTAATCTTTTTGGCGGTTGCACCACTACAACCTTTCTAGTGGAGTTTCCAATATCACAATGTTAGCTTTGTTCACTAGTCTACAAAAGAACGCGTCCTTTTCTGTGTCTGATCATACGAGACAGACTCAGCAAATGTAGGCGTTGGACTCACATACGCAACTCGCCTGCTATACTTGTCCCTTATTCCGCTGATAAACCTCTGAATTTTTATCCTCATGAAGGTATTCTCCAAGACTATCTCCATAACCCAAATGAGCTAGCCTCTCAATCTCACAGGCAAATTCCTGCAGGGCCTCGTTGAACTTCTGATAGCGGTCCTCTAATTCCATCTGATAGATTTGTCTTCTATGCTCGCTACCATAGCGTCTTTCCACGGCTCGCATTAGTGCCTCGTAGTCATCTCTCTCATATGCAGGAATTATTTGCAAAATTTAAGCTTAAAGATCTTTAAAGGGATTGTGCCATCAAAGAATGATGTTTTTATCCTGGGGGTGCTCCACGAAATGGTTGGACAATTCAAAAGCAAATCGCGGACACGACATTCCAACTCGCGGACTCTGGTCTCAAAGAGCTTCTCTATTTAGCCTTGCCGCTCCTCGAGTTTGTCCAGTCTCTCTTTGATTTCTACGCATTCTTTGAAAACACACTCTGTATGAGCACTTCCTGATCTTGCATTTGTGCTGAAATGTGGACATTCATTTGTGACATGTTGGCGTCTTGTTCATCCAACTTATCTGAAATGTTGGTATTTATTTGTGACATGTTTTTATCCTGTTCATCAAACTTCTGTAGCATGCTGGAATTTATTTGCGAAATTGCGGTCAATAACATGTTCATGTCAATATTCGTTGATGAGCCAGGTGTCTTTTCTTCAACCTTGCTGACTGCTCTGAATGTTTCACAGCGTTAACAGCCTCTTCCTTCTCCATTTCTCACGACGGAATTCATATTTATTTTATTTTCTCACACGCTGAAATTTTATCTTTAAAGTTTTTTGTAATTTTTAGTTTTTAAAAGTGGTTTAATGCATTATATTATTTTTTTATAAGGTCTTAATTCTTCATTAATTATAAAATTTTGTTAAGTTAAAAATAATTATTTTTCGAGTTCTACTTAAACGCTCAAACAATAATCATTATGACTGAGCAAAAAAATATTGCTCAGGAAATAATCATTATTCTTTGACAGTTGCGCTCAAAATATCCCTCAACTCGGATTATATTTTTTCACGGAAATTTTCCAAAACAGTTATACATGTTTAATATGTGAATGATTAAAATTTAGTTACCCAAGGTTAAGCGATATTTTGAGTAAAAAATCAAGATCAAAGAATAACGATTATTTTGTGAGTTGCGAAAAATAATTATTATCAACTGAAGAAAATTATAAAAACCATGAAATATGTAATTATTTCAGATAGGAAAAGAGTACGCAAGCGAAAACCTTCTGTTGAAATTAGTTGCTTAAGTGCATGATTTTTTCCATTGAAGAAAATAGAATTAATATTTATACATGCTTATCCCCGCTTATATTATTTATTTTTGGTGTTGGCCCTTATTGCGAAGTAAACAACATCCAAATAAACACAATTTGCAGTACTAGAGAAATCTCAATTTTTTGGTTGCTAACTATAATAGAATAAGAGGATGGAGCCATGTGAAAAAGCTCACGCAACTGAGGAAAGTTTTTGACTGCCATTCACCTGGAAAGGGCCAGAAACGTTTCTTTTACATGTGGTTCAAACAGCTCTCGACTCCGGTCTTAGACCAAATATCCTCTGGGTAACCAACAAACATCGGTTTGGAGCTAAAGTCTCATAAAAAAACCAACAAAAATCCTGGATAAGGACCCCCTTTGGATGACAACCCCTGCAAGCGTTTCACGGACCACGATTTGAGGGCAAGCACCTGGAATGTCCGGCCCCTTAATTGAGAACGTCCTTATAAGACTAAAAGCTGACATCGCCGCCATCCAAGAAGTGCGATGGACGGGACAAGGACGGAAGAGGGAGTACCCTTTTCAATCTCCCACAGCGGAAAAATCAAGAAGAGCAAATTTGGTGTTGAATTTTTGGTGGGAGAGATACTCCATCCTTGAGTCCTAGCATTTAGTCGCAGTTCGAACATATCGTTGATTCGCGCCCATTCCCCGGCAGAAGAGAAGGACGCTTTTTATGAGCGCCTAGAACGTACCTAAATATCAGTGCTACCTCCATGTCAAAATCATGCTTGGAGATTTCAGCGCAGGTAAAGACGATATCTTTTTCACAACAGTCGGAAAATTCAGCCTCGCATCTCCAAACGGGCTGAGGCTGATCGACTTCGCCGGGACCAAAATATGGTTGTCTATAGTACCAGATTCCGGCACCATAAAATGTATTCAGCTAAATGGTTGTTTCCGGTTCGGAAAACGCGCAGCCCCATCAATCATGTTGTGATAGACGAAAGGTATGTCCTCAGATTTCTAGACATGCGCGCGTTTCGAGGCCAAATATCGACTCGAATCACTATCACGTAGCAGTGAAGATACAACACAAGTAGGGTTCGACGTCGAACGGCTGCAACCCCAACATAGAGCCGTGCAGTTTACTACTCAATTTGCAATCCCGCTCTCTGAGAGCACTCCCCAATATCTCGATAAAAGGAAACTGTGGAACGGCATCTCACGGCTCCCTACGTAACGCTGCTGCAGAAACAATTGGATTTCGGCCAGGCCAAAAAAGAGCTAGTATGATGAGGATTGCCGTGCTGCAGTGGGAATTGACTACAACACGTGCGGGATGAGAAAGAAACCGAAAGCTGAAGAGGGAAGTGAGACACGTTTTCAGCCAAAAAAGAAGAGGCCGAAATGAGTGAGTACGAAGAGCATAAGAAGCTGGCCGTAAAGGGTAATGCCCAAAAATTCTTTGAGAAGATGCTGCGACTTACAAAAGATTTCAAGACCGAAATCTCATGTAGGTAAAAGGATGGTAGTCTGGTACCCCCTGCGGGTTAGGGGTTCAAGGATTTACCCGCGGTAAGGCATGCCTGTCGTAAGAGCCGACTAAAATCCATAGTTCCCGCGACAGTCGGGTCTTCATACCGGAACGACCCGGATTTTTATCCGGCCAAGGACTGTCACTCCCGCAATTTTCCCGAAGCCCCATTTGGAGAATTTTCTGCGGCTACAACAACAACAACATGGTAGTCTGATCACTGACATCCAGGACATACTGAGTTTATGTAATGTATGCGGCTATGTAAACATGCGCATTCAGAATTGGGAAAACCCTCTCCGAACCGTTCGATACCAAACGAGGTTTCAGACAAGGTGACTCTTTATCGAGTGCGTTCTTCAACCTGATGCTGTGCAAAATATAAGAGCTGCAGAGCTAAATAGACAAGGAACAATATTTTACAAAAGTTTGCTTTTGCCGGCGGTTATTACAACCGTATTGTTAGCTCTGCTTTTTCAAGGTTAGACAAAGAAGCGAAGGGAATGGGTCTCGTGGTGAACGAGGAAAATACGAAATATTTCCTGTTATCAAAACATTTTATTCTGAGCAAATAAATAATTTAAAACCGTATACATTGAAAGGGAACAAATTTTAATAAAATTTCTACTATACAGTTCGATTTCTTGACATTACATTTTCGGATACGTTTTATGAAGTGTGTATTGCATATTTCGTATCAGATCTACTTTAACCAAGTGGCGATTTTGTGAACAGTGGCTATGGGACCACAAACGGAGTACAACAGAAGTACAGGATATGCTTGTATCTTAAATTTGTTTGATATGCATTTGCTGAATAAAATGTCGGCGGTGCCACGCCCCTTTTAAAATAGAATCATATAATTTTTTTTTAACAAAAAAATTTAATATCTAGTTTCAGCATTCTAAGTTTATTATTTCTGAAAATAATGTAATTTAAATTTTTTTCGAAACATCCCTTATATGGGGGATGGGAGTATTTGTAAACGAAATAAGTTCATTTTAGCGCCACTTATATTCAGCAGCAAAGAAGTCTGTGGACCAAATTTACACAGCGTAGGCCGATTTCCACTATTTATGGTCGTTTTTTGTATCAAAAGTTCCCATTGTGTGCCTTTTAGCCCGAACAAAATCTATCCATGTATTCTCAAACAAATGCTATACGTTAAAATGCCACTATACATGGTATACCACCTCGCGAGAAAGTACGCGGTCCTTATCTATATCGTGGAAAACAGGGCTTCGGTATATTCAACGCCATCATTAAATGAATGCTTTTCGGCAACAGGTGCCAATTGAAACTATTTCTATACCGATTCGTAATAAAATTAATTGACTTAACTGCCTTTTCAAAAGAAAGAAAAGTGGAAATAAAATAATTGATCTTATATCCTAAATCAAATGAAATTATTTTCAACAGTACCTTAACCCTCGAATAGTAAACATGTTTGCTAACCATTTAATCGTCTATAAAGCGAAATTTATTAAAACTACATGTTTGACTTCTTTAAAAACAAACTTTTATTAAAACAAGAGCAAAACATGTTTATTGTATACTTGTTAACAAAAATAAACACGAAAGAAATTATTTATTTAATATCTAAAATATGTTTATGTCATATAAGCAAATCATATTTTTTAATCGGTGGTATACGGAAACCGTTTGAAAAAAATAATTAAATACTTTCATTCGATATATTTTTGAAGTGTTTTGTAGCTTAATGTTTATCAAAATGACATATAAAAAAAGCAAATGAACTTTATAGATTTAAAAAATAGGCTTAGTAAGAAAAATTTAGTGGTTTTTTCTTACTATTTTACATCATATTGGAAACAATTTGGTGATCTGTGTGCTAAGCAATCAGCCTTTTCACATTTTGTGCAGTAATCGTTTTAACTTTGGTTCACAGAAATCACGTCTTGATATTTTATCCTTTTTTGTAACTGGTTCGTCTATATCATCGTCATTATGACCGAGTGTATCATTTATTGATGCAGGTTCTCTTTTCTGCATGCGTGGCCTTTCTTCCTAACAAATGGCGCACCGATCGCTACATAAATCCTTGCTTAATTCTTTCATAAATTCTCTTCAATAATATTGCCTTGATTCTTAAACAATTTATAATAGTAAAGTTAGTTGAGTGACCAAACATCTGATCAAATTTGTCGACGGCATCTTTTGTTTCTTTATAACAGTGAATTATTACTGTCGTATCGGAAAAGGGGTCAATGGACAGCTTGTCATAAATCGTGGAAACCAAAAGAACCGTATTTTGAGGTCTTGGCTTGTAACTAAGTAGGGCGAGTTTTACGTAGGATCCAAAAATGAAGTTCCAAAAATACGTGACGGATCATGTTCGAGCTCTGCAGGAATTTCTTGCTTATTTTTTCAAATTGTTCCAATACGAGATAAATTGTACGCTGGTTGAATCAATTGATTTGCTAACGGTATGAGGTGAACCAGTTATCGCTGATAAAATTACGGTTTGTCCCAATAAAGTTTTTATAAAAAGTTTAAAATGGTTTGTTTATGGTTGTACCGAAGCTTGCCCCCAAATATGGTGAGGCATCAAACAGATATTTCGATTTTACACGCACGCTCCATTGAACACCAAAAGTTGCTCATCTATTGTACCGTACAGACCTGCTTTATACAAATCTCTGCACTGTTTTATGATGAATTCCCAAATATTTTGGATAAACGCAAACCTAACAGTTGTTCTCCTGTTTTCTCGAGTGTTTCGATTATCGAAACTTGGCCAGGAACTCGAATCGTTTGCAACTCATGGCAGCATAATTTTGTGATCAAGAGGACGAAGCTCTCGTTTTAGTTGCGCGTCAGAAGCTGTCATCTCGTAAGACTATAAAAATTGCTTACGAGTATACTCGTATATAACAAATATAATAATAAATAATAATGATGTCAAAAAATATTCATTTTTTGATAAACAGTGCCAAAAATATGGATATTTCAGTAACGTTACGTTATGATGACTATTTGTTAATGAATATCGTAAGTATCAATTATGTATGCAATTGAGCAATTGATAGGTGAATTTAGCTTGAAAACATAAACTATTGTTTTTTATTTATTTGTTAATGACAAATTACTTCTGTCAGGGTTAATATCAATTCATTGCAGATTATCTCTTTTAGTTCTAAACCTCTTCTGTCCAAACTGACTTTAAGCAAGCGTTTCAACACACTTTAGGTAACCTATTTTACCTAGTTTTTTTACTTTCCTCTTGCCATTCATATTGAGGAAATGTTAATGATGAAGCTTTCATTTTTTGTCATTTCAAACATATAATTTGTTTACTTTGTTCGCTCTCTTACTGTTTAATTTTTTCATGTGCTGCTGCTTGGCAATTTTGCATGGGGGTTTGTTTTAACATTTATTACGACGCAATGTCTTCAACATCAGGCACTTTCGTACCAAAGGTTGAGACAGCAAATTTAACATAGTACGAATACTAGGCAAACAAAAAAAGGTATTATAAATCTGCCATCTCAACGAAAAGAGCCTACCAGCCAAAATAGATGAGTATAGATACATATATTTTTGAATCTTCTGACCTTGATGTTTTATGCGTCTACACATAAATCTTTGTAGCTGTGTTCATCAAATAAATATGCGACAGGGCTTTATAGTCCAATTGAATACATCTTTGCTGAAATCACGTCTAATTATATCAAAAGACTTGTAGTATATGTTTATACACCCCAAAAACACGTTGCTTATGGTCGTTATTTAGATTTTATTGAAAATGTTAGCCTTAACTTCAAAGATATTGCTATAGCTGGAGACTTTAACAGTGACCTGCATACTGAAAACAAATTTTAATTAGCATTGGCAAATCTGGATATTTTTCCGGCAAACACTTCATCTCCCACATACTACACCGAAACATACAGCACACTCTTTGATATATTCCTGTTGACACCCTGGGAGTGTGTCTGTGCAAACGGACAAATTAATTTTCTACAGACAAATATAAAACTGGTATTTGAATAGTATGTATCGCTCTGAAACAAATTTTACAACAATTGTAAACGACCATAGTTCAACAATTATATTAAGAATCTTCCTCAAAACTGCAACAAGACTTATCGAAACTGGAAATGTTTGAAGTGTGTAGCAATATACCCCGTTTTCAAAGCTCATAGAAAAGAAGCCGCCATTAAATTCCAAAAGCTGAAACACTATGAATACCGGTTAGGGACTGCAATAGCTTCCAAAAAACGTGGAGTTATGTATATTCGTGAAATAGAAGTTGGAAATAAAAGTGATTCCTTTTTCGATAATATTAACGTAAAAGATTTGAATGCGCAGTTTGTACAAATATCTGACTGTAACAATAATATATATTGGGAAAGCTAAAGCGAATATAACAATGATAAGGTACCTGTTTTCGCATTAACAAATGTTGATGATTGTACAGTTGTCCAATCCGCCCTCAGCGGCAAGTCTATTTCCATTGACCTAGATGGCATTCATTCTAAATTATTCAAATGTATACTTGGCGGCCGCAATAACCGAGTGGTTAGCATTGCGTACTACAATTCGGAAGACCTGGGTTCGAGCCCTGGTTCGAGCTACATCCAACATTATACAAAATAAATTTGTGTAATTGCGGATACCCCTCGGAAGGGAATGTCAAGACCTCCGAGTGTATTTCTGGCATGAAATAAAAGCTCCTCATAAAAATCCATCGACCGTTCGTAGGCGGCTTAGAATAAATTGTAGGTTCCTCCATTTGTTGGTAAAAACATCAAGAGAGGCAGAACCACAAATTGGAGGAGGAGCTCGGCCGAAGATGGCTTCAGCGGGCACCAAGCGCCATATATATATATATATATATGGTTCCATTCACCATATTGACCACATCTGTTTTTCCTCATTTTTTAAAAGTTGGATAAAATCATTTTAATAAAGAAATCCAATGGAAGCTTCAGACCAATCGCAATACTACATTTCCTATCTAAAGCACTTGAGCGCATTATGCACGCTCAAACAAACTCTTTTCTAAGTCGAAACCTGCTGGTGATAGGTACCAATCCGGCTTTAGAACCAACAGAAGCTGTATAACGGCGTTAATTAGGTTTTCGTACGACATCAGACTCAACATTGACAACAACCGTGTAAAATTATTACCACTTTTGGATCATTCCATAGCTTTCGACACTGTTAATCACGAACTGAAACTTATAAATTATAAAATTATATTTCAATGCCTGTTCACTTACAAATAAGTAAAGTGTTCCTCATGGATCTTTTCTTGGACATTTGTTATTTGTATTATGAGTTAACGATCTTAAAAATGTTTTAAAATACTGTAGCATTAATTTATATACTTATTTCAATTATGTATCAGTTGCTCTATTGCATCCGTCAATGACTGCATTAATGACCGCAATACTGATTTAGATCACCCTAGAAAGGGGGCCATTAAAAATTCGGCTGCTTTTGGCAAAATTATTTCTGTTATCAACCCTATTGTATGTGTGTGGACTGTATGCCAGTTGTGACAGTATGTGCAGTAGAAAACTTAATGTCGTTCTCAATAACGTTGGCAGATACCTTAATGGTGTGAAAAGTCAGGAGCACATATGCAATTGTTTTTATCTTAAAATTATTTTCCGTAAAATTCGAAATTTTTTAAAGTTAAAGTGCCTAAGCCTACTTAACAAAGTCTTAAACTCACAGGAGTCTACATAGATTCTGGAACGAATTCAATTCAATAGATCGGTCCGAATACTTAAATAACTTATCATGAAATACAGTTGCATTGTATCTGAACGTCAGTTCTTTGTTTTTGTTGTTCGTCTTTTGAACGCTCGCCCACAAAATTTAAAACCATTCACAATACATTGCGATGTAAATCAAACTTTTACTTTCTTTGCGCAATAAAGTGCTAATCACCCAGCAAACAAACCACTTAACGTATTCCGTAACGCATAAGAATAATTATCAGCTGACAGTAAACACTAGAACAAAACAATTTAGATTCTCTTTGTATGTTAAAAGAAGAAAGCGATACATCATTGTTGACATTTTGTGGAGGTAAAATATCGTATGCATCCCCACTCATTTGTAATTTAAAAAGTTATCAGAATATTTGGCCGACTGTCAAATGTCAACTGCAATATTCAGTGTAAAATTAAAAGCAAAGTTCTGCGGAAATTTTTTTCACTTTGTTCAATTTAAAGGAAAGAAAACTTTAAATGAGGAATGGCTTATACAAAGCAATATTCACCACGTTTGAATAAATACGTTTAAAATAGCCTTTAGAAATTCACTGCTGTTGGCGTACGTCTGTGTTGAGAAATTAAAAAATATTGTTGCATTTCTTATTTTAAAGAATATCAATTTTTAAATGGATAAGATGCAACTGTTTCAGCGAAATTATGGAGAAATATACCAGGTATGTACGCATATGTTAAATATTACTTTGTCACATAAAAATAGTTGTAAGGCATTCGTTTCCGTATACTTATATATTTTGTTATATACCGCATATTTATAGCGGATTGAAATGAGTCAAATATATAAGAATATAATGGAAAATAAGCAATAAGCAGAGAAATCAGAATATAGACAAGATGCAATTACGGATCAGAGTGGAAAATGTCAAGAAGCCCGATTACTCGTCTCACTTAATCGTACCACACTCCTCATATGATTCGCTTCAAATTGCTGTAAACTTAACAGAATTGAGCGAAACAGTATGTTACGATGTAAATACCTAACAGGAATAAAAATGATAAAAATTTCGCAAATTTTGCCGACTGTATTTTGCTTTGGCATTTCAACGCTTATCTCAATATTGTACGAAAATGAGATATTGGCTTCACCGCATTCAGCAGGTTAAAATATATTTGGAATCAATATATCAAGCTGGTATCTTTTTTATAACAGGAATTATGAACTAAAAACCTACTGAGTTTCATAAGGAGATGTACATATTTGAAAATGAAATTTTAAACTATTCTCCTGAAAACTTTAAAAAATGGACTTACGTATATCATTACATAATTTTATGCAATACTGTGCTTTCTTCGTAAATAAACAGATTTCCATACGATATACAAATAAAATATTTTATTGACCATGCACATATGTATGTAAAAATAGTATATGTATATATATTAACATATGTCCGTATTATTTCTATGCAAAGATATAAGATATCTGTATTCAAACATACATGTGTTCATATAAAGATGTACGTATATACAAGTATATGCATATGTACATACATACGAACATCCAACATTGCAAACATTTCCATTCATAAACTCATGCGCCTACAATAAAGCGAAATGCGTTCATTCATATAGACAATCGAGCACATTAGCTCGCTTTCCTGTCTCAACATTTGCTTCTTCTCGAATGTCTAAAAGTTAATATTGTAGGGAAGACTAAATTCGGGTGGAACCGAACGTTAGATATTTCGTACTTTCAGAGACATTTTACATCGTATTGCTAAATTTTCTGTTCGCCTATTACCTCATATTACCCAGCAAGCTGAAAGTGACGAGGATGCTAAAATTCTAAAATTTGAAATTGCCAAAATCACAAAAGCGATTCAAGTCAGACAAATTATTCAGTCCTATTCTGCATTACGACTCGAATCGAAATTCTATGTATTCTGCAATTCGATCGTAGCTACGTTTTTGTAAGTTCGATTGTATATTTTCGTGTACTTAAATAATATAATTTTAACAAAAATGTAAGTAAAACGTGATTTTGATAATTGGAGAAGTCATAACGATATATTTTTTTTAGTTTTATGAACTTAATGGCACTTTTTGATACAACATAAGAGCAACATGAAAAATTAAAGAGTTTTGAAATAACGTTGCCAAAATACAGTTGATCCATCAGTAAAAGACTCCATGATTTCGAGAAAATTGTGTAATGACACACGAGAAAAATGTGTGACACATTCCTATGTTATAAACTGCACCAATTTTGTTTTGGTAACAGCCTTCCGCGAAAAATCGCAAATCAGCTACTACTCGTTTAGGTGATGATAACCATGTCAAAGCACTTGATTGACTTTCTTGTGAAAAAATATCCAGAACATACTTGAAAGTATCTTTATTAAGTTTGAAGTTTTTTTTGAATCTAAATAACGAAATTTATAAAAGATTACCAATTACAATCTCAATTTCTAAAAATTCATTATTGTTGTTGTTGTTGTTATAGCGGCAAGCCCAGTCCCGTTTAGGGTCAGGCAAGTTTAGTTTTAGTTACCGAGGTCATCTAACGATGGAAACGTGCTGTTTCGACGGGGTCGGACCAAAGGGAGAGGGATGTTAGATGAGTCGGGTTAAGTGGGCATGCAAAGAGGTGGTTAGATGTGTTAGATATGTCAGGGTCGAGTCTGGATAGGTAGGAGTTAAGCCTACTACAATATCCAGATCTTAATTGTGCTAGGTTTACGCGGGTCTCACGAGGTAACTCGAGCTCTTGTTCTGCGATGGGTGGTGGTTTGACTCCGAGAACACCATTCACTGGAAGAGAGTTCAAGAAGGTGTTGACGGACTCTCGGTGAATGGTGTTGATGGCCTGTCTGTACGCCGTCCTGTCCATCGGGTCTTGTCTGTATTGCTGTATGTCGTCGCGGTATTCAAGTACTCCCTTTCTGATGTGCCTAGGTGGTGGTTCAGCTTCCAGTAGGTTCCTGTTGGGATGATCCATGCGGTAGCACCCTAGCAGGTACTGCTTACACAGCATAACCTTATGCTCCTTAACTGGGAGCATAGATGCTTCACTGTATAAGTGGTGCTCCGGCGCCATCAGGAGGTTTCCCGTCGCGGTCCGAAGGGCGGTGTTCTGACAGGTCTGTAGCTTCTTCAACTGCGTCGTGCTAGTCCCCGGCGTCCAAATCGGTGCAGCATAGTTTACGACCGGCCGGCCAATTGCCTTGTACGTTGCCAGCAACGTTTCTTTGTCTTTCCCCCAGGTGCTACCGGCTAGCGATTTGAGGATTTTGTTGCGGCTCTGTACTTTGGTGGCAATTGCAGTCGTATGCGGAGTGAAGGAGTGCAGGCTATCAAATGTTCCTCCCAGTAACTTTGGGTTGTTCGTGGTCGGAATTTTTACGCCATCCACCTTCACATCGAGTTCTAGCCGGTACTCCTTCGTCCAGCTGGTGAAAAGGGTGGCAGAGGATTTCGCAGGTTGTAGATGTAGATGTCGTGCAGTGAAGAAGTTGGAAAGGTCGGCGAGGTAGCTGTTTACTGAAGAACAAAGACTATCAATATCCTGGCCAGACGCCAAAATCGAGCAGTCATCAGCGTATGAGTTCAGCGAGACACCCTCAGGTGGTGGAGGGAGCCTCGAGATGTAAAAATTAAACAGCATTTGGGAGAGGACACCACCCTGCGGAACCCCTTGTTTAATTTTCCGTAGCTTAGATGTTTGACCTCGAAACTCAACCGATGATCGTCGACCACTCAGGTAGTTCATGGTCCACCTCTTCAACCTAGGCGGTAATGAGGAATCCTCAATGTGCGATAGTAGCACTGAATGATGCACTGTGTCGAAAGCATTCGCCAGGTCCAGTGCTACTAGGACAGTTCGCGCACAGGGGCGATTTTGGTTGAGGTCATGAATTATCTGGGTGTTTATGGCGTTAAGTGCAGTTGTGGTGCTGTGTACTTTTCGGAAGCCGTGCTGATGTGTAGCTGGGCTCAGATGGTGTGTGAGGGACGGGAGCAGCAAGGCCTCAATTGTCTTCGCTACTGGGGAAAGGAGGGATATCGGACGATAAGACTCTCCTTTATTTGCGGGTTTCCCAGGCTTTAGTAGCGGGACCACTCTACCCAGTTTCCACACGTCGGGTATAGTTAGGGTGGTCAGGGACAGATTGAGAAGCTTGGTGAGATATTCTGCTCCCGCTGGGCCCAAATGTTTTAGCATCAGCATGCTTATTCCATCGGAGCCGATGGATTTGGAGGCTTTCGCCTTCCCGATAGCCCCCTGAACCTCTTCCCTGGAGAAATCAAGCGTCGCGCTGGTTATTCATCGTTTCGTTTTGTCGACCGAAGGGTGCAGTGTAAAAAGCCGACTAAAATAGCTCGCGCACCTCTTCGGGTCCGACGAGGCGTGATCACCGAATGAAATTTCCACCCGATCATCACGTCTCGTCGGATTTGACAACGATTTGACAGTGGCCCAGAGCTTGGTCACCCCAGAGGAGAGATTGCAGGATCTTAAGTGCTCCTCCCACTTGTCCCGCTTGTGGATGTTTACCTTGTTCTGATACGGGGATCGCCGGGATCGGCCAGGCGTAATGTGTCGCGCCTTGTCGCTAAAACCGCCGCTTCGGTGGGGAAATTAGGGCGGATTTCCGCGATTCGACCTGCAGACACGACAATTTTGCGGAAGATCTTTTCTGCAGGGAGGACGTTGGTGGGAGTGGGGAGAGCACTGAAGGCGTTCTCAGTAAATTCCGTGAAGCCGGGCCAGTTAGCTTTATTAAAGTTAACAAATGTCCGGTGGTCCACGGAAACGAAGTCGGGAGGCCTGTCAATCGAGATGACTATGACCAAATGGTCCGATGCGAGTGTAAGCATAGGTCGCCAATCTATGTCAGGCGAGCTATGGCAGTTGCCCACAATCCTGGTGGGAGCTTCGTCATTGATTGTGCAGAATGTCGAATCGTCTATCTGTTCCGCCAGCTCCATTCCTCGACGATCATTTGACAGGCAGGAATGCCAAAGATCGTGGTGCGCGTTAAAGTCGCCCAAAACCAAACGGTTTTCGCCTCTGAGTAGCGCACCTATATCAGGACGGTATCCAACTGAGCAACTTGTAACGGGAGGAATGTATATATTAAATATTTCGAGCTCGACACCGCCTGACCGGATAGCTATGCCCTGACATTCTAGGGTAGTATCCCTGCGGTCGATGTCGCCGTCGATAAGACGAAACTGCGGTGTTGTGTAAAATGAAGACCAAGCCTCCACCATGATCTCGCTCGCGATCTTTTCTTATTATGTTATAGCCTGCCCGGCTCAGAAGATCTGAGCGGGCGCTCAGTTTGGTCTCTTGGATCGCAGCTATTGGCAGGCGTTCCCGGCTCATATAGTCAACTATCTCATCGATCTTTTCTTGGAGTCCGTTGTAGTTAAATTGTACGAGTCTAAAGTGTCTCGGGGGAACGTTCGTAACACGCGGGGTGAGGGAGTTGTGCGTGGATCTTGTCTGTTGCAGCCGTGTAACCCGCTGTGGTAGTTGCCGCACATTGGTGGTAGTTGGCGGCTGCGTAGTGTTTACAGGCGGGGGCAGACTCCTACAGCATGGGGCAACGAATGCACAAATCCACTCACGAGTGGTGCGCAGATCAGATCACGACCGAAAGTACAAGAATTGTATTTGACTGATATCACGTTCCGCCGTACTATGGTCTGACACACGGAGCAGACTGTGCAGGGTACTAAGAGCTGCTGATTAGCCCCCGCACGGGATGTGGAGCTGGATGGGGGTGTGGGAGGGTTGGGGGAAGATGATTGGGAGTCATGCTGCGGGGAGCACCGATGGGCCGTGGAGGCCTGGGGAGAGTTACCCAAGGTGGGTAAGTGTGCAGAAGGCACTGCCGTGTGGGCCAGAGGCGCAGCTGGGCGCTGGCATCATGGGGCCACGTAACTCGTGGTCCACTCCCTATGAATCTTAAGCCCTGAACAAGTCTTAAGATGACTCCAACCATTGCACTGGTTGCATCTAACCGAGGTGGAGGAATGGTGGAGTCGTCTTTGGCACACGCAGCAGAAATAATCCTTCGGACCAGGATTGGTTTCTACACCAGCCCCGATGAGAAGGATTGGGAGCAGGCCTGCTGCGAGACGTTGCTCCGTTGATGCATTAAAACTAAAATTACCTGATGACCTAAACGGGGTTAGGTCGCCGAAAGGGTGACAGCCCTTGGCCGGATAAAATCCGGGTCAACTCCGGTGCGTAGAACCGGCTGTCGTGGGAGTCGAAAAATTCATTACTCATCTGAAATGGATGCCACTTGATCTTTGATCTTTTATATATATATAAAAGCATGTAAATAGACATACATATGTACGGAAATTTAGATAAATACTTGTATGTACAAAGTAGTACTGATAACAATTAATATGATTTTATGCACTGAATATTCATAATATGCATAACGAATCGACATTACATGTTGTATGTATGTA
Source organism: Neoceratitis asiatica (assembly GCA_030068015.2). Lineage (NCBI taxonomy): Eukaryota > Metazoa > Arthropoda > Insecta > Diptera > Tephritidae > Neoceratitis > Neoceratitis asiatica. The sequence goes on from CM061527.1 coordinate 53,353,998, forward strand.
TGTATATAGATATATATGTTTATACATATATATGTCGAATAGTTCATCAGCGTGTCGGGTTATATACAAAAGGTAACTTAACACTTTTTTTTGTAAAAGAAAGTTAAATATATCATTCGTATTAAAAATATATATATTAAAAAAATGGTAAAATGTTATCAATAATTAATTGTTGATTACAAAAATAAAATCAATTTGGTCGTTAACATACATATGTATGTGATAATAGAAAATAAAAACGGGCTGTTAATTTACCTTTGCATACATTTTAATTCTCTGGTGTGTTTAAATACGATCAATTCTGTTAACTTCCTATATCGAGGTGAAACAAAAATTTAATACAAGAAGGAAATGACGATTACATGAGAAAAAATTTCTCTGTCAGAAATGTCAAATACGCTGGCTTTGCACCTTCTCTACATTCTACATTCTCTGCAATGTCTGCAATAAGCAAACGTCAAGTTGCTATTTGTAAGTTGTGAAGTTGTGCTATTTGTAACTTTTAATTTTCATTGGTTTTTGATTTAATTTAATAAAAATGAATCTAAATTCAGTGTTATTGAATATATTTCGGAGCATTTTAAAGTTAAATGTTACAGATATTCTGTGTTTTAAACACTAAATAATTCTATATAAGTGAATTTTGGTATTCATTTCCTCTAATACTTGCCGAATCACTAGTTGTTTTTATACAATTCAATTGTTTTTTTTTTTTCTTGTACATTTGTTTTGTTTGCGCATTCTCTTTTGTTTGCATTTATTTGTCACAGCTGTTTGCGTTCTGTTTGTTAATTGCCAGCTGATTTCAGGTAGCCTCAAATTGTGTTAGTACTTTGGTTTTATATTTTTATATTATTTATATTTTTGCTCTCTTCAAGATGTTTCGTCTGTCCAAAAATGGATTCTCCCAACTTGGAAAAGAATTGTCCGCATTGAAGAATAAATTCAAGGAATATGAAGCCATGTCCATAAATTTCAAATGTTTGGACTCTGTAAAATGTATGGATGATATTCGTCACAATTGAATTAATTAATCTTGCGCCCCCGTGTCCCCCTACTAAACCCATTACTGCCATTTCTGCCATTGCCAATGAATCTGGAATTGCTTCACCAACTTCTGAGATGCCATCTACGTCTAATGGTATTAAACTGTCCACTACCATTTCAAATAAAAATCCTAAACCTTTGAACGAAAACTCAAACCTTGTTGTTAAACCCCAACAACCATTTTCTGAGGCAACTTCGAGGAAGTTAGTCGTAGTCCCTGCAATGAGATATGTCTTTACGTTTCATCTAAAATTGAAACTGACAATTTTGTTATTAGAAAATTTAATTTCACATACGAACGGAATATTTCATCATTCAAAACTGATTTCAATTTGGAACATTTTGAAGCGATGCTAAATAGTTCTTTTTGGCCTTCTGGAGTTTTTGTTCGTGAACCTGCTTTAAGTTTTTACTATTAAAACGTCAGAGGTTTGAATACTAAGATAACTAACTTATATCTTAAAACTCTCGAAAATAATTATGATGTAATTTCTTTTACTGAAACCTGGCTTAAACCTCATTTTTTCAACTCGGAGATTCTTCCAACTAATTATCAAATTTTTAGAAAAGACCGTGAAAACAGAGTCGGTGATGGAGTACTTTGTGAGGAGGTAGCCTTGCTTATGTGGAACCAGTTGAATTTAAATGTATTCGAGTACATGTTTGAAGAGGTTATATATATTTGGTTCTCTGTTATATTCCACCTCAATCGGACCTGTCTGTATATATACATGTCTCGCTTTTGAAATCAATTAACGTAATGATGAAAGATACTGGTTCAGTGGTTGTTTTCGGCGATTTATATCTTCCATGTGTGTCATGGAATAAATTTGACGGTGACATTGTACTGTGGCGAGAATGCGAAGCGGATGTCAGATAAAAGAGAGAAGCCGGTAACTGACATTTTCTAGAGCGTAAAACGAAACCATTCGTTATCGAGAACGATTCGATCATTCCAGGCTTTCGTCGCGAAATAAGGGTATATAAGGGCGACACACAGCTGCAAAGCTAATTAGTCGTAAAGTGAACGCGTTGGTGATAACAATACAGTGAAGTAATAAAAATAAAACATTGTGTAAGTTTGTAATTCAAGTAATTGTAAACAGTGAAGTGAATTGTAATTAAATTGTGAATTATTTTGTAATAAAAGGGCATTTAATAAATTCTTTGTAAAATAAGGAACTACGAACATAGTTGGTGACTTTTATTTAACAATCCAGTGATCGTACCCGAAGGATTTGGGAAATCATTGATTCAGCAAAATCGTAACAGTACCTTACTCCTCAAGAGCATCTTTCAATGAATTTTTAGAAGAGATGACTTACCGCAGACTAAATCAAATGAATCTATTTAAAATAAGTCTGGCAATATCCTTGATCTCATTTTCATTGATAATGCAACTAAGGCACTTGTAGAAAAAAGCACTCCTCTAGTTACGCCAGAGGACGTTTAACACCCTGCTCTTGCTATAAATTACGAAACTATATGTGGTCATGTTTTAATAACTGATAAAATCGATTCGAATACTGAATTTGAATGAGAATAATGATCACGCATTTTTACATAACTGTATTAGAATTATTTGAAAAATTTGTTCCTAAACGCATTTATGTTTATAGGGAACCTGCTCAACCGTGGTACACTAACGAACTTAGAGTTTTGAAAAATAAAACAACACGATATTTCAAGCTTTATATAAGTACAGTTATGCACTCACTTTATTTAAAATACTCAATTTTGCAAAAATATTATAATACTATGACGTTTCAAAATAACGTTTCTAGTTATAGACAATTTCCAATTGGTTCGCTAAATCTAATTATTCTTCTAGTATTCAAGTAAACTAATATTACCTTTACAAATTATGTTCGAGTAACTTAGTCCATACACCTACAATATCGTCCTACGATGTATTTCTCTATCTAAAGTAATTAAAAAAGTCATGCACATATGGTCCTGACCAAATACCTTCTTGGTTTCTTGTAAATTGTGCTGAGTATATTTTCGAACCTTAGACTCATTTATTCAATTTATCACTTAAAAAGAGTATTTTTTCATCTGTACGGAAAGAATCTTTTATTACACCCCTTCATAAAAATGGAAGCAGATCTTTAGTAGAAAATAACCGAGGTATAGCTAAACTATCTGCGATTCTTAAATTATTTGAATCACTTATCACTGATCATTTGACTCATTCAATCTCTTCATTTATATCACACTCCCAACATGGATTTGTTAAAGGAAAATCTACAACCACAAATTTACTTGAGTTCACTTCTTATATCATCAATGCGTTCAGAGCTGTCGTAATATAAATATACCGACTTTATCAAAGCTTTTGATAAAGTGTGTTGCTAATCAAGAAACTTGACTTAATGGGTTTCCAACCAAAATTATTACAATGGACCTCCTCATATCTGTATGCCGAACTCGAAGAGTAATGTTAAAAAATTCCATTTCAGATACCGTTAATGTTTAATCAGGAGTACCTCAGTGATGTAAAACTTTATAAATCGAACACTTCGTTAAATGAAGGTATCTTACTACAAACAGACATAAACAGCATGGTCGAATGGTGTAAAATAAATCGGATGCCTCTAAATCTCAAAAAATGCCAAGTTATGTGTTTCTCCTGAAGAACCATACAGACAATCACTTACACTATAGCTAATTACAATTTGGAACAGGTTCACAGTTTTATTGACCTGGGGATCACTGTGGACCATAAATTGAATTTCACACATCACATTGGTGTGATAGTCAACAAAGCCCAAGGTATCTTGGTTTTTTTAAAACGGTGGTCAAAAGAGTATAACCATCATTATGTTACTAAAGTTTTGTATACGACATTAGTAATTCCTATTCTGGAACCTCATTCGGTAATTTGGAACCCAATGTATCAAATCTACTCAATTTGCCTCAGTACAATCTTCCTCCTTATAATAGTCGTCTGAAACTTATCAATCTGCATACGCTGGACAGTCGCCGGGAAATGGTTGATGTAATTTTCATGGTTAAAATAATAACATTCTCAATTTCTAGTCCCCTCATTCTCTCTGAAATAAAAATTAATGTTTCGCTCAGAATGTCCAGGCATTTTTTCTGTAAATTCGAATTTCACGAGCCTTTGCATTGTTTGTGTCTTGATTTCAATCCTCATTCAAGTCCATTTGACATATCTGACTACTACTGTGTCGACTTCTAACTAACCACTAAATAACATTTTATATTTGAATTAAGCTATTCTTAACAATCAGCTGATGAATTTTCGTTATGTAGTTGAACTTTTTGAGTTCTCGACACTAAGCAAGCCCCTGCCTATCGCAACTTCATATACCGATTCATGAAAAACAAAACAAGTTCCGTACCTGATACGGATGCGCCCCTCGTGCGGATGGGCGGGAGGTAGGTAAACCATAATAATATACAAGTATATGCGAAGAAAGAGAATGACTACGACTTCAAAATAAGAAATTTGGGGAATAAAAAGGACTGAACTAGTTTAAGTTTCGTGCTAAATGGTAGATAACCACATGTGTGCCTTATATTTATTAATGTCAAATTTATTTTTATTAACTATTAAACCTTCCCCAAAACCAATGGGACGAGAGAGGTATTTCTTATGGATAAAAGACCTGTGATCTATTTTATAGGCGCTTATAAAATTTTGCGCTTAGCATTCCATATAAATTTTAAGCGCAGACACATACATATGCGCGTAAAAAGAACACACCTAATGTCATTAATAAATAAACCCCTTTTTTTCAATGTTGATAGGCCTAACGTCTTTGGAAAAAGCTAAAAGAATTACCTTTAACAACCAGGATTACATTAGCCGTCTTCTATTGATTTGTAAGAGTAGAGGAAGTGATTGCGTGACTAAATATGTGTGTAAGCATAGGAAGCACATTCGGTACTATTATTTTAAAAAAACATAAACTCAGACTATCCTTTTTAATTGCATTCGATTTTATACTGAAAGCGCAGTTTAATATTCCCTTCAGTAGCCAGACCAAATCAAAATTCATACATTATTATACTGCTGAATACATACTTATTCCAAGGAAGTATGAGTATGAGTTAGTAATAAATAAGCGTCGCTTGCGGAGAGAATGGTTAGCATATCACTCTTCTGCCGCAAAGCTCGACGAACATGGCTAAATCGGCTCGTCTTTTTTAACATATAATATAAATTTTAAGGCGCTTATCTCTTCTTCCTCTAGTACTTACTTACTTCTGAAGACAATGTACCACTTAATGCTTATGAAAGGTATATAATGTGAACCTCTCCGAGTATATTTCTGATATGAATTAAGGGGTTTCCCACAAAAATCCATCAGCCATTTGGAGACGGCTAAGAATAAACCATGCTCCATTTATTTTCGTAAAAGTTTCATTCTTCTCAGAAATTTAACCTTTGACATAAAATAATTATTTGAATTATTTACGAAAAATTGGTTTGCATGATAGTTTTTAGATGGTTTATGAAGAATAAACGTGCCCCGAAAGCTCAATATGCTAATTAAAAAGGAGCATAGGCTATACGTACATAGATATCAGTTCTATGTGAGTTCATTTGAAACCTTGGGCGCTTCTCGAAAATAATAAAATATTCAATTTAAACTTATATAAGGAAGGTAAATTTACATATGTGGAACAGAGAGAGATAATTTTCATATTCGTTTGTTTGACAGAACTTCTTTTGATGCCATTTACATAGGTAGTTTGAAAATTAATATTAAAATTGTAATTAAAGAAGCTGAAGCGAAATTCTTGCTGATTGCGGATTGACTTCTGAATGCCAGTCTTCGGCACGAATTACAAGCATATTTTCCTTTTATTTTTACATGTAAAAACTACATACATATATGTACATACAAAATAAATTATGAATTATAAAAATTCAAAATTTGTGTTGACAATTTAAAATATTTGAAGAGCACAGCTACATATATATTTTCTAATGACGTGATTGCATAAGTGCAAGAAGGATGTAATATCACACGTATAAGATGAAAGTGGGTAAAATCTGCACTCTCTTTAATAGAAATGTCTATGCTGTTACCCAGTTTTTTATCCAGTTTTGAACAAACATTTGCTCAAATTATCTAGTTTTTTACCCAGTTTCGGCTGGCAGGGATAGATGCTTGTTCATTGCTCAACTGTCAATGTATTGAACAGTTCGATCTACAGAAGAAAAATGTTGAATTTGTTCTGGTCAAAATTTCTTTAGAATTTCAACGGGGAGAGAATATTGAACTGATATACCTTTTGTCGTTCAACTGCTCGGGCCCTTGAGAATGATACAAATAAATATAGAATTATATTAAGTATATGTGATCGTAAATAGGTTCAAAGCTGCAATAAACTAGTCGTTGGACTTACACAACAAATAAATATGGAATTATATTAAGTATATGTGATCGTAAATAGGTTCAAAGCTGCAATAAACTAGTCGTTGGACTTACAAATTTCTTATCGAATTTATACAAATGACAATTAATGACAATTATAAACTTTAGACTACTTTTTCCGAATCAGTTTCATTTTCAACTCATTTTCAACCGTTATTTCAAAAATGTCAATATACTTTTGAGTGAACTAGAGCCTGCTACAAAATGTTATTTAGAAATAAATAATGACAAACGAAATGAAACAGGGATACCGACTCTTGATTTTTTAACTTTTTACTATTATTCAGCATAATCCCTTCAAACCTCCAGTCAAAAAGCAAAAGAAATTTTATTGCTTGTCTAAGGTAGCCGATATAGCGAAATTAGATCGAGAAGCTGTATACGTTCCTCACCTTTTCTTATTACAGATATGGGCAGATGCGATTGTATGTTAAGCTCGTGTGAAAGAAAAGGAACAACATAATTTATATTGATATTTTAGAAATTGGCATTATTATTCACTTTTATTATTTTCTATTCCATTTAACCAAAATGCATATTATAATTATCTGAAAAATCGTGTTAGCATTTGATAATATCATTCCGCTGACGGCGCTGATTGCATAAACGAAGATAAATTTCTTTCTTTCGTATTTAAGAAAATTATAAACTCCATCAGCAATTAGAGATAATAACTGCAATTTGATAGGAAAATTTCAAATTTCAAAACTCGACAATAACCTTTAGTTGTCCTTATTTTATTAAAACCACTGTATATTTGACAGAACAATTATTGTCGGTGATGCCTGTTATAAATATGCGTTGTTGTAATTATAATAGGCAAATCTGTTATCGAGTTTTGGGCGTTTAGTTATAAATATATCTATTGAGAAGAAAAAATATTTGTAACCACAACTAGTCATCGAAAATATTTGTACATTTCTGATATTTTTAAAGTTTGATAGTTTTTCAAAAAATTTTAAATAACTGAGTATTTGCTTTTGTCTTATTGCTTTATTAAACATTAAAGATCTAAGTTGCCTTTTTAAATTTAAAAAATAACACATAGTTGAAATTTTTGAATAAGAACATATTTTTTCTGGAATAAATATTTTATAATCTCCTAGTAAAACTTATATACATATGTACATATACACGGTATGGCATTACTGATTGAGAAAAGCTAAGCACAGAAAGTTACTTACTTATTTTGCACACGATAACAGAGGAAGATGCGTGTACTACTATTTTTCGTCTTATTGTATAGAATGAATTGATCGCACTTGTTCGAGCATATCCTATGAAGAGACTAATTGTACCTCTTTGTACCAAAACAAGTAGAAAGATTGATTAGTTGCCTTCTATATCCGGACGGGAAAGATAGAAGCCGATAACTGGTATGTTCTAGAACGTAAATCGAGAACATTTGTTATCGAGAACAATTCGATCATTCCAGGCGGCAGCTGCAAACAATCGTTCAGTATATCAGAACGAGACACAACAGCAGAATCAATCAGTCGTAAAATGAACGCGTTGGTGATAACACTACAGTAAAATAAAAATAGTACATTGTGAAAGTCGTAATATAAGTGAATATTGAATAAATTCTTCATAGAAACTGCAAACATAGTAACTGAGTAAGAAAAGAACATTGAGTAAAATCTTTAAAATCAAGAAACTGCAAACATAGTTGGTGACTTTTATTTAAAAATCCAGTGATCGGACTCCAAGTATTTGGGAAATCATCGGGGTTAACTTAGCTAAATCGTAACAAATTGGTGTCAGAAGTAGGATTGTTAAATAAATCCCACAGGATAATAATTGAGAAATGGTTAAGATTCAGGATTCCCTCCCTAGGGGGAATTGGCAAAGCGTGGATTATCTACAACAGGAAATAAGGCGGAGCAGCAATCATGGCTACGAAAAGCAATGGAAGTCGAAGGCATCGACTTGAGTCAATACGAATTCTGTCGCGAGGACGAAGATATATCCTTGAAAGAGTTAAAGCAGACATCAAGAAAGATTCAAAGAAAGGCTCTTAGCTCATCTACGGCTATTGACATGAACATGGCTCCGATTTCATAAAATCGTAATTCACACATATTTCTGAAATGAATGCCAGCATAACACAAAAGTTGAATGCACAAAGGGAGTAGATATCATCCTTAGAAGAAACAATCACACAAATACAGCAAAATTTTATGAAATACAATGCAGAACTTAAGGACAGAACAGAATCGAAGAACGGCAAGATAGAGGAGCTAATTGGAGCCAAAGTCAAAGCATTGGAAGGTCGTGTCCTGAATTTTCCGTTAAAAACACCATCCTTTGACGGCAAATTCCTTTCGAAGTCTTTAAGCTCTAGTTTGAAAAGACTGCTACAGCAAAGAACTGGAGCACAAAGGAAAAATACGCTGCACTATTCGTTGCGTGGGAAGGACCTGCTGCAGAAATTTTGCAGACTGAATATCAGAGAGATGATTACGACGCATTAAGGCGAGCCGTAGAAAAACACTATGGTAGCGAACGCAGGAGACAAATTTACCAGATGGAGTTCGAAAAGCGCGACCAAGGACGCAACGAATCTTTGCAGAAACATTCTTCGAAAATTGAGAGATTGGCTAATTTAGCCAATGGGGTCGCATCGGGTGAGTATCTCGAAAGGGTAAAATACAGGGGTTCATCAGCGGAATAAACAGCGAAAACAAAGCGCTGAGGAAGATGAACCATCAATTTCTCAGTCGTTAAGCTAAAACGAGCCAGTCTAAAGGGGCGTATGCTGCCTCCTGCAATTAAATGCCCATAATCTCCGTCTTGCAAATTGGTAAAAAACAAAACGAGCAACATTAAATTAATGAATATGTGGATGGACGAGAGCGAATATTAACAGTGGATACGGGCGCATCTCACTCCATCATTCGAACTGACCTGATCGCTAAATAAGTGAGACCATTACCTGGAGCAATATTGAAAACGGCGACTGGTGAGCATACCCATGTAGTGGGAGAAGTAACATGTGAGGTCATAATAGGGAATGTGACGGTGTTGCGCAGTTTTATAGTCGCGCAAATTGTAGATGAGGAGTAAACTTCTTGATGGATAAACGTATCAAGATCGACTTGGGTTGCCAAATTAAGGAGTATAAGAACATGGAAGTACCACTAAGCATTGGCTATAATTCCACATACGCAGCAAGGCAGTGAATTGATCCCACCACAGTCAGCAGTTGTTTGGGCAAATATTGATGGAGATTGTGGGACAAACAAATTGTGGGTTGTCGAAGCAGCACAAAGGAGTAAAGTACTAAAGTATTAAATGACTTCAGATCACCAGTAAAAATTCCTAGAGGAACTGTATTATGGCAATGTCAAGAAGTGGAAGCCATCATCAACTGCAATGGTTAATCTGAAATCGGCTGCATTGGCAGGAAGGACATGGATGAAGACATAAATGCAAGGACGCAAGGGTTAGAAGGCAAGTACAAGAATAAAGCCAGTCAATTTATCTGCAAATACTCCAACATATTCGACAAGGATGACAACAAACGAGGCAGGACCAATGTTGTGAAGCATTGTGTTGCTACTGGTGACGCTAGGCCCGTTCGTAAAGCTCCTCGAAGTGTTCCACTAGTCAAACGTGACGCTGTTAGCGAAATAATTAAAGAAATCAGTGAAAGCAGTATTATCGAACCATCGGAAGTCCATGGAACTCGCCGGTAGTACTTGTGAAGAAGAAAGATGCCAGTTGCGGTTTCGCGTGGACTATCGGAGACTAAATGATATGACAAGGAATGACAGTTATCCTTTGCCCAGGATGATTATACTCTAGACTGATTAACAGACACAGAATGGTTCTCAACACTCTACCTTAAGGGCGGTTATGGGCAAGTGGAAGTAAGTGAAGAAGACAAAGAGAAGTCTTTGGCGATTTACGGTAATGTCATTTGGAAGACTTGTTTGGTGTTTCTTGATGACATCATCGTATTGGGAAAAAGCTTTAAGGAACATGTGAATAATTTGGATTAGGCTTTTCAGAGAATAGCTGGCACTGGTCTTAAACTAAGTTCTAAGGAGTGCTTTTTATTTTTAGATTGGCCAAGTCCCACACATTTACACGAATTAAGAAGTTTTCTTGGGCTGTGTACTTACTATGGCCGATTCATTCCGAATCTAGCCAGCGTTGCGAATAGTCTCCATGAGCCCACTCAGAAAAATAGATCTTTCGAGTGGAAAACTGAACAAGAGAAGGTTTTCGAAGCTTTGAAAGAACTGCTATGCACTGTGCCTATGCTAACGAACCCAGTTCCAGGTGCAACATTTATTCTGGATACAGATGCGAGTGACTATGACATAGGAAGTGTACTATCGCAAGTGATTGATGGGCAGGAGAAAAAGTTGCCTATTGTAGCCGGTCTATTGGAAAACCAGGGCGGAACTACTGTGTAACTCGGAGAGAACTATTAGCGTTGGTGAATTGCATCAAACATTTCCACAAATATATGTATAGTCAACATTTCCGAGTTAGAGCGGATCATGCAGCGCTAAAGTGGCTACTACAGTTCAAGAATCCCGAAGGTGAGCAAGCTAGTGGATTGAGAGACTGCAAAGTTACAACTTCACAATCGAGCACTGCAAGGGAAATACGAACGGAAATACTGAATCTATGTCCCATTGATCATGTAATTTGGAATGTAAGTACTGCTCAAAAGCCGAGTGTAAGGAAGACATAATAGACGTCCGACTAATGACAATTACACGAGTAGAAGAGTGGGGTTGAAGCCCCTTAAGGAAATAAGGAATATCCGGACTAAAGAACAAATGGCAGCGGAAAGTCCCATCACAAAGGCTTACTGGGCACAATGGAACAGTTTAGAGTTGATATCTGGCTATATGAATGTGAAGATGGCCAGTGCTCTCGAAGACTAATAGTTGTTCAAGGGTTAAGAATTCCGGATGTTCTTAAAGAATTCCATAATGGTCCTACTGGAGGGCACCTAGGCATTACGAAAACGCTGTAGAAGATCTAGGAGCGGTTCTATAGCTTTGTTGTCGTCAATCTATTGCTGAGTGGATTGCTAACTGTAAGGAGTGCATAGCAGCTAATGAGCCAAAATCACGAAGTCATGGACAGATGAAGTAGTATAACTCAGGTGCACCATTTGAGCGGGTAGCCATGGATGTAGCCGGTCAATTCCCTATGAGCAAACAATTAAACAAATACGTTATTGTAGTTATGGACTACTTTTAGTAAGGTAGGTCTAAGGTCTACCCAATTTCAAACCAGGAAGCCAAAACAGTTGTGGATGCATTCACTCACAATTGGGTTACCAGATAGTGGGTATTCAAAAAACACGCAACACAGCTCTGCATCCTCAATCTGACGACATGGTAGAACAATTTAACCGAACTCTGGAAGAGCAATTGAGAAAGGTCGTGGACAAACATCAGAATGAATGGAATATCCACATACCGCTGTTCCTGAGGGGATATCGGCATGAAACAATGGGTCAAACACCTGCAAGGACACTCTTCGGTAGTGAACTTCGGTTGCCTAGCGATCTAAAATTTGGAATAAATGGTGATGCAAGAAGAAACAGGGAGAAAGAGTCTAGCGTCCTAGAGGAAGAGTTGAGAGAGCTACATGCTATTGTGAGACAGCGAACTCAAATTATGGGTGACACAATGAAGACCCTGTATGATACTGCAATGAACTCCGAAGGCTTCCAAAATGGAGATTTAGTGTTGCTGTACAATCCACAACGGAAGAAACGTTTGTCCCCTAAACTTCAATGCAATTGGGAAGGTCCCTACAAGATCATCAAACGACTAAATGACGAAGTGTATCGAATTCAGAATAGTATATTTGTATAGTAACAAATAAATATGCAATATATCAAATTCATCAATTTAATATAATTTTAATATCAATAGAAAACAATAACGTTAAATTAGTACAGTAGGACTGATATTCTTAAAGGTCGGTATGCAGCTCTAATGAAAAAACTCATACAATTCGTGGATGGAAAAATTTAGTAGGAACGGAAATTTGACAGATGATTTTCTACTGTGAACAGCTCTTTACATAGGAAGAAGATATGCAAACGTTAATAAACAAAACGAAAAACATGAGTGGAACGCGGTAAATATTTGTCGCTGATTATGTATACTAACGCTTTCCATTGCTAAAAATAAATAAAAGGTGTAGAAATTGATGAAAAAACTAAAAATATTACATAAATTGCTTTATAAGCTTGCTTTAATACGTTTGAAAATTTATCTTCTTCTTGTTTGTCGCGAAATATATGTGAGACTATTTATTTCTCTCGGAAACCTGTGTTGCCGGGCTTTCGTATTTATTTAAAAAATGGATTTTTTTCGTTCGAAGTGCGTATACTTCGTAAAAAAAAAATCACGTATCGTTTTTTTTTTTTGTACTTTTTTTATGTGGAGTTTTTGGTTTTCCTTAGAGCTGCATACTGACCTTATCGATGAAATTATTGTCTCATTGATTTACCAGGTTGATTATTTTTCATTTTTTCTTTCTAATTTTTAAGTTTATAGCGGAATAACATATTTAATAAATATTTTAATGCAAATTACAAGGGATTTATTCACTTTTTACATTCATACTTTTATTTCGTGAAAAATATTTTGATAATTTTTTCCTTTCAAATTTTTCAAGGCTATAACTATGTACTTCTTCTATCTGTAAGTATATTTGTCCGCGAGAAAGGTATGTACATAAACGTAAAATGTGAAAAAATCGCTTGTAATTTGTATGAAAAATTTATCAGCAAAAAAACAAGGCTTAATATGAATACTTTAATTAAAAACTAATTTCGTTTTTAATTTTCTAAAAAATAAAATTTAGGTGGCGTTGTTCTGATACGATGATATCTAATGTTTGATATTCATCAGCATCGTTATCATATTCTAATGGTTTAAGGCCACGACTTATGTATGCTTGATAATGTTCGATGATGAATTGAAAACTGAACTGAACTACAAATACCCAAACGTATACCAAGGTTACTATACAATAAAAGTGAAAGTATAATATATGAGTAGATTTTAAATTCATTCAAAACAGTTTAAGTATGCACACTTTCTCATCATCAAATTTTTGTGTTGACGGCGTCGTTGTTGTATCGATGCTTCTTCTGAACACGGAACTGTCTGAACAGCATTCTTTACAGCACCCTCAAGGGAAAAAGATTCACACACGTTGACAGTCGTTCTGTGTCAACTGTCTCAATCAAACTTATGGAAGCATCATGTCAATGAAAATTCATCCGTGATATTTTTCATAAAAACCGCCATTAATTAACACAGTTTTCCAAGTTCAACAGTTTGGAGTAAATAAAAGAACATCTACAGACTGCCTAATTTTTCTCTATAGTACATCCCATAAGTGCTCAATAGGGTTAAGATCAGGTGATTGTGGGGTGTATGCAGTCCCTGAAAATATTTATGGACCATATTGTCCATTGGGGTACCTACAAATATATTCTTCTGAGACAAATTTTGGACCAACTCATGTTTTTACACGAACTTTGTGCGTCACGACCATTCTTCCTGTTATACCGATCGATTTCACTACACGAACTTACAATTGCGCAATAAGTTCTATACTCGTATGCAGAAAATGTGAGAAAATGAAACGAGTCAGTTTCATTTCGATGTTGAGCTCTGCTGGTACGGAAGAGGCGTGCAGAATTTATTACCAATTCAAGAAAATACGTAGAACAAATACGCAAACTTATAGATATTATATATTTATTAACAATAAATTAGTAATATTAATATCAATTTTTATATATATATATAATTTACTAACTTTTCACCAAAGCAGATTGTATTCGAAACTAAAAAGTATGTTCGAATGTAATCTTTCGCATATACTCCAAAATACAATCCCTTGTAGGTACTCCATGGAGTACTCGGGTGTTATGCAGAGATGGATTATATGGTCCTGCCCTAGTACATCACAATGTTAATTGGACCATTTTTTGGTATGGATTGTGACAGATTTTGGATTACTCTATTGTCCGCGTGGATTATATATATCACGTGTGCACGGAGTACTCGCCTTATTTGCAGGGTTTGTTTAGGAATATTGTACAGCAACCAAACCTTAACAGTTTCTGCTCTTGGAAAATAAATTGCTAGAAATAAATATCACAAATTTTCCTACACCCGAACTTGCCATGCACCCCCACATCATACCACCTCAACCACCATGCTTTACCGTATGTACAAGATGATTTTGCTTTTCCAGCGCTGTTCCGCTTTTCCTCCGAATAATGTACGTTACTCTCATCTAAAAAAAATAACTTTATTCCAAAACTCTTGAGGCTTGTTTAAGCGCTCCTTCGCAAAGGTCATACGCTTGAGACGATTTACTCTCGACTCTCGTGCGACTCTGCCATGATGTCCGGTTCCGTTCAGAATTTCTTTTGGTATTTTAAGTCAATGTCTTTTGAAAGTTGGCTTGCTGTTAGACGTTTGTTAGACTACAAAAGGATGGTTAGGTTGCGCTCTTCTCTCTCCGTCAGTTTTCTTGGACGACCAGAACGTGAAGTTGTTTATTACTCTCTGAACAGGGGAGTACTGTCTCCCAACAGTTTTTGCGATTTCCCGATATCTTTTACCATTCTGCCACCTATAATTTTCCTTTAGCCAATTTCAATTTCATTTCCCTTTTGGTACATTGTCAAAAAAATAATGAGTTTCTTCTATATTTATGTATATACCTTTTAGCATTTAAAATTAAATTCATAATTTGTATTTTCAATGCAACAAAACATCGAGTTTAAAGTGAACGCACACTTTTTCTGCTCAATTTATTTAAGTAGCGGTACTACAATACCGTTACCTCGGAACAACGCAGCTCAAATTCTACAAAATTTTGCTGAAACATTATTCAAATAATTTTCTTCAAAATAAGTGAAAATAAAATAGTGATTATTTTAAAATGCATAGCTATTTTAGTTGAATACTTTAATACAGTGATTGAACGCAGACTTTTTCTGCCATGTGTATATAAATACATAATTACATAACATTTTGGTTGAAACAGCTTCAACGATTCTTATGAAGTTTTGAATGGATATTTAGTAGGTTTGAAATAGGACGTAAACTATTCTTCACACCGGTAGGTGGACTGACTAATTCGAAAAAATTGTATTTATGGTTCGATGTACTTGAAATTGGGTGCATACGCTGTTTATTCCTAAAATTAACGAACACTATATTTCTCTACGGTAATTAGACGAGGTACCGGCATATTCCAAAAAGTATACTATTGCTCGATATACTTGAAAGTAAGTGCATTACTAATTTTTACTTAGATTAGAAGGGACCATAGTTTTCTCTCCAGAAAGTTGACCAGTTTCCTATTCGACCTATTCGAAAATATCGTATATATTTCCATAGAAAGGTCAACTTAACATATTAATGAACAAGTGATTTCATCTTTAATCTAAAATAAATAATAAATGCAAATTTAAACATGATAACTACCAGTAGAAAGCAAATTCATCCGATTTCGTTTCAAATTAACAGCAGAAATTATTTATTTTCCGTTTCGAAGATTTTTGTTTATTTCTAAATACAGTCGAAATGCCTTCTATTTTGTTGCGTTGTTGATACCACTTTTTTGCCAATATTTTGGAAATAAAATTTTGACGGAATCTAACTTTTGCAGAAAGAATATTGTTCATAAAACTCCATCGAAATATTAAAAATATCTCAAAAATGAACCAATGTAACGTTTTTCAAATTTTTGTTTTCAAGGAAGTGGGCCTATTCTATTTGAAAAATTATATATATTAATGGTCACAGTTCGATTTATTTCAACTTTTAGGTAATACGTCAAAATGAAATAACTTTGGAGAGACCACAATTAATTCCAACTGGCCTCCGAATGGCCGATGGTTTCTTATGATCAGCTCTTATTTCATGCCAGAAATACAATTGGATGGCTCGACATTCCTTGCCGAGTGGTGACACCAATTGGAAAATTTAATGACTCGAATCCTAAATAAAATTTTATTTTTTATAATATAAATAAAATTTGTGATTAGTGATGTTGATTAGAGATAAATGAGCCTATTGTACTTGATTTAAATTTATTATACAGTAAAATATTCCAACGACTATTTCCGGTATAATAAAGTTGAATATATTTTGAGTAAAGGAATACTCTCATATTTTATCATAATATTTTATGAGTAAAAAAATACTTACCGCCAGAATGAATATCTAACTCTCCATCAATATTTAACAATTCATTTTGACCATGCCTTGCCATTTGAAGTTCCAGAATGTCCTCATAATGGTTTTCCAAGTTCATTTTATATTGTCTGCAAATAAAAAAAAAAGATAAACAATAATCTATTTTCTAGCTCGTAAATATAGTGCAATGTTTTATCCTATTTGTTACATTTGTTCTAGCCATGGCAAAAAGTAACAAATTTCCACGCCTTTTTTACCTACCTGGGATTTTTCACTCCGTAATATTACATTAATTGGCATGGAATTTTTTGTACATTCGTCTTTCACAATTTTAGTTAACTTATCTGTTAATCTTTAGTAATTGAAAACAAGTACATATCGTTGCTTGGCATGCAATACCGCGTATATGAGAATTTTTAAAATAGAATGAAAAAATGATTTTTAGCAACGCCGCTGCATTTTTTCTTGGCTGAACTATCGGTTTATTAGATTTATGTTAGAATGTTGCAAAAAATTAGTACGGTCTTTAGAAACAACAGTTTTTTTTATGCATACATGGGTCAAAACTGTAACCTGTAGCTCATTTATGTTTTATATGCGATACAAAAAAATTATATCTATGCAAGTAAATTTATTTATTAATTATTATATAATAAAATTTTTATTTCTCATGAAGAAATTTACATTAAAAACTTTAAGTATCAGCCGATATAAAAATCTTAAATTCTGCAAATATTCAAATATATTTTTAGATATTTTCAAGTACAATTTGCTAAGTATATACAATTTCTTTGCTTAACTTTTTTGGGTTTTATTATAAATTTTACGATTTATGAGTAATTTAGGACCCACAGATAAACAACATTATCACTTCTTATCAAAAATATTTTTTGTTATGAAGCTTCTTAGGTTTCGTTCATCTTTGTAATATTATTACAGTTTTGGCCTTTATGGATCCTGTAAATTTACATCGTTACTGCTGTCAGCGTCACTCTGAGTATTAATTCACTGATAAGGCTCCATCTCTTAGTATTAACATCTCTTAGTTAACACCTACATAGTTCCTAAAACACTTTCAAGAGGCATTCATATTTTCCTTTAATATGTCTTTCTCGATGTTTAACAAGAACATTAGTGATTATATCTGTTATGACAATCCATGCAATTAATTTGTTTTTATCGAAAGGTTTATCAAACAATATCTATCATCAATATTCTAATGTCTGGACCATTAAACTTACCTGTGAAATAAAAAAAGATTGAAAATACTTATTTTATTTTGTTAGCACTGAGTCGTGAAAACGTTCATCGTAAAGTATTAAAACCTTGTTCATCTATAGGAAGTGTTTTGACAAAACGTTTATATATACACAATATTCATATTAAATTTTATACATATACATAAATACAGATAGGAGCAGTTTATTACAAGAGACTTCTAAATAACATTAGCTGATCCAATAGCCAACTGGTCTCTATTTTCCAAGTTTAGTTTTTATATATTTATCACGTGGGTTCCATAAACAAATAAAGCACATGCTCTTCGTATATCCTCCTTGTAATCCATAAATAAGAGCAACAATTTTCATATCACAACATATATACAATTTATGACTTTCCTAAACTATCCAGTAGATATTTCACTGATTGGTATGATTCTTCTGTGCTCAAATTGTATACTATTAAAACGCTTGATTTCTTGACGTTATAGTACAATAAATAAAACTGCTTCCATACTTGTTTTTGAAGAGTCAATGAATAATCTCCATTTATGGGGAATATACTTTTTACACATTTCTAACACAAGTTTTGCGATACCCTTACAGTAAACGAATGTATTTTCTTCATTGACGAAGAAGCACAGGGTTAAAAATCATAATTTTTCAATGAAGCATCTATCATGAGTTTTAGGTAAAAATAAACTTGATAAACTAATTTCCTGACAGAAAAACCAATAGGATACCATAAATTTCCATAATAATATTTTCTTCAAATTTTTACAGTTTTCCTTTATAAAGGGTGCTTAAACTTTAAATTCGCATAATGTTCGCATGGAGGTGTAGACCTTCATTTAAATTTGGTTTCATCATATGCGGAGGCATGCAAGCAATTTTCTGTATACGATTTCATACGCGATATTATTTTGTATTTATTAAAAAAATAAACTTACATATTTAGTAAAATACATTTTGAAAATTAGTTATTAATATCTTTTTTTTTCAATTAAATACAATGGAGCTTTCTTCCATAAAATTGTATACATTAACACATACGCATACTTTTATATATATACATAAAACTGATCTTTATATTTAAATTTATTGTATTTGAGGTGTTGTTTTTTTTTTTTTGCTTTTATCTGCAAAAGTAACCATTACCGTAAGATTTGTATTGCCCATCAGTAAAGATTGAAAAATTATTATTATTTATTGCAAACGTAAAAGTGAAGCCTTTATTTCGCTTTCGAAATAAATTTACGTAATCATCATGGTATTACGATTTTAATTTTGCCTCCTGGAACGCCTTTCAGAGTTCGGCCGTTTGAAATAGCTGCACGACATCCAGGAGAAATTTTGGTGATGCAGTAAAATGAACGGCACTATACTAGTAATAGAAAACTTTGAATACTGGATGGCTTCCACGTGTAAAACATTTGAATTAAATTATAACTAACTTATAATTTTATTACACTACTGTATCTTTTTATATCTTTCATGCACATGAAATGGTATATTAACTTTGGTCCGAAGTATTTAAGCAAAAGAAGGAGAAGAGATATACCCACGAAAATGTATACTTTAATACTACAATAATATTGTGATATGATACTCTGGATACATAAAAATATCAATGAAAACTGTAAAAATTTCTACAAAAATAATAAAATTAATTGTAATATTATCTTTCAGTATTATTATTTGTGTATTTTGGATTTTAATATTAGCCTTGTTTTTTTTTACGCGAATATGTGTCTGCGCTTAAAATTTTTATAGAATGCTAAGCGCACAATTTTATGTGCGCCTATGAAATCGATGGTAATTCTCTTGAAGAATTTTTTTTAAGATACTCAAACATTTTTTCGTGGCAACAACTAATATATTTTTCAAATTGACGTTAGTTCCTTTATTAAATAAAACATTACAAGTTAACCTTTTACTAAATGTTTTTTTTTATATGTTTTATTGATGTACCAGAAAGCATCCGTTCTTAAAGCTTAAATTTTATCACAAATTAGTTTATTGAATAAAGCTAATTCGTATACATCTTATCCATTACCACCACATCGATTAACAAGTAAGCAAAGTACAATAAATTACAAATAAAATTTAGTTTTAACAACTAATTTGTTTATATATGTAGATATCATTAGGAATACTAAACGCTTAAAGTTAGCAATTTAATAAAAAAATATCATAAAGGATATTATAATAAATATCTTGAAGGACGTAGACAAAAAATATCTCCCATATGGGACAATTGCAGCAAATTAAGGGATAGCTAGCGCTGGTCTGATAAACTGCATAGATTGGCGACCTATGCTGACACTCGCATCAGACCATTTGCCCATAGTCATATCGATTGACAGGCCTCCCGACTTTGTTTTCATTAACCACCAGAAATTTGTTAACTTTAACAAAGCTAACTGGCCCGGCTTCACGGAATTTACTGAGAACGCCTTCAGTGCTCTCCCCACTCCGCGGTTTTCACACAGCACCCTTCGGTTGACAAAACGAAAATACGAGTAACCCGCCGTCTGCGCAAACTGCCGAACACCAGCGCGACGCTTGATTTCTCCAGAGAAGAGGTTCAGGGGGTTATCGAGAAGGCGACAGCCTCCAAATCCATCGGCCCCGACGGAATAAGCATGCTGATGTTAAAATATTTGGGCCCAGCGGGAGCAGAATATCTCACCAAGCTTCTCAATCTGTCCCTGACCACACTAATTATAATACCCGACGTGTGGAAACTGGGTAATCCTAAATCCTTTCTCTTTAAACACTTGGGGTAGTTCTGCTGTAACAAGTTTTTAGTTAGAAAGTTAGGTGGATAGATAACCTTAATGAGTAATTCTTAAGAATATTTTCTATCTCCTCTGCTACGGTTTTAATCCTGATATCTTTATGAATTGCGGAGTTTTTTTTACATACTAAGAGACCCTGCATATTGATTTTAAGATTTCAGACTGCATCCTTTGAATTCTATTTAGGCTAATTTTAGAATGAAAGCCCCAAAGTTGGGTTCCGTACGTCGAAGATGGCTTTATATTAAGATAGCATATTAAAAAGTAATATTTTGTTTTCTAGGCTTAGATTAAACTTAGAGCCTAAATCCACATCAAATTCGCGATTCGCAATTTAGTTTAAGCAATATTTTTTTATTTATGTGGTAATTATCGAATTCTTTTTGTGGTATTATATTACCATTTAAAAAGATCGAAAGGCATTAGTATTTTTTAAGGTGAATGTTACTTGTATACACTTAAATTCATTGACTTTAATCCTTTATGTAGTTAGCCATTGTTCCAATATTTTTAAATCTTGATTTAATCTATAAATGGCCGCAGGAGCTTACTTATCTTAATGTCATTGGTAGTAATTTCCCAAAGTTGTTTAAGATTATATTGAATAAAATTTTTATCCGAATCTTAATCAAAATCACGAAAAGATTTGGTTCCAACATTGGGTTAAAATTCATTCGAAAGATGTGTGGAAAATAAGGTATCCTCCCTGGTGGCCTAGAGCCTATTCAGCATTCAGAGCTCTTAGCGGAGAGTAACAAATGTCCGGACTTTTAATTATACGCCACCAGAAGTAGTGCTGATATGGACAGAAATACCTTTTGAAATTTATTTTCCTTCTTCTTTATCTTCCTTCTTAAGCACCAAAGTTGGGGAACGAAAGTCCTGCCAATCTTTCCTGAATTGTGTTTTCTGGCTTATGTAATATCTTCATTCTGGAGAACGTTGAATCAGTGAGTGTTAGGTAGGCCGCACGTTGAGATTTTCGCTACCAATTGTAGTAATGTTGTAAGGGGGTGTGCGTTTTCAGATGTGTACTTATGAATTTTTTGTTGCTTAGCCAACTTGTGAATTTATTGGTTAAACCTAGACGTAATTCATTGAAAATTGGGATTGTGTTAATGAAAGATAAACAAGATAAACTGACTCATCAGACGAAAAGTCGAAAAGTGGTTTTACGTTTACTTGTGCTCTATTGATAACACAAATTACTCCAAAGTCAATCAGATCTGGAGTTTTGCTGAAATCATTTGGTAAATATATTGGCTGTGCGGTTTTGAATGGATTTGTATAAATTTTTTTCCTTTGGAGGTATTAGCCTAGATCTCCATTGTAATCACTTGCTGCTAGAAACCTTTTTCCTAGTTTAGAAAAGAAATCAGTGAATTGCTTTTCAGATATTTTGTAACGTGGAGTACAATATATAGCGGTAATGTTTAATCCACCAGAACCCCTATATATATAAACTGAAGAAGATTGAAGGTAGTCTTAGCAATAATGTTTAATTTTTTTCCTGATAAGTATTCCTGCTCCACCGCTGGCTTTCGCTTCATGATGTTTGGTGTCATAAAACAGAAATTCATCAAAATTGAAGTTTTAAATTGTGTCAAATGGTTTCGGCTTATATACATTGCTTCATTTCCTAAGAAAACTTGAAGTTAATTTATATGTTGAACCAAGCCGTTAGCATTCCAATAACATATCTTGAGCTCATTCATGTCTTAAATAAAATCGCTTGGAGAAGGAGGTTTTGATTTCGAATTGAATCTCTCATTATACTTTGCATCGATGTCATGTGTTTTTGTATCATACTACAAAGTTTTTAAGCATATTTAAGTGGGTTGAGGTAATCTATTAAAGCTTGGGCATAGGATACAAAGTTGGTATTGATGAGATTTTTTTCAGTAGCTGTTGCTCGAGGCTGAGGAGCACAAGGATATTTCTACAAGTCTTTCTATTACCCTTACGTTTTAGGAAAATATATATTAGACTACCCCTATAATGCAAGGCAATGTGTTCATCACCGCAATTTAACATATTTACATATTAAGTAGATCTCCACAAATCACACATATGTATGTATGCTTGGCAAGGTGTAATAGCGTTTCATATGGCCGAATACTTGACAATTCCTCTATGGAAATACAACGGTGATGAAGTACTGCAGTTTATAAATGGGACAAGCTTCTCCTATTTTAAGAGCTGAAAATCTGGCTCAATATCAACCTTAAGCATTGGCTGATGTATGTTGGGTTTATTTTTTATATTAAATAGAGTTCTATCCCTGAAACCTTCTTCTTTCAAAACATTTTTTATTTCTGATGGAATTACATTGTATTCAATTTCCATAAGTACAACTGCTAAGCTTCTAGTACTTTTGAGTTTTAAGGTGTAAAATAAGTTCTAGTCCATCCCGAAATTCTCCGTATGCTTGAACTTTCACTTCTTGAATATTACCATTTTAATAGTGACTATGTGGAAGTTATTTTTGCCAATTGAGCCAGTTAATTTGTTAACTATGTTGTCGCTTAGGTGTATTCTGCGCACGCACTTGGTCATCAGACACATGTTCATTCATTATGAATTAATCATTCATTAATAATTAATAAAAAGATTTTTATTTTACATATTGTGGTTGAAACCCTAAGTACGAAGGATAAAAGGAGCGACAGCAGCTACCGCAGGAAAACTAGTTATCAGCATGTTCTAGACAGCGTGAACAGAAGGTTTGGGTCATCGTCAAGTACAAAAGGAGCGGCAGCAGCTATCACGGATAAACTATTTGCAACGCAAAATAATTGTGTTATAAAGAATTTTAAAATAAACCATTTAGTATAGTGTATAGAATTGTAATTATTGCGGACCAAATAAACGTAAACAAATCTAGGGATTTTTATTTAGTAATTCAGTGATCGGACTAGAAGGATTTGGGAAATCATCGAGGGTAAATACGAATATCGTTACAATTGGTGCTAAATAAATCCCCGACAGAATTTAAAAATGGCCAAGATCCAAGATTTGGCGATTCTATTGACGAAGCGAGGATTATCTTCAACTGGAATTAAGGCTGAGCTACAATCACGACAGCGAGAAGTTATGGAAACCGAAGGATATAGAGAAGTAAGAGGTTGTTGACGCTGCGGAGGAGTTAGAGTAGTCAACAACTAAGGTTGAAGAAAATGCTCCTGGCTAGTATACGTGGATAGACATGAGCATGCTATTGGCTGCAGTTTCCCAAAAGTTGGATGCCAACATGTGACAAATGAATGCCAATATTACAAAAGATATTTCACAAAGTAATGCCAGCATTACACAAAAGTTGGATGAAGAGGATGCCAACATTTCACAAATGATCAAAACCGAGGGGCGTCAAGACAAATTAGAGGAACTCATTGAGACCAGAGTTTGAGTAAATGAATTGGAAGATCGTGTCCGCGATTTGCTTGTGAGTCATCCAACCTTTTCAAGGAGCAGCCCCAAAATAAAAGCACCATCCTTTGACGGCATAGTCCCTTTCCAGATCTTTAAGCTACAATTCAAAAAGACCACTACAGCAAATGACTTTAGCATAGAGAAGAAATCAGATGCACTGTTCGTTGCATTGAAGGACCTGCAGCGGAAATTTTGTAGCAAATGAGAGAGATAACTACGAGGTACTAATGCGAGCCGCGACTAGTGTTCAAAGAGAGCTGTGCGAAATTGGAAAGCCCAGATGGGATGAAAGGAATCTGGAAAACGTCAAAATTCGTCAAGGATAAATAGTGTAGTGGTACAACTGGCAAAAGATTTTCTACCACTCTTGATGGCCATACACTTCTTATACGTTTAAAATTGAAAACTTTATATTATATTTATATTCGTCGCGCAAAGCTCTGCCCCACAACTGAATTTCATACATTCATATCGGTTTAATAGTTGCATTATATAGGAGGACCTTGTTATTTAGCAAAGTCCAGACCTCTTACATAAAAGCCAATGTAACTGACAGATTTGAGCTTTAGCTGCAGTGTTTTAGTCGAAATGTGGCGCCTCTTGGTTAAGCGCCTCTCTGAAGTTCGAGGTCTGTAATTTCGTTAGCGTAAAAGTGATGTGTTTGCATTTGTTTTCATTAAATTTTATGCGTCACTTTGCTAGGCATTCTTCAATTAGTAATAGGACATTTGTGCCGGATTAGTATTGCAATATTATCCGCTAAAGTTAACGTGATTACTTTATTACTATAAGAATATCATACATATCATGTTACAAGAATACTGTTAAACACAAATACCTCAATACAAATACTATCAATGTCAGCTACACTATCTTTTTCGGGATTGGCCTGTATGTGTATACAATTGGTTGTTTGTTCAATTTAATGATTATTGGAGAATGATCAGAAGATAAGTTAGCACTGGTTATAACAAACACTAAACTTCTATCTATAATTTTGGGGGCTGCCAGTTCAATCAAATCCGGTAATTTCCTTGAGTCTGTAGGGCAGTGAGTTGGTTGTTTTGGCAAGACAAGATCGAACCTCCTCCCCAATGTATATGCTATGCATTGTAATATCCTCTAGCTAAAAACCTATCACCCAGAGTTATTACAAAGTCACTTAACTTTTTTCTGTTACTACGAAGCGTGACGGAGAGTAACTCGCTGTAAAAGTAAGATCAACTCCCCTGTTTTAAGGAGTAATTGGAGTGAAGAAACCTATAATTTTTATTAGTACAACTGTGTCACCATGTCATCTAGGTGACTAATGCTGCAAAACTTAAACCCAGTAATATAAGAATTATACTTTTTAGTAAGAAGTGCTTCCGATAAGAGCTTACACAAGAGATGGGGGAATTGGCTGCGTTTTTCTTGAACTATTTGAATCTACTGAAGCTGCGATCCCAGTTTTACCCTCTTAAACTTTTAAGAGTACTAATTTTTTGTTGTGCCCGTGGTTTTTTGTCACATCGATATTTTCTTTATTAATTAATTGTTGGTAACTATAGCTTTAGCCAAGTCAGAGACAATCAAATTAGAACTGCGATCCTGTAAATATATTAGTGGAGGATTGGCATTAAAAACATGGAGAGCACCCTTTGAATCTCTAGTGGATTCTTCTTCAAATAGCGGGGCAAATATATTCTCTTTTAATGCATTTCTATCAGCATCCATAGCTGATTCACTTGACATTAACTTTTTTCCCGGGATAATTTTTGCCTTACGTTGATATAGCGATGTGATGGTTGCTGCGCTGCTTTCATACATAAATGCTTGTACTTCTGCTGAAGCTGGAGTACTTAGAGAAGGTAAGCAACGAGATGTCACGCTCATAATTTTATCTGCAGCAGCTGGAGTTTGTGATAGTGTCGACAGAGTTGTACCGCTTGCCTTTGGTAGGCTGTTGTTGAGTGGAGATTTTCGCGCAGCATCAGGCTCTTCTCGGATGAGCGTTGGCCATTCACCGCATAGCTGGGTTTTACTTACGGTTATATGTCTATTTTTTCTTTTCTTTTTTGTTTATGTTTATATTTATGTTTATAATTGTATAGTACTTAAGTCGAGTTCATTATTAATAAATATGCTTTGAATATCTGGAAAGGTTTATAAAACTTTAAAAATTTCCTTATAAATTTGATTAAGTTCAAAATATTTTTTAATTAGATTTTTGAAAAAAGATAAATGTACGAAATTTTAATTTTTGTGTGAAAAAATATCGATGTAGTGCTATTCTTCATCTTTTTCTGGTATAGGAGTTTCACCCAATGGAATTATTTTTGGACTCCTTACGTATTTATTACTATTTTATATAATTTTTTTTACATAATGCTTAAATTGTTTAATCATTAGTGGCTTATATTGTTCCCAAATTTTGTCTCAGATTTCCGTGTGCTCTATTATGCATTCGTTCAATTATCGTTCCTTGACCTTCTCTATTAGTAATATGTATCCACTACTACTACCACATTGGAGTAGGCACCGTTTATGCGATTATAGGCGAAATAATAATAGTACATTATTCGTTCCTACTTCACGCAGTTTCTGAATCCAACACTTTCAAAACTGAAGCGCTTTTATCCATTCGGACGACATGACCTAGCCAGCGTAGCCGTTGATTTTTTTTCGTCGTATAACTCCTACAGCACAACGTTCAATCGTCTGCGGTATTCGCCATTCTTATACCTATATATATTCATTTCATTTTATACTGTAAATCACTTAAGTCTAGAACTGTAGTACAGCTTAAATTCTATGAGCTTAAGTATTACATGTGCTCTTCACATCATTAGATACACTTTAATTTTAATTTGACACATTTGCGTAATGGTTTAATTAAAAAATATTCTTTATTTTACGGGTAAGTGCTTTAGGGTATTGGTTATGTTAACTTTCAAGCCTGGAAAACAATTTTTTTTTAATTAATTTTATTTTATTTATTTCGGGTTTTTCATTAGTACAATAGGATTCAATCTTTTACAGTACAGGAATGTTAAAGCTAATGTTTATCTATACACTAAAATCAGTTTACTAAAACAAATCAGAGATAACACATAAAACATATAGATGGTTCATGAATTTTTAGAGAACTAATTATAAATAGAAGTTTTGAAGTTGCTTTTGTTGATTTGGCAATGACGAAAAACAGTCTTGTGGAGTTGTATAATTTAAAGATAGGAAAATATCAGTTTGTAATAAAGGTAATGGAACTCTTTTGATTTCAACAGCTTAAAAAGAAATGATACAGTTTCTGGCTTTTAAGTAATCAGAAATTTTACAACCTAATAAACTAGACATAACGCGTAATATTGTTAAATAGGAAATCAATTTTATGAGAATACTTGGAGTCGAATTTGCTGTGTACCAACTTAGAACCAACTTAGAAACTTAGAATAGGTGATAATCGGCTAGATTAATTGACGCGCAAGCTTTGATTAGAGTTAAGTTAGCAGGAATTCTATATATTAACTGGAATAGTCCAGATAAGTAAATTTAGAGGTCGTCTGCGTGTATATGAAGACTTACATATCAGCAAGTCTAGAAGATATCATTGATAAAGACGCAAAAGAGCAACAATCCGTAAGGAACACCACGGTTTAAGGGACTTGTTAGTGAAGCAACTGATTGAATTTTCACACTCTCTACAAATTTCACACGCATGCCTGAACAGAAGCAACCTTCCAAAGGTCAAATATGCGTCAGTGGGCTTAAAATATGCGGAATAGCTAGCTTTATGAATTGAATGCGTAAACCTTTCCTCATTGACTGCATTAGGTTTATTTTGAGTATAGTTAAGGAAAGACAGGATGAAATCGAGTAATGTATATATATATATATATATATATATATATTTGTCGCTTTGTAACCGCTGAAGCGATTTTCGGCCGAGCTCCTCCTCCAATTTGTGGTTTTTGCGTCTTGATGTTTTTTAGCAACAAATGAAGGGACCTACAGTTTATTCTAAGCCGCCTCCGAACGGCCGAGACCCCGAAAGGGTAAAAATCCAGAGGTTTATCAGTGTAATAAAGAACATATACACAAAGCGAAAGACGTGTGCAAATCAACATTCGCTGAAACTGTTGCGTATGCTCAAACAAGTGGAGGTAGAAACACCAGATGTGATGAACGGAATATTGAAAACTCTGAAGTCGATGGAAGGAATCGATTCATTCATTGAATCCGGCTCTAATCAGTCGTTAAAGTAAAACAAGCCAGCCTAAAGCGGCGTATGCTGGCTCCTGCAATTGAATGCCCCATAATCTCCGTCTCTCAAATTGGTAGAAAAACGAGCAACATTACTATTGGTGGATATGTGAATGAACGAGAGCGAATATTAACAGTGGATACGGTCGTATCATACTCCATCATTCGAACTGACCTAATCGCTAAAGAAGTGAGACCATTACCTGAAGCAAGATTGAAAACGGTGATTGGTGAGGACACCCGAGTTGTGAGAGAAGTAACATGTGAGGTCGCAATAGGTGTGACGATGTTATACAGCTTTATAGTCACACAGATTGTAGATGAGGCAATCATAGGAGTAGACTTCTTGTTGGATCAAACCATTAAGATCGACTTGAATAACCGAGTCATAGAGTACAAAAAGATGGAAGTATGATTTAGCATTTAGCAAGTAGCCCTTGAAGGCACCGAACTGATCCCACCAAAGTCAGAAACAGTTTATTTGGACGAAGATTAATGGAGATTGTGGGACAAACAAATTGTGGGTTGTCGAAGCAGCACAAACTTCTACACCGGACGAACTTATTGGTAAAACCCTGGCTATGACGCAAAATAATGGACACATCCCAGATCACCAGTAAAAATTCCAAGAGGAACTGTATTAGAGCAATGTCAAGAGGTAGAAGCCATCATCAAATGCAATGATTCATCTGGAATCGACTCTATTGACAGCAAGGACATGGATGAAGATATAAATGCATGGACGCAAGGTTTAGAAGGCAAGTATAAGAATAAAGCCAGTCAATTTATCCGCAAATACTCCAACATATTCGACGAGGATGACAACAAACCAGGCAGGACCAATGTTGTGAAACATCTCGCCAGCGTACCGAATAGTCTAAATGAGCCTACTGAGAAAAACAGATCTTTCGAATGGAACACTTAACAAGAAAAGACCTTTCAAGCACTGAAGGAACGGCTATGCACTGCGCCTTTGCTAGCGTACCCGGTTCCAGGTGTAACATTTATTCTGGATACAGATGCTAGTGACTATGGCATAGGAGATGTACTTTCACAAGTGATTGATGGGTAGAAGAAGATAATTGCCTAGTATAGCCGGCCTATCGGGAAGCCTAAGCGGAACTACTGGGTAACTTGGAAAGAACTACTAGCGTTGGTGGATCGTATCAAGCATTTTCGCAAATATCTGTATGGTCAACATTTCCGAGTTAGAACGGATCATGTAGCGTTGAAGTGGCTACTACAATTCAAGAATCCGGAAGGACAGCTAACTAGGTGGATTGAGAGACTGCAAAGTTTAGACTTCCCCATTGAGTAGCGCAAAGGAAATACGCATGGAAATGCTGACGCTTTGTCCCGTCGACCCTGTAATTTGGAATGCAAGTACTGCTCAAAAGCCGAGTGTAAGGAAGACATAATAGACGTCCGCCAAATGACAATTACACGAGTAGAAGAGTAGGATTGAAGCCACTTAAGGAAATGTCAGCAGGAATATCCGGTCTTGGAACTGTTAATGCACGGATAAGAGGTGAACAGACGACCAAGTAAGGAACAAATGGCAGCGGAAAGTCCCATCGCGAAGGTTTACTGGGCACAATGGAACAGTTTAGAGCTGATATCTGGCATTCACTCATAATTAGATTACCAGATGCGACACACTTATAGAATTTCACACGGACCAGGCAAGAGACTTTGAATCAGCCGTGTTCCGAACGATTCAACCGAACTCTGGAAGGGCCATTGAGAAATGTCGTTGACAAACATCAGAATGGTTGGGATATCCACATACCGGTGTTTCTGATGGGATATCGGTCCGCAGTGCATGAAACAACGGGTCAAAAACCTGAAAGGGTACTCTTTGGAAGTGAACTTCGGTTGCCTTTGTGAGTAACAAAATGAAGGTCAGGTATGACATGGCGATGAACTTCGAAGACTTTCAAAATGGAGATCTAGTGTTGTTATACAATTCACAACGAAAGATAGGTTTGTTCCCAAAACTTCAATGCAATTTGAAAGGTCCATATAAGATAATCAAACGGCTAAACGACTTAGTATATCGAATCCAGACTGTTGGAGAGAGACCAAAAGACAAGATGAAAGTGGTCACCTAGAGAGGTTTGCAGCGTTTGGAACATTAAATGTGTCTGATCGGAACGATCAGACTTAGATGAAGGGCAGTGTGGCGAATATGCAAACCGAATTTCAGTTGAAAAAGAGAGGGCGATATCTGGCATTTCTAGAACATGAAGATTATTCGTTATCGAGAACATTTCCATCATTCCAGGGGGTAGAACAAGCAATCGATTTAGTATATAAGGGCGAAACGCAACCGCAAAGCTAATCAGTCGTTAAGTAAACTCATTGGTGATAATACTACTGTGAAGTAAACGTAAAGGGTGATCCAAGTAGAGGTACTTTTTTCAATAGCTTTTTTTTGACAGATCACGTGTGAGTCTTGTTAAGCTGTCATTTTAGTTTAGTTACGCCTGAATAACGTTTACCAATCATTCAACTTTATTACGAAAATTCACGTTCTGTAAAGAATGTGTTTCGCTCGCTCCCCTCAACTTATGGTCAACGCAATCTTCCTACTGAGCGTACAACACCATCACCCATTTTATTTTAAATATTTTTTATTTAAATCAAATTATTACTTATTGAAGGTAGTTTCACTTACTGGCATTCGTGGTTCTTACAATCTGACAAAAATATACTACCAAATAATTTTTTTCAACAGACCAAAATATGCGATAAGATATGTTTTCGAAAATTTAGCTATAAATAAAAAAATTTGTTTTTTTCGAACGAAAACAAATGTAAAGAATTTGAAATTGAAAATATTATGAGCATAAAGACTTTATGTTTTTTAAATTAAGTCTTTAAAATTCAGTATGGTAGTACGTACGCAATGCTAACCACTCGGGTAATTTGGCAGCGACCGGAAAAGTTAATAAGTATACAAAAAGCATTGAGTTTGGACAAGTTATTTTCAATCCGTGGATATTTTGGCTGTTTTACGAAATTAAGAGTTTCGTATCTAGTGAAAAAATTGGAAATCAATTACAAAATTGTTTCCTTTTAGAGAAAACAAAAAGAAAAAGTTTGGTATTCGACAATTTCTGAGTTTTTTGAGTAATAAGTCCAATATTTTTAGTTTTAAGTTATTTATGGTTTGAAGGGGGAAAATAATGTCTTATTTTGTTATTGCCCAATAAATTGTATGCATACAAAAAGAGCATTCCGTATATATGAAGAAACACGAGAAATTCATTAAAATGTAAAATTTAACTGATTATACTTTCATTTTCCAATATGACCAAAATGTTATGTAAAAAAATGTATGAAACAAAACAAGAAAGAAAGAAGCTAAAGAAATGTGAAATGTGATTGTGTTTTCCAGATCAAGTGAATTGCTCAAGCCCACATACACATGAATTGTTGACTATTGACGGATATTTCATTTATTTTTGGCGTAAGAATCTAGAGTATATCTATTTATTTAAAATTTAACCAATTTAATTAAAGCTCTTACTATAATTGGGGTAATGCTCGAAAATTCTAAGAGAAGATGCAGCGACTTACAAAAGATTTCAAGACCGAAGCATACTCATGTAGATAAAAGTGAGATAATCTGGCCACTGACATCCAGGGCATACTGACTTCTCCAACTTGCTGCATGGAATGTCAGTGTGCTCTACCCAATCCATAAATAAAAGGACCCACGGCCTGCGCCAATTATCGTGGGATAACCCTTCCCAATATCGCATACAAGGTCCGTATTGTGTGTGAGATTAAAGCTCACCGTCTGAACTGATTAGACCTTAACAGTGTGGCTTTAGACTTGATAAAGGCGTACTCAGAACTGGAAAGGATCTCTCCTATCAATCTGATATTTAAAAAAATATTAAGAGCCGCAGAGTTAAACAAGGTACAATATTTTACAAAAGTGTACAATTGCTAGCATATGCTGATTATATTGATATTATTGGCGACAACAACCGAACTGTTAGTTATGCTCTCTAGGTAAGACAAAGAACCGAAGCGAATAGGTCTTATGGTGAACGAGGACAAAACAGTCAGCGCATTGGCCTTTACGTCACTATTGACAGACACAACTCTGAAGTTATAGATAATTTCGTCTATCTTGAAACACCAACAATGTCAGCCTTGAAATCTAACGCAGAATCACTCTTGCCAGCAAGTGCTACTTGGGACTGAGTAGACAATTGAAAAGTAAAGTCTCCCTCTCTTATAATATAAAAACTCTACAAATAGATCATTATTCCCGTCCTGATGTAGAAAGGTTTTTGAAGAAGATTTATGACTCTTGGCGCGTTAGCAATGGCGAATACCGCAGACGATGGGACGATAAGCTGTACGAGCTGTACGAAGAAATTGACATAGTTCAGGGAATGAAAATACAGCGGCTACGCTGGCTTGGTCAAGTCGTCTGAATGAATGAAGATGCTCCTGCCTTGAAAGTTTTCGATGCAGTACCCGCAAAGAAGCAAAGGAAGAAGAAGACCTCCATTTTCTTCCTTTTGTACGGCGTGGTGCGGAAAAAATAATTATCAGTGAGGTCACTTGATATATTTTAGTTTAACATATGACCTAAGGTTAAGTACTTTTTTAGAACATTATCATATTCGTTTTTTAAATTCGTGTTTTTTAAGAGCGAAGTTTAATGCTTGGACGATAGCCGCGTTTAAAGGGTAACGATGTTATTTCATTCAAAGATGCGCAATTGTTACACGAGCTATATTCCTCCACTCGTCCGATTAAAATCAACCGAATATTATTTCTTGCTCAAGCAACGAACCCAAGAAATTATGTTTCATGCCCGTACTCTGAGTGTATATATCTCCTGCAAGTACTAAGTTAACTGGCAGTTCAATTGAAAAACTTCTTTTACTTTTGCTTGCATTGTTAATGTTCGTCACTTGAGCTATCAATCAGAGCCTATCAGCGCTCTAGCTGAAAAATCTGTGTCATTTAAATAAATATTAACTTTCGCTGTCTCCAAAATAATACCGCTCTTTGTATTTACATAAGATGGCTTAATCGCTCTGCTGATTTTTTAAAGTAGAAGGTACACCACCCAATGGATTATAATTATTATTTGGGACTGATATATTTCACTACGTGCAGAAGCGAATGATGTCTTCCATGACATGAACTGCAGTTGTAAGGGCTGTTGCAATCAAACACTATGTGTATGTCGGAGATAAATAATTTAGACAACTTAAATTCTGCTGAATGGTTTAAGATTGTGGAAGTTTGTGATATTGAACAATTTTTGATCACCGTTTTTACACATCTGACATGTTGTAAACTTGCTTGATATGCTCTTATTTCGTTAAAAAAATTTGAAGCAGCATGTTTGAATGTGTGTTGGTTTGCAGATTTTTCTGCGTTATTATTTCTTACTGCGCCACAAATAAATATTAACATATGAAATAATATTTTTTTTTGGAGTTATCCATTTCTTCAGATTTTGCAGATCTCAAAACTCCGAAATGAAAAAATTGCATTTTCACCAGCGATTGGATTGGATTTATATGAAATGGTTTTTTTTTTAGGAAGTGGACCAGCGGAGATCATCACGCTCAATCATTGTTACATTACGTTGTACAGTAAATTTTGGAAAATTCTTTCTTATCGGATGCATATGGCATACAGAACACGTCGTCCAAGTTTCAGGTCTCTATGATAGGCAGTATAGAGTGTGCGTTGATCCATCAGTCATTCACACAAAGAATAGAATCTTTATTTTAAATCATTTAATAAAGTGCACAACAGGATTTACTGAGAGCAAGCTACATATACATAGTGAGCTTACAAATGGAGAGCGGCATGCCCAGATCGTTCCATGATGGCGAAAGTGGATGGGAAGTACCCTTCTTTGTAATCTCACCGCCATTTCGTCGTCAGAGAGACTTGCTTAGGCATCACTTTTTTTTTTACCTATCTATACATTCCCTTAATACCAATGGATAGTAGATAAAAGAGGAGTGCTGGCCACCATAATACTACTCCGTAGAGAAGTAGTGGCCCAACCACCGCGGTGTGAAGTCAGCGCACTACTTTAGATGACATTCCCAATTTTCTCCAAGTCGCGCGTCTGCAAGTAGAGAGCAAGTACAGATAGCCATGTATTTTAGAGTTTCACTGATGTGCAGTCTCTTTCCTGAGAGTACTAGAGTAAATAACTGTTGAGCCTTATATTACCTAGTGAAGAGTACAGCGTCATTACCTCACTTCTCTATTCCATTACTATTAGCGCCACATTCGCCGCAATAGTCGAGTGGTAAGCATTGCGTACTACAATTCGGAAGGCATGTCAAGCCTTTCGAGTGTATTTCTGACTTGAAATAAAAGCTCCTCATTTAAATCCATCGGTCGTTTGGAGGCTGTTTAGAAAAAAACTGTAAGTCCGTCCATTGATTGGTAAACACATCAAGACGCAAAACTACAAAGCGGAGGAGGAGCTCTCTATGGAGAAGGTATTTCTATATATATATATATACCTATATAACCTTCACTTCTATGTCCCTCAGTAATCTGTTTACCGCCAAGACCTTTAGAAGGGGCGAAAGGACTCCACATTGCGGGGCTGCTTTTCTGGCATACTTAAGTGCCGATACTCCTATGAGCTTAGATTTAACAACACTTTATACAAGCAATTAGTGTGTAAGAGAAGCTAAGCAATTGTCGACGATGTTCTCACCGAAGCCCATGACATACCAAATACGAAGTTCACTCGATATGAACTCATAGCATCTTTGGAGCCCGCAGAATTTGCTCTACGCAAATGGACTTCCAAAGACCCAAAAGTCTTATCCTGACTTCCACCAGAATAACTATTGGAAACCAATTTACTCAATTTAACCGAATCCAATAGCACAAATACCCTAGCCATGGTGTTCTAAAAAAAGATGAATTCTTCTTCCTCATCAACCCTATTCCAATCAAGGAATCGTTCACTAAACGGAAAGTGCTATCGATCATTGCTAAATTGTTTGACCCCTCAGGTTGGCTCAGCCCAGTAATTGTCATAGCAAAAATAATTATGTAGCAGATATGGCTTCTTGACAAATCAAACTGGGACGAAGGTCTAAAACCCTTAATTCTATACCGATGGAAAACTTTTATCAAGGAAAATGAGATGTTAAATAAATCAGAAATTCCAAAGTGGACTCATTTCTCAACATCAGCGGTCATTGAGTTTCACGGATTCCCTGATGCGTCTGAGATAGCATAACTTACGCCGCATATATATACATTCGTGTTGCCAATAAAAAGCATATCCCTATCCGGATAAGAACTGTGTGGAGCCGTTCTTCTCGCAAACTTAGTGGATGCGACTCCACTCTCTAAACCCCTTTGTTCTTGGACAACTTTCGTTTCTCATCGAGTCGCGACGATAATGGAAAAGGTTGGAGGCGATAACTGGAGTCATGTCGAAAGCCACGACAACCCGGCGAACTCGTAAGTCGTGGACGTATACCTCTTGAAATTTTATACGATAACCTCTGGTGGAATGGACCTCAATGGTTTAAACTGGACCCAAATATTGGCCAATATCTCAAAAGGCACTCAACACAACCCGGAAGCTTAAACCAATTAACAATAACCACAAACGAATTTGAAACAACCCGCTCAAAACTAATTATCTTAGCTCAAAAAAGAAACTTCCACGAGGAATATGAAGCCTTGACACAGAAAAAACCCAGACACCCAAAAAGAGCTCTATTTTGCCCCCAACGCATCAGTCGGCCCTTAAGGAATCATACGAGCTGACAGCCGGTTGAGTAACTTAGCTGCGCTCTTATATAACGAACGTCACCCGATTCTACTACCCTACAACAGTTGATTACTCACCCAATATACCCATTCAATAACCCTACAAGGAGGAAACCAGTTAGTACTACGCCTTATGCTAATGACTCTTACAAAGTCAACGATTCACCAGAACAAAGCGTTCGCACTATACAAAAAACTAATGAAATAAGGGCTGCATTATCAGCTGCACCTACCACTCTCACCCGTCCTTTCGCAGCCACAGGAATGGATTTCGCCGGGCCCTATGATATAAAAAACTACACCGGAAGAGCAAGTTCGATTACAAAAGGCTATATATGAGTATTCGTTTGCTTTGCAACCAAAGCAATACATACATTTAGAACTCGTAAGTGATATTGCCAAAGAAGCATTTATGGACGCATTTGCACGCTTTTTCTCTAGGCGCGGATGTCCCGTCGATCATTATTCGGGCAACGGAGAAGCAGGAGTTAAAAGTTTAAAGAACCACTTAAAAAAGTGTCACAGATCCAAAAATTCCCTTTCGAGGAATTAGCTACCCTTTCAAACCGCATCGGCAGCTGTTTAAGCTCTAGTCCGCTTAACCCTCTAAGCAGTGACCATATCAGTTTAGAAACACGTTTTTCAGCCCAGCCGAACACAATCTTGGAGACAAAAAACTCAGTATCGGGAATAGATGGCAGAAACTAAAGATACTGCATCAACACTTCTGCGCGCATACAAAAGTTATGAGTGCAAACACCCTCAACGTAATGTACATGTTGGAGACTAGATCGTTATTCGACAAGAAATTATCCCCCCAAAGGAATGAAAATTAGGTCGTATCAAATTAATTACGCCGACTCAGACACTAGAAGTAGAGTAGTCGAAATATGCGCATCACAAGGCATACTAACCCCGTCCAATATAATATAATATAATAGATATTTCTATTTATAGTGTCATGGCACCCGTAAAAGTCAGTCCGATATCGGAAGTGAGAACTCTGGCCAATGGATTTAGAGCAGCCATTTCTACTTTAGAGAAGAAATCGACCCTATACATCGCCCGGCCCAACGTACCATTACCCACTAGAAGAAGAAAGTGAAACCAGCATACAAACACGTAGCTTGTGGAATATAATCGTCGTTGAAATGTTTGATGACTGCACAAGTACTGCGTCAACTGTTTGGTACGATCACATAAGACCCAAAGTTGCACGAGCAAGATAAGGTGCTCCATTTGCAACGGGGAACGCCACACCACCCTACATGGTCACCCAAAAAAGATGACACAAGGCCAATGAAAGCTGAGCACCACGATTCAATCACAACCAATGAATATCGCTAACATACTGGCCAAACAGATCCTAATGAGATAAGATAAGAGCACTAGTGAACCCTAGACGCAAGTTGATCTCAATTGCAGCTGAACTGGTGCATAAACTGAAGTTTCCAAGAACGTGCCCCAACTCACACAACATGTGCAGATAACCATTTGCGAATCAAGTGCAATAGTCTCATCACGGACGAGCTACCGATCCGACCCTATGATTGTGACTTAGGTGGCGAAATCATAAAAAGATTCGACATCGCTGACCCAAAGTTCACCACCACGGAGAAAATTATGATCGTATTCAAAACAAGTATTCAAAAAACCCATTTGAATTCACCCTCACTTTTTCTTTGACGCAAATAATCGAAATTTTTATTCGAAGATCCTTCAAGGCGGCCTGGATATTTATGCCCAATAAAAATTTCCCTGCGTTGCTTTCAAATACGAAGAAGAGGGTAACACAAAAACACCAACAATACCAACATATATATAAAGTCTTCAATTTTGTAAATAAACCTAACAGCGAAACAAGTGAGAAGCAAAAGCAGTCAGCGAACATAAAACCACAACAACAAAAACAACATTCAACACAAAAACGCGTTTGAAATAACTCAAAAGCCCAAAGGATATTATATTGTATATTATACAAAACAATTAACACATAATTGTGTACCCACACTCTCACACATAGTTATAAATAAAAACCAAATTTATAACATAAAAACTAAAAGTTTATTTTTTTTTTCGCCGGTGAGACATTTGTCGAATACCCCGACAATGAAGATTAACTCATTATTATGCACATGCTTATTCCTTAGATAAGATAAATTCCATTCTTTAAGAAACAAAGGCTTCTCGTTCTCCTCCACTTCTCTCCTTTTAAATAGAAATATAACGAATTGATCGTCGCAGCTGTCAAACACACTCGCGAATACGAAGTATTAGCTGACGGGATTAAATATTGTTTTGTTTTTTATTAGGAAAATTCTACAGCTTGGTTGATTGGTTGGTTTAACTTGACCAGAGAACTTATAATATAGAGAAGGTGCAAATTCATGGCACTACCGAAACAATTTCTGAAAAATTGCGGGTAAGGAATCCACCTCGCGTAAAATAACAGCGAGCGGAAAAAATAACATTTAATAGCAGAAATGGTCAATTGTTTTCTGTTATGAACATTCATTTCTGCTATGAACAGAATTTTGTTTTACTATCAGTACCTGCACTTGTTACTTTCTAGTATCTCTGCATATTAATTACATGATATTGATATGCCAAAAATTGCGCCAAATTGATAAAAAGTTTTATCAATTTAGTTTTAAAAGGTTTAGATTTAATAATAAATTGAAAGAAATGTTTTAATAAACTAATACGTATACTATAAATAGATAAAATAATTTTTCTGAATTATAATATGATATTCAATGAATAATGATAATTTTTATAATTACACAAAAAATATAAAATAAATAAAATAAAAATTCATAACATAATTATTTTGAATTCTAATATGGCATGAGCGAAAGTAATTTGAACTTGCGCCAAAAGTAAAAACACCAAAAATTGGAAATAACACGCACGCTATACCAGCTCCGCCACCGTTGACTTAAAGTTTTTTTTACATATTCCGCACTTCTACCGAAATACAGACTAGAACATTGATTCTTCTTCTTTGCTGAGTAAACATCCGAAGTAATATATTCTCCTATCGCGGAAGCTTCGTCAGAGAACTTATTATAAGTGCTCTGCTTCGTCTATAAACTAAATCGCTAATATACAAAATGCTTGTGGAAGACCTGCGAGCGGGGAGAAGTATTGCTTGTCATATGTGCTTTGTTGACAATGCGCTTGCGTTCATCTACATTAAGAATTTTTTCGCATGTTTTACTAGGAATTGATATATATGTAAATATGTATGTACATACGTATTACACATCCAGCAAGAATATCATTACCATGACAACGCTATTTTATTGGCCGCTAGTTAAAATTGCAAAAAATGCCCTTCTCCTAAGCAAACGCACCCATCTCCCTTCCCTCTTCTTCCACAAACCAAAGTGCCAAAAATTAGAAATTGAATACAATTTTTAGCAATTTTGTCATCATAATACTCGGCTTGTGGACAGATAGGGCACGCGGGAAGGCAAAGAATTTCTTGCTGGGCAATATGAGGTAATAGGCGCACAGCAAATTTAGCGACATGATGCCGATTTGCTTCATTTCAGCGGACGAAGTGAATTTTTTGTCAAAGGCACAAGAATTTTAAGCAATGCTTGTTGACGGCATATGAATGCTACGGGTTCAAGGGAAAAGGGCATGCAAATGTATGTTGTTGCTGCGTAAGCTATTTGCTATAAGAAGCATACAGCAACAAAACCAACTACCGCAAGCAAACCCTCCTTCCTTCTACTCTTCATCAACGAACAGTTTTCTCAAGCGAAGTCAAATTTTTGCAAATATCAAAAATTAATGTTGAATTGACGACGATTTGAAAACACATACATTCATGCATTTTAATACGTATACGCCAAACATATACAATCTTAATAATGCGCATGCCCTTCCTTCTTTCAACCCGCCATTCACAAACATTTTCTTCGCGACGATGACAAAAATCACAAAAATCAGAAAATCAAGTTGATCTGAAGTTGAACACACATACATTCAAAGCTACTTGTATGTATACGAAAAACGCATACAAACAAGGGCATGCCAACCTCTTCCCCTATACCCCGACACCCAAAGCAATTCTTGGCGCTGATTGAAAAATTCTCCAATCTAATAAAATCAAAATACGAAAAAGGAGCCAGGATTCGAACTCATGGTAGGTACTCTTGTCGTGTGCCAGCGCAAGGCAGCAGCTTACTTCATATTGAGATAACAGTCGAACAGCAAATATAGAAGAACGATTATAGATTTTGTAAGGTTTGCTTCATTTCGGTGGTTGGTTATCTGACTTTTTGCCGGAGTCAAAGGAATTTTTTGTTATTGCCAAATATTGAAGATTGATATTTAGCTGACGACAATGCGAAAACACATACATTCAAGTATTTTAATACATACACGCGAAACATATACAATCATAACCCGAGTTCCCTTCCTTCATGCATCCCCCAATCAACAAACATCTTCTCCGCGACGATGACACAATTTGCAAAAATCTAAAATTTATGTTGGGCTGAAGCAAAGACAAACACATTCAAAGGCCCATGTATGTATACAAAAAACGCATACATACAGAAGGGCATGCCAACTTCTTTCCTCTGTGCCCCGTCATACTAAAGCATCCCTTGGCGACGATTGAAAAATCTGCCAATTTAATAAAATTAAAATAAGAAAAAGGGTTAGGATTTGAACTCATGCTACTTATGTCGTTTGCCAGCGCAAGGCAGCACCTTGCTTCATATTGAGATAACATGCGAACAGCAAATATAGAAGAAGGATGATAGATTTTTTAAGGTTTGCTTCATTTCGGTGGTTGACTATTTCACTTTTTGCCGGAGTCAAAGGAATTTTTTGTTGTTGTTGCTTTTGAGTCACATTTCGCATTTGTATTTGTGATTTTTGTCACCGTCGCGAACTTGTCGGCATGAGTGTGCGGGGCATGTGTATGGTGGTATTTATGAATAAACGCACTTTGCTTTGTTGTACGGCGCTTACGTCTATGAATGAAGAAAGACTATAGATAGAATACAGGTTACGCCGATCGTATATGTCACTTAAAAAAATTTCAACTTAATAAATTGTTATTTATTTAAAAAAGTAAGTGCGATCTAGGCCTTTATAATTTTAAAGTCAAAATGTTAAACAGTTTTATAAATAAAGTTGTGCAGACATATATTAAAATTTTTGGCAACTCACAAAATTGTATCAACTGCGTAATTAAACATATGATTCTGCTATTGTCGTGACCTTATATTCTATAAGCTTTGATGTGCCTACATATTTATTTATTATATATACGTTCAACTCTCATATATATACAGACATGTGTATATCATCTTTACCATGGCAGCAATTTCATTGGCGTTTAGAAGAAGCTATTTCTTTTTGTTCCTTGGTACAAGTACCCAATTATCAGGGGTCAATGAACTGAATGTGTGGTGCAGTTGGTAGCGCGATACCGCAGAATCAATTTTTGCTACTTTTCGCTGACGCATATTGAATATCTGCAATAACGAAGTATTTCAAATTTTTTATTTCGATAATTTTTTATATCAATTATTTTTTCTTTTCTGGTACTACCTCTTTAGAAGGCTGTAACGATTTTTGTTCTTAAGAAAATAAATATGAAAAAAAAAATTAAAAAGAACTCATAAAGGTAATTTTTCGAAATTATTTTTTTTTTATTTGCTTATATATTTCGTTGATTTTTCTAATTTTTGTACGTAATAATATAAATAATTATTTCTTACAGAAATTGAAATAAATTCGTATTGTTTTCATAACATTTTGAATGTTATTGCTGTTATTTGCTTCTTCTGCTGTAAGTAAGTAACATTGCTCTTTATGTGCAATTTGATAGAAATTCAATCAATAACATTTTTTCCCTATGCTAAATTTTCAATTCTGTAAGCTAATTTTAACAGCGTGTTGAATTCCTTACCCGTTTTGTTCGTTTCTGTTAACGAGGCAGTACAAATTAGTACTGCCATTGGTGTGCACCTTCTCGTTGTTATAAGTTCTCTGCTTGACTATTTCGTAGTTCAGCATTTATTTTTGTTAAAAATTGGCATATCAAATCGTCCCGATGGTAGAAACCTTGACGTTGGGGTGGGGGCTTAACTATGATTAATAAATTTGTAGAGCAGGTAGTAACCGAGCACTGCCATTCCTGCTAAACCAGGATGTTACGTGGACCGTGGCCATTGGTTGCTTTGCAGCTAGGAGGGTCAAAGACCAGCCGTAGTATAACGGTGCCTTCTTCTGGGTCGCCTCGGTATGGAGCGATGGTTTTACTACGCCATGGGGCGTCGCCGTAGCGTACCTTATGGTTTCCACTTCAAATACATTGACCACGATACGCACTTCAGCGGGTAAGTGGTTGCACCAACAAGATTAAAAGCAACCACTACAACAAAAACAACAACACAATAAAAACAGCCGGGAGGGAGGGAGGTAGGGAAAAAGAAGCTTCAGCATTTTTCGACGATGCATGCGCGAGACGGTGACCTCCCACAACAAGCAAACGAGTACTAGAGAAGAAAAAGAACCACCTCACTCGGGAGAGAAGTGACCAAAAACCTGCAAAAAGCAAGGCGGCACTCGCTAAGTTGTCTCAGGAGGCTGCTAAGCTAGACAGGCACCGAAACTCTAGGAGATCTGACGATGAAAGCATCTCCTCCTCCAAATCCTCTCTCAGAAGGGATGAAACGTGAAAAGATAAGACAGAAAATAGGATAGACAGACGAGGAAGCAACGAAAAGGATAATAGAAGCATGGAAAGAAGTAAGGGGTATGAATTTACAGATAGCCGACAATCATCTACAGAACGATCGGTAATCAGCGTAGAGAACCATAGACCTTTACCCTGACGCAGATCGCGGGCAAGAAAACAACAACGCGAAGAGACCAGACGGCACTTCATTATTGAGCGAACATGTGCAAGCTTTAAGTGCCTTAGATCTCCGCCAGAACATGAATCACCCATCAGGTACCACCAAGAAGAAAAAGGATAGTATCTGGAACGAAGAAGGCCTCGAGTAACACAGGAACCTCGAAATATGGTGGAGGTTACTCTCCAAACAGAGGGAAAAACACGAGGGTGCATATACCTCGCCTGAGGTATGAAGAAGAAGAAGAAACCGCCGGCGCGCACAGACAAACAAGTCAGCTGCTCTGAAGCAAAAAACACTTAGGGCAGGCCATGGACACAGCTATGCTGAAGCCATTGAGGCTGTCTGGGTAACGGTGCTTCCCGAGGATTTCCCTAAGGACTACTTGTCGCTAGAACAGCTAACTGAAATGTAAGACACCATTATGGACGAAGATGTTAATGGATGGAAGAGACCTCTGCCCTTTAGGGGAGTTTCTTTCAGGCCAAAGCTACTCATGGCAGACTGCAAAGACCGTAATAAAGCCGAATGACTGGTCTGGATAGTCCCCAGACTTAGCGTTTTGTCAGGAGTTAAACTGACCACCATTGTATGCGAAGATATAGGTGGTAAAGATCTTCCCTCCATAGAATGTAGTTAAGGGGCAAGTATACGCTCTTGGCTTACTACAAGCACAGAACGAAGGATTACATACCGTTCACTGAAAGGTACTAGAAGAAAAAGGAGAAGGCACCTGTTTTAAATTGAACCTATGAGTAGATGACGAGTAGTACAATAGTATAACAAAGGACGGCTCCGGACTAAACTTCAGGTTTGGAAGCATCTTAGCCAAGCCATAGGGATCAAATGTGAAGAAAATACTGAGCAGTGCCCAATAGAGGCTGAAACGGAACCAACACAACGGAAAGAACCAATCAAAAAATAAAATCTAACAAAAAATACCAAAGATGAAGGAGCACAGACCGAGCAAGCCATGGAACTTGAGTACTTGACAGAAGACCTAAACCACATGAGGACCCAAGAAAATAGCGAAAACCTGATGCTCTCTGACTTGGAGGAGCAAACAGGCAAACAACCACCACCATGCAGTTGCTGGAGGATCTGGGCATTGTTCTGACGCAAGAATCATGGACCAACAAAGATCAGTTAAGAGGAGTAAAAGATAAATCCTGTAAAGCTATATGGGATCTTGCATGGCA
Organism: Neoceratitis asiatica; assembly: GCA_030068015.2. Taxonomy (NCBI): domain Eukaryota; kingdom Metazoa; phylum Arthropoda; class Insecta; order Diptera; family Tephritidae; genus Neoceratitis; species Neoceratitis asiatica. The sequence continues at coordinate 53,398,254 of CM061527.1, forward strand.
TTATATAAAAATATAAATTAAATTTGCATTTCAGAACGTAGTAAAGTAGAGACCTGGTGGCAATTCATATAAACACCGAGCATGAAAGAAGAAAGACCCACATTATAGTAGCATCAGCATACTTCCCTGGAGATGGCACTACCAGCACCAAAAGCGGAAAAACTGATCCCGTACTGCAAAAAGAAACACCTCCCTTTAGTAAAGTAATGTGATGTGAATGGGTATAGTACGACAGAGAACTTATAATATAGAGAAGGTGCAAATTCATGGCACTACCGAAACAATTTCTGAAAAATTGCGGGTAAGGAATCCACCTCGCGTAAAATAACAGCGAGCGGAAAAAATAACATTTAATAGCAGAGATGGTCAATTGTTTTCTGTTATGAACATTCATTTCTGCTATGAACGGAATTTTGTTTTACTATCAGTACCTGCACTTGTTACTTTCTAGTATCTCTGCATATTAATTACATGATATTGATATGCCAAAAATTGCGCCAAATTGATAAAAAGTTTTATCAATTTAGTTTTAAAAGGTTTAGATTTAATAATAAATTGAAAGAAATGTTTTAATAAACTAATACGTATACTATAAATAGATAAAATAATTTTTCTGAATTATAATATGATATTCAATGAATAATGATAATTTTTATAATTACACAAAAAATATAAAATAAATAAAATAAAAATTCATAACATAATTATTTTGAATTCTAATATGGCATGAGCGAAAGTAAAAACACCAAAAATTGGAAATAACACGCACGCTATACCAGCTCCGCCACCGTTGACTTAAAGTTTTTTTACATATTCCGCACTTCTACCGAAATACAGACTAGAACATTGATTCTTCTTCTTTGCTGAGTAAACATCCGAAGTAATATATTCTCCTGTCGCGGAAGCTTCGTCAGAGAACTTATTATAAGTTCTCTGCTTCGTCTATAAACTAAATCGCTAATATACAAAATGCTTGTGGAAGACCTGCGAGCGGGGAGAAGTATTGCTTGTCATATGTGCTTTGTTGACAATGCGCTTGCGTTCATCTACATTAAGAATTTTTTCGCATGTTTTACTAGGAATTGATATATATGTAAATATGTATGTACATACGTATTACACATCCAGCAAGAATATCATTACCATGACAACGCTATTTTATTGGCCGCTAGTTAAAATTGCAAAAAATGCCCTTCTCCTAAGCAAACGCACCCATCTCCCTTCCCTCTTCTTCCACAAACCAAAGTGCCAAAAATTAGAAATTGAATACAATTTTTAGCAATTTTGTCATCATAATACTCGGCTTGTGGACAGATAGGGCACGCGGGAAGGCAAAGAATTTCTTGCTGGGCAATATGAGGTAATAGGCGCACAGCAAATTTAGCGACATGATGCCGATTTGCTTCATTTCAGCGGACGAAGTGAATTTTTTGTCAAAGGCACAAGAATTTTAAGCAATGCTTGTTGACGGCATATGAATGCTACGGGTTCAAGGGAAAAGGGCATGCAAATGTATGTTGTTGCTGCGTAAGCTATTTGCTATAAGAAGCATACAGCAACAAAACCAACTACCGCAAGCAAACCCTCCTTCCTTCTACTCTTCATCAACGAACAGTTTTCTCAAGCGAAGTCAAATTTTTGCAAATATCAAAAATTAATGTTGAATTGACGACGATTTGAAAACACATACATTCATGCATTTTAATACGTATACGCCAAACATATACAATCTTAATAATGCGCATGCCCTTCCTTCTTTCAACCCGCCATTCACAAACATTTTCTTCGCGACGATGACAAAAATCACAAAAATCAGAAAATCAAGTTGATCTGAAGTTGAACACACATACATTCAAAGCTACTTGTATGTATACGAAAAACGCATACAAACAAGGGCATGCCAACCTCTTCCCCTATACCCCGTCACCCAAAGCAATTCTTGGCGCTGATTGAAAAATTCTCCAATCTAATAAAATCAAAATACGAAAAAGGAGCCAGGATTCGAACTCATGGTAGGTACTCTTGTCGTGTGCCAGCGCAAGGCAGCAGCTTACTTCATATTGAGATAACAGTCGAACAGCAAATATAGAAGAACGATTATAGATTTTGTAAGGTTTGCTTCATTTCGGTGGTTGGTTATCTGACTTTTTGCCGGAGTCAAAGGAATTTTTTGTTATTGCCAAATATTGAAGATTGATATTTAGCTGACGACAATGCGAAAACACATACATTCAAGTATTTTAATACATACACGCGAAACATATACAATCATAACCCGAGTTCCCTTCCTTCATGCATCCCCCAATCAACAAACATCTTCTCCGCGACGTTGACACAATTTGCAAAAATCAAAAATTTATGTTGGGCTGAAGCAAAGACAAACACATTCAAAGGCCCATGTATGTATACAAAAAACGCATACATACAGAAGGGCATGCCAACTTCTTTCCTCTGTGCCCCGTCATACTAAAGCATCCCTTGGCGACGATTGAAAAATCTGCCAATTTAATAAAATTAAAATAAGAAAAAGGGTTAGGATTTGAACTCATGCTACTTATGTCGTTTGCCAGCGCAAGGCAGCACCTTGCTTCATATTGAGATAACATGCGAACAGCAAATATAGAAGAAGGATGATAGATTTTTTAAGGTTTGCTTCATTTCGGTGGTTGACTATTTCACTTTTTGCCGGAGTCAAAGGAATTTTTTGTTGTTGTTGCTTTTGAGTCACATTTCGCATTTGTATTTGTGATTTTTGTCACCGTCGCGAACTTGTCGGCATGAGTGTGCGGGGCATGTGTATGGTGGTATTTATGAATAAACGCACTTTGCTTTGTTGTACGGCGCTTACGTCTATGAATGAAGAAAGACTATAGATAGAATACAGGTTACGCCGATCGTATATGTCACTTAAAAAAATTTCAACTTAATAAATTGTTATTTATTTAAAAAAGTAAGTGCGATCTAGGCCTTTATAATTTTAAAGTCAAAATGTTAAACAGTTTTATGAATAAAGTTGTGCAGACATATATTAAAATTTTTGGCAACTCACAAAATTGTATCAACTGCGTAATTAAACATATGATTCTGCTATTGTCGTGACCTTATATTCTATAAGCTTTGATGTGCCTACATATTTATTTATTATATATACGTGCAACTCTCATATATATACAGACATGTGTATATCATCTTTACCATGGCAGCAATTTCATTGGCGTTTAGAAGAAGCTATTTCTTTTTGTTCCTTGGTACAAGTACCCAATTATCAGGGGTCAATGAACTGAATGTGTGGTGCAGTTGGTAGCGCGATACCGCAGAATCAATTTTTGCTACTTTTCGCTGACGCAGGTTCAAATATCTGCAATAACGAAGTATTTCAAATTTTTTATTTCGATAATTTTTTATATCAATTATTTTTTCTTTTCTGGTACTACCTCTTTAGAAGGCTGTAACGATTTTTGTTCTTAAGAAAATAAATATGAAAAAAAAAATTAAAAAGAACTCATAAAGGTAATTTTTCGAAAATTTTTTTTTTATTTGCTTATATATTTCGTTGATTTTTCTAATTTTTGTACGTAATAATATAAATAATGATTTCTTACAGAAATTGAAATAAATTCGTATTGTTTTCATAACATTTTGAATGTTATTGCTGTTATTTGCTTCTTCTGCTGTAAGTAAGTAACATTGCTCTTTATGTGCAATTTGATAGAAATTCAATCAATAACATTTTTTCCCTATGCTAAATTTTCAATTCTGTAAGCTCATTTTAACAGCGTGTTGAATTCCTTACCCGTTTTGTTCGTTTCTGTTAACGAGGCAGTACAAATTAGTACTGCCATTGGTGTGCACCTTCTCGTTGTTATAAGTTCTCTGGTACGACATGTGGCAGTACAAACGACAATGCCAGAGGTGAGAATCTTTTAGAATTTCTAATAAGTAATGATTTGCATATATTTAACTTGGGATGTACGCCTACGTTTGTAACTAGCAATATAGAAGAGATACTAGACATAACAATAGGTAACACCTGGTTAAGGACATGATCTCACAATGGAGGGTCTCATTAGAAAAATCAGTGTCAAATCATAGAATTATACAGTTCTCCCTAGGAGTATCAATAGAGACAACAAAGCCAAAATAAATCCTAGGAAAACTGATTAGTCAAATTATAAAATAATTTTGGAGTTAAATCTCAATCGAGAAGGTAGTACCAAAAAAGTAAAGGACATCAGAATTGGAAGAAAAGGTAGAAACGCTAACTACTAGCGTTATTGAAACATTTAACTTTAGCTGTAAGTTATCGAAGCCAAGTAAAGAAAGAAAGAGTAAAGAGCTGTTGGAACTTAAGAAAAAGGAAAAACTTTAAGAGAGCAAAAAGAAACGGAAATGGGGAAGAATACAAAGCTACTCTAACCAGCTACAATAAAGAGATAAGAAGTGCAAATCAATTGAACTTTAACTAGAAAGTTCTATGAAAACATTTCATCCATATCAGAAGCAGACAGACCACACAGTCACTAGCTAAAGACGCTGTATAAAGCAAAATGGCTTTAAAAATAGGGAACAATAAATATACAAGAAATGAAAAGAAGCAAGCAATGAAGTTACTCGAAACGCATTTCCCAGACTCAATTACAAATAGGGAACAATAAATATACAAGAAATGAAAAGAAGCAAGCAATGAAGTTACTCGAAACGCATTTCCCAGACTCAATTACAAGCAAAACAACAAACTAGGGAGAAAACGTAAACCCACCAAGTATAATTTGGCCAAATAGCTATTCACCTATAGAACCGTAAAGTGGGCGATGCACTCCTTTAAGAAGTTCAAATTGCCAGGAATAGATGGCATATTTATTGTACTATTACAAAATAGAGCGCAACACATAATAGCCGTGCTTTTTTTAAGCGCATATGTATCTGCGCTTAAAAGTAAGAACAAACGCCAACCTCATTTCATTCATTATTTATCTAAAAATTATTTGCCATATAATCCATCCAAAACCAGTCAAAAAGGACTACACATTAGCCAAATCCTTCAGACCTAAAAGCTTAACGTCTTTTAGCTTAAAGGCCACATAAGAACAACCACATTAAGAAACACGCCTCTACACTATGCACAGCATGCATATAGGGAGAGCAGATCGACAAACACTACATTATTGCAGCTATCAAAAATTTTAAAAGCATTACAGCATTACACCGTTTATCAGAAGGAAAAAGTTAATTTTAAAAGATATAAGAATAGATACTACAGCAATAGCTCCGACCTTTGAAACAAAATACCTAAGGGTAGTTTCCGATACCAAAATTACTTGGAAACAGCATATAAATTAAGTAGTTAACAAAGCAATGAAAACAGTAAAGGTATGCAAAAGTTTAGCAGGGAAAACTCACCATGCACGATTAAGTCGTTCATGGTACTAGAATGTATCAGGAAACGAAATGAAGTGGGGAAACACAATAAAGTTCGACTTATTTGGGTGCCAGGACACACAGGGCACGAAATAGCTGATGAACTTGCTAGGAAAACAGTTCCCTTAGAACCCTTCTGTCAAACAGGCCCACATACGAAAAAAGAAACACTCAGAAATGAGGAGAGAGTAATAGAAGATAGAAAAAAAAAAAAGGAACAATCCAAACTAGGAGCCTCAAAGAAATTATTGCACTTAATAAAAATAACTTAAGAATACTTACGGGATTACTCACAGGACATACAACTACTACTGAGCTGTGAAGCCAGAAGAAGAGCTAAACACCTAGGCACCTTGCAGAAGAATCACATCACATGGGCGACCCCATCATGCCTGTTAGAGTTTCTGAAGGACATAAGGCTGAGCGATGTAACGTGATAAGAATCACAATAGACCATCGGTCGTGGTGTGCATCCTCCTCCCAATCTATATATCTATCTATATCAAATCTTTTGAATTACAAAAGAAAATCGAAATTAATAAATACTGTTTGGTCAACATAGATAACAAAATTATCATTTAAATTAGCAGACTCACTGTTTATTTGGCAATGACTTCTAGCACTTTTTAAAGATATGGTCCGTTGAAACAAAACGGATTTTCAGTAATTTAATCCATTATTTCAGCTAAATTAACAGATATCTATTAGTACAACGATTTTCATGCTAAGTGTGCGGTTTGGTGGGGGATAGGCCGTATGTAAAAGTTCACGTAAGTGAGAACAAGTATCCTCTAGGCAATTAAAATACAACCGCTTTGTGGCGAGCTAAAGTGAGAAGGCTAACCCTTACATTAAAAACTCCAATGAAAACTCGAAAAACCCCTCGGATAAGTGATACCCTTTTTTTGACGGCGACCCCTGCAAACGTTTTACGGATCACGATTTATAGACAGACATCTGGAATGTCTGGACCCTTGATTGAGGTCCCGCTGCAGAGCTGGTTGATGACCCCGTACGATTAAAGCTGACATCATCGCCGTCCAAGAAGTGTGATGCAAGGAACAGTGACGGAAGAAATCTACTACAACGACCATTTAAAGAAGCGCGAATCGGGTATTGGATTTGTGATGGAAGAGACCCCATCACCGACTCCTGACATTCACCCCGGTGGATGAACGTTTAGCCACAATCCGCATCAAGGCAAAGTTCTTCAACATATCGCTGTTGTGCGATATGATGCTCCGACGAAAGAAGGACGATGTGCCCAAACATGAGCGCTTAGAATGCAGTATAGTTAATAGTTTTTTTTTGCAACTGTCGGGATACCCAGCCCTCGGCGGGGCCCGAAATATGGTTGTCTGTATTACTAGATTCTAGCACACAAAAATTCGTCAAGCTATATGGCTGTTGTCGGATTTAAAAACACGCAACCAACTCGATTACTCATCAGCTACTCGATAAAAGGGAACTGTGGAATATCATGCCGCAATGGGAAAAATTGGTTTTCAACAGTGTCAGAAAAAGAGCTGCAACGATGAACCAAGCAGATGTCCTGGTGACAGAGTGTATGGAGGAACATTTGTCCAGATGACGAACCCGAAACCTAAATCGATGAGGATGGTATAGACGTTCCATCAGCCGACTATGATTAAGTTGGAATAGCGATTGCCCGCTTAAAAACAACAAAACGGTGGGATCCATCGGGGCTTACCGGCTGAGCTATTCAAATACGGCGATGAAGAACTATATTGCATGCATCAGCGTGCCCAAGTGTGCTCTGCCCAATTCAAGAATTGAAATTAACGTGGGATAACTCTACTCTAAGTTGCATATATGATAGACCTTTTCTAACGTATTGTGTGAAAGATTAAGGCCTTTTTATCTTATCAGTGTGGCTTTAGACCTGATAAGTCAACCATTGACCAGATTTCTTCAATTTAATGCTCGAGAAAATAATATGAGCTGCCGAGTTGATATTGATATTTATATCGCACCGTAAGTTCTGCTTTCTCCAGATTAAACAAAGAACGATGGCAAGTCGAAATATCTCCTATCATCAAATAGATAGTTATCGCACTCGTGGCTCCCACGCCACTGTTGACAGTCATATATTTTAAATCGGAGATAATTTCGTATATCTAGGAGCCAGTAATAAAAAGACCAACAACGTCAGCCTCGAATAGTTCTCTCTTTACGAACAAAAGCCAAACTCATCATTCCCGTCCTGATATACGAGGAAAAGGTGAAGGTTTTGCTCACTGTTTTCTTTGATTACAATGGTGTGGTGCATCATGAGTTCCTGCCCAAAGGTCGTACAGTTAATAAGGATTATAGCATTATAGAAGTTATGCAACGTTTTCGTGAAACAATACGGCTCAAACGATCGGAATTGTGGAAAAACAAATCGTGGATTCTGCATCACGATAATGCAACAGCTCACACATCAATGCTTATTCGTGATTTTTTACTCTAAAAGTAAAACCGTAATCATGCCTCAACCACCGTATTCGCCAGATTTAGCTCCCTGCGACTTTTTCCTATTCCCAAAACTAAAGAAACCAATGAAAGGAAAGCGTTTTGACAAAATTGATGAGATCAAGTCAGAATCGAAGAAAGAACTGATGGCCATACGAGAAACGTATTTCGAAATTGCTTCGAGGATTAGAAAAAGCGTTGACACAAGTGTTTTATATCCGAGGGGGATTTGAAGGGGACAAAATAGATATTGATGAATAAGTAAGTATTTTTCGAAAAAATTCAAAAATCACCTTTTCCTTTAAACACACCTCGTATAGTGCAGAAGCTTGGACGATATCGATATCCGATGAGTCGACTTTAGAAGTTTTTGAGAGAAAAGTTTTGCGAAGATTTATGACGAGCTGTACGAGTTATACAACGCCTTATGTAAGTGAATCAAGATACAGCGCTGTTGATGAGGACTTTTTAGATTTTATTTATAATAGTGCTTTGAGCTAACCTACTTACTTTTGGCTGTATGCCTGAAAAGTACCTTATCTGAATGAAATGTATTGTAATAACCACCTTAATCATTGACCATCCCCATTCAAACTAGAACTTTGTGAGCACCCTAGTGTGCATTAAACTGTGTCGTACAAGGGCGTACATTAGCAATCAGGGCTATTCTACATTTCGATTACGTTCCCGCTTTCCGCTCCGTCACAATCGAAATTAGGTATTCTGAGTTACGATCGAATCGAAAGAAGAAGAGGAAGAGAGAATATATTTTCGAAGTCAGCTGGTTGCATGTGAATGTGCGAAATTGAAACAAAACAAAGCAAACAAATACAAAGAGTTTTTGTACAATTCAAATAAATTTAAATAAAATCGTATTTTTAATGGTTAATGAGATCAATAGCCTATACGATATTTCATGAGGATTACGAGACAAGAGTTATCAATTTCAGATGAGTGATGAATTTTATTAAATTGAGTTTTTAATTGGTAATCTTTTATATAACAAACTTCAAACTTAATAAAGATGCTTTCAAGTATGTCCTGGATAGTTTTTCGCAAGAAACTCAATCAAGTACTTTAGTACTTTGACATGATTATCTCCACCTAATCCAATAGTAGCAGATTTGCGATTTTTTACGGAGGGTAGTTACCAACATAGTGTTCGGCAGATTATAACATAGGAATGTGTCACTCAACAGTGTCAATGCCATTATACAACTTTCTCGAAATCATGGAGTCTTTTACTGGCGGATCAATTGTATTCCGGCAACGTTATTTCAAAACTCTCTAATTTTTCATGTTGTTTTTATGTTGTATCAAAAAGCATCATTAAACAAATTAAACTAAAAAAAGACATCGTTATGACTTTTCCAATTATCAAAATCATGTTTTATTAACATTTTTGTTAAAATTATGTTACTTAAGTACACAAAAATATACAATCAAACTGTTCTCCGCCAACTAAATTACAACGTACAAAAACGTAGCTACGATCGAAATGCAGAATACATAAAATTGGATAGAATCGAAAGTTTCGAAGATTGATCGAAACGAAACGTAGCGCAGAATACCAAATCCGCCGAACGGAGAAAATTTCGATTCGAGTCTAAATGCAGAATAGGGCTGAGTATACTTCAAAATATGAGATTGTTTATCAAACAATCGACAAGCACGCACGGGGCAGTATATTAAAATAAATAAATAAATTTTATTCATGTTTACATATAAAAGACATTATAAACTGATTTTGCATACAAGTTTACTTATATATTTATAAAAAGAAGCGCGAGCGCACTCTATGGAACAAAATACGCTTAAAATGACACTATTGCCATCAAACTACTTTAACGATTATAAAAATTTTAATTAATAATTTATGCAGTACAACAACAAAAAATCCCAAAGAGCCAAATTTTGTCATAAATACAGGCTTTGATTGTTATTAGGTATATATACTCCATTTATTATTTTTTAATTATTAATTAAAAATTTATAAAGAAAAAAACTAAAAACATTAACAAATTTTATATCACGGCTTATTTGATGCAGTGTACTTTTTACTAAAAATAAATTAAATTGAATAATAAAAAATGTTTAATTTATTAGTGTGAGATGCTTTAGCTTTTTATAAAGCTTTTAGTCTTGGTGACAAGGTCTCAATAGTTTTTTTTTTACTTTCTGTTCCGATTTTGTAGTTGTTCCTTATGACTTATGGGATGTTTACGGATGTTATTTTCTAATGAGGACCACAAGTTCTCAATCTCATCAAAGACCAAATTTCCAACGCCGCCTGCAGACATATATACATGCTAATACCATAACACTGCCCTCACCATGTTTAACAGTTGGATGTTGGTTGAGCCGGTAAGATTGAATTTCGATTCGTCAGCAAATATTACTGTGTCAAAATTCTGTCACAGGTGCAGAAAGCAAACCCTGGGCTCGCGCCCATCAGGTCCTGATTACGGTATTTCGGGAAAAACTATAAGTTTGCCTTGCGCTGGTGAGAGTGGAATACTGCCACTTTAGTAAGCAAGGGTGACATCTTGCTTATCTAATAATACCATGGCAGGTCTTCTAGTACGTTCAAAGCGCATCTCCAATAAATTTGGCCGTACCGGTTCAGATGAGATCAACTCCTGGTTTTGCTCTTACTCCTTATGAGGACTTGAGTCAAATCTCGCGGGGCCTGCCATATGCAGGCTCTTCGGGAGGGTGACTGCATAACGACCCACGACTACAACTAGAAAAAGAACAGACGGCCGTAAACATAAGTAAAAGACTTCAAGATTCTTACAACGAAAGAGTTAGTTCAGAAAGCATTAAATAAGGCGTTTGAAGAAATTGTAGCTGACGTTAAAACTAACATCTATTTACCGAACACTAGAGGCCAAGTTAGAGCCTCCGTAAAAATGCCGAGTTAAAACACTGAAGCCTTGTTGAAAATCTAACGCATTTTTATGCGATCAGCAGCGGTTCGGCTAAAGAAAAATATTACTAAAAATGTCAGCGTTGTTTCGAACTAGGTCACTTATTTTGGGGTTCTAAGGGAGTATACAGAAATAAATTAGGCATCTGTGAACAATTAGGTCATATGATCAAAGATTGAAGACCAATTTTGAGCAAAATGACCACATACCATTTCTATACCGTAGGGTTGTTTCCAAAAACAGCACCTGCTTCTGTATTCACCAGCAATGGCAAAGGCAACCCTGGTCGTTAGTCAGCATATATTCAGCCCAGCTCGCTCGATAGAGTGGGAAAGATGCTTGAAAGATTAATTAATTAACACAGGAGGACTCTCTTGAAAACAGAATGGTTTCCGACCCGTTATGTAAATATTAGGTGCCATATAATTCGTTATAAAAAGCGGAGAATTCTTGGCATCGTGGGTGTCATTCTTCTAAAAACATTGCACTCCTGGCAACGCTGGACGTTCGAAATGGCTTTAACAGCTCAATTATTAAGACAATATTTTCAAGATACCTAACTACCTTATGAAAATAATTTGAAGCTAATTGAAAAACCAGATAGCTCCCGAGAAATGGAAATATCCTCAGGAGCAGCGAAAGGATTCACACTCGCTTCAGTCCTCTGGAACGTAAGCTACAACGAAATACTAAAACTCGAGATGCTTGATGATACATTCTTAGTTCATTATGCAGATGATATGGCAACTTAGTCAACTAATAGCTAACATTGCAGTACCATCACAAAAAAAGAGGAAATTACTCTAGTCGACCACCACAACAATCCTTCAGGCCTAAGAGCGTCCTCAGCTCACCTAACAGTGTCGAGAATGGTAATCTTAGTAATAAGTGGGTGCATACCAATCAACATTGGCAACAAAGAATTAGTCCAAACATTAAAAAAGATGTGTGGTCAACAACTCTATCAAAATGGCAAAATAGGTTTAAAAATGATTATAGAGGTAGATGATCGAAGAAGGTGCTTAAAAACATAAATGGACTAACACGGACTTCAGCAAACTAAACTAACGTATTATGTCAATCAATAGAATAGGAAAAGTAGACAACCCGAGATATATTTATACCGACTCGGAGAATAATGATGCCGATCACAAATATTTTAAGACTATACGATGACAAAACTGCGGAGCACAGAAAATACCGGTTCCATAACAGCAGAAAACATAGTTGAAATTATTTTATTTGGCGAAGGCAATTGGTTAAGTTGTGAAAGTATTCCGGTACATGGACGCTGGTGTATAGATGTACATAAATCTTACAATGAGAAATATGAACCCCACCCTGCAGTAATGAGAAAGCAGTTCCAGGGTGGGGGACGGTTCTCTATAAGAGAGCTTTTTAGTGACCTGCAAGTGTCACATACCATTGCTGTGATGACACAATGACGATGCGGTAGGCATTCTTATTCTCCTCAATAATACATATTTATTTCAAATATGTGCCCGGGTTCCGAAAGATTGTTGGTCTCCTGCAAATGACCGATAGTAAATCACATTACCAAAAAATAGACGCCGTATATACGTATGTATGTACATATGTACATATGTACCATAGGTTGAGAAGAATTTATATTGATATTGATCGAGAATGAAATAAAAAATAATAATAAACCAAAGCTCTGCTTACCAGCCTATGCCGCAACACAACAAAGTCTATTTACTAGAAAATTAAAACCGTATTTCTAAAGAACCAACTTTAAAAACTTATTCAGTAAATAAATAAGAATGACTACAGCTGTTTATATTGTTTATATTGTTTAGTTTATAAAGAATGTCCCCGAAAAATTAAAATTAATAGATTATGTATGAGCAAATGTTACGTTAGGTGAGAGTTCAGTTTGGATTTTTTCAATATATACCTTTTCTAATTACTTGCCCTTAAAATCAAAAATTTTATAAACACTTTTAAAGCTTTTTGCTCTTTCACCCACACAATTACAATATTTTCATTGTCAATTGTCAAAAATAATTTTTGTATTCCTTTCAGCCCTTGTTTTGCAGACATTTTAATTTAAAAAAAAATTATTTTCGTGAAACAAAATTCTTGATTGCGGATTGATTTTTAAGGTAAGTATATTAATGTAAATTAACATAATAATTTTATATTTCAATTACTGGTGTGCATATTATGTGTTTGTAAAAAGCAAATAAATTAAATGAAGGATAAAGGTGCAGAGCATCACCATGTTGCTTTATATGCACATACATACATATGTACATACATATGTTGTTACAAAACGAATTACAACCATATTTTCTTTGAATTTCAGATTTTAACTAATCCAGACATGAAGGAACTTATTTTTATTCAAGCTTTGTTTTCTAAGAAAATTATATTTTCATTCATGTATAAATGTCTATGCATTTGTTTGCATATAAAAGATACAAACACAAAAATTAAAAGAAAGAATTTCAAAAATTAAAAAATTAAAATTTTGTTTGGACAATTAGAAATATCTTTTATTCGCATGGAACCAAATATCAACCTTGCGCCAGCTGCTAACAAAACTTTGAAAAGCGCAGCTATATATTTTCTTAATACGTGATTGAATAAGTGTAACAAGGAAGTAAGATGACATGTATGAAGGAAAAGTAGGTAAATTTTGCTATCTTTTTAACAAATTGCATATGCAGTTATTTAGTTTTTTATCAATCAGTCAATATTATCCAGTTTGAACCAGTTTTGGCTGGCAGGATTATCTACATCTATTTATATGTGTGTATATTTCTGTGTATCTACAGGAAAAATATTTGAGCAAATTGAGACAAATAATTTGAATAATGTGACAGAATCACAACATGTATCTGCTACTATTATTGCCTAGCAAATATCCAGAATTTACATCGCATTCCTGAGAAAAAAAAAGTTGTTTCTTCATCTTGCAACAATTTTGATTTTTGCAAAAACGAAAAATAAATAAAAATCTTAAACTTTCAGAACCGAAATATCTTATTTGTATCAAAAGTTGCTAAAATAATGAGCCCGATAACTTTCTAGGGCTGATTCACTATACTTATCGTTGTATATTTTCTGGTAGAAAACGAGAGCGCCCCGTTGCATATACATATATAAGTGGTAGCTTTTACCTAACATGTTAGCTATCTGTTATTCCTCATTCATGCGTTTGTTGTTCCATTTTTTACTCTTGTGCTGGCTGTAGGAAAATGTGACCACGTACGTGTGGCTCTATACGTGTTTTTTTTACAAAAAGCTGAATTGTATGTACCTTTTTATGTTACTAAGCGGTTATGAAAAACGAGTGTATATGTTCCTCGCTATGTTACCCCACGTCTCCACAGGCAATCACCGATAACGTGATATCACAAATTTATATATTTCCTTTTGCTTTTCAAATAATTAAAATCAAATTTTTTGATTGCCATTAATTTTTCATATAAGCACATAAATAAATGCAGTATAATATTATTCATACATCATCGTACATTTACACTTAATATATACCCACGTACTGTGTACTATAGGTCAAAAATAGTAATACATCCTTACAAAAGCAGTATAACTAAGTTTTGCATTTTGCGAAAACTTTATTTCCTAAGTACTTCCAGGTAGACTATAGAACATCTGAAATACATAATAATACATAAAAAGAAAATTATTACCAGCTTTTATATACATATATGATATATTTATCTATATTAAATTACACTGTTATCATTGCTCACATTTATCACGGGTTGCCTTAGCATGTTTTACTTAAAAATGGTTCTTTTTAAATTGGGAATAATAATAGTTCCTAACAAAACATACAGATTAAGGTCGAAATTTAAAACTGCTCACCTACAGAAAATTAAATTAATTAATTAAATTAATCCGCTGAAATATAAGATTATTTATTCTACCATAGAAATTTAGTGTTAATTTAGAGTTAATTGTTAAGAGAAGTTCTTCTATCAAATCGAATGTGTTAGAATAACAATTGAAATCTCGATATGAACGGCGAAATTGTTTATATAATCCAAAATTTGTTTTACATTACTTGGTAGGGACATAAATACTGTTACAACATTAAACACATGCATTTCAATAGAAGAATTTAGCATACCACATAGATCCCATATGATTTATAAAATATAACCTGTAAAGCGTTAGTCTATATCAGGAATTCTAAATTGTGTGAGTTTTCAACATGGAATGGTTAGATAATGAAAACCGTATTGCTGTTATAGCGCTTTTTAAGTGTGAAAAGAAAAAAGGTGATATTTTCAAAACACTCCGTCCGCTCGGCATTAGTCGCATGTTCGTCTACCGGTGCATAAAACTGTTTGAGGAGACTGGGGATGTTAAAGACCGCCACCGGTCGGGCCCTCCACGCACAGTTCGAACGCCGCAAGTCATCAAAACTGTCAAATCAAGAATTCTGCGAAATCCGCTCAGAAAACAGAAAATCATGGCCCGGGAGATGAATGTTTCGCAAAAGTCCATGAGTCGAATTATTAAAAAAGACTTGGGACTTGGGGCTTTCAAACGCCGTACCGGACATTTGTTTACTGCAGCTTTGAAAAAAAATAGGGTGGTAAAATGCAAACGTCTTTTGGTGAAGCAGGCTGATAACTTGCACAGAAAAATCTTGTTTACCGATGAAAAAATTTTTACCGTGCAGGAAAAATTTAATAAACAAAATGATAGGGTGTATGCACGGTCATCTAAGGAAGCATCTGAACTGATTCCACGGGTCGAAAAAGGTTATCACCCAGCTTCAGTCATGGTTTGGTGGGGTGTCTCTTATGATGGGGTAACTGACTTGCATTTTTGCGAACAAGGGGTCAAAACATCATTCAGCGCTGCATGATCCGTTCTAACGCGGAAATGTTGACCATACAGATATTTGTGAAAGTGTTTAATGCAATCCACCAACGCTAATCTTTCTCTCCGAGTTACGCAGTAGTAGTAGGCAACTATCTTCTCCTGCCCATCAATCACTTGCGAAAGTACACCTCCTATGTCATAACCACTAGCATCTGTGTCCAGAATAAATGTTGCAGCTGGAACCGGGTACGCTAGCATAGGTGCAGTGCAGCTTGGAAAGCCTCCTCTTGTTCAGTTTTCCACCCGAAAGATTTATTTTTCTTTGTGAGTTCATGGAGACTATGAGCTACGCTGGCAAAATTCGGAACAAGGCGGCGATGGTAAGTACACAGCCCAAGGAAACTTCTTAATTCATGCAAAATCATCTTTCCTGGGCAAAGGATAGCTGTCTTTCTTTGTAACATCATTTAATCTCCGATAGTCCACGCAGAACCGCAACTGGCCATCTTTCTTCTTCACGAGTACAACCGGAGAGCTCCATGGACTTGCCGATGGTTCGATAACATCGCTTTCGCTCATTTCCCTAATTATTTGGCCAACAGCGTCACGTTTGGCTAGTGGAACGCTTCGAGGAGTTTGACGAATTGGTCTTGCGTCACCAGTATCAATGCAATGCTTCACTACGTTGGTCCTGCCTGGTTTGTTGCCATCCTTGTCGAATATGTTGGAGTATTTACGGATCATCTGACTGGCCTTGTGCTTGTACTTGTCTTCCAACCCTTGCGTCCATGCATTGATATCTTCCTCCATCTCCTTGCTGCCAATAGAGTCGATTCCAGATGAATCATTGCTGTTAATAATGGCTTCTACCTCTTGACATTGCCCTAATACAGTTCCACTAGGAATTTTTACTGATGATCTGAAGTCATTTAATACTCTCATTGGGATGCGTCCATTCTTTCGTGTCTTAGCCAGGGTTTTACCAATTTGTCCCTGGTAATAGTACGTCCGGTGTAGAATTTTGTGCTGCTTTGACAACCCACAATTTGTTTGTTCCACAATCTCCATTAATTTTTGCCCAAACAACTGCTTCTGATTTTGGTGGAATCAGTCACTGCCTTCTAGGACCACTTACTTGCTGCTGTATGTGGAATCATAGCCAATGTTTAGTGGTACCTCCATGTTCTTATACTCCATAATTTTGTTATTCAAGGCGATCTTGATACCTTCATTCATCAAGAAGTCCACTCATATGATTACCTCATCCACAATCTGCGCGACTATAAAACTGTGTAACACCGTCACATTCCCAATTGTTACCTCACATGTTACTTCTCCCACTACTTGGGTATCCTCACCAGTCGCCGTTTTCAATATTGCTCCAGGTAATGGTCTCACTTCTTTAGCGATCAGGTCAGTTCGAATGATGGAGTGTGATGCGCCCGTATCCACTGTTAATATTCACGCTCGTCCATCCACATATCCACCAATAGTAATGTTGCTCGGTTTTCTGCCAATTTGCGAGACGGATATTATGGGGCATTCAATTGCAGGAACCAGCATACGCCCTTTTAGACTGGCTCGTTTTAGTTTAACGACTGAGAAGTTGATGGTTTATCCTCCTCAGCCTTCCGTTTGCACTGTCCTTCCTGTATGCTGGAACCCGTTTTGCATTCCCGTGCGAAGTGACCAGGCTTCCCATATTTAAAGCATTTTCCAGCCTGATTCTTGCCACCAGAACGATTCATTCCTTCTAACGACTTCAGAGTTCTCAATATTTCGGTCATCACATCTGCTGTTTCAACCTCCACTTTATTGACTTTGTATGCTGGTCTGCTTATGAGTGCCGCCGTTTCACGTGTTTGAGCATACGCCACTGTTTCAGCGAATGTTAACTTTGGATTCGCATATGTCTCTCGCTTGGTGTAAACGTCTTTTATGCCGCTGATGAATTTTTGTATTTTCACCCTTTCAAGATGCTCACCCGATGTGTCTCCGATGGCTAAATGAGCCAATCTCTCAATTTCCGAAGCATATTCCTGTAGAGATTCGTTGGGTTTTTGGTCGCGCTTTTCTAACTCTATCTGGTAAATTTGTCTTCTGTGTTCGCTACCATAGCGTCTTTCCAGGGCTCGCATCAATCCGTCGTAATCCTTTCTCTCATAATCAGATATAGTTTGCAAAAGTTCTGCCGCAGGTCCTTCCAACGCAACGAATAGTGCAGCAGTTTTTTCCTCCATGCTCCATTTATTTGTTTCAGCCATCTTCTCAAACTGGAGCTTGAAGACTTGGAATGGAATTTTACCGTCAAAGGATGGTGTTTTTACCTTGGGAGCGTTCACTGAAGTGGTTGGACGATTTAACAGCAAATCCCGCAAATGACCTTCCAATGCGTTGTTCACTTTGGTCTCAATTAGCTACTCTATTTTTTCTTGTCGACCGTGCAATTCGTTGACTTTGCTCTCAATTAGATCCGGTCTTTCCTAAAGTTCTGAATTGTCTTTCTCCAGATTTTGCTGTATTTGCGCGATGGTTTCTTCTAATCCATCAAGCTTTGCATCCATCTTTTGTGACATGCTGGCATTCTGTTCATCCATCTTTTGTGACATGTTGGCATCCTGTGCATCCGTCTTTTCTGACGTGTTGGCATCCTGTGCATCCATCTTTTGTGACATGTTGGCATCCTGTGCATCCATCTTTTGTGACATGTTGTCATTGATTTGTGACATGTTGGCACTGATTTGTGAAATTGCAGCCAACAACATGTTCATGTCCATACCGGTAGATGAGCCAGGGGCATTTTCTTGAATCTTACTTGATGGCCGCTCCAACTCCTTCGCAGAATCAATAACCTCTTCCTTGTCAATATCCTTCAAGGATACCTCTTCATCCTCGCGTCGGAATTCGTATTGGTTCAAGTCGATGACTTCGACTTCCATTGCTTCTCGCAGTCTCGATTGCAGCTCTGCCTTATTTCCTGTTGTAGACAATCCTCGCTTTGCCAACTCATTCTTGAGAGGAGGTATCGTCAAATCCTGAATCTTCACCATTTTTCAATTATTATTCTTATGGATTTATTTAACAATCCCACTTCTGTCACCAATTGTTACGATCTTGCTGAACCAACCTCCATGATTTCCCAAATCCTTAGGGTACGATCTCTGGATTGTTAAATAAAATCGCCAACTTAATTTGCAGTTTCTTTATTTATAAAGAATTTAATTAATGTCATTTTGATTACTCAGTAATTCACAATTCAATTACAATTTACTTTACTATTTACAATCACTTGTATACAACTTTCACAATGTACTGTTTTTATTACTTCAATGTAATGTAATCTCCAACGCTTTTACTTCACGACTGATTACTTTTGCAGTCATGTGTCGCCCTTATATACTTGTTTGGTGCTTGAAAACGAAACCCCCGGACTAATCGCGTCGTTACAATAATCGTCTCGTTACGATAATCGTCTCGTTTACGATAATCGTCTCGTTTACGCTCTAGAACATGCCAGTTGTCGGCTCCTCTCTTTCATCTGTCATTCGCTTCGCATTTTCATACACATATCATTTTCCACAATACATATTTACATATTAACTTTTTGTTGATTTTCAAGCTTTATAATTGTTTTTGTGTAAGCATTTGCTTTTGTGGTTTTTTGCTATTTTCATTTTGTGTTATTATTCTTTTGTCACAGCTGTTTGCGTCCTGTTTTTTAAGTGTCACATCACAGTGTATTTAAAACTGCTCTCTACACTGTCTTTAAAACTGTTTTATTTTATTAAATATTAGCGCCTGTAATTGTGCTTTGATTTGTTCAATATTTTAATACTTTATTTATTTTTAAACTTTTTAATTTCTTATTTAATTTTTTATTTTACTTTAATTAATTTTTCTTATTTTTCTTATTTTTCATAACTACAAGATCAAAATGAATTGCTCTTATGATAATTGCAATATTAAAGGCGAGTCTGAGCGCTGTGTAAGTAAAAGTAAATACGGTTTATTGTTTTTACTTTTTATTTCATTGACGCAAGTCAAGGCAACCGATTCGGTTTTGCGAGTTGCTACGACTGAATACAATTTTTCGGTGACTGCACCTAAATATCTGCTTCTACTTCCCTAATCGCCATTTACTTGCCATTTACTGGTATGCTATGCATTTCTTAGGGTCGCATTTCCGTGAGAACGACTTCACTTAATTGTTCACTTGCTGATTCAGCGTCTGGCTTACCTAGTGCTGTTGTTATGGTAAGCTTTGGTTATAATTGTTGTTGTTAGAATTATTGTTGGGTGCTAACTGCCCCCCCGCTTGAAGTGAAGCCGTCCGCGGCTTCTATTATGGCAATGTTTAGATCCGCTTGGGTTCTTCGCTTTCGTATCCGACCAACTGCAAAATTATAATAGCTGCTACCACGACAAGTGACAAAGCGCCTATTGACTGTATTGAGCGGATATGAACAAGATTCTCTAGGTGCGATATGTGCCTGAGATTTTTTATGTTGATTTTTTCCAAGTATGGGAGTGACAATAGAGTCATATGGTCAGTAAAATTTACAATTTGCGCGGGAGTAGCTTCGGGACGAGAGTGAGCTATTTTATTCCAATTATAATAGGTGGTTGCGTTAATGGTAATTTCCCCGTCAAAGGTTACTTTAGAGGTTCCCCTTGTCATCTTTGTTAAGTTTCCATCGTACAGCGTTGCTGGTTGGTTGTTTATTAGTACAATGCCATTATCGATTTCCCTTATGGCAGCTACGTAGTCAGCTGATATCGTTTTGCAGGTTGCTGAGTGAACGTTCAGAAGCTGCATTGTGCACGGGCTATCCCCCAAAGGTCGGCAAAAGCTCCCCATTAGGGTTTCCTTGCAATTGTGCAGTGGTATATAATTTCCCTGGTATTCGGCTATATCTTCTGTTTCCAATGATAGTATCTTTTCGTCGTGTATCACGGGCAACATCTTTAAAAAATTACAAACACTAGCTATCTTTGGATATTTTATAAGGAAATAAATACATTCATTACTTTGAAATATTTTGATCTTAGAAACTTGTAGTAAATCACTTATAGTTACGTTGGCAGAGAGTGCAGCATCCAGCAGGTTCTTTACTTCAATACCGTTCAACAAAATAGGGTTGATTATATTTACCTTACTCAGGGTGACGGACGTTATGACGGTCTCTAATTCCATCATCATCGCCCTGTTCCTAGCGGTTGCCAAATAAAAAAGGTTTTCAGTATCTATCTGGGTTCGCTTGGCGTTTTTAAGCAGTTCATTAACGGTATTTGTAATTCGTTTATTTTTTCCTGTGTTTTTAAGTTGATCAAAATTTTCTGTTCTTGCGATTCTATTAAGTTTTCAGTTTTCAATTCAATTTTCTGGAAGTCATCAAAATCAGGCGTTCCGGCGATATATTTTAGGGCAGTCCCTAACACGTTGATGCTACGAGCATGGCGGTGATGTACCCTAAGTGCATCCAGTAGCAGTGTCATCTGTTCCGCGTCATTTCCCAGTAGTCGCTGTATATGCGACTGTGGAAACCGCTCTGATAGCCTGGTCGTGTCGTCAATTATTGTCTCGTACAGGGATAAGTTCGTTTTGTGCAATAAAAATCCGTGTTGTTCGTGAATGGCCACTTTACCGGTTGTGAGAGGGATGTAGTAAGAACTGGTGTAGTTAAGTACCTTTGTTTCGACCGAAAGGCCGAGAAAAATGATATATATACAGAAATTCATATTTGATTTCAAGCAGGATCGGGGTGTTTTCGTCTGAGTGTCCTCCCTGGAGTATCACGCTGGAGCGGCCTGTATTGTTGATTGTTGATTAGTTTATTTATTTATTAACGCGTACGCGTTACACACGTTTAATTACTTTTGTATTTTTACAAACGTTTAGTTTATTTTTGTGTTGTGGGTATCCAACCCTCTGTTGATTAATTAATTTATATATTTAGTAGGGGTTAACCCGTACGCGTTACATACGTTTAATTAATTTTGTATTGTGGGTATCGAACCCTCGGCCACGTTAACTTTCGTATCCCTTGTAAAGATAATTTCGCGTGGCCCCACGTTGGGCGCCAGTAAAAGTAAATACGGTTTAATTGTTTTTACTTTTTATTTCCTTGACGCAAGTCAAGGCAACCGATTCGGTTTTGCGAGTTGCTACGACTGAATACAATTTTTCGGTGACTGCACCTAAATGCCTGCTTATACTTCCCTAATCGCCAGCACTGCTGCCCGTGAAAATGTTGACTTGGCACTTGCCATTTACTTGTATGCTATGCATTTCTTAGGGTCCCATTTCCGTGAGTACGACTTCACTTAATGGTTCACTTGCTGATTCAGCGTCTGCCTTACCTAGTGCTGTTGTTATGGTAAGCTTTGGTTATAATTGTTGTTGTTAGAATTATTGTTGGGTGCTAACTTGTATCTTGCTGGCTATGCGATGGACTCGCCTATATAAAATGTGCTGGTTTAACCATTGTACAGCCTCCATAGTAACAGCTGAGATCACCTGATCGTTTTCGTTTCTCATTTCGGTTGTCATTCGTAACTTCGAGCGCTGGGATGTATTAGCATGCATTACATTGCAGAAAAAAAAGTACCTATAACTAAATGACATAAAATGATGCTGAAATTGGAAAAAATAATAATCTATTTCATTATTAAGTACATGGGAAATGTTAAAAGTATTACTTACGAGTTATTTTCATTAATATTTGAATAGTTTATTAACTTTTTTATAGATTTAATAAGTAATTGTAATATTGAATGGGACCTCACAAATGCAACCATGCGTAATTATTTTCTTTATTGTATTTCCTCTTATTCGCATTTCAATATGCAGATTTATTGTTTTGTTGATGAAGGTAAATATAGTTTTCGTTATTAAAAACGCTTATTTACTAATGAACTTTTTCATTTATAGGTAAAGGAAGTGGTGAACTACTAGCCATATTTGATCTACGACGTATACAAAAGATTTTTATTGGGTTGTTGTATTTCCTTTTGTATACGTAACAAGATGCAGATTTATTGTTTGGCAGACGAAGGTAAATATAGTTTTCGTTATTAAAAACGCTTATTTACTAATAAACTTCTTGATTTATAGATATAGGAACTGCTGTACTCCGCATGAATACGCATACGTATATACGAATATATATTCCACCAAATATATGTACATATGATTTATACCTCGGTACCATGAGCTGCTATACGAAACCATATGGAGCGCAGTCGCAAGGATAGGATGGCAAGTGCCAATTGATTCTTGTTGAACCTAGACACACACGCTGCACCAAGACAAATAATATTCTGCCACCTAACAAGAAATGTAAATCCCAACATATTTTCCGCTTTATTATATTGGGATGGTGATATGCTTAGGCATGTAAATTTAGTGTGCCCTAGAAGGAAATACGCGATACTGTGATTTGTGAAAGGTTTGCCGCAATGATGGTAGTACATTTAATGACTTAAATGTGAAATAAATACACAGAAACTTCTACAAAATACATGTTTGAAATCTGCATTTGGCTATTTTTAAACAAAATGTGTGCTACATACAGTTTTCAGTGAGTTGCGCCTAATAAAATCAGGTTGCTGTATGTATATTCCCGTATAGAATATGCTTCATTTTGGGTCTCGTGAGGTCGTATGTGTACAAGTACCTGAAGTTCGGAATTCTAACCCAAGAAAAAACGTACCAAATTTTGTATGAAATTTGTTTCATTGTTTTAATATTACTGTCATATAATTTAATAAAGGTGTTAAATCCATATGTCAATGAAACCAACAAAATATATTTTATTGAATATTGTAGTTTTATTAAATAAAAACATTTTAATTAGAATGCTATATACCATTCATATATATACAGTACAATGTACTTAATTACAACACGGTTTATATAAATTTGTGTATGTGCTCAGTTAAGTACAGTATACATTATTCAGTTAAACTGAATTTAGTTTTTCATTGCATGCCTCGAAAATAACATTGTTTTCGGCGCTGCCAGTGCATAGTATCCAAGTTAACTCAATAAACTAAAATTGCACAAACCTGAATTAATAAGTTTCTTAAAATAAAAGTCATTTTTTAAGCTCGAACTTCAAAGTTTATTGTGTTTTGAACTTTATTTTTTTTTTTTCAATTTTTCATTTCACAAGAAAACCAATACAAATCTTATATACATATGTATACTCGTAATTTTAAACTAACATATTTCAGTTAATTTTCTTTTTAGACAAATAACCACTTACATAAATGGCATATAAAAGACATTTTGCAATAAAAACTTCGGTATATCTCATTTTATTCAGCAACTAAAATTATTTCTGTGACAATCTCATTCTCTAAAGTGTACATACATATGTATGTACATATATGCTTGCAAACATTCTTCTCAATTGGGTTTGTGTTTATTCCTCATTTCAAAAAAGTATTTTAATGAATGCTCACTTTTCAAAGAGAACTTTAATGGAAATCAATACCAATATAAATGGAATGGGTAAAATTCACTTTATCTCGCTGTTTTGAATTCCTTATATTTTGTTTTCCATGCTTTCTTATAATTCTTCACTTAAGCACTACACTGAAAATAGGAAAATACACAAGTAATTAGAAATATGTGTATATATCCTAAGCAAGAACTTTACCTGATGAATACTTATGATGATGTACTTTATTAATGAAATTCAAAGTATTTAAAATTCGCCTCTAAATTGTTGAGAAAAACTTTCAAAATGAATGAGAAATAAACATAAACAAACCAGCGCAGGGTTGTACCTACATCGGATACGGTTTTAATATTTTGGTAAATAACTTTGTAATTATTTTTCATATTCTACTAAATTTATGGAAAAAAACGATTGCACATATTTGAGCGAAATCTTTCCAAGAAGTTTTATTAATGTATTGAAAGAAAATATTCAAAATTTGTGTAAACATACCTGATGTTCTTAAACTATTAACAAAATTTCTTGCAACACAACAACCCTACTTCGAATTCATTGCTTCACGAAGCCCAGGCTGTGATTTACGACACCCTGGCTGTTTCACAGCACCCTGGTTTGACAACCGATAAAAGGAACCGATTGAAGAAGGAAGTAAAATAGAAACGGAGTTAGGTTACTATGTAGGCTGTACAATGGGTTTAACAGGTAGAATTCTGGATTCAATTAACGATGGAAAAGGATTAAAATGGTCATGTATTAAATGTAGATCTACTGAAATTGAATTCTACAAATTGTACAAGCAAACTCGTGATGGCTTTAGAGATTGGCCGTAAACTTGGATCACTTTGTGATAAGTTCAAGCATTTTGAAAACATGTTCCAAACATTTAAATGCTTGAGTGATTCTCATAATGACCCCGATATAGCTAACAAGCGAAAACAGGTGAACGGTCCGTCTGATGTGGAAATGGCATATATTCCTTCCAAAAAGAAAACTTCACTTCCGGTTAAGGATAAGACTCTTCCAACAATTAATTTAATAAACTTGTCGTGCTTGCTAGTTGAGAAACCCGCTCCATCCCCGGTGCAGAGGCCTACGGAAGTTTAAATAGATCCCCAACCTCAAGCCATTATAAATAATAGTCTGCAAATTCAAGAGTCAGGAAGCTGGTTGTTGCTTCACCCAAAAAATCTATTTTGCATCTAGATTTGCAAATGATACAACTGTTGATGAGTTAAGGCATTACATCTCGTCAAAATTAAATACTAATGATTTCAATATTCGAAAATTTTATTTTAGTTATGAAAGAAACATATCGTCACTTAAAATTGATGTTTCTGTTGATACATTTGAGATTATTTAAACAGCTCGTTCTGGCCCCCAGGAGCTGTTGTACGTGAATTTGAACATAGAGTTATTAAGAAAATTGATAAAAATATTGCTCGAATTCCATTACCAAACGAGGGACCAAAAAACTAATAAGTAATCTTTCGCTGCGTATTTATTATCAAAATGTTAGAGGCCTGAATACCAAGTTGACTGATCTTTATTTAAGCAGTCTTCATTGCAACTTCAACGTAATTTCATTTACAGAAACGTGGCTAAAACCCAACGTTTTTGATAATGAGATTTTATGCAGCGAGTATCAAGTCTATAGAAGTGATCGCTTGAACAGAATCGGAGGGGGAGTTCTCCTTGCGGTTCATTCGTCTTTACCCTCAGAAGAAGTTTGTACTTATCGCATAGATTCCATTGAACTTAAATGCATCCGTGTTCGTACTGGTAAGGACTTCATTTATATAATTTTATCTTACATACCTCCCCAGTCTGACATATCAGTATATCTTCAACTTATTAGATCAATTGAAAGTATTATTGCATTGATGAAAAATTCTGACTCCATTATGGTCTTGGGAGACTTCAATTTGCCTTGTATATCATGGAAACAAATCGATGATAACACCACTCCCGTTTGTACGCGACCATGTTTTACCGAGTTCTTAGAGAAAATGTCTGAGCTTTGCGTTAACCAAATTAATTTAGTACCAAATAAATTTCATAAAATCCTGGATTTTGTGTATGTTGACAATATTTCAAAATTTTCTGTGATTCGGTGCGATCCTTTTGTTCCACCAGAGGTTACCTAGCATCCTTCTTTGGTGATAACTTTTGTAGTCATGGACAGCATACGGATTGATAACGCGGCATCTCTGTTTGGTTCTAGTTCTTGCTTTAATTTTGCAAAAGCTAACTTAAAAAACTTAAATCAGGAACTATCCACATTGATTTGGCCTGTCTATAAGGGTAATATCGAGGAAAGTGTTCTTCATTTTAATAATACAATTGTAAAATTGTTTGAAAATTTTGTACCAAAACGTGCTTGCGCTTAACTAAATGTAACAATTTATGGTTTACGAAAGATTTAAATTTGTTAAAAAACAGAAAATCTCGCGCCTTTAAACAGTATAAAATAACAAGTTGCCTACAGACTATGTAAAATACTCAAAGCTACGTCGTAAGTACTTTGAACTTAGCAAAATATGTTACAACAACTACTTAAGTAAGGTTAAAGGAGCATTGTACGCAATCCTAAGATGTTTTATGACTTCGATAACACCAAACGCAGAGTCTCTTTGTTAACATCCGCTATGACATATAAATCCACTACATCAAGTGATTTTCTTCATATCTCTAATATGTTGGCACAATTTTTCAGGTCTAATTACATTATCAATTCAACTGGAAATAATTTTGTCCGTCAAGAGAATTTTTATCTTCAAAGCTCAATTAGCACCCCAATTGTTTCTTCCGAAGATGTGTTATGCCAGCTAAAGGCTCTAAAGAGCTCTTTCAGTTACGGTCCTGACATGATTCCAACATGCTTTCTTAAATATTGTGCTGAAAATAATTACTGCCCAATTAACTTTTTCCACATTTCCTTTAATTTCCAGTTCCCAGCATGGATTTTGCAAAGGGAAATCTACTATTACTAATTTACTGGAATTTGTTATTCACGCTTCAAATGGATTTAGAAAAAACAAGGATACTGATGTTATATATACTGACTTTAGTAAAGCATTCGACAGAGTAAATCATACAATACTTATTAAAAAACTAGATATTCTTGGATTTCAACCAAGCCTTCTCCAGTGGATATCTTCCTATCTCTGCAACAGGACTCAAAGAGTATTATTTAATGATACCTTTTCTGACATAATTGATGTAACATCTGGTGTTCTGCAAGGTAGCCACCTGGGGCCGATTCTGTTCTTGTTATTTATTAACGATTTGTCTTCAGTTATAAAATATTCAAAGATTTTATTATATGCCGATGTTGTAAAGCTTTTCCAACCTTATACCTCAATTAGCGAAAGATGTTTATTACAAACCGATTTGAACAATTTAGTAACTTGGTATAATAACAATGATATGCCTCTTAACATTAATAAATGCATAACCATGTTATTTACATGAAAATATCTTCAATCACCATCTTACACAATGAACAACTATAGTCTAGAGCAAGTAGGTAATTTTGTTGATTTGGGTGTAACAATGGATACCAAACTCAACTTCAATCTTCATATCAATACAGCTGTGTTGAAAGCTAAAGGTGTCCTTGCCTTTGTAAAGCGGTGGTCTAAAGAATTTAGAGACCCTTATATTACGAAAATACTTTTTACGTCATTAGTAAGACCAATATTGGAGTACGGTTCGGTTGTGTGGAACCCTAATTATAAAATCCACTCTGATAAAATTGAGTCCGTGCAAAAACAGTTTCTGTTGTTTGCTTTGCGTCATTTGCACTGGGATTCCCACCAAAATCTTCCTCCCTATACTAGTCGCTTAAAACTTATAGATTTACCCACACTTTCTAGCCGTAGAGAAATGATAGGAATGAGTTTTTTAGTCAAGCTTCTAAATGGACTGATTTGCAGTTCATTTCTCTTAGGTGAAGTGAATTTTAATGTCCCCATCCGATTATCACGACAATTTAGACCAATATTCCTAAACTCTTGTAAAACAAACTTTGAGCTATATGAACCTTTTCGCCGTTTATGTCAGGATTTCAATTGTTATTCCAGCATATTCGATATGACCGACTCACTTTTCGTAACAAAAAATACTATACTAACTTCTCTTAACAGGTAACCCACTAATTTTCTATTGTAGTATAAATAATCTTTTATTTCAGATGATGAATTTGTTTTCTGTAGCTGAGCAATTTTAAATCTCGATGCTTAACAAACTCTTTCTTTATTGACTCGGCATATTCCGTACGTTATGCGGATGGCGCCCCTCGTGTCGGTTGGGCGGGAGGAAGGTAACCGTTGGGCTTAATTAATTAATTAATTAAGATACATACTCGTGTGTTATAAGTGCGTATTTTTCCCAAAGTTGACTTTACAAGTGTCTCATAGTGAACTTTCGCAAGTATGACCGCAAGGCTAACCTCTCGGTGGAGACTATTATCGGATTCTGGATTCAGATCCGCCACCGACAAAAAAGAAAAACTCAACATAAATTAAACAACACAAAAAATTTTCCTAGCCTAACCTCAATTACAGAAAAACTCTACATAACAAAACCACTGATTCGCAAAAATTTGTAATCATCAAAAGCACAAACAACGAAAAACCATTAAGTACATATTATATTTTTCTTTTAACAAAAGCACTGAACGGTATTATTAGTGAGAACAATCAAAATTTAACACAAATTACGCGCGACGGCAATAATCTCGTTCTCGTCAACAACAACAAAAACGCGGACAATTTAATAGAAAAAAAACATATCCAACATATGCGAAGTCACATGTGAATACCATACAAAACTTAATACGGTAAATGGTGTGATATTTTCCCTGGCGCTAACAAATCTCTCAGAAAAAGAAATAACGACTGGTCTCTAGGACCAAAACGTAATCGAAGTTAATAAAATCAAAACAAAAAAAAAACAAATAATGGAAATATAAACACTCTGTTGCATCTCCTATCATTTGACTTATACCAGCTTCCAAAAGATCTAGAAATAGGTTTTGAAACTATCCAAATCAAACCTTATATACCTAAACCTATGCAGTGTAGAATATGTCACATCATCGGTCATACTAAAACAGATGTGCGAATACCCCCATTTGCGCCACATACGCTTTACCTCAACACTCAGATTTAATAAAATACACTGAAATCAAGTGTATTAACTGTAATTCTCAGCATAAATCAATAAATAAAAAATGCCCAACCTACTTAAAAAAACAAGAAATCCCTAAATACTAAACTTAAAACAGAACGCCGTTTTAAACAATTACGTAAACAACAATTTTTCACCAGAATACTTCACGAAAGAGAACCCAATACATTGAATATACCCACAAAGGAAAAAAACAAAACAACAGCAGCAAACAAAATAGATGAAAATATAAAAAACGAAATCTCCAATAGCAATACAGCTACAAACAGCAAATTTTACACAAATCAATTAAACACACCAGACTATTCATTATCAACGAAAATGTATTATACCAATACCACTTATAATAGCAATCAAAATATAGGAATTTCCTCCAATTTTAGCATTAATGTAAATCTTCGTGACTCCACAAACATACCAGCATCACAAAATCTTCATCAAGATACCGAATCAGCTGTAATGCCGGAAAATAAATTTAGATATACCTTAACCACCAGCGACAAAACTTTTACTGAAAACAATATTGATTCACGAAACAGTATGGACACAGACGCTAACGAATTTAGTACTGATATTGAATAACAACACATTTTATCTTCGTTTCATGAATTGTAATGAAAATTCTTCAGTGGAATATTAAAGGTTATTGGAACAACTATAGTAATCTGGAGACATTAATAGTGGAATTAAAGCCTGCCATCATAGCACTGCAGGAAACCCATATGAAAACCACCAAGTGCCCAAAAAGGTATAATTTTTACCTTCACAATACGCACACGACAAATAAACAAGGTATTTCTCATCCGTAAAAATATTCCACATATGTAAATACAGTCGAAACAACATCAACAGCAATTTTCAAACAGCTTCAATGCAAGCAAAAATTAGTCTATAACTTAAAATACAAAATATTTACCTACGAACAAACTTATATTGGGCGATATAAACCCACTTGGGGCTTTCACAATACCAACTCCAGAGGAGTAATGCTTAAAAATTTTATATTACAAAATAATCTGTGAATTCTCAACAACGGCAAATATACCCATTTTTCCACTCACCACACTAACCGCGAATGACATCTCAGCATGTAGCTCTAATTAATCGAGAGATGAATTGGGACACTGTGGACAAAATGTCCCGTAGTGATCATAATCCAATGATACTCAACTATAAGGAAAATATAGCGAGTACTATTCACAACCCAAGATTCAAAAAAGAAAACGCAAACTGGCCTCTCTTTTCTAAGAGATTAGAAATAGAAGCAGACCAACGTCCAGTTACTAACAACATCAAAAAAGAGGCAGCTGATATAACGAAAGCTATTAGGAGAGCAGCCAATATAAGTATCCGGCACCTGTTGGTGGATAAAAGAGCTGCAAGTACTCAGAAATAAAAAAAAATGAAACACTGGCATGCTCCAAAAAGCAAATTAACTGCAAATAACCTGCTCAACTATAAAAATATAATGATCTTTTTCGTAAAAAAGTAAAAGAAACAAAAGCTTTTGAACAATTTACGGCACATATCAGCCCAAACACTTCAATACAAAAGATTTGGAGAACAGTAAGAGCTTTTACGAACAAACTCACCTCTTATTATATTCGCTCTACTGGAAGCACAACAAAAACGCTTGAAATTGCTGAAATACTTGCCAATTATTTTGCATCGCTTTCTTCAGATGAACATTCTCATATGATACATACTTGTATACATATGTATATATATTATTATTATTTGTAATTTAATAGTTAGAAAAAGTTTTACACTATCTTCATTAAGAATAATGTGATTGTGAGGGTGATATTTTGAAATAATATAAATTAATATATATATGACTTTAATCAGTCATTTCCCAGATTTAACTGACCCACTAATTGTGACGCGTCCAAAATAGACGAGTCGAATTTCAGTTCGTTAAGAAAGGAGTAGAGGAAGACCAGAAGCTTTTGTTTTAAAGCTCAGAGAAATTATACAATGACTTTGAATTCTCGAGAAGGTGAAACATCGAGAAGGTTCGTTAACTTACAACAAACGTTTAAGCGAATTTAAGGAAGGGCAAGAAGTATGCCTAGAACTGGTTGGTAGTTTCCATCAAACACTCATTCGTGATATAGCCATGAGCGTTTCGAAAGTAGAAACACAAATTCTATCCAGTTTAGATTTAAAAAGTAGCATGATTTGAACGAAAACGAGTGTTCTAGGCTCGGATGAGAAACCCCGAATTCGATGACGGACCGGTGTAAATATTTTGAGGACCACAATTTTAAAGCATGCATATGGTTTTTCTTCCATTAATTAGAAAGATGCCACTGCCTTGTTGGTTGAAGTCCCCGTTAAAGAGATACAAATCATGGAGGAAAGTATGTCCTTGTGACACATACTTCAGCGCCGACTTAAGAGCGTACATAAGTCTCATTGCAGCGCTTTTATATGCTATGAAATAAAATTGTCTGCAATAGCAGATACAAACTTGAGAGACTATATCACTCGCGACGTCAGTGAAAGAGAAAAAATTTTAAAATACGTGGAAGGCACAACAATGAATTCTATGAGATATGCAGCGTCCACGATGGCTCGGTGATGTAGTCTGGATGGACGCAAAACCTTCAGCTCTGATAATTTGCGATACTTTACTCGTCAATGAATAACTCGTAACATTGAAGCTAAGGCGATAAGCTTTCCAATTGGATACGCCTTACATACAAGTAGTTATTATGATAATTTCGTTGTAATAAAATTTTCAGAATGTAATTTGCAAGTTAACATAAATCTTAAAATAACACCAGTGCTGAGTACGGGAAATCTTTAGAATTGTATCCCACTTTGAAGGAGTGTGGGGCGCAAACGGCGAAAGTCTCATTCGAAAGCCAATGAATTAAACTTTTGATTAATGCAACTCTATCCCCACGGGGTTTTCTAAAAAGCTCTAGGGACGGTCTTGAAAATCGAGAAAAATTTAACTTTTTGGTACATTTTGAAAGTATGCATATAACCCAGCGGTCATTTACATTTAGATTAGCATTTTTTTTTGTCTTGCTTGAAGTTGCTGTTGAACTTTATTTTAGAGCCTGTGTTCTTTTTTTTAGAGCGACCAGCTCGCAAAAAGGTTTCACTTACAAATATTGTGCAAGGCGAAACCGGTGTTGGTCCGGTTCAGGGTTACTTTTTTAAAGCGCGGCGCTTGGTGGCCTGTGACCCCGCTTTAATAAAAAAAATCCTTAAGGGACGACAGATGCTGTTTCTCCCGCATCAAAAAGACCCAAACAAAACCGCGCAAATGTATCGAAAGTCGAAAAATGTGCAACCTTTAAACATTTATCCCTACTTTATAAATGATCAACAAATAAAAACTTAATTATTTGATGATAGTTTGTTTTATTTGGCTTAATATTCAATGTAAAGTTTTTAAATTAAATGTGTTTAATATGATAAAATTTGTGAAAAAAGTGCAACGTAAATAGCAAAAGTAGGAAAATATGCAAATTTTGTTAAACCATTGTAGGAAAACTACAACACATAAACAAATAAAACAAAAAGTGAACAAAAGTTTAATTCATTGCCTATCAATACCTTTATAAATTATTTAATTCGATCTACGAGTTTAGACACAATAAGCAGTGGAAGTGAGACACAATTCTAAAGCCAACCCCTGAATACAATCAATAAATTAAATATATAAAATTTCAATAAAAATGGCCATTTAATTAAATATAAATAAAAAAATTCACTGCCAAAACAAAGAGCTATTAACAGTGCAAGCCTTAATAAATTTCGAAGCGAAAACCCTCATTTATTGTTATTATTCCTGTAAATAATGATAATTAGAATTAAAAAATATTTTGTGGGTGTTTACAATTAATTAAACTTTTAGCAGTTTTATCTCTGTACTCTTCCGTGTAAACTTTTTTTTGCACATATTATTCATAATTTTTATCTCTTTTATGCTAGAATCCCGAATTTATCATTGAAAATACTCTGAACTGGTGATCTACAACTAACATATCCTCTTAATTTTTTCCGACTGAAGCATATTTACAATATAAAAAATACCGTGATTCCCAAAATTATGAAAAGTTCAATAGCTTTTCAAAATGCCAAAATTCTCTTTGTTCACTCGAGGGTCTCTTCGGAAGCCTTTTTAATTTAGTTCTAATTTTCTTCTAGCCTTTAAGATTTATACAAAAATGGTTTTTTTGTATTTCAATTTTAAAGTTAATGCCCCGTTCACATTTCACGATAATTTGTTTTTGGCACATTGCATATACATGGTTGTGTATCCTGCATTCACATAACCGGCATATTCCGTACGTTATGCGGATGGCGCCCCTCGTGTCGGTTGGGCGGGAGGAAGGTAACCGTTGGGCTTAATTAATTAATTAATTAAGATACATACTCGTGTGTTATAAGTGCGTATTTTTCCCAAAGTTGACTTTACAAGTGTCTCATAGTGAACTTTCGCAAGTATGACCGCAAGGCTAACCTCTCGGTGGAGACTATTATCGGATTCTGGATTCAGATCCGCCACCGACAAAAAAGAAAAACTCAACATAAATTAAACAACACAAAAAATTTTCCTAGCCTAACCTCAATTACAGAAAAACTCTACATAACAAAACCACTGATTCGCAAAAATTTGTAATCATCAAAAGCACAAACAACGAAAAACCATTAAGTACATATTATATTTTTCTTTTAACAAAAGCACTGAACGGTATTATTAGTGAGAACAATCAAAATTTAACACAAATTACGCGCGACGGCAATAATCTCGTTCTCGTCAACAACAACAAAAACGCGGACAATTTAATAGAAAAAAAACCTATCCAACATATGCGAAGTCACATGTGAATACCATACAAAACTTAATACGGTAAATGGTGTGATATTTTCCCTGGCGCTAACAAATCTCTCAGAAAAAGAAATAACGACTGGTCTCTAGGACCAAAACGTAATCGAAGTTAATAAAATCAAAACAAAAAAAAAACAAATAATGGAAATATAAACACTCTGTTGCATCTCCTATCATTTGACTTATACCAGCTTCCAAAAGATCTAGAAATAGGTTTTGAAACTATCCAAATCAAACCTTATATACCTAAACCTATGCAGTGTAGAATATGTCACATCATCGGTCATACTAAAACAGATGTGCGAATACCCCCATTTGCGCCACATACGCTTTACCTCAACACTCAGATTTAATAAAATACACTGAAATCAAGTGTATTAACTGTAATTCTCAGCATAAATCAATAAATAAAAAATGCCCAACCTACTTAAAAAAACAAGAAATCCCTAAATACTAAACTTAAAACAGAACGCCGTTTTAAACAATTACGTAAACAACAATTTTTCACCAGAATACTTCACGAAAGAGAACCCAATACATTGAATATACCCACAAAGGAAAAAAACAAAACAACAGCAGCAAACAAAATAGATGAAAATATAAAAAACGAAATCTCCAATAGCAATACAGCTACAAACAGCAAATTTTACACAAATCAATTAAACACACCAGACTATTCATTATCAACGAAAATGTATTATACCAATACCACTTATAATAGCAATCGAAATATAGGAATTTCCTCCAATTTTAGCATTAATGTAAATCTTCGTGACTCCACAAACATACCAGCATCACAAAATCTTCATCATGATACCGAATCAGCTGTAATGCCGGAAAATAAATTTAGATATACCTTAACCACCAGCGACAAAACTTTTACTGAAAACAATATTGATTCACGAAACAGTATGGACACAGACGCTAACGAATTTAGTACTGATATTGAATAACAACACATTTTATCTTCGTTTCATGAATTGTAATGAAAATTCTTCAGTGGAACATTAAAGGTTATTGGAACAACTATAGTAATCTGGAGACATTAATAGTGGAATTAAAGCCTGCCATCATAGCACTGCAGGAAACCCATATGAAAACCACCAAGTGCCCAAAAAGGTATAATTTTTACCTTCCCAATACGCGCACGACAAATAAACAAGGTATTTCTCATCCGTAAAAATATTCCACATATGTAAATACAGTCGAAACAACATCAACAGCAATTTTCAAACAGCTTCAATACAAGCAAAAATTAGTCTATAACTTAAAATACAAAATATTTACCTACGAACAAACTTATATTGGGCGATATAAACCCACTTGGGGCTTTCACAATACCAACTCCAGAGGAGTAATGCTTAAAAATTTTATATTACAAAATAATCTGTGAATTCTCAACAACGGCAAATATACCCATTTTTCCACTCACCACACTAACCGCGAATGACATCTCAGCATGTAGCTCTAATTAATCGAGAGATGAATTGGGACACTGTGGACAAAATGTCCCGTAGTGATCATAATCCAATGATACTCAACTATAAGGAAAATATAGCGAGTACTATTCACAACCCAAGATCCAAAAAAGAAAACGCAAACTGGCCTCTCTTTTCTAAGAGATTAGAAATAGAAGCAGACCAACGTCCAGTTACTAAAAACATCAAAAAAGAGGCAGCTGATATAACGAAAGCTATTAGGAGAGCAGCCAATATAAGTATCCGGCACCTGTTGGTGGATAAAAGAGCTGCAAGTACTCAGAAATGAAAAAAAATGAAACACTGGCATGCTCCAAAAAGCAAATTAACTGCAAATAACCTGCTCAACTATAAAAATATAATGATCTTTTTCGTAAAAAAGTAAAAGAAACAAAAGCTTTTGAACAATTTACGGCACATATCAGCCCAAACACTTCAATACAAAAGATTTGGAGAACAGTAAGAGCTTTTACGAACAAACTCACCTCTTATTATATTCGCTCTACTGGAAGCACAACAAAAACGCTTGAAATTGCTGAAATACTTGCCAATTATTTTGCATCGGTTTCTTCAGATGAACATTCTCATATGATACATACTTGTATACATATGTATATATATATTATTATTATTTGTAATTTAATAGTTAGAAAAAGTTTTACACTATCTTCATTAAGAATAATGTGATTGTGAGGGTGATATTTTGAAATAACATAAATTAATATATATATGACTTTAATCAGTCATTTCCCAGATTTAACTGACCCACTAATTGTGACGCGTCCAAAATAGACGAGTCGAATTTCAGTTCGTTAAGAAAGGAGTAGAGGAAGACCAGAAGCTTTTGTTTTAAAGCTCAGAGAAATTATACAATGACTTTGAATTCTCGAGAAGGTGAAACATCGAGAAGGTTCGTTAACTTACAACAAACGTTTAAGCGAATTTAAGGAAGGGCAAGAAGTATGCCTAGAACTGGTTGGTAGTTTCCATCAAACACTCATTCGTGATATAGCCATGAGCGTTTCGAAAGTAGAAACACAAATTCTATCCAGTTTAGATTTAAAAAGTAGCATGATTTGAACGAAAACGAGTGTTCTAGGCTCGGATGAGAAACCCCGAATTCGATGACGGACCGGTGTAAATATTTTGAGGACCACAATTTTAAAGCATGCATATGGTTTTTCTTCCATTAATTAGAAAGATGCCACTGCCTTGTTGGTTGAAGTCCCCGTTAAAGAGATACAAATCATGGAGGAAAGTAGGTCCTTGTGACACATACTTCAGCGCCGACTTAAGAGCGTACATAAGTCTCATTGCAGCGCTTTTATATGCTATGAAATAAAATTGTCTGCAATAGCAGATACAAACTTGAGAGACTATATCACTCGCGACGTCAGTGAAAGAGAAAAAATTTTAAAATACGTGGAAGGCACAACAATGAATTCTATGAGATATGCAGCGTCCACGATGGCTCGGTGATGTAGTCTGGATGGACGCAAAACCTTCAGCTCTGATAATTTGCGATACTTTACTCGTCAATGAATAACTCGTAACATTGAAGCTAAGGCGATAAGCTTTCCAATTGGATACGCCTTACATACAAGTAGTTATTATGATAATTTCGTTGTAATAAAATTTTCAGAATGTAATTTGCAAGTTAACATAAATCTTAAAATAACACCAGTGCTGAGTACGGGAAATCTTTAGAATTGTATCCCACTTTGAAGGAGTGTGGGGCGCAAACGGCGAAAGTCTCATTCGAAAGCCAATGAATTAAACTTTTGATGAATGCAACTCTATCCCCACGGGGTTTTCTAAAAAGCTCTAGAGACGGTCTTGAAAATCGAGAAAAATTTAACTTTTTGGTACATTTTGAAAGTATGCATATAACCCAGCGGTCATTTACATTTAGATTAGCATTTTTTTTTTGTCTTGCTTGAAGTTGCTGTTGAACTTTATTTTAGAACCTGTGTTCTTTTTTTTAGAGCGGCCAGCTCGCAAAAAGGTTTCACTTACAAATATTGTGCAAGGCGAAACCGGTGTTGGTCCGGTTCAGGGTTACTTTTTTAAAGCGCGGCGCTTGGTGGCCTGTGACCCCGCTTTAATAAAAAAAATCCTTAAGGGACGACAGATGCTGTTTCTCCCGCATCAAAAAGACCCAAACAAAACCGCGCAAATGTATCGAAAGTCGAAAAATGTGCAACCTTTAAACATTTATCCCTACTTTATAAATGATCAACAAATAAAAACTTAATTATTTGATGATAGTTTGTTTTATTTGGCTTAATATTCAATGTAAAGTTTTTAAATTAAATGTGTTTAATATGATAAAATTTGTGAAAAAAGTGCAACGTAAATAGCAAAAGTAGGAAAATATGCAAATTTTGTTAAACCATTGTAGGAAAACTACAACACATAAACAAATAAAACAAAAAGTGAACAAAAGTTTAATTCATTGCCTATCAATACCTTTATAAATTATTTAATTCGATCTACGAGTTTAGACACAATAAGCAGTGGAAGTGAGACACAATTCTAAAGCCAACCCCTGAATACAATCAATAAATTAAATATATAAAATTTCAATAAAAATGGCCATTTAATTAAATATAAATAAAAAAATTCACTGCCAAAACAAAGAGCTATTAACAGTGCAAGCCTTAATAAATTTCGAAGCGAAAACCCTCATTTATTGTTATTATTCCTGTAAATAATGATAATTAGAATTAAAAAATATTTTGTGGGTGTTTACAATTAATTAAACTTTTAGTAGTTTTATCTCTGTACTCTTCCGTGTAAACTTTTTTTGCACATATTATTCATAATTTTTTATCTCTTTTATGCTAGAATCCCGAATTTATCATTGAAAATACTCTGAACTGGTGATCTACAACTAACATATCCTCTTAATTTTTTCCGACTGAAGCATATTTACAATATAAAAAATACCGTGATTCCCAAAATTATGAAAAGTTCAATAGCTTTTCAAAATGCCAAAATTCTCTTTGTTCACTCGAGGGTCTCTTCGGAAGCCTTTTTAATTTAGTTCTAATTTTCTTCTAGCCTTTAAGATTTATACAAAAATGGTTTATTTTGTATTTCAATTTTAAAGTTAATGCCCCGTTCACATTTCACGATAATTTGTTTTTGGCACATTGCATATACATGGTTGTGTATCCTGCATTCACATAACCGTATATATGCGTAGATAATTGCTCATTAGAGTGCGTACAAGTGGAGTTAAATTTGGGTGGCTGCAAACTTAAGCGCGCGTTTAAACATCCTAGGCCTTTCTGCTGTGTTAAATACGTTAAACACACGGGTACAGTCGTCTCCACAAGGTTTTCTTTTTCGGCTGTATTTTTTGCTGTTTACTTTGTCATTGCAAATTCTGTTCACATTAATGTATGATACCAGGTTGATTTTGGAGTAATCACAGTATGCAAAGTGTTTAACTTCTTATTATTTGAGCAGTACGATTGCATATTATTTCTTCTGACCAATTTTGAGTTGTGATTAGGCATGTAATCATTACTGGGTATTTTAACTCAGGAAGGTCAAAATCGCATTTCTTTGTGTAACTTGACTAAGGAAAGTCAAAGGCACAATTCTTTTAAGTTATCGGTCATACCCATGGTTTGGGTTCGTATTATTATGTCTTCTGTGACAGTAGATGCACAAGTATTGAAAGAGGTATTTGCACACTTGGTGGCTATTCTGTTGGGTAAGAATAGTACCCAATAGTTATGCTTTGTAGGAGATTCTTCGAGTTCGTGCTCAAAGCATTCTTTAATTATGAATTGCCTGCATAGGAAGGCGCTAGTTGGACATTGCTTGCGGGGATGTGAAGAATTACTCCCATATGATTAGAGTATTTTCCAGCAAAGTGTACATATTTACCTTTATGGCGACCCAGCTGTCGAAAGGTGCACCGAGGGTTTCAAGCCCTTATAAACCGTTTGTGTCTGTTAAGTTTTCAACCAATTTTAATGAACCTGTGTTCGGAGAGTGAAATTTGCAACGAGAGAGCACAATTTTGACATTTAGTTTAGAGGGGAAGTTGTAAATTAGTGCTGGGAAGAAAGTTTCAGCCATAAGGAAGAAAAATATATGTATGTGTGATCAAACGAAATAAGCAAATGTACCTTCATTAAATTTAATTGAATAATATGAGCGCTTATGAAACATATATATTATCGCCCTCATTCCACACAGTCTGCATTGAGTAATTAGATGTTAACAATGTAGAAACAGAGAATTAGAATGTGTAACGTTCGAGATGCCTCTATTAATTCCCGATAAGAAATAAAAGTAGTTTTTAGCGTGTGTCTTGTTTTATTAATTCACAGGAAGTCGCCATTTTTCTTATTTCTTCCATTCTCCATCTTTTCTCTTTTCTTTTCTCAAAAGTTGCCATATGTATAACTAGCGTACAAGGTTACCATACAACTAAATGAACTTATCTTTAGACGTACCCACATATCTTACAGCTCGGCCATCCTGACCCATTGATCGACCCGATCAATTTACAAACGAATCTTAAAGTCTAAATTAATGGTTAAGTGTTGCTTATTGGCTCTTGGGTACCAGTGTCCGACTCAGGGATCGGTGCAAGCCACAAACGTAGGCGATTTGCTTCTACCACACCGTCATACGGCATTTGGGTAATTTGGAAGTTTTCGATATCACGCAAAACATAACGATCATTGGGTAACTTCTTATGTATCCGGTAAGGACCACGAAATTTCGGAATAATTTTTTTGTTAGTGCCAACGGTGGTGTCTACGTTTTTCATTACAACAAAGTCTTCTACCTCAAAATCTTTCGCAGGTAGGCTATTTTTAAGGATGTACTTCAAGTTATAATCCTGTTGTTGTTGGTTGTTTATCCCCATTCTCTTCTATGAACTCGGTTAGTTCGTCTATAACCCGCCCACGCTGCTCTACCCCAAATAGCAACCTACAGAGAGAATCCTTTGTTTTAGAATGCATCGTGTTATTAATAGCATACTCAACGTCCACCAGCTTACCCACCCAGTCTGAATGATTGACCGGTTCCGTTAATTTCGCTAACATGGCTTTCAGAATTCGGTTAACACGCTCTGCCTGGCCGTTTGCCTGCGGGGAAGCTACTGCGACCTTGACATGTATATTGTTCTTGGTCATGAAGTTTGCGAACACATGTGAGGTAAAACAAGAACCCTGATCGCTGACAATGCGCCTCGGTCTGCTATAAAAATCAAAGTACTTCTGTAGAGAAGCACACACTTCTTTAGAGCTTGTCGTCTTTACCGCAAACAATTTTACATGCTGGGTGAACCCATCGACTACCACCAACACGTGCTTTCTCACAGAGCGAACTGAAGGCAAAGGGCCAAAATGGTCGATGTGCAAAGTGCCGAAAGGCTCCGGTTTCTTGGGTATATTAAATACGTTACGACGATTCGAGCGTGTTTCCGGAGAGTACATTATACACTTAAGGCAGTTTCTTATGAAATTTTTCACCCTCTTCCTCAGTTTCGGAAACCAATAGTTTTTACGAGTTGTTCCACCGTTTTTTCCACAGCCATGTGACCTATCTTTCCGTGAATGACCCTAATTATATTATCCTTCATCTCCTTGGGGACGTAAAGCATCATACGCCCTTCATTGCCCCTTTTAAACACTAAACCATCGAAAAGCTCAAAATTCTGTACCGGTCCCTCCTCTAAGCGACATCTCAGCGATTTGATTGCTTCATCCCTATTCTGCGTGATCTGTAGGCTAAAATCTATATCATCAATCCCCTCTGACCCCACTACGCAGCACCTATTCGTACACGTTCAGCAGCGAATAGGAAATCGAAAATTGCTCTATCAAAGCTGCCTTTAGGGTGTTGTAGTCGGCTGTCACAACGGTTCTGGCAAATAGCTTCGCGGTACCATCTAGCAACCGGCGTACACACAATAGTTGCATTCGCTTATCAACTTGCATTAAAGCGAATACATCTTCGAGTTCAATGAACCATTTGCGCAACATCATAGCTTTCGTCACCTGAAAACTTCGGTACCATAATATCCAGCGTGGACACATCGATGGACTTGCTCCGGTATGGCTGTTCTTGCAGCTGTTCGACTTCGCGCTTCAAGCTCAAAATTTCACGCTGCTTTTTCAATTTGGCAATTTCGCGGTACAGGTCATCTAATTTTACTACATCGACTGGTAAAGCACTAGCGAGAGGAGCTGCACTAGATGTGCTGGAAGTGGCAGATGTAGTGGTAGTGGCAGCCATGCTATAGATGGTGGCAACGGCAATGGCAGCGGCAGTAACAGCGGTAGCAGAAGTGGCAGAGGTGACAGCAGTGACAGCGGTGGCAGAAGTGACAGCGGTAGCAGAGGCGGCAGAGGTGACGGCAGTGACAGCGGTGGCAGAAGTGACGGCAGTGGCAGAAGTGACGGCCGTGGCAGAAGTGACGGCAGTGGTAAAAGTTGCACCAGGAACATCAGTGGCAGCAGTAGTAATAGCGGTTGAAATGTTGGAGGCATTCGATGATGTTCCAGTAGTTATTTCAACCACCTCATCGCAAAGCGTTCGCAGCTGTGCCACCGTTGCAGTCATCGGAAAATC
Source organism: Neoceratitis asiatica (assembly GCA_030068015.2). Lineage (NCBI taxonomy): Eukaryota > Metazoa > Arthropoda > Insecta > Diptera > Tephritidae > Neoceratitis > Neoceratitis asiatica. The sequence continues at coordinate 53,440,495 of CM061527.1, forward strand.
TATGCCAGCCTTTGTCAGGATTTCCATCAAATTCTCTTTTACGTTGACGTAGTCCGGCATCTTGCAGTTTTTTCCTCAAATTTCTTTTGTATATTGTTCACGAATGTGTTTTGTGGGTAAATCCTACTTCTGATGGGTTGTAACGTTCGAGATGCCTCTATTAATTTCCGATAAGAAATAAAAGTAGTTTTTAGCCTGTGTCTCGTTTTATTTATTCTCCTTCTTTCTTTTGTCTTTTCTTTTCTCAAGAGTTGCCATATGTATAACTAGCGTACAAGGTACTTTTTTTTCTTTTTTTTTTCGTTTGAAAAATGCTACTGATTTTCTTGTTTCAAAAATCTTTCATCAGAAAATATATAACTACTCGTATTTTTGTGGTTTGAATACAATTAATAAAATAAATATGTGATAAAATTGCTTGATGAAATATAACTAGGTGAAGTAAGAAGAGTAGAAAAAGACTTTGATACTGCCTTAGCGCGAAGTTCTATTTTCGAATTTGAAGCATGAGGGGAGGAAAAAAGGAAAATCAGAAATTTTCAGGAGATCTATGTAAATATTGATATTCTCGGAAAATGTACCAACTATATTTTGAAAAATGAAATTCTTATAAAAAAAGGGAATATTTCATCTGCAAGAAAAAATGAAGAAATTAAAATTCAGAAAATTGTCATTTAATTATCTTTCCATTTTTTTACTATTAAAACAACCCTTCTATCGTTTATAAGTATTGATAACAATGAATAAATGTATCAATGTTTGATGCTTCAATATTCAGTACAAAATGCAAATGCGTATTTAAGGATCAGGGCAAATAAGATCTAATCTTTCAATTCTCCTTGTTGTCCCACGCTAATGGTACCTACAATCAGCGACAACACTGGAAGGGCTGAAAAGAATATACATGTGCTCTCTACATATGTACATATATATATATATATATATATAAATTTGGCGTTTTGTAACCGCTGAAGCGATTTTCGGCCGAGCTCCTCCTCCAATTTGTGGTTTCGTGTCTTGATGTTTTTACCAACAAATGGAGGGACCTACAGTTTATTCTAAGCCGCTGCTTGATTTTTATGAGGAGCTTTATTTCCTGCCAGAAATACACTCGGAGGGCTTGACATTCCCTGCCGAGGGGCGACCGCAATTAGAAAAAAAAAATTTTCTATCATTTTGGATGTTTCTCGAAACCAGGCCTTCCGAATGTCAGTACGCAATGCTAACCACTCGGCTATCGCGGCCGCTATGTACATACGTTCGTGTATTCCTCTTTACATTCGTGTTCCTGCATCGACTACTGTCTAAGTCACTCGCGTTCGTGAGCAACGAGTTGGTCTAATGCATGCGGGCGTGGATTAGAAATTAAAATTTAAAGTAATTACAAAAAAAAAAATAAGTGAATTTGAAAAGAATAAAAACATTGGGTTATCCATGTTTTCGCTAAGTAAACGCATTTAAAATAATAATTTAAAATAATTTTTTCCATGAAATTCCCTTTTTATTATAGTTTGGCGACCGATTTAACAGCTGTCAAGTGAATTATTCTCAGTTTGGTTTGGCAATTCATCATGAATAGACTCACGCCTGAACAACGCTTGCGAATAGTGCAATTTTATTTCGAAAATAATGGTTCTGTGCGGAAAACGTATCATAAGCGAATTTTGTTTAGCGATGAAGCGCACTTCTGGTTGAATGGCTACGTCAACAAACAAAACTGCCGCATTTGGAGTGAAGGTAATCCTCAAGTGTATGTTGAAACACCGTTACATCCAGAAAAACTGACTGTTTGGTGCGCTTTATGGGCTGGTGGAATCATTGGTCCGTATCATTGAACGTAGTGCGCGATACGTTTTCCGCACAGAACCATTATTTTCGAAATTAAATTGCACTACTTGCAAGCGTTGTTCAGGCGTGAGTCTATTCATGATGAATTGCCAAACCAAACTGAGAATAAATCACTTGACAGCTGTTAAATCGGTCGCCATCTTGAAAAGTAATGCCAACTTAAAGTTCCATACCTCTATAAAAAAACACCCTTTATATATATATATATATATATATATATATATATATATATATATATATATATATATATATATATATATATATATTTGGCGCTTTGTAGCCGCTGAAGCGATTTTCGGCCGAGCTCCTACTCCAATTTGTGGTTTTGCGTCTTGATGTTTTTATCAACAAATGAAGGGACCTACAGTTTATTCTAAGCCGCCTCCGAACAGCTGATGGATTTTTATGAGGAGCTTTATTTCACCAAGCGTATAACCCTTTAAAAAAAACGAACGGAATCAATCCAAAAAAATTAACTAAGTTTAAAATAAAATTAAAAATGGAAAAATGAAAAATTTTAAAATGATGTAAGCATTATCGCAAAAGCGAACTGATGGGAGGAATAAAAAACAATAATAATTATTAAGAACACAATATATACATATATTAATTAAAGTTAAATAAGTTCAAACGAGCCCAAAAAGCAAACGAACTAATTATTAAGCGTTGAATATACAATGATAATAATGAAAGAAATATATTAATAACAACCTATCTGTTAAAATTGAGGGCGTGATTATCCAACTAAAACAATTTTAAAACTTAAGGATTATTTCAACACAAAAGGACAATAACTAAACTTCATTAAAAAACTATTAATAAATTAAATTAAAATTAAAAAAAAATGTAGATGATGTCGAATCATAAAAAAGGGAGTGTCGATTTGTATACACTATTTATATGCCACCCGTGTCGGATATCCTCGAATTTTCTCTCTTTATCGCTCATCCGTCCACCTGTCCACTTGTGGCGCCCTTTTAGAAAACCAAACAAGAACAGCAAAAATAGTAGAGATTCGTTTCTGTTTCAATCACAAAATCTTATGAACGAATAAATCTTATGAGTGAATAAGAACAACAAAAGCACAAATTTCACACTTATTTAAGTTTATTATAACTTCATACTGATGGATTTTTATGATGAGCTTTTTATTTCATTTTAGAAATACATTCGAAGAGCTTGATATTTCCTGCGACCACAATTAGAAAAATTAATTTTCTATAATTTTGTACGTTGGCCGGGCCTGTATCGAGCCCAGGTCTTCCGAATTGTAGTACGCAATGCTAACCACTCGGCTATTGCGGCCGCCGTATTACAAGCTTTCAAATATTCATTTATTACAACTTCTTACTTTTAGTTTTTTATTAAAAACTGGTTTATGTACTTTTTTTTGTCGAAATGGGCATTGGGTTCAATTTTTGGTTTGCCTTTGTGTTTGCTGTAAATAAACAATGATCAATATTATAAAATTTGCACATGCATGCTTGAAGTTAGCAGTGTTTTTTTAACTCTCTCTATGTATGTTATATGTTATAAACTGAACACAATTTTGATTTTTCAGACTTGAGCTTTGTTATGTTTTGGTTCCACCAGGGTATGCACAGCCTTTGGAAGATTATTATTATTTGGCCCAAAGTATTTAAATATTTGAATTCAAGTTTAATTTTGTGTGAAGTATTTCTTTTTTGACCAAGACAAGGATACTTTGTTTGAAAGTTATTATAACTGAGATTGTGAAGCCTTTATAATTATTTCGAGAGGGAGAGGATTGGTTGCAAGGAATGTGGGTTTCTTGCAAGGAGATAACGGAACGATTTTTTTTTTTAATAATTTGAAGTTCCTGGTAATTACACCAGTAACTGTTTATATTCCATTGTAATAAAGACAATATTTTAATAAACAATGCTAGTAGTAACTGTGTTCCGCTTTGATCCTAGATTTGTGTATATTTGTAAGATAAGAGAGATTAAAAACTTTTATGTAAATAGAGATTTTCAGCCTTCGTCAGATATCATTCCAGTGTCTGCAGAGTTCCGAAGAAAATTTTTGTTATCGTCGAAATTTATTTTTATAATTTTCATCATTGTTTGGAAAATTTAGAGAAAATTTCATTATGGCATTGTAAACGAGTGGTAGTAAAAAATCTTCTGATGGAATATTTCCAGGTGGATCAATAGTGATTTGTGAGAATTCTTTATGAAAGTAGTTAGAGTTTATTCCGTTTGTCTGTGTTGACGTGTTTTTGCTGTTCATATTGCCAATATTTTTTGACTGAGAGTTGAGGAGATGATTGTAATTGCTGGAAAATGGGTTATTTTATTGAGGGGATTGTGGAAAGTTGGAAATTTTTTGATTGTAGATATTTTGAGGGCTCACAGAAGAACTAGAATTAGTTCCATACGTTCAGCAGTTTTTGTTGGTTTGCTGATTTTTGTAGAATAGCGTGACAACAGAAGAGGAAGAAGGAGAGGATTCGGGCAAATTGGGACGGAGTTCTTGTCGTATATTTATGGCTTCCTTCATATGAATGAATTTTTCGCATTTGTTGGATGAAGAAGTCTGATTTGATGAACAGTTAGCACAGAGTTTAGGACTGCATATATCTGGGGTATGAGGAAGAAGACTGCAATTGTAGCACATTGGCACCCGTTTACAAAATTTTGCAATATGTTCAAGATGTTGAAAATTTTTACATCGCATGGGTTTCAGAATATATTGACTCACGCGTTAGTAACTCCAAGCGATATCTAATTTTTGAGGAATATGATAAAGATCGAATGTAAGAAGTACTACTCGAAGGTTACATTTTCTCTTTTATATTTTTTCGGATTTTCTACGTAGCGACAAGACCTTCAAAGCAAAGCAGAGAACTTATAACAACGAGGAGGTGCAAATGCATTGCAACATCGAACCTCTTCATACACGTCCTGAAAAATCTCGGGAAAGGGATTCACCACACCTAATTTAACAGCCGTCGGAAAAAAATTATGTTATCAGCAGTATGGTCAAATGTTTTTCTGCTAAAAGCGAAAAAAAACCTATGCAATTATTTTCTTTATGTTAATATCTTTCTGGGCTTTGGCATTTTAACCAAAGGAATACGGATACGCAGTAATTTAAATAACAATTTTTTTTTTCATTTTAAATTTTACTTAAATTATTAGAAAAAAAAATAAAACAGAAAAAAATTTCAAATATAATAAAATTTATATATAACATAATATTAAGAATTAATCAAATGAGGGTCATATATAATATTTGGATAGTTTTGCATATTTTGTAAATTCTGCCTAAAAGAAAGGCATCTAAATAGCAATTAAGGCAAACTTTTCATGATCATCGAATTGATATAGAAGCAAAAATAAAATAAAAATTTTTCGTATATTTAAAAGAAAGAATATGTGTCGTACACTTATAACTTATAACAACGAGAAGGTGCAATTGACTTTTGGTTCGATGCTCGATTGAAATTTGTGCAGAGTTAGAAAATCACGGGAAAGGAATTTACCACTTTGTTAAAATTTGCCTGTTAAAGTAACAGAATTATGTAAACAGAATGTTTAATATAAGGAAAAAGTGTAAAACCAATGAAAATATAAAGAAAATCAAACTATTTATTAATTTTTTTTCTTTTTCATAAAATATTTTTATTTATTTAAAATGCATTAAAAAAATAAAATCTTAATATTTCCAAAAGTATATCAAAACCTATATTAAGTTTAAGTTTTTGTATTCAGTGTTAAATGTAGTTTTTATGATTACAAAAAAAATTAAAATTAAAAAATAAATAAAATAAATATTTTGAATTATAATATGATATTTAATGAATAAATGATAATTTCTATAATCATACAAAAAAATTTAAAATAAAATAAATAAAAATGAATAAAATTATTATTTTGAAAATTATACTATGGCACGAGCGCAAGGACTTTGAACCAGCGTCCAAAGTAAAAAACATCAATAATTGCAAATAGCTATACTAGCTCACAAGAGCATGTATCTATCTTAACTCTTCCTCGAGAACAGTAGACGCTTCCATCCCAAATTCTTCTCGTATCACCAGTTATTCCAAATTTTAAGTCGCTGGGCATTCGCAGTTCACTACCAAACAGTATCCTCGGAGGTGTTTGACCTGTTGTTTCATGCACTGCGGACCGATCTCCCATCAGGAAAAGCGTTATGTGTACATCCCAATCGTTTTGATGCTTGTCCACTACTTTCCGCAAGTACTCTTCCAGGGTCCGGTTGAATTGTTCTACCATGCCATCTGATTGAGGATGCAGGGCTGTCGTTCGGGTTTTTCGAATACCAAATATCTGGCACATCTCCTGAAACACCGCCGATTCAAAGTTTCTTCCTTGGCACCGTATCTGGTAACCCAATTGTGAGTGAATGCATCCGCAACAGTTTTCGCTTCCTGGTTTGGAATTGGGTAGACATCAGGCCATTTACTAAAGTAGTCCATAACCACAAGAACGTATTTGTTTCCTTGTCTGCTCAGAGGGAATGGACCGGCTGCATCCATAGCAACCCGCTCAAATGGTGTACCTGAGTTATACTGCTTCATCTGCCCATGGCTTCGTGACTTTGTGCCTTTAGCTGCTATGCACTCCTTGCAATTAGCAATCCACTCAGCGACCGATTGACGACAGCCAACCCAATATAACCGCTGTTGATCTTCTCCAGCGTTTTTGTAATGCCTAGGTGCCCTCCACTAGGACCATTATGGAATTCCTTAAGAACATCCGGAATTCTTTGCCTCGGAACTACTATTAGCTTTCGACAGCACTGGCCATCTTCACTTTCCCATACTCTATGCAAACATCCAGATATCAACTCTAAACTGTTCCATTGTGCCCAGTATGTCTTCGCGATGGGACTTTCCGCAGCCATTTGTTCCTTACTTGGTCGTCTATTTATCTTCCAAGTCCGGATCTTCTTGCTGACATTTCCTTAAGCGCAGCCGTGTGTAGCCGCTTCGAAGACCATGAAACCGCTGCGTTCTGGAAAGTAAACACATATCCAGTTGTTGAACGCCTATCGTCGATGTCGCCGGCCCAGTCTGCGTCGCAGTAGCCAGTTATATCAGCAGACTTTTCCTGATACACAAGCCCTTTATTTAACGTTCCTATTAGGTACCGCATTACATGTTTCACAGCGCCCCAATGTGCTTTCCCTGGATTTGTGCCGAAACGACTAAGCATACTTACTGCATAACATATATCAGGACGTGTAATTTGCGAAGCAAAAAATAAGCATTCTGTAGCCTGCATATATGGAACTTCTGACATATCTTGCATTTGATCATCGATTTTTGGACTCATTTTTGTTGTCAATTTTTGATTGACGTCGACAGGTGTAGCAATCGGATTGCATTCGTGCATGTTGAAGCGTTGAAAAACATCAGCGATGTATTGTGATTGGTCAATGGTTATTGAGCCATTCGCCTTGTTTCGAGTTATGCGAATGCCCAATACAGACGACGCCTCTCCCATATCCTTCATTTTAAATTTGGTGGCCAACTGCTGTTTCATGCGAGTGACCAAGTCTATGCCTTTTGAAAATAGTAACACATCGTCTACATAAATTGCAACAAAAAGCAATTGTGTATTTTTCACAGAATAATAAATACACTGGTCAACCTCACTACGCTGCAAGCCGACACTAATAAGGACTTCATTAAATTTTTCATTCCACACTCTGCTAGACTGTTTAAGCCCATATAGTGACTTTTGCAGTTTACATACACGCCCAGAGACATCATTGAAACCACTAGGTTGGGCCATGTAAATTTCCTCTTGGAGCTCGCCGTTAAGAAACGCAGTAACATCATCCATCTGGTGCATGATCAGTTCATATTTTGCTGCCAGGGCAAGCAAAAGACGAATGGACGTATATCGAACTACGGAAGCAAACGTTTCCTCGTAGTCAACGCCCTTTTGCTGGGGAAAAACCTTTTATTACTAACCTTGCTTTGTAACGTTTCAGCTCACCGTCAGCACTCGTTTTTGTTTTAAAAACCCACTTCGAACCTATTGGCTTCTTTCCAGGTGGAAATTCAGTTAAACTCCAAGTATTATTTACTTTCAGCGAAGATAATTCATCATTCATGGCTGCTTTCCATTGTTCAGCATTAGAACACGACAGCGCATCTTCAACGGTAACTGGATCACTGAAAGCGCGTCCACGGCACAGAAATTATAGCTTGGTGTTGGCTTATCACGAATGCGTTCTGAACGACGGTCTTCGTCCTCTTTAATGCGTGTTATATCGACTTCGGGAACAAATGTTGGATCGTCATCGGCTTCTAACTCTGTTGTGGATTCGTCATCGGCTTCTAACTCTGTTATGAACTTGAGCAACGTTGGACACACAACTTCGGATTTTGTAGAAGTTGTCAATTCCAGGGAATTTTCTCCAGCCAGCTGTTCGAGGGACGCTTCCTCCCCTGAATTGGCAACGTCTGCATCCAAATTAACAACGAGTGACGGCAAAAGGTTGTCGGTGATTTCTGTTGCCTTCAGCCCATCTTCAACAAAAACTACGTCACGGCTTATAAGGTTTTCTTTTTGTGGCCGGGTTGAATAATGGGTATGCTTTTGACTCGCTTTGGCACGTGTGCCATCGCTTTGCACCCAAAAATGCGCAGGTGTTTTAAATTTGGCTTCTAGTCTAACCATATTTCGTGTGGACTGCGGGCTTCACCTCTGCATGGTACAAGATTCAGCAAATGCGCGGCAGTTACAGCAGCTTCAGCCTAAAATTTTTCTCCTAAACCAGCATCTAACAGCATGCAGCGCGTTCGTTTTACAATCGTGCGATTCATTCATTCAGCGACGCCATTTTGTTCGAACATATACGGCGCTGTTTTCTGATGCAATATTCCATTACTTTTCATCAAACGTTGAAAGTGCTTATTCACATATTCCGTGCCATTATCAGTGCGAAGAATTTTTATTTTTCGCGAACACTGATTCTCAACAAGAGTTTTAAACGCTACAAATTCGGTGAAAACATCTGATTTGTTTTTTATTGGCACTGCAAATACTTTTCGGGAATAGTCATCAACGAATGTTAGCAAATAAACCGCGCCGGAAAATGATTTTATCTTAAGCGGGTCCATTACGTCCGAATGGATTAGATCAAGCACATTTTCTGCTCGTTTTCCAGTGTCTTTAAACGAGGCTCTTGTTTGTTTGCCTTTGATGCACACAACACACTTGTCGCGATTACCTGCCTTAAATTAAATACCATCTGATGATTTTTTAACAATTTGTAGATTTTCGTCACAAATATGGCCAAACCGGCAATGCCATAAGTCATAAGAATTCGCGACAGACATTGCCTTTTCCGTGCTCAAAGTAGATTCACGAGCTATGCAGTTTAAACGAAATAAGTCATTGACAACATTCGCGGTTGCTATTAATTCTGAGTCTTTATCAAAAATTTTCCAAGTTTCTTTTTCAAACACCACACGATTTCCGTTATTTGTCATTTGACGAACTGACAACAAGTTTGCATTTGCATTTGTTTCTGTTTTGTTTTGTTTTGTTTTTCCAGTTGAGAGAAGTAATTTTACATCCCCCGCACACTGCACTGAGACTTTGTCTTTATTAGCAACTATGACTTCTTTGTTTGTTACCGGTTGCTTATTTATCAAATTGTTTTTGTCGTTTGTCATGTGTGCACTCGCGCCCGAATCTACGAACCACTCATTAGCATTGTTGTTGTTCACAAGCAAAGAAGCATACAGTACTTTTTCACTACTTTGTTTCTCTTCAAAGTTTTTGTCATTCTTTTTGCTTCTACAATTTTTGCAAAATGCCCCACTTTTTGCAGTTATGACACCGAAATTTTTTTGATTTCTCATTAAAGTTTTTCGAATATAGAGCACTATCAGCACTTTTGCCATCAAATTTAGCATCTTGCAAGAGTAGATTTTTCACAACGTCGACAGTTAACTTCGTTTTTGAATTTTCAATCGCTAATCCTAGAGCACGAAATTCGTCGGGTAATCCCGCTAGCATAAGTGATGCAGTCACTTCTTCGTCAATTTTCAAGCCGGCATTTTGGACCTTCAATGACGTCATGACCATCGTGTTAATATATTCTTGCATTGAATCAAAATCTGAAAGTTTCAATTGCACTAAGGTTTTCAACAATTCCACTTTCCTTGTTAATCCACGCTGCTAGTAGTGCATCCCAGGCTTCTTTTGCCGTTTCTGCGGTCGCAATGTGCGCAAAATTAATCGGCTCGATCATTAGCGTGATCTCAGCAAGCGCACGTTGGTTTTGATCACAATCTGTTTCTGTCGGTTTTTCACTTAATCCAGCTTCGATTATTTTCAAGGAACCTTTAATCACTAGATATGATTTAGCATGCCGCTTCCACACATCGAAATTTTCACGTCCACCCAATTTTTCGAAAGGAAACGATAACGAGTGTAAAGTAGACATTTTTATATTAAAAATAAAACCGAATATAAGACTTTAACTATTTGTAATCCGCGTATAATTATTTCATAGACAAAGGCCCATAACCTGTTGTAGAGTCTGTTCGCAGTAGGAAGAATAATAAAAACGCTTGTAACCAATTCAACGACAGTTGCAGAACAGAACGATTTATTAATTCATTTTGGTATATAAGAAAAAAGGAGATAGAGCAAAAACATAAGAAAACAGTGTTAGATAGTTACTAATTATTATCAGTGTTTGATAGTTATTCATTTTCAACACCGGCTATAGTAGGCAACTATCTTCTCCTGCCCATCAATCACTTGCGAAAGTACACCTCCTATGCCATAACCACTAGCATCTGTGTCCAGAATAAATGTTGCACCTGGAACTGGGTACGCTAGCATAGGTGCAGTGCATAGTCGTTCTTTTAAAGCTTGGAAAGCCTCCTCTTGTTCAGTTTTCCACTCGAAATATCTATTTTTCCTTGTGAGTTCATGGAGACTATGAGCTACGCTGGCGAAATTCGGAACAAAGCGGCGATAGTACGTACACAGCCCAAGGAAACTTCTTAATTCATGCAAATTTCTGGGTCTCGGCCAATCCTTCACTGCTTCTATTTTTTCCTTCGCAGTACAAACACCCTTCGTGGTTACTTGATGACCTAAATAATTCACCTCCTTCTTGAATAAAGAGCACTTCTTAGGACTTAGTTTAAGACGAGCACCAGCTATTCTCTGGAAAACTTCTTCCAAATTACTCAGATGTTCATTGAAGCTCTTTCCCAATACGATGATGTCATCCAGATACACCAAACAAGCCTTCTAATGTAGTCTTTTGAGCACATGGTCCATTAGTCTTTCAAAAGTGGCATGAGCGTTGCATAACCCAAATGGCATTACCGTAAATTGCCATAGACCGTTACCAACACTAAAGGCTGTCTTCTCTTTGTCTTCTTCACTCACTTCTACTTGCCAATACCCGCTCTTAAGATCAAGTGTTGAGAACCATTCGGTGCCTGTTAACGAGTCTAGTGTATCATCGCTCATGGGCAAAGGATAGCTGTCTTTCTTTGTGACATCGTTTAATCTCCTATAGTCCACGCAGAACCGCAACTGGCCATCTTTCTTCTTCACAAGTACTACCGGAGAGCTCCATGGACTTGCTGATGGTTCGATAACATTGCTTTCGCTCATTTCCTTAATGATTTGGCCAACAGCGTCACGTTTGGCTAGTGGAACGCTTCGAGGAGCTTGACGAATTGGTCTTGCGACACCAGTATCAATGCAATGTTTCACTACGTTGGTCCTGCCTGGTTTGTTGCCATCCTTGTCGAATATGTTGGGGTATTTACGGATCATTTGGTTGGCATTGTGCTTGTACTTGTCTTCCAACCCTTGCGTCCATGCATTTATATCTTCCTCCATGTCCTTGGTACCAATGTAGCCCCTTCCAGATGAATTATTGCAGTTGATGATGGCTTCCACCTCTTGACATTGCCCTAATACAGTTCCACTAGGAATTTTTACTGGTGATCTGAAGTCATTTAATACTCTAACTGGGATGCGTCCATTCTCTTGTGTCTTAGCCAGGGTTTTACCAATTTGTCCCTGGTAATAGTACGTCCGGTGTAGAATTTTGTGCTGCTTTGACAACCCACAATTTGTTTGTTCCACAATCTCCATTAATTTTCGCCCAAACAACTGCTTCTGACGTTGGTGGAATCAGTTCACTGCCTTCTAGGATCACTTACTTGCTGCTGTATGTGGAATCATAGCCAATGTTTAGTGGTACCTCCATGTTCTTATACTCCATAATTTTGTTATTCAAGTCGATCTTGATACCTTCATTCATCAAGAAGTCCACTCCTATGATTACCTCATCCACAATCTGCGCGACTATAAAACTGTGTAACACCGTCACATTCCCAATTGTTACCTCACATGTTACTTCTCCCACTACTTGGGTATCCTCACCAGTCGCCGTTTTCAATATTGCTCCAGGTAATGGTCTCACTTCTTTAGCGATCAGGTCAGTTCGAATGATGGAGTGTGATGCGCCCGTATCCACTGTTAATATTTGCGCTCCTTTATCCACATATCCACCAATGGTAATGTTGCTCGTTTTTCTGCCAATTTGCGAGACGGAGATTATGGAGCATTCAACTGCAGGAGCCAGCATACGTACCTTTAGACTAGCTCGTTTTAGTTTAACGACTGAGAAGTTGATGGTTTATCCTCCTCAGCCTACCGTTTTCGCTGTCCTTCTTGTATGGTGGAACCCGTTTTGCATTCCCGTGCGAAGTGACCAGGCTTTTCACATTTGAAGCATTTTCCAGCTTGATTCTTGACACCAGAACGATTCATTCGTTCTAACGACTTCAGAGTTCTCAATATTTCGGTCATCACATCTGGTGTTTCAACCTCCACTTTATTGACTTTGTATGCTGGTCTGCTTATGAGTGCCGCCGTTTCACGTGTTTGAGCATACGCCACTGTTTCAGCGAATGTTAACTTTGGATTCGCATATGTCTCTCGCTTGTTGTAAACGTCTTTTATGCCGCTGATGAATTTTTGTATTTTCACCCTTTCAAGATGCTCACCCGATGCGTCTCCGATGGCTAAATGTGCCAATCTCTCAATTTCCGAAGCATATTCCTGTAGAGATTCGTTGGGTTTTTGGTCGCGCTTTTCTAACTTCATCTGGTAAATCTGTCTCCTGTGTTCGCTACCATAACGTCTTTCCAGGGCTCGCATCGATCCGTCGTAATCATTTCTCTCATAATCAGGTATAGTTTGTAAAAGTTCTGCTGCAGGTCCTTCCAACGCAACGAATAGTGCAGCAGATTTTTCCTCCATGCTCCAGTTATTTGTTTCAGCCGTTTTCTCAAACTGGAGCTTGAAGACTTGAAATGGAATTTTCCCGTCGAAAGATGGTGTTTTTACCTTGGGAGCGTTCACTACAGTGGTCGAACGATTTAACTGCAAATCCCGGAAACGTCCTTCCAATGCGTTGACTTTGGTCTCAATTAGATCCTGTCTTTCTTTAAGTTCTGCATTTTCTTTCACCAGATCTTGCTGTATTCGTGCGATTGTTCCTTCTAATCCAACAAACTTTTGTGACAGCTTAGCATCCTGTTCATCCAATTAAAAATATAAAAATTTAAAACACGTCTTTGAGAATATTAGTTACTAAGAATACCTTTTTATTAAATTATCTGAAGAGTTTATAAAAACGAGCACAATAAGCACACTATCCAATGATAAATCTACAGGCGCTATAATTTTCAGAAACAAAATATATTTATTTCAAAGACATGTCACTCACATATATGTATGTGTTTTTCTAACGAGCAAATAGTTCCTCAACGGAGCAACACATTGCAGCAGGTATGATCCAAATACTTCTTATCAGGGCTGGCTTCGAAACCAACCCTGGTCTTAAGGATTATTTCTGCTGCGTGTGCCAAAGACGACTCCACCATTCTTCCATCTCGGTTAGATACAACCAGTCCAATGGCTGGAGTCATCTTAAGACCTGTTCAGGTCTTAACACCCATAAGAAGTGACCACGTGTTACGTGGCCCCATTCTGCCAGCACCTCAAACCTTCACGGCAGTGCCTTCAGCCCAATTACCCAGGCATCTACGGACCAAAGGAGCTCCCGCAGCATTACTCCCAGCTTTTCCCTCCTCCGATCGCAGGGACACTACCCTAGAATTTCAGGGCATAGCTATCAGGGGGTGTCAGCTCGAAATATTTAATACATACATTCCTCCAGTTACTAGTTGCGCAGCTGGATACCGTCCTGATATAGGTTCGCCACTCAGAGGAGAAAACCGTTTGGTGACTTTAACACGCTTCACGATCTTTGGTATTCCTGCCTGTCAAATGATCGTCGAGGAATGGAGCTGGCGGAACAGATAGACGATTCGACATTCTGCACAATGAAGAATGAAGCCCCTACCAGGATTGTGGGCAACTGCTATAGCTCGTCTGATATTGAATAGCTAGCGCTGGTCTGATAAACTGCATAGACTGGCGACCTATGTGGACACTCGCATCAGACCATTTGCCCATAATCCTCTCGATTGACAGCCCTCCCGACTTTGCTTCCGTGACCCACTGGAACTTTGTTAGCTTTAATAAAGCTAACTGGCCCGGCTCTGCTCTCCCCACTCACACCAACGTCACCCATGGGGAAAAAAAACTTTCCGCAAAATTATCACGTCTGCTGCCGCCCGCTTCATACCAGCTGGCCGAGTCACGGAAATCCACCCACACTTTCCAACTGACGATCGGGTGGAAATTTCATTCGGCGATCACATCTCGTCGGACCCGAAAAGATGCGTGAGCTATTTTAGCCGATTATTTACACTGCATCCTTCGGTTGACATCAATCATCTGCGCAAACTTCCAGGCACTAGCGAGACGCTTTATTTCTCCAGAGAGAAGAGTTTCAAGGGGTTATTGGGAAGGCGAAAGCCTCCAAATCCATCGACTCCGACGGAATAAGCATGCTGATATTAAAATATTTGGGTCCAGTGGGAGCAGAGTACCTCACCAAGGTTCTCCACTTGCTTTTGACCACTCTAATTATACCCGATATGTGTTAACTGGGTAGAGTGGTCCCGCTACTGAAGCCGGGGAAATCTGCAAATAAAGGAGCCTTATCGGCCGATATCTCTCCTTTCTCCAGTTGCGAAGACAATTGAGACCTTGCAGCTCCCGTCCCTCACACACCATCTGCGCCCAGCCACACATCTGCTTGGCTTCCGGAAGGTGCACAGCACCACAACAGCACTTAATGCCATAAACACTCAGTTCAGGGTCTTAACCTAAGTCGGCTTTTTGCGGGAACTGTCCTAGTAGCACTGGACCTGTCGAAAGCTTTCGACACGGTCAATCACGCAGTGCTACTATCAGACATTGAGGACTTCTCATTACCGCCTATGTTGAAGAAGTAGCCCACGAATTACCTTAGTGATCGAAAATCATCGGTTGACCTTCGAGGTCAAACATCAAGGCTACGGAAAATTAAACAGGAGGTTCTGCAGGGTGGTGTCCTCTCCCCGATGCTGTTCAATTTTTATATTTCCCTCCACCACCAGATTGCGTCTACTTGAGCTCAGACAAATGAAACGATGTTGGCAACGTACAAGCCAATTGACCAGCCTGTCGAAAACTATGCTGCACCAATTTGGGCGCCGGCGACTAGCGAGACGCAGTTGAATAAGCTACAAATATGTCAAAACACCGCTCTTCGGACCGTGACGGGAAACCTCCTGATGGCGCCGGAGCACTTACACAGTGAAACATCTATGCTCCCAGTTAAGGAGCATAATGTTATGCTGTGTAAATAATACCTGCAGGGATGCTACCGTAGGGACTACCGTGATTCCGTACAGCAATACAGGCAAGATCCGCTGGACAGGACGGTTATTCGCCGAGATTCCGTGACACCTTCGTGAACTCTCTTCCTCTGAATGGTGTCCAATCACCACCCATCGCAGAACAAGAGCTCGAGCTGCCTCGAGAGACTCTCGAAACCCTGGCACAATTAAGATCGTAAATCTTCATTATATTCTGCAAACTTTAATAAAAAATATTATTAATGTACAGAGTTTTAATAATTTTATAATATACCTTTATTTGGTAGCGTCCACAAAAATCTTTGAAAAATAATATTTATGTGAAATTCACCCCGACAAGGTTCCTTATAAGAATACTATTTATTATTTTGGTGAATTTCTCTGTAGTTAAAATTTGAACAAAATGGAATAAATAAAATTTCAGATTTCGCGACTATTTCAATATAATATCGAAGTATGTATAGAATATTTTTATAGGGACTATATTTCCTATTAAAATAATCATAAAATATATTAATAATATTTTTAAGCAAATTATTTATTAAGCTGTTTAACAAAATATCAAGGCGACCTTGCGCCGCATAATATTCCGTCATATTATCTGTCAAAATCTAAATACAACTCCTACTCGTACTTGTCAAATACACATAGGTTGTTCTCAGCTGTGGGCTGGTTTCGGGAAATCACTTGAGAGTTTCCACACTGTCTTATACTCCGTAAATTATGGAAGCCGATGAATTTTTTGTTGATTCAGTTATCCGTTGAAGCAAAGCCGGGTTCCAGTATTCTTGTATTATGAAGTCAACTATCTGGTAATTGTCTAGAATAGCTACTTTTGTTAAAACGTTATTAAAATTAACAAAAAAGCATACCAATAGATTCGTTTTGACGCGAACATTAATTATAGATCGGGGGAAGACCAATTTTCCAAACACTTTTTTAGTTATTAACAAAATAAGTAACAATATTATGCTTATTAGTTGCACTCATAATATGTGTTATTTTGTGAATATCGTATTGAAATACACACAAAAAACCATGTAAATCGATGCATCAAGGAATATACTTTAATTATAAATCGGTAGGAGTGAAATTTTCCGCCAAATTGTTTAGTTATTAACAAAAGATGTAAGGAAATAACAAATATCGCTTTAAATTGATTCAAATAGTTGTTGTTGTAGACAACTATCAAATGAACTGCAGCTAACTTTGTCATAGGATGAATGGGCTGCCATGCAAACGAGTTAATGGTAATTACGAGCGATTTTTGCTAAAAATGACCCAAACTGATGGGTTTTTTTCGTATTAGGTGTTTGAAGCGCGGCGCTTTAAAAAAATAACCCTGGACCGAACCAACACCGCCTCCGCCTTACAAAATATTTGAGCCCAACTCCTTTTTTTAATATTTATTGCTATTTTAAATATTAATAATGAAAAGCTTAGGAAAAATTCCGCTTTCCGCTACTTTTAATGGAAATAACATCTTCAAACACCTATTACGAAAAAAAACCATCAGTTTGGTTCACTTTGAGCGAAAGTCGCACGTAATTACCATTAACTCATTTGCATGGCAACTCATCAACTCAAAAGCGAAGTTAGCTGCTTCTTCGCATGAAAGCCTTCTGCAACAACAATTTGCACAAATTTATAGGGAAAAATGTTCAAAATGTCATTTCGTTACTTATTTTGTTAATAACTAAAAAAGTGTTTGGAAAATTGGTCTTCCCCCGATCTATAATTAATGTTCGCGTCAAAACGAATCCATTGATATGCTTTTTTGTTAATTTTAATAACGTTTTAACAAAAGTAGCTATTCTAGACAATTACCAACTATCTATCCAATCTTCCTCTAGGGTCCGTTGCAAATGTAAAAGACTAATCTGCCTCGGTAACACTTGTAGTATTTAGCGGCCATAGGTTATATTAGGTAGAAGTTGCTGATCCAAAGTGGAAACCATTTAGACATGTAAAAAATATCCGTTGCAAAACCACAAAAGTAAAATTATTCTGAACACTAGACAACTTTCAATCAGTAAAACGCTTAGTACTTATCACAAATTTATAAATTCGTCTGGTGTCAATGCCGGACTGTGCAATAAGAAAGTGAATAGATGATTACATCTCTTCTTCCAAACAGCTACAATAGGGCTCCTGAAGAATGGTTAGCCTTACCGTGTGAATGCCGTCCTGATTCCCAAATCAAACACATCTTTTTCCTTACAGACACACATTTATTGATGAATTTTATAAAATATGTACACATCGCATTGCTTATTCAAATATGAGACATTTATTAATCACTTCTATTCATATTTATGTAAGTTTGTACTTTTTCTTATTTGTCAAGTACAAACAATTTTCATTATAACATTTGCCGCTGTTATGAATTGTTAACATTAATTGTTTTTGTACAACTGTACACATATTGATTTAATATCCATGTTGCAACATTAGTGTTTGCATAACACGTTTTATTTGAGTACTAGTATTTAATTGTGACTTAATTCCAAGACTGAATGCTACGGAGAGTATTTCTACAGTATGTTCTTGCAGAAGAAGGGTCATTTCCACTAAATTGTCCACAGCAGTAGTGGCAACGGATGAATTATCATCTCTAAGGCATTGAATATAAGCGTTAAGGGTACATCGATTAATATCAGAACGCCCTGGGTTGTGCTTCAAATGACGAACTAAGAGTATAAACGCATTGGAGCGTATCTGAGCACTAGGAGAAAATATTAGTTCCAGCAATCTATCAAATATTTCATTTAAATATGAAAATCGTTTTGAAGTTAGGCTTTCTATTTCTTGCAAAGGCCCTAGAATTGTTTCTTCCGAACTTGAGTTTTTAACAATTCTTATAAGATCTGTGAAATGTTGGGACTGTGTAAGGGATTTAGTAAATGGTGTAGAAATCGCAAACTGAACTCCTTTGTTGTTAGTTTCAAATTGATTTGTAGAAATTACTTCGACTATATCAGCTTCGTTTGAAATGAAGGCTTGATTATTTCCCGGCTCTTCTATTTCAAAATCTTGTTTATTTTCATCATCATCTAACTGTTTTGTTGATATAGCTCTCTGCTGCAAAAGGGCTATACCTTGTACAAGTTGCTGCAAGGACGTTATAGCATTAAACTTTACGGAAAGTTCCATAAGAATTCCAACATATTTTTCAATATATAAGAGTGCGCAATTCGGATTAGAATTTATATATGCTTGCAATAGTTCAACAAACTTCAACAATATATGATATGACTCTTTTATAAAGCTATGGTGCTTAAAAAAAACGAAATAGCATTCTAATGCTGCTTGAAATTCAGTTTTGTAACAGTCATCAAATATCATTGGCTGTAACAGCTGAAGGGCACGTAGTATTTGAATGAACCGATGAAAATGATATTCCTCGCGCAATAAACGGACACCTAAGTGAGCCCTACCTTGAATTAGTGAAGAAAGAACACCCAATTGTCGTAAAAACAAAATAGGATGGGATGCGGCAAATTTTCGTATTAACATCTCAATATCACTGGAAAGGGTTTCAAAATCTTTCCTAAGAAAAAGATTGCCGAGACACGTTATTAAATAATTAGAGACTTTGTCAGCTTTACAACCTTTTAATGTGGATATTTTTGTTACTTGTTCTTTTAAATTATGAGTCATAAAACGAATGGAAGGATGTAAGAGATACATTTGGTGAATTATTTTCAATTTTAACAAATGAGGACATGATTTACTGAGCACATATTCAATGAATTGTGAAATGTTCTTATTTTTCTTTTTTGTTACTCTAAAAAGAAGATTAATACGTGAACAAATTTTATAGTCACATGTTTCCAAAACACTGGGTGAGTTTGAGTCTGTTTCGTTTAAAATAAAACCAACTAAAGCACTCATCTCGCATTTATTAAATGAAAACATTATTTCTGGAAAATTTGTTTTCGAAATACTTTTATCTCGGCCTTGCCAAAGTTTTGGGTTATTAATAAGTGCTTCGACAAAATTAAGAGCTGTACTGCAATCAATATTCGGTTGCGATTCTTGCAACAACAATTTTAACGTGTATAATAGAGCATCCCAACTCGTTTGATGGCATATTAGGGAAAGTATATGAAAACGAAAATCTGTGCAATTTTTTGAGAATAATCGACCTATCTGGTTCTTTTTACGGATGTGAATGAATTCAGGATCTATCACACATAGCTGATCGACAATTAAACCATAATGACATAGTGCTTGCACTGATATCATTTCTGGCACTTTATCCTCCTTCAAACTGAACAAATTCTGTGCATCCGATAAAAGATCTTCACTTTTTATAACTTTTACAGATTTTGAAGATGTTTTAAAAATGTGATCTTTCCTCCTATTAATTATATTTAATATGCTTTTTAGAAATATATTACGTTTAGAATTTTTTTCTGCCTTGCATTCACACTCACGAAAATTATCTTCTATAGAATTAGTATCACTAGAAATTATGCACTTTTGCTTTAGCAGAATTCGAAAAAGCGTACACATATGATTCATCTGCGATGCTGTTTGCTGAGATATGTAATGCTTGTATTTATCGATGACACGCGTTAAACATAACCATCCCATTTTTGAGTGGCTTATTATTAGTTCGCTTCGATTTTTCGATAGGCAAAGATCTCTATTAAGCAAATGATGAAGTAATCTTCGAAATTTACTAGTGCTTTTATAAAAGTATGGAGAAGCTTTTAATACATTTATAATCACATCTTCAATTTCTTTAGTTCCTTGGTAAAAAGATGTGGTAAGCGTAATAAGTTGAAAATTTTTCTCAAAATTTAGGAGCTCTAAGACAGAATAAATTTGTTTTGGATGATCTGGGACAGTTTGTGAATGGGAATATAATTCAAGAGCTTTTACAGTAAAATGCCCATTTTTAGCTCCACGTTTTTGTTGAATTTCAATTAGTTGGGCTAAATAGGCTTTGTTAAGAATTGCATTTTTGACTAGATCGAGTTCCTCATTTACAGCATGATCCAGCAAGGCTAATAACTTTGACATGGAAACCACAGGCGTTCCAAAATTTTGAACAAACAATACAATTTGATCAGGAGTAAGATCCAATAAGGCAGCCTCAATCAAACGATCTACTGAAGATCTGATCATTTTCAGTTTTAGCCAATCCGGCAGTAGTTGAACCGCCTCATGTGGCATATTTGGTAAGAAACCGACCGGGGGCCTTCGCCCTGGTGGAAACCAGTAGTCAAGAATTGGCAAGGATTCCGTCATTTGGCTACTAGATTGCGTTAATAAAATTATAAATGCGTGAATTATATTTAAATGAAGAGGCAATTGGGCCCCATCTTCAAATTGTACCATAAGTAAGTCAGGATATTCAGTACATTCATATGGCTCTTGGTGCTCCCTTAGTCGTATAATATAATTATTAAACATGACAAAAAGGCATTTTAACGTTTGGAATTGATATTCGGCTAAACTGGTGTTATTATATTCCAGTAATAAATCTCCAGTCGCTGGTATAATGTGCTGAAACATGGTACTCCGCTCTACAATCAGTTGTGCCATATCAATAACATGGTCTAGCATGTCGATTACTCCATCGTTAATAGTATGGGCAGCTACAAATTGGATATAGGACATTATTAATAAAGGTGAGTTCTCGAATTGACAAGCAGTTCTCAATTGAGGAATTATAAATGATAATGCTTCCTGAAAACATGGTATCTGAGGAATAGATTTCAGCAACCATTCATTTTGATTAGTATTATCTTTAAAGATAATTTTTAATCCATTTATGGCAGCATTGCGAGATTGTTTTACTGTTGATGACAATCTTCTAAATATGTAATCTAAAACTTCACATACTGTTGTTTTATCAGCTTGCTCTTCCGTTATAAGGGTTCTCAAATAGCAAACTAATTCTCCGTCCCGGGAACTTTCATCATTCATAAAATTTGCATTAAATAACATAAATTCGCATAAACATTGCACTGGCAAATGACCAAAATCTCCTTCACTACTTTGTACAAGATCTGAAAGCCACGGCATAGACTTTGTTGTACCTTGCCTTTGGATTATATCCAGAAGTAAATCAGGTCTACGGCATCGACATAAAAGGTATCCTAACTTTAGTGTCTTATTTAATCCTTTAACTTGCTCTAAAACGTTATTTGGAATTCTGCGAGCTTGTCCCATTGGATCCATTAACATTAACTGCGATATTAAAATTGCGTTCTCTTCGGTTATTATGGCTTGTGAAGTTTGTGCTGCCAAATATGATTCCAACTGAAGAATTTGTTCCCTCTCTAAGGAGACCATCTGAAAGAAGCAAAAAGTATACATATATTTACTAGTATACTAAATGTTTAAAATGTATCTAATAGCTATTTTAAAAGTTTCATTTTAATCCATCTTTATGTATTATTTTGTCCCTGGAAAAAAACTTGAGTCTCACTTTGAATGTTCAGCACACATTGTTGTTGTTGTAGCGGCTAGCCAACCTCGCCTAGGGTCAGCTAGGCCCAGTTTTAGATGAGTAGGGTTGAGTGGGCATGAAAAGAGGTGGTTAGTGCCGTACGGGGATTCGTTGCATGCGGGACATACGTTTGGTATACCAGGATCGAGTCTGGATAGGTAAGAGTTGAGTCTGCTACAATGCCCAGACTTTAATTGTGCAAATGTTACGCAGGTCTCTCGAGGCAGCTCGGGTTCTTGTTCTGCGATGGGTGGTGTTTGGATTTCGAGAGCACCATTCACGGGAAGAGAGTTCACAAAGGTGTTGGACTCTCGGTGAATGGTGCTGATGGGCTGTCTGTACGCCGCCCTGTCCAGCGGGTCATGTCTATATTGCTGTACGGCGTAGCGGTAGTCAAGTACTTCCTTTCTGATGTGCCTAAGTGGTGGTTCAGCTTCAGATATTGTTTACACAGCATAACATTATGCTCCTTAATTGGGAGCATAGATGTTTCACTGTGTAAGTGGGGCTCCGGCGCTATCAGGAGATAGCGTCACAGTCCAAAGAGCGGTGTTTTGACATATTTGTAGCTTCTTCAACTGCATCTCGGATGCCGGGAACTAATCCAAATCGGTGCAGCATAGTTTACGACCGGCCGGCCAATTGCCTTATAAGTTGCAAACAACTTTTTTTATCTTTTCCCCAGGTGCTACCGGCTAGCGATTTGAGGATTTTGTTGCGGCTCTGTACTTTGGTGGCAATTGCAGTCGCATGCGGAGTAAAGAAGTGCATGCTGTCAAATGTGACGTCATCGACCTTCACATTGAGTTCTAGCCGACATTTCTTCGTCCAGCTGGTGAAAGGGTGGCATAGGGTTTTCGGGCGAAGATGTCATGCAGTGAAGATGTTGGAAAGGTCGGCGAGATAGCAATTTACTTTCGAACAAATGCTACATTATCCTAGACAGACGTCAAAATCGAACAGTCATCGGCGTATGAGATCAGCGAGACGCCCTCTGGTGGTGGAAGATCCTTGAAATATTAAAATTAAACAGCATCGGGGAGGGGACACCACCCTGCGAAAACCCCTGAATAATTTTCCGCAGCTTTGAAGTTTGACCTCGAAAGTCAACCGATGATTCTCGACCACTCAAGCAATTAATGGTCCACCTCTCAACCTAGGTGGTAATGAGGAGTCCTCAATGCCAGGTAGTAGCACTGCGTGATTGACCGTGTCGAAAGCTTTCGACAGATCCAGTGCTACTTGAACAATTCGCGCACAGGGTCGATTTTGGTTAAAGCCAAGAACTATGAGTGTTTATGGCATTAAGTACTGTCTGTGGTGCTGTGTACTTTCCAGAAGCCATGCTTATGTGTAGCTGGGCACAGATGGTGTGTGAGAGACGGGGCTGCAAAGCTTCAATTTTCTTCGCTACTGGAGAAAAGAGAGATATCGGCCGATAACCCCCTGAACCTCTTCTCTGGAGAAATCAATCGTCGCGCTGGTGCTTGGCGGTGTGCGCAGACAGCGGGTCACTTGTCTTTTCGTTCTGTCAACCGAAGGATGCAGTGTAAATAAACGGCTAAAATAACTCGCGCGGTAATTCATGTTCCGACAAGGTGTGATCACGGAATGAAATTTCCACCCGATCATCACGTCTCGTCGGATTAGACAGCGATTTGACTATAGCTCCCAGAGAAGAGATTGCAAAACCTTAAATGCTCCTCCCACTTGTTCCGCTTGTGGATGTTTACCTTCTGCCGAATCTCCGTGTTGAGTACCCTAATACGGAGATCTCCGGGATCGGCTAGGCATACCGTGTCGCGCCTTGGCGCTAAAACCGCCGCTTCAATTGGAAAGTGTGGGCGAATTTCCGTGATTCGGCCAGCCAGTATGAAGCGGGCGGCAGCAGATACGACAATTTTGCGGGTTTTTTTTCATGGGTGACGTTGGTGGGAGTGGAGAGAGCACTGAAGCCGTTCTCGGTAAATTCCGTAAAGCCGGGCCAGTTAGCTTTATTAATGTTAACAAAGGTCCGGTGGTTCACGAAAACAAAGTCGGGAGGGCTGTCAATCGAGATGATTATGCGCAAATGGTCTGATGCGAGCATCAACATAGATCGCCTGTCCATGCAGTTTATCAGACCAGCGCTAGCTATTGTAATATCAGGCGAGCTATGTCAGTTGCCCACTATCCTGGCAGGCTCAAAAAATCGACCATCTCGTCGATCTTTACTTGGAGTCTGTTGTAATTAACTTGGATGAGTCGGAAATGTCTCGGAGGGACGTTCGTAACACGGGGGGCGAGGATGTGATGCATAGATGGTTGCCGCACATTGGTGGTGGTTGACGGCTGTGTAGTATTTACAAGCGGAGACAGACTCCTACAGCAAGGGGCAACGTGTGTATCACTCCACTCAGGAGTGGTGTGCAGGCCAGAGCACGATCAATAGTGGCATTTGACTGATGTTACAATCCGACTTACAATGGTCTGGCACCCGGAACATACTGTGCAGGGTACTAGGGTACTAGGGCCGCGGAGGCCTGGGGAAGTTACCCAAAGTGAATAATTGTGCTGAGGCGCTGCCGTGAAGGCTTGAGACGCAGCAGGGACCTGGCAACATGGGGCCATGTAACGCGCGGTCCACTCCCTATGGATCTTGAGGCCTGAACCATTGCACCGGTTGCATCTAACCGAGATGGAAGAATGGTAAAGTCGTCTTTGGCACACGCAGCAGAAGTAATCCGCCGGACCATGGTTGGTTTCGATGCCAGAAGTATTTGGAGCACACCTGTTGCAGGGGGCTGCTCCGTTGATGAACTAAGACTAAGATTACCTGATGACCTAAACGGGGTTAGGTTCTGGGTCAACTCCGGTACGCAAAACCGATTATCGTGAGAGTCGCGCACATTCATGTGTTATGCCTCGTAATGTTTTTTCCAATGAATGGGGAACCTTATGTTTTTATACGCCGTCCTCGTCGAAAAGCGAGGCGAGTTCTTGTTAAATTTTAAATTATTAAATTAAATTAATTTAAATTTTAAATTAAACAGCGGTCTTACATAGAAGTACAAAAGAAATGTTGGATTTGAGGTGGGACACATTTAGCCCCAATTCGCATCAAATTGAAATTCTTCAACTTATGTATATTTATCTGATTTTCCACGCCCACGTCAATACGGAAGGGAAGAACGATGTGAACATAGATTCTGAAAATATAAATTTTTAAGCTGTGTTCGCAAAGGTACCTCTGGTACAATAGTTGATATATGGATGAGATTTGGAGAAGCTGCAACAACAAGAGACAGCCAAAAAGGTTTCTTCTCTATTAGTACCTTAGTTTTCTGAAAGCACTCATTCACAACTCGGTGTAGAAAGAATTTTGATAACATTAGGAAAAGACCTGATACTATTAGGAATACCTTGTAACTCTTTAAGTGTAAGAAGCCCATCATATTTTTAGTCAAAAATCCGATGTGTAAAGCCGACGAAAATTGGTATGATTTGAATACTAGTAAAGCGCGCTTGACTATTCGCTGCGCTATGTTTGCTTTCGGTCGTTAGTAATGCATATATCCAAATGGTTGTCAGTGTTGAAACACTTTGTAAATATTTATATTGAATCATACCGCCGAAAAAATAAATTAACGCCAATGGCGGATACTTTTGAGTTTTACGGTGCCTTCGTATATATTGTGGTTGGAACTTTACCAACATCATTGAGGGTATAAGTGAATCAAAGCAGTGGCATTCAACCGACCACTACGCTCTTGTAATAAAAGTACATGGACGGTTTTGAATTGGTTAAAAGGACCTTATTTCATATCTCTGCCAGGAACCTTGAGGGTGATCTGGTTACCACCACCTGTTTCGGCCCATTAGGGGTACAAGAATTTAAGGCATGCCTGCCGTAAGAGGCGACTAAAATCCGATAGTTCCCGCGACAATCGGGTCTTCATACCGGAACATTACATGTTTTTCTCCGTCCAAGGATTGTCACTTCCGCAAGCGTACCCAAAAACTACTTTGGGCAACGTTTACAACAACCTATCTGAGGCAATAATAGTACCGGTAGAATTGATATCTCTAGATCCGACAAAGAAGTGAAGCGAGTGTGAACAAGACATCATTTTGACAGTCATTACGTCTACATATATGATTTCCTCTATCTTAAAACCAGTATTATATATTGTATACATATATAAGTGCCGCTCTTTAACCGCTGAAGCGTTTTCGACCGAGCGTCTTGATGTTTTTCCAACTACTCCCACGACAGCCGGTTCTACGCACCGGAGTTGACCCGGATTTTATCCGGCCAAGGGCTGTCACCCTTTCGGCGACCTAACCTCGTTTAGATCTCCAGGTAATTTTAGTTTTAGTGCATCACTGGAGCAACTTCTCGCAGCAGGCCTGCTCCAAATCCTTCTCATCAGAGCTGTTGTAGAAACCAACCCTGGTCCGAAAGATTATTTCTGCTGTGTGTGCCAAAGACGACTCCACCACTCTTCCACCTCGGTTAGATGCAACCAGTGCAATGGTTGGAATCATCTTAAGACCTGTTCAGGCCTTAAGACCCACAGGGAGTGGACCACGCGTTACGTGGCCCCATGCTGCCAGCGCCCAGCTGCGCCTCTAGCCTATACGGCAGTGCCTTCTACACACTTACCCACTTTGGGTAACTCCCCCCAGGCCTTCACGGCCCATCGGAGCTCCCCGAAGCATGACTCCCAATCATCTTTTCCCAACCCTCTCCCGTGCGGGGGCTAATCAGCAGCGCTTAGTACCTCGCACAGTCTGTTCCATGTGTCAGACCATAGTACGGCGGAATGTGGCATCAGTCAAATGCAACTCATGCACTGGCTGGTGCCACTTTCCGTCGTGCTCTGGTCTGCGCACCACTCGTGAGTGGAGTAGTGCTTTCGTTGCCCCATGCTGTAGGGGTCTGCCCCCGCCTGTAAACACTACGCAGCCGCCAACTACCACCAATGTGCGGCAACTACCACAGCGGGTTACACGGCTGCAACAGACAAGATCCACGCACAACTCCCTCACCCCGCGTGTTACGAACGTTCCCCCGAGACACTTTAGACTCGTACAATTTAACTACAACGGACTCCAAGAAAAGATCGATGAGATAGTTGACTATATGAGCCGGGAACGCCTGCCAATAGCTGCGATCCAAGAGACCAAACTGAGCGCCCGCTCAGATCTTCTCAGCCGGGCAGGCTATAACATAATAAGAAAAGATCGCGAGCGAGATCATGGTGGAGGCTTGGTCTTCATTTTACACAACACCGCAGTTTCGTCTTATCGACGGCGACATCGACCGCAGGGATACTACCGTAGAATGTCAGGGCATAGCTATCCGGTCAGGCGGTGTCGAGCTCGAAATATTTAATATATAGATTCCTCCCGTGACAAGTTGCCCAGTTGGATACCGTCCTGATATAGGTGCGCTGCACAATGAACGATGAAGCCCCTATCAGGATTGTGGGCAACTGCCATAGCTCGCCTGACATCACAATAGCTAGCGCTGGTCTGATAAATTACATAGATTGGCGACCTATGCTTACACTCGCATCGGACCATTTGCCCATACTCATCTCGATTGACAGGCCTCCCGACTTCGTTTCTGAGTGGTCGACGATCATCGGTTGAGTTTCGAGGTCAAACATCTAAGCTACGGAAAATTAAACAAGGGGTTCCGCAGGGTGGTGTCCTCTCCCCAATGCTGTTTAATTTTTACATCTCGAGGCTTCCTCCACCACCTGAGGGCGTCTCGCTGATCTCATACGCCGATGACTGTTCGATTTTGGCGTCTGGCCAGGATATTGATAGCTTTTGTTCTACAGTAAACTGCTACTTCGCCGACCTTTCCAACTTCTTCACTGCACGACACTTACATCTACAACCTGCGAAATCTTCTGCCACCCTTTTCACCAGCAGGACGAAGGAGTACCGGCTAGAACTCGATGTGAAGGTCGATGGCGTAAAAATTCCGACCACGAACAACTCAAAGTTACTGGGAATAACATTCGATAACCTGCACTCCTTCACTATGCATACGACTGCAATTGCCACCAAAGTACAAAGCCGAAACAAAATTCTCAAATCGCTAGCCGGTAGCACCTGGGGGAAAGACAAAAAAACGTTGCTGGCAACGTACAAGGCAATTGGCCGGCCGGTCGTAAACTATGCTGCGCCGATTTGGACACCGGGGACTAGCACGACGCAGTTGAAGAAGCTACAGACCTGTCAGAACACCGCCCTTCGGACCGCGACGGAAAACCTCCTGATGGCGCCGGAGCACCACTTACACAATGAAGCATCCATGCTCCCAGTTAAGGAGCATAAGGTTATGCTGTGTAAGCAGTACCTGCTGGGATGCTACCGCATGGATCATCCAAACAGCACCTGCTGGAAGCTGAACCACCACCTAGGCACATCAGGAAGGAAGTACTTGACTACCGGGACGACATACAGCAATATAGACAAGACCCGCTGGACAGGGCGGCGTACAGACAGGCCATCAGCACCATTCACCGAGAGTCCAACACCTTCTTGAACTCTCTTCCAGTGAATGGTGTACTCGGAGTCAAACCACCACCCATCGCAGAACAAGAGCTCGAGTTGCCTCGTGAAACCCGCGTAACCCTGGCACAATTAAGATCTGGATATTGTAGTAGGCTTAACTCCTACCTATCCAGACTCGACCCTGACATATCTAACACATGTCCCGCATGCAAAGAATCCCCGCAAGACACTAACCACCTCTTTGCATGCCACTTAACCCGACTCATCTAACATCCCTCTCCCTTTGGTCCGACCCGACTAAAACTGAACTTGCCTGACCCTATACGGGGCTGGCGTATGCAGCTACAACAACAACAACAACAACATGTTTTTTCCAACAAATGAAGGGACCTACAATTTATTCTCACTCGGAGTGGTTGACTTTCGAGGGGCGACTGAAGTTATAAAACTCATTTTTTTGCTTTTTGAGTTATTTTTCTATTGTTTTGGAGTTTATGTAAAATCATCTCTCGACAAACGAATATTAAGTTCTAAAAGTGGCTCATAATTTCCATCCTATTTTGAGCTGTATGAGATATACGGCAGTTTTGATAAAGTTCAGCTAATAAAGAGACAGCGGCCATGCTGTTTGACCACGGGTCGAATACCCTGACTTTCGCTCGGTAGCATTCACTGCTAACTAGCTCCACTGTTAATTGTTAAAACAAACTTTCATGACCAAGCTTAACGTCAAATACCGCATTATGTAATTAAATTAAAATATAAAAACTGTTGGTTCAACTTTTCAAGCCAAATATCGGACTTACCTGCAGCTCCTCCTTACCAGCATTCTGTTCTATAAATTGATTAGTGATGCACATTTCGATTAAAGATTTCATAGTGGGATAATGTTTCCAGCAAAACGCCCCGAAAGTAGATGGATTATGAGCAGAAATCATTAGCATTATGATCCATGCTTTCCAATATAAAACAGTTATAGCAAATTTTGGTGGAATGTATCCTAATGGCAAAGTTATATTCTCTGGATAATGATATTCCACCATATTGAATAAGAAATCTATGACATCATATTTGTTAGCTTGTATTGCTGGGTAATTAAGAGTTCTCATTGACGCAGCCCGTTTAATAACCATCATAATTACATCTATTGTTTCAGGTACTGTTAAAGGTATATCTTTAGTAATACCTATTAAAATAATTCTCAAGAGCGTATCTTCAAGAACTGGAGTTTCAGACACAATCCTTAGAATGGTTCCCCGTTCCGGTTCTGAAGGCCATTGATCACATCGTGAATATTGCTCAGGGCTATCTAGAAGCAAAATTTTATGTAGTGCCTGACTATATTCCAAACTTTGAATCTTGAAAAGACTTGGAACAGTTTCGTACATCCAAGAGACTGCTTCTAACTGAATTTGGGACATTTGAGAATAAAAATTCAGTAACGACGGATTATTCTTCGTCTCCTTGTTAGACCTAAGTAATATACAGGCTTCACGAATTTGAGGGGAAACCGACAACAGCATACAAAGACAAATTATGTCAACCATAGAATGGAAAATTCTATCTTTGAATTCCGAACGCTCAACTTGTTCCATTAAATCACTTTTATCATTCATGAATGATTTACAGAATTTTAAAATATTCATATCATAACGTAACACGCGCAGCAACTCCCGTAGAAACACTCTCAATGTACGTAAGCAATCTTCACGTTGTAATAAAAATTCTTTATATATTTCAGCAAGATTATGAGAGGATTGGTCCGGGGACACCTGAAACATCGTAGCTGGAAAAATAGTTTTATAAATAAATTATTACATGTAAAATAATTTTTTTCTTAACAAAATCTGTCTATAACAAAAGGTAAACTTGTATTTTATAAAGAAAAATTAATATTCGCTTGTTTCTGAAAGTTTTTTATTATCTGTTAGTATATACGGCAGGTAGTGAACAAAATTTGAAAAATATTTATTTATTTGTATTTATTTTCTTCAACATCAAGGCGAATTTAGTAAGCAAATTCACACAATTTGTCTTATGTATTTTGCTTGTGTAATTGTAGAAATGGAAGGAAGAACAAGTAAACATATGATACTTCTTTAAATACATCTTTGAATTTAGCAAAACGAAGTTACTATGTTAGCGAATGCTACTTTTTCCATTTATTGAATCCAAGACGAATTTAACAAGGTGGAGTTACTATGGCAGCGATTTCAAGTGTTTTCATTCATTGTCCGCATAGATTGTTAAAATTAACATGAACTAAAATGTTTTGTTTGTTTGGTTTTTAAAAATGCACAAACTCTCTTATTAACTCTTTTTTCACGTAAACTACAATCACATTATCACAATTTTAAAGATTTTCACATTTACAAATATTAAATCAAATAAGATTCAAGCTAACAAACAAATAAAACAAATTCAACTTTTTCCGGTCAGTGCACGTGATTCTCATGGTGGAATCAGTTTTGATCGCAATATTCGAATGCGATTTTAGCATCTAGAAAATGCCTAATGTTTCTTGTGCTTTATGTCGTACGACGTGGACAAGTGGCAAGCCACAAGAAACGGCAAAAACAAAATTGGGAAGAGTTGTGGAATAGAACTTCTGAAGATTTCGAGAATGTGTGAGCTTCATTTTGATCCGAAACACTTTGAAGTCGATTTTGAAGTATTTATAAGTATTTTGTTTTCAGATGTGGCTTTATTTCTTTCGGCAATAGTCTTTATGGAAACATGAGCAGCAAATTTAAAGCACTCCGCTTTGTTTCTCCGCAAAATGTGATTCAAACTCACAACTGCTTTTCCATCGTACATCTTAAAACTCGTTGCCCGTGACCATATGTAGTAAAAACCTATTTGCTTTATCAGATGTTTGGAATAATGGTGAATGACCCATTTATTCCATTCTTTCGATTTCAAAAGCCGTGTCTTAATTTCGATTTTTCTAGAAATTTCAGTGGCAGAAATTTAATACAGCTTTCTATATATGTTAGTTTGAGTATATGAATAGACGATGAGTAAATTCCGGCAATTAGGAAGCCGAACGAACAAATCTTGAGGCTTCTATTTAGCGATCCAGTGATCGGACCGAACCGCTGAAACAGTTTTCATATATTCATTTTATTTTAAAATAAAAATGTAGTCTTAAAAATTACTCTATAAACTTCCCATTTTCTACTACAATACCGAAAAAAGACTGCGGAAAAAGTGAGGTGAGTCTAATGTTGTTGTTGTTGTTGTATCCGCAGAAAATTCTCCAAATGGGGGGATTTTAGTCGGCACTTACGACAGGCATGCCTTACCGCGGGTAAATTCTTGAACCCCTAACCCGCAGGGGGTGTGAGTCTACTGATCACACCCTGTAATGATTACACCATTCGTGATTCTCAAAATGAATATTGCGCTTATGTTTTGCTTGCTTGAATTTGATTTAGTTTTCTATTTGTAGACATAAAAATCTTTATATTTGTGTTTTGTACGAAAAAGTATTCTAACCGTTTATATTATTTTGATAATTGCTATCCAAAAACTAAAAACAAAATGCATGGTATTTGTTCTCCTGCTATCACCTTTACAAATTCACCTTGATTTAAGCGTATTATATATTGTGATAGCTCGTTTCGTCTGCTCACTCCTCTCAAGAAAAATAAGTTAAAAAGGATAAATTAATATTAATTATGAGGAAAAAAATTTAAACCTCATATATTTTTAACGAAATATTCGTATTTGTAGTTAATTATAAGTCAATATGACCAAATTACAGCGAAAACTGTGTACATACCAGAGATGGGCGATGGGCAGCACTCCTAGTGTACGAGCAGTTTTGCGGTGTATGTAGTACTAACACCACCAAGAACACGGGGGCTGTGGTTATAGAAACAATACAATAAGCAGTGTAAAAACGCAGTTTATCTCAAATGAAGGAATAAATCCATCAAATCAACAAAAACGGTAAAGATTTCTTTATATCAACCTGCAGCAAATTGGTTATATATTCCTTTTAGAGGTTGTTTTACAAAAGCAAAATTTATGCGTTGTTTGCTCGTATGTCTAAAAATACAACAAGCAAAACATTTAGTCAACACAAATAAAGCAACAGAAGTAATGCATACTTCACATTTCCTTATTGCTCATACATACTTCACATTTTATTATTAGCGAAAATCATTAAAATTAGCTTAGTGTTATTTCAAACACTTGTTTTTGCTGATTTAGTAACCGCAAAAATATTGGTCCTTGGCCGACATCCAGTTCTGCGCACCGGAGTCAACCCGAATTTTATGCGACCAAGGGCTGTCACTCTTTCAGATCGCCGAGCTCCGTTTAGATCTTCATGTAACTCTAGTTTAAGTACGGAGCAACACCTTGTAGCGGGGTCGTTTCAAATCCTTCTCATCATGGCTAGGGCTGGTGTAAAAACTAACTATGGTTTGCTGCATGTGCCAAAGACGACTCTACCAATGTTGTTGTTGTTGTAACGTCAGAAAAATTCCCAAATTGGGCTTCGGAGAATATTGCGGGAGTGACAGTCCTTGACCGTATTATAATCCGGGTCGTTCCGGTATAAAGACCCGACTGTCGCGAGAACTATTGGATTTTAGTCGCCTCTTACAACAGGCATACCTTACCGCGGTTAAATTCTTGAACCCCTTACCTGTAGGGGGCTCGACTTTACCATTCTTCCACCTTGGTTAGATGCAACCAGGGCCATCGTTGGAATCATCTTAAAACTTGTTGAGGCCTTAAGGGAGTGGACCACACTCTACGTGCCGCATGCTGCTAGCACCCAGCTGCTCATCAGATCTTCACGGTTGTGCCTTCTGCACGACTATCAACTTTGGGTGAACTGTCTAAGTGGTCGGAAATCATCGATAGACTTTCGAAATTAATATTAAAAGCCCCGTAAAACTAAACAAGGGGTTCCGCAGTACCGATAATAGTTCGATATTGGCTTCTGCCGAGAATATTGATAACCTTTGTTCGAAAGTAAACTGTTATCTCGATGACCTTCCTCACTTCCTCACTGTCCCCTCACTCCCTACCGTCTCTAACTCGATGTAAAAACTTGTGACGTAAAAATTCCAATGATAAAAAACGAAGTTATTGTGAGGCAGCCACTAAAAGACCCGCAACAAAATCCTCAAATCCCTAGCCGACAGCACCTGGAGAAAAGCCAAGGAAGCGATCCTTGCAAAATACAAGGCGATTAGCCAGAGGAAGATCTGAGATAGGTATATGCTCTTTTGAAGCAGCGAACCTATGTTATAATCAGCAAGATGAAGGCAACATATGATAAGGCGATGAACTCCAAGGGTTTCTAGGATGGAGATCCAGTGCTGCTGTACAACCCACAACGGAAGAAGGGATTGTATCCGAGATCGAATCCAGACCGTTGGCAAACCAAGAAACAAGATGAAAGTGGTCCACCTGAAAAGACTTGCAGCATTTGGAGCAGATCGTGTATCTGATCATTACGACCAAACGTAGATGGAGGATGTGACGAAAATACTAAGACAGATAAAAGGAGCGGCAACAGCTATTGCAGGCAATCGAGTTATCACCATGTTCTAGAGAGCGGGAACGAAATGTTTGGTAATCTTCAGGTATAGATGGAGCTGCAGCAGATATCGCAGGAAATCGAAAACCCAGTCAGTGTGATTTTAAAGAGTTGTAAAATGAACTATTGTGTATTGTAATTTGTTATGGAGTAAGTAGGCAATTAAGAAGCCGAAAGAACAAATATTGCACTTTTATTTAGCTATCCAGTGATCGACCTTGAAGGTTACACTATATACAGTTATATTAAAAAAATTGTGAATCTGAAAAGGATTTTTCAGAATAAATAAAGGCAGTTATAAAGTTTTTGCAATGAATATTGTGTTAATTTTAAGAAATATATTTAGATTAAACTAGTTTCCTGTAAAATTGTGTTACTTAAATTAAATTAAATTATTGGTTAGGTTATAATAGGAAAAATAAATTTGGAGCAAAAAATACATAGGTTTTTAAAAGTACTTCAGATTCTTTTAACTTACCTATCATTCCCATATTATTTGGATTCCTAGTATTTGAGAGTTCGTTTTGAACTACAAGCTTCAGTATTAATTTAAGTACGTTAGGTTGCAGAGTAATTAATTCCTTAATGCACAGCAAAAAAATATTTAGTGAAGGTTTGGCTTTCAATCGTATTTTAACAAGAATGGCAAGTACTTCATGATCTTTTTGTATAGTTTCTTTGATATTAAAACAAATATAGTAGAGAAGCTGTTGTGCATGTTTAATTAGTTTAGCATTATGAATCCATAACTCAAGACGCGTTATGCTAAGATAGCGAACTTCACTTAACCCTGCTGTGGTACTTAAAAACTTTAAGAAATTTCGAGTATACCAATCTGTTTGTTGTCTCTTGTTTAGCTGATCCTTTATCGCATCAATAACCATTTTTTCTACTACTGCCTCTGAACTCGAAAACCTATTAAGAGCTAAATATGGTGATTCTGCATCTATACCAAAGCCTACTGATTCGATAGTGTTTGAACTACCGTCCCCAGAGTCATCTTCCAAGGATAACGGCAAATCTCGATGTTGTTGACTTGATGATACTCCGTAAACTGGAGGCTCAAATTGCATAGTGCAGTTGGGAGGAATATTTGTTTTAAAAACGTTGCAAATATTTTTAATAAAAGGGACACATAAGTCATTATCGGCCCATATCCTTTCATTAATAGCATCTTCAACATAAATTCGCATAAAATGTTCCGGCCAGTTCGTTTTGTCGTTATATGCTTTGGTTAATAAATTGGATGCAATCGCATGAGAATACGGACTCTGTTTTATTTTAATATTTACCTCTCTTCGCAATATGTATAGAAGGGCTGAGGTCAGAATGTCATGACTGAAAGCAATTGGCCGCAGTTTTGACAAATATATTAGCCCTAGATAAAGTAAGTAATCAAATTTGCTCCGCGCATAAGGTTCCATAAGATGTTTTACTGTACCACATAATACACGCAGAACATTATCATCGAACTGGTTACAAATTCCGTTTATAATGGATATTAACTCCGTGGCTTCACAATCAATCGCGTATTGGTCCCAGGAGCCATGTATCGGATATCCAAACATTTCATCAAATCGTATTAATTTCGCTTTTTTATTAGTGCTTGAAACGGAAGTACTTGCTTCACGTTTACGATCTGAAACCAGGGAGCTGCCTTTGGATGTTACTCCTTTTTTCGGATCTTCCCTACCCCCTTTGGCACCTAATGGAAAAAATTCATTTCCCATTGGCCCAGATGACTTCTTCGGTACTCTAGCATTGGAAACACTTTTGCAGCGATCCATTTGAATAAGACTTAAATGTTACGATTGCTTCTTTCAAAACTAAACAAACTGCTAGTAAATAAAAACCTATTCTTAAGAGAATACACACTATGACCACAACACTGCACGACAGTTTTTTGTCCACAGAGATCGACTGTTCCTCACACGTAGCAATTGAAGGTAATTCGCATTGTACTTTGTCTCGCCTCACCTGGGACAGAGTACGCAGCTAAATTGTCGCTGGTGTCGCCGAGTATGGTGAAATAAGATTTTGCCTACAATAAAATAGTCTTATATAAAACTATCGCCAGTTGCGAAAAATCGATTGAGTATATTAGGGCAAAACACAACTACAGAGCAAATCATTCGTAAAGTGAACGCGTTGGTGATAACAAAACTGATTGTACTGAACACTAATGAACAACTTTCCCAGCACATGCAGGTGCAACGTGACTTGACGCGTTGCAGAGTAATTTTAAGTATAAAACATTTGTAAACCTCTTGCTTGACATTCGTTTTTATTCTGAATCAATAAAGAATGGAGAACGGCCCAAAAAAATATTTTTTATTTCCAAATTAATTGGAAATAAAATAACTGGGGATTCGCTATGCCTACGAGATGCATACTGTGCAAATGTTTCCTATAGAATTGTGCTAGAGAGCACCCCCGTTGCAAAATTGTGACATATTCAAGTGAAACAATAACCACACTGCACAGGGATGCTTGGTTCTTCACAGCGTTGCTTTTTCCTTCTAGTTATCTGTGGGAAATAAATATACATAGTGTTACGATCTTGCTGATTAACCTCGATGATTTCCTTAATATTTCGGGTACGACCTCTGGATTGTTAAATAAAATCGCCAACTTAAATTGCAGTCTCTTTATTTATAAAGACTTAATTAATGTTCTTTTAATTATTCGGTAATTCACAATTCAATTACAATTTACGTTACTATTTACAATCACTTGTATACAACTTTCACAATGTACTGTTTTTATTACTTTACTGTAATGTAATCTCCACGAGCTTAATTCACAACTGATTCACGACTGACTGCTGGCTGACTCACTTGCAGTCGTATGTCGTCCTTATATACTTGTTTGCTGCTTGAAAACGAAAACCCTGGAATAATCGCGTCGTTTTACGATAAACCTCTCGCTTACGATAATCGTCGCTTACGATAATCGCCTCGTTTACGCTCTAGAACGTGCCAGTTGTCGGCTCCTGTCTTTCATCTGTCATTCGCTTCGCATTTTCGCCACACTGCCCTCCACTTAAGTCTGATCGTCCCGATCAGACACATTCGCTGTTCCAAACGCAGCAAGCCTCTCTAGGTGGACCACTTTCATCTGGCTTCCTGGGCTCCCAACATTCTGGATTCGATACACTGCGTCATTTAGCCGTTTGATTACCTTATATGGACCCTCCCAAACGCATTGAAGTTTTTGGGACAAACCTCTCTTCCGTTGTGGACTGCACAGCAACACCAAATCTCCACTTTGGAAGCCTTCAGAGTTCATTGCTTTGTCATACCTGGCCCTCAATTTGTAATGGTTTCGTGGTTTTTTCCCTTAAGTTGCTATGCACTTCTTGCAGTTAGCAACCCACTCAGCGATCGATTGACGACAACCAACCCAATAGAACCTCTGTTTGATCTTCTCCAGCATTTTCTTAATGCCTAGATGCTCTCCACTAGGACCATTGTGAAATTCCTTAAGAATATCCGGAATTCTTAACCTCGGAACTACTATAAGCTTCCGAGAGCACTGGACATCTTCACTTTCCCATACTCTATGCAAACAGCCTGATATTAACTCTAAACTGTTCCATTGTGCCCAGTATGTCTTCGCGATGGAACTTCCCTTTACCATTTGTTCCTTACTTGGCCGTCTGTTCACCTCCAATCCCCGTATTACCAATTCCAAGTCTGGGTCTTCTTGCTGACATTTTCTTAAGTGGCTTGCCTTCCACTTCCCTGCTCGTGTAATTGTTATTCGCTGGACGTCTATTATGCCCTCAGCTTTTGAGCATCGTTTGCGTCGTCTTTCCTCCCTGTTGGAGCCCGACTGGCATTCGCGTGCGAAGTGGCCTGCTTCTCCGCAACTGAAGCACTTTTTACCTTGATTCTTAACACCACAACGATTCATTCCTGCTATCGACTTCAAAGTTTTCAATATTTCAGTCCTCACATCTGGTGTTTCTACCTCCAAATGCTTCACTTTGTGGGCCGGCTTACATAGCAGTGCCGCTGCTTCACGTGTCTGAGCATACGCAACTGTCTCAGCGAATGTTAACTTTGGATTCGCATAAGTCTCTCGCTTGGTGTACACGTCTTTAATTCCGCTGATGAACCTCTGGATTTTTAATCTTTCGAGATATTCAGCCGACGCGTGCCCTGTGGCTAAATGAGCCAATCTCTCGATTTCAAAAGCATATGTTTTTGGTCACGCTGTTCCAGCTCCATCTGGTAAATTTGCCTTCTGTGTTCGCTACCAAAGCGTCTTTCCAGGGCTCGCATTACTGCGCCATAGTTATCCCTCTTACATTCGGGAATAGTCAGCAAAATATCCGCTGCAGGTCCTTTCAACGTAACAAATAGCGCAGCGGATTTTTCCTCGATGGTCTAATTATTTAACTCAGCCGTCTTCTCGAACTGGAGCTTGAAGATCTGGAATGGAGCTGTGCCGTCAAAGGATGGTGCTTCTACCCACGGGCCGTTCATCGATCTGGCTGGACGATGCAACTGCAAATCTCGGACACGTCGCTCGAGCTCGTTGATTTTGGCTTCAATTAATTCTTCTATTTTTTCTTGCCGACCGTGCAATTCGTTGACTTTGCTCTCAATTAGATCCTGTCTTTCCTTAAGTTCTGCATTGTCTTTCTCCAGATTTTGCTGTATTTGCGCGATTGTTCCTTCTAATCCATCAAACTTTGCATCTATCTTTTGTGATATGCTGGCATCCTGTGCATCCATCTTTTGTGATATCTTGGCATCCTGTGCATCCATCTTCTGTGATATGCTGGCATCGATTTGTGAAATTGCATTCAACAACATGTTCATGTCCATACCGGTAGATGAGCCAGGAGCATTTTCTTGAATCTTACCTGATGGCTGCACCAACCCCTTCGCAGAATCAATAGCTTCTTCTTTGTCAATGTCCTTCAAGGATACATCTTCATCCGCGCGACGGAATTCGTACTGGTTCAAGTCGATGCCTTCGACTTCCATTGCTTCTCGCAGTCTTGATTGCAACTCTGCCTTATTTCCAGTTGTAGACAATCCTCGCTTGGCCAACTCCTTCTTGAGAGGAGGTATCGTCAAATCCTGAATCTTCACCATTTTTCAATAATTATCCTTTGGAATTTATTTAACAATCCCACTTCTGACACCAATTGTTACGATCTTGCTGATTAACCTCGATGATTTCCTTAATCTTTCGGGTACGACCTCTGGATTGTTAAATAAAATCGCCAACTTAATTTGCAGTCTCTTTGTTTATAAAGACTTAATTAATGTCCTTTTTAATTATTCGGTAATTCACAATTCAATTACAATTTACGTTACTATTTACAATCACTTATATACAACTTTCACAATGTACTGTTTTTATTACTTCAATGTAATGTAATCTCCACGAGTTTAATTCACAACTGATTACTCTTGCAGTCGTATGTCGTCCTTATATACTTGTTTGCTGCTTGAAAACGAAACCCCTGGAATAATCGCGTCGTTTTACGATAAACCTCTCGCTTACGATAATCGTCGTTTACGATAATCGCCTCGTTTACGCTCTAGAACGTGCCAGTTGTCGGCTCCTCTCTTTCATCTGTCATTCGCTTCGCATTTTCGCCACAATAGGTTTGGATATAGGATATTTTTCCTATCATAATTTTTTTGCATGTGTTTTGTTGTTGCGCCATTGCACGTATAGGAAAAATTTGCTATCCGTGCACCGTAGCAAGCATATCTTAGACATATGTAAATAATACCCCTATTGAGTAAATTCTTTATAATCAAGAATTTGCAAACCTGGCGACTTTTATATAACAATCAGATCTGAAGGATTTGGGAAATCATAGAACTTATTTAGCAAAAATGTAACAATTGGTGGCAGAAGTGGGATTGTTAAATAAATCCCAAAGGATAAGAACTGGAAAATGGTCAAAATTAATATTATAATGGGGATCATATTTTCCATTCAAAATATATGAGCTATATTAACTTACTTGAAAGTTTTGAGGAAAAAATATATAAAATAATATAGGGTTTTCCAATAAGAGAGTGATATGATTTCTTTAAAATAATACACTAATTGTTAAGGAAATTCAAATGTTTTTTATTAAATGTGAAGTACAAC
Organism: Neoceratitis asiatica; assembly: GCA_030068015.2. Taxonomy (NCBI): domain Eukaryota; kingdom Metazoa; phylum Arthropoda; class Insecta; order Diptera; family Tephritidae; genus Neoceratitis; species Neoceratitis asiatica. Next base: position 53,480,836 of record CM061527.1, read on the forward strand.
GATACAATTAAGTTCTGTATATAACATCATTCAAATGACCTCCACGACTTCTTTTGCAGGAACGAATTCGATGAACCCAATTTTTGAGCACTTTTTCCACTAAATCAAGTCGTATGTCATGCATAACACGTGCTACATTGACTTTTAAAGCTTGAAGAGAGTCTGGTTTGTTGCTAAAGACCAATGACTTCAAATAACCCCACAGGAAGGAAGTAGTCTAATGGTGTTAAATCACAACTTCTTTGAGGTCATAAAATGTCACAATTTCTTGAAATAATCGAATCTCTAAACCTCGCAATAATTCGGTTGTTGTTGTAGATGTTGTTAAGGTCAACTTCTTATAATTGTGGCCGTAAAAAGTTGGTTATCATCGATCTATACCACTCTCCATTGACAGCAACGATGCTACCAGCTTCATTTCAAAAGAAGTACGGACCGATGATCCCACAGACCAAAACCCACACCAAACTGTCAATTTAGGTGAATGTAATAGTTGTTCATGAATAATTTGTGGGTTTTCTTCGCACCAGAATCGACAGTTTTGTTTGTTTACACAACTCAGATTCCAAGGCAAAATCAGCAAATTCATGACATATATTGGTCAGTTCAGTTTTTGATTGAGAACAATTTTAGACGGATGCAAGGCCAAATCCTTTCTCAAAATCCTCCAGGTTGTGGTTTGAGACAGTCCCCATTAATATGAACGTCTTGGAATTGACAAATTGCGATCTTCAACAACACTTGCCTGAACGGCAGCAATTTTTTCAATACCTCGAACGGTTCTTTGTCTTATTGGCACATGAACATTATGTAAAGAAAATGTACGCTCGAAATTTTGAACAATTCGACGAATAGCGAGCACACGACGATTATTACGACCATAAAATGGCAAAAGAGAATAATTTGTAAACGTTGTTCGTGGGTATATATTGCCATGATGAAATTGTAATCATTACTGAATACAATGAAAAAAATTTAAGATCATGATATATTAAAAATGGCCAAAACAACACCTAGAAATCATATCATCCCTATTGAAAAGCCCTTTATATTAGGGGTATTCTCTTTGTCTAAGAAATGCATGCTACGGTGCACGAATAGGAAACTTTTCCTATCCGTGCAATGGCACAACAACAAAACCGATGCAAAAAAAATAGGCTACGATAGGAAAAATATCCTATACCAAAACCTATGTATATTTAATTCCCACAGACAGCAAGAAGGAAAAAAGCAGCACTAAGCCGTGTTGTTGTTATTGTTTTTCTTGAATATGTCAAAATTTTGCAACGGGGGTGCTCGCGATCTCTAGCACAATTCCATAGGAAATATTTACATTGTATGCATTTGCTAGACAAAGCGAATACCCCTAATATAAAAGCTGGTACCTAGTTGAGACGAGACGTAGCATAAGGGAATGTGTTGCTGAATATTCAATTTTCTTACACTTACTCAATTCTCCATTGCAATACATGAGGGGGATTCTCTATGTCTAAGGAATGCATGCTACGGTGCACGGATAGGAAATAGGAAATTTTGCCGATCCGTGCAAGCGCTCAACAACAAAACCCATGCAAAGAAAATATGCTACGATAGGAAAAAATCCTAACCAAAACCTATGTATATTTATTTCCCACAGACAGCAAGAATCAAAAAGCAACACTATGCCGTATTGTTGCTATTGTTTCTCTTGAATATGTCACAATTTTGCAACAGGGGTGCTCTCTGGCACAATTCTATAGAAAACATTTGCATAGTATGCATCTCCTAGACAGAGAATCCCTCAATATTATTTAAGAGTGAAAATAGCAGGCACAAATTCTTTTTCGATAGCTTCGATTTTTTTATTCCGCGTTATTCTACATTTTGATTACGTTCCCGCTCTACGTTCCGACACAATCGTAATTAGGTATTCTGAGTTACGATCGAATCGAAAGAAGAAGAGCAAGAGAGAATACATTTTCGAAAACAGCTGGTTGCATGTAAATGTGTGAAATTGAAACAAAACAAAGCAAACAATTGCAGTTTTTGTACAATTCAAATAAATATAAATTAAATTGTTTTTAACATTAAATTGAATCAAGAGCCGCTGCTATATTTCACGAGGATTGAGAGACAAGTGTCCTCCATTTCAGATGAGTGATGCATTTTAAGAAATTGAGCTTGTAATTGGTAATCTTTTATATAACAAATTTCGTTATTTAGATTCAAAAAAAACTTCAAACTTAATACAGATGCTTTCAAGTATGTCCTGGATATTTTTTCACAAGAAACTCAATCAAGTGCTTGGACATGGATATTTCCACCTAAACGAGTAGTAGCTGCGATTTTTTACGGAAGGCAGTTACCAACATACAGTTGGTTTTCCCGAAATCATGGAGTCTTTTACTGATGTATCAACTGTATTTCGGAAACGTTATTTCAAAACTCTCTAAATCTTCATGTTGCTCTTGTGTTGTATCAAAAAGCGCCATTAAGTTCATAAAACTATAAAAAAGACATCAATATGACTTTTCCAATTATCAAAATCATGTTTTACTTACATTTTTGTTAAAATTATGTTATTTAAGTACACGAAAATATACAATCGAACTGTTCTCTGCCAACTAAATTAGAACGTACAAAAACGTAGCTACGATCGAAATGCAGAATACATAGAATTGGATAGAATCGAAAAGTTTGAAGATTGATCGAAACGGAACGTAACGCAGAATACCAAATCCGCGGAACGGAGAAAATTTCTATTCGAGTCGAAATGCAGAATAGGGCTGATTATATAATATTAGAACACAATAGGTTTGCATCCGTTTGTTACGGTGATAATACTTGAAACCAATCACTCAACCAAGCAATTCCCATGAAAATAACAACACAATTTATTTCATATTGGTAAACTTATATTTTGTTATTATTTACAAAGTTATTAAACAAAATAAATATTAAGTTATTTTTACCTGGGGTTGCTTCGCTATACGGTCAGAGATTTATCTGTCAAGCATGGCAAAGCAGGTTTTACTTAATATGAATCAGCCTTTAATTAATTTCGAATTCGAAGTATTCCAAAAAGAAAATTTTCGAAATTTAATTAAATTTTATTTCAACAGCAGTCATACTAATACAAAAATTTATATGGAAATAGAATTCCATTTTGCGATATTAAATTTCTCTGCAATACTCAAATTTTTTGACAGTACTATAAAGAGAAATAAAATAACAAATAATATAAAAATGACATTTCAGCGCAATTAGAAACTTAATTTCAGAAATCAAGTTGCAAATAAAAGAGTGTAGTCACACGCTGCAATTTTTATTTTTGCAATTAGAGAATTTGGTTACGAAGTAGTTATAAAGAGGAATTGAAGTTTTGACTGCAAACTGCTTCGGAAAATATAGAATATAGAGAAGGTTCAATTGCGGATCAGTAGGGAAGTTCTGTAACTTTATCGATACGTATTGTCGAGTTGATAACTAACGAATTTTGCCCCTTGCACTAACGAGTGTGGGGTTCTGTAACTCATTTATAACAATAGTTATTAGCAGTCATTTCCATTTTATTGAAATAGAAAAAAGATGGCACCACAGTTTAACAAAACATCAATATATGCGAAAAGCAAAAAAGGGACGAAAAAAAACAAATAAATTCGTGATAGCAGTTATTTTTAATAAATGAGTTACAGTAGATTAAAATACTTACCAAATCAAAAAAATGTTATGCACTGTAGAGGAGCTCCAAATAAATAAATCGTGCCGTACCCATGGGTATTTAGCATTAACCAACGATTTTGAGATTAGGATCACATGTCTATTCACAAAATACATATGTATATAGAATTGAAAAATAAATTCTCTTACCAAGATCGATAAATCGAAAAGCGCTTTCAACAAATAGGGATTTTGATTATGTGAAAATTTCATTGCAGCTTGTCGTTCTATTTGAGTGATATGAAAGCTAACCTTGGCGAAAAACATCAAACGGTTAATTGCGTCTGACGCTCTATGTATACAGCGGTTTACGGACGACTGGCTCATGGCTATCCCCAATGCTACCCAACAGCTTGTCGATAGCATCCAGTTGCGAAGAATCTCAAGACGGAACCTTCAAGCAATTTAATAAATAGTGTTAAAATGTAACAATACTTGAAAGTTGCATTATTTACCTGTTTATCTGTAGATATCGTTGTTACTATCTTGACTTTTAGTTGGATATCCAGTTGTGAAATGATTTCTCCAATAAAATCCGAGGTTAATCGATATAACTTTCGCAATTCTGCTTCATCCAAGTTGAAAGGATCTTCCACTTCTCTCAGCAAACTTCTGTCCACTGACGAAGATTGTGTCATTTCCACAGCTAGTGATAAGACGTATGCTGAATACAATACTAAAAACATGTAAGTTTTTTTTTTAAATTTCCCGATTGGCATTTATTTTAACTTTTTTACTATTTATTTCAACCTAAATAAAATATGAAATCTTTTGCCGATGGCGCTTATCGTTTAGTCAACGACAACAGCTGATCGAGCGAAAGCGAATATCGTTAAAATATGCATTGCGAATACTCGAATCGTTAAAATTGGATGGAAAATATCAAGATTCTGACAATTCGAATCACGCTTTCATATTACACTCCTCACATAATTCTCCACAAATTGCTGGAAACTTAACAGAATTGAGCGAAACAGTATGCCATCCTATATATAGAATGTAAATTGATAACAGGGATAAAAATTATAAAATTATCGCAAATGTTGCCGACGGCATTTTGTTTTTGCACTTCTACACTCATTTACTAACTCATTATATTACGAAACTGAGATATTGCCTTCATCGCATTCAACAGGTGAAAATCTACTTGAAATCAATTATCAACTAAAAACCTGGGTCTTATATGGAGATGTATGGAATAATGAAAATTTGAAATTCTATGAAGTTTTATACAAAAATGTCAATACCTATATCGATTATCTTACAACCGCAATTTATACAAATTTAATATACTCCCTGTACTGACTGTTCCGTACAAAACCGAATATGTGTATTATTTCCATTATTTCCGAAAATGATTTTTACGCAAATATAAAGCGGGTTGAACGAAAGCGGTTGATACTACTGCGGATTATATTCGATTTAAAAGCGGGTTTAATCGATTTATAAACAAAAAAATACGATAGAAAAAGATACGATGTTAGCGGTAGAACAATTCATTTTTATTTTTTCCTTTTCGTTTTCCACTACATTCCATTATTCTTTACAAGATATGTACAAAGTGTCCATGCAGACGCGAACATACCGACCGACTTGAACGACTGGATTAAGTTCAACATTAAATTCAAAAGTATAAGGAGATTAATAGATATTGTTACGATCTTGCTGATTAAACCTCGATGATTTCCCAACTCCTTCGTTTACTTTACGACTTTTGACGATTGCTTTTGCAGTCGTGTGTCGCCCTTATATACTTGTTTGCTGCTTGAAAACGAAACCCTGGAATACGATAACGTCTCGTTTTTCGCTCCAGAACATGCCAGTTGTCGGCTCCTCTCTTCCATCTGACATTCGCTTCGCATTTTCGCCACACTGCCCTCCACCTATGTCTGATCGTCCCCATCAGACACATTCTTTCTTGGCTTCTCAACGGTTTGGATTCGATACACTACGTCGTTTAGTCGTCTGATTATCTTGTATGGACCTTCCCAATTGCATTGAAGTTCTAGGGACAAACCTCTCTTCCATTGTGGATTGTACAGCAACACCAAATCTCCATTTTGGAAGCCTTCGCAGTTCATCGCCTTGTCATACCTAGCCTTCATTTTGTCTCTCATAATTTGAGTTCGCTGCCTCACAAGAGCATGTATCTCTCTTAACTCTTCCTCGAGAACAGTAGACGCTTCCTTCCCAATTCTTCTCCCATCACGTTATTCCAAATTTTAAATTGCCGGGCAAATTGTGAGTGAATGCATCCGCAACTGTTTTCGCTTCCTGGTTTAGAATTGGGTAGACCTCAGGCCATTTACTAAAGTAGTCCATAACAACAAGAACGTATGTGTTCTCTTGTCTGCTCAGAGGGAATGGACCTGCCACATTCATGGCAACCCGCTCAAATGGTGCACCTGAGTCATACTGCTTCATCTGCCCATGGCTTCGTGACTTTGGGCATTTAGCTGCTATGCACTCCGTGCAATTAGCAATCCACTTAGCAATCGACTGACGACAGCCAACCCAATAGAACCGCTGCTTGATCTTCTCCAGCGTTTTTGTAATGCCTAGGTGCCCTCCACTAGGACCATTATGGAATTCCTTAAGAACATCCGGAATTCTTAATCTCGGAACTACTATAAGCTTCCGAGAGCACTGGCCATCTTCTGTTTCCCATACTCTATGCAAAGAGCCAGATATCAACTCTAAACTGTTCCATTGTGCCCAGTATGCCTTAGCGATGGGACTTTCCGCAGCTATTTCTTCTCTACTTCGCCGTCTGTTCACCTCCAATCCGTGCATTACCAATTCCAAGTCCGGATCTTCTTGTTGTCATTTCCTTAAGTAACTTGCCTCCCACTCTTCTGCTGATGTAACTGTCATTAGCCGGAAGTTTATTATGTCTTCCTTACCCTCGGCTTTTGAGCAATGCTTACATTCCAAACTATATGGTCGACGGGACATAGCGTCAGCATTTCCGTGCGTATTACCCTTGCGGTGCTCGATGGTGAAGTCATAACTTTGCAGTCTCTCAATCCATCGAGCTAGCTGCCCTTCGGGGTTCTTGAACTGTAGTAGCCACTTCAGCGCTACGTGATCCGTTCTAACTCGGAAATGTCGACCATACAAATATTTGTGGAAGTGTTTAATGCAATACACCAACGCTAATAGTTCTCTGCGAGTTACGCAGTAGTTCCGCTCTGGTTTCCAAATAGACCGGCTATAGTAGGCAACTATCTTCTCCTGCCCATCAATCACTTGCGAAAGTACACCTCCTATGTCATAACCACTAGCATCTGTGTCCAGAATAAATGTTGCACCTGTAACCGGGTGCACAAGCGCAGTGCATAGCCGTTCTTTTAAAGCTTGGAAAGCCTCCTCTTGTTCAGTTTTCCACTCGAAATATCTATTTTCCTTGTGAGCTCATAGAGACTATGAGCTACGCTGGCGAAATTCGGAACAAATCGGCGATAGTAAGTACACAGCCCAAGCAAATTTCTGGGTCTCGGCCAATCCTTCACTGCTTCTATTTTTTCCTTTGTAGTACAAACGCCCTCCGTGGTTACTTGATGACCTAAGTAATTCACCTCCTTCTTGAATAAAGAGCACTTCTTAGGACTTAGTTTAAGACCAGCGCCAGCTATGGGAAACTTCTTCCAAATTACTCAGATGTTCATCAAAGCTTTTTCCCAATACGATGATGCCATCCAGATACACCAAACAAGTCTTCCAGTGTAGTCCTTTGAGCACATGGTCCATTAATCTTTCAATAGTGGCAGGAGCGTTGCATAAACCAAATGGCATTACCGTAAATTGCCATAGACCGTTGCCAGCACTAAACGCTGTCTTCTCTTTATCTTCTTCACTCACTTCTACTTGCCAATACCCGCTCTTAAGGTCAAGTGTTGAGAACCATTCTGCTCCAGTTAACGAGTCTAGTGTATCATCGATCCTGGGGAAAGGATAGCTGTCTTTCTTTGTAACATCATTTAATCTCCGATAGTCCACGCAGAACCGCAACTGGCCATCTTTCTTCTTAACGAGTACCACCGGAGAGCTCCATGGACTTGCCGATGGTTCAATAACACCGCTTTCGAGCATTTCCTTAATTATTTGGCCAACAGCGTCACGTTTGGCTAATGGAACGCTTCGAGGAGCTTGACGAATTGGTCTTGCGTCACCAGTATCAATGCAATGTTTTACTACGTTGGTCCTGCCTGGTTTGTTGCCATCCTTGTCAAATATGTTGGAGTATTTACGGACCATTTGGCTGGCCATGTGCTTGTACTTGTCTTCCAAACCTTACGTCCATGCATTTATCCTCCTCAGCCTTCCGTTTTCGCTGTCCTTCCTGTATGCTGGAACCCGTTTTGCATTCGCGTGCGAAGTGACCAGGCTTTCCACATATAAAGTATTTCTCAGTTTGATTCTTGACACCAGACCGATTCATTCCTTCTAACGACTTCAGAGTTCTCAATATTTCAGTCATCACATCTGGTGTTTCAACCTCCACTTTATTGACTTTGTAGGCTGGTCTGCTTATGAGTGCCGCCATTTCACGTGTTTGAGCATACGCAACTGTTTCAACGAATGTCAACTTTGGATTCGGATATGTCTCTCGAGATGCTCACCCGATGTGTCTCCGATGGCTAAATGAGCCAATCTCTCAATTTCCGAAGCATATTCCTGTAGAGATTCGTTGGGTTTTTGGTCGCGCTTTTCTAACTCCATCTGGTAAATTTGTCTTCTGTGTTCGCTACCATAGCGTCTTTCCAGGACTCGCATCAATCGAATATGAGAGAAATGATTACGTTCTCTCATATTCGGGTATAGTTTGCAAAAGTTCTGCCGCAGGTCCTTTCAATGCAACGAATAGTGCAGCAAATTTTTCCTCCATGCTCCATTTATTTGTTTCAGCCGTCTTCTCAAACTGGAGCTTGAAGACTTGGAATGGAATTTTACCGTCAAAGGATGGTGTTTTTACCTTGGGAGCGTTCACTTAAGTGGTTGGACGATTTAACTACAAATCCCGGAAACGACCTTCTAATGTGTTGACTTTGGCTTCAATTAACTCTTTTATTTTTTCTTGCCGACCTTCCAATTTGTTCACTTTTGTCTCAATTAGCTCCTCTATTTTGTCTTGTCGCTCCTCGATTTGATCTTGTCTTTCCTTAAGTTCCGCATTGTCTCTCACCAGATTTTGCTGTATTTGTGCGATTGTTTCTTCTAATCCATCAAACCTTTGTAATACCTTGTGATCCTGAGCATCCAATTTTTCTGGCATGTTGTCATTGATTTGGGACATGTTGGCACTGATTTGTGAAATTTCAGGCAACAACATGTTCATGTCCATACCGGTAGATGAGCCAGGGACATTTTCTTGAATCTTACTTGATGGCTGCTCCAACTCCTTCGCAGAATCAATAACCTCTTCTTTGTCAATGTCCTTCAAGGATACATCTTCATCCTCTCGACGGAATTCGTATTAGCTCAAGTCGATGCCTTCGACTTCCATTGCTTCTCGCAGTCTCGATTTCAGCTCTGCCTTATTTCCTGTTGTAGACAATCCTCGCTTTGCCAACTCCTTCTTGAGAGGAGGTATCGTCAACTCCTGAATCTTCACCAATTTTCAATAATTATCCTGTGCGATTTATTTAACAATCCCACTTCTGACACCAATTGTTACGATCTTGCTGATTAAACCTCGATGATTTCCCAAATCCTTCGGTTACGATCTCTGGATTGTTAAATAAAAAATCGCCAACTTAATTTGCAGTTTCTTTATTTATAAAGAATTTATTTAATGTCCTTTTATTACTCAGTAACTCACAATTTAATTACAATTCACTTTACTATTTACAATCACTTGTATACAACTTTCACAATTTACTGTTTTTATTACTTTACTGTAATGTAATCACCAACGCGTTTAATTTACAACTGATTGCTTTTGCAGTCGTGTGTCGCCCTCATATACTTGTCGGCTGCTTGAAAACGAAACCCTGGAATAATCTAGTCTTTACGATGACGTCTCGTTTTACGCTCTAGAACATGCCAGTTGTCGGCTTCTCTCTTTCATCTGACATTCGCATGCAATATTATTAAAAAATACGTTACAAGGAAAAAATGTAATTTTTTTTGGCAAAAGAGTAAGCTTTCTTACTGGTCGCACCAATTCTCCTCTTGAGGTTTTCAATCGTACTACTTGTACTACTCCATCTTCACCAGGATGACACTGAATTAAACGCCCAAGCCGCCATTTAGTGTGTGGGGCAATTGGGTCATGTATGATGACGGTGTCTTCTTCCTTTAGATTAGATGAGGGGCGAAATCATTTCACTCTTCTTTGCAGGTTGATAAGGCACTAGTTCCGCCAACGTGACCAAAAACGTTGTCACATTGCTGTAAGAACTTGCCGTCGTTGGTGCAACGTTCCTGTGAAATTTTTAATGTCAGATTCAGGCTGTGCTTTCAGCGGTTCACCAATCAAGAAATCAAGAAATGACCAGGCGTGAGGATTTCCAAGTTATCAGCGTTAACAAAGTAACAATACAGAGGACCAGCATGCAGCGTACTGTGGTGAATGTCGAGCAATATAAGCTTAGCCAATATAGAGTTTTTGGCAAGATTATGGGGTGTTTGACATCAGTATAGATCGAATGAGTTAGTTTGAATATACTTTACCAACACTATTTCAGCTTGACGTAGTTCACAAGATTGTTTGCATTCCGTTGATTGCTGGTCGAACGTAAGTTTTTTTATGAAGCGTAGAGCGTAAGCAGTGACCTTTTTCAGTTTGATCTATGAATGGTATCTTGATAGCAGTTCCCATTCTTCTGCGGTTTCAGTAAAGTGTGTTGCGGGTTTGGATACTCTTCGTTCGGCGTTTATAATGGTTTCAGAACTTGTCAGCGATGCTGAGTTTTCCGACGCTTGTTCTTGCTACTGGATTTCATCTTCACCTAGCCAGACAGGTCCTTGCCACCAGAGAGAGAGTGCAAGTAGAAATGGCGGAGTTAGACCTCTCGATGCACAGTCAGCTGGATTGTGCTTCGATCGTACATGTTTCCCGCACTCTGGAGGTATAACTTCTTGGATAGTTACTACGCGATTGGCAACGAAGACTGGTCATCGGCTTGGATGAATTCGCAACCAAGTTAAAGTTATAGTAGAGTCGGTCCATGTACATAACTATTTCATTTTACAACCGAAACTGAACTGTACCTGCTTGACTAGTTTGGAGCCAAGATGCGCTGCACATAGTTCTAGCTGTGGAAGGGTGGTACTTTTTAACGGCGCGACTTTTGCACGTGCGACAATAGAGTGTGGCAGTATAGGCACGTTGCGACGCGTCCCTGAAAACGTGATATTCAACTTGTTTAGCGATATTACTAGTGCCAATCTATCGATTAAGCATGAGTGATGAGAGTTTGGGTAACTGTTGACGATGAGGAAACCATTCTTCAGCGACATCAGCGGGTATAAGTTCATCTCAAATTTTCGAAAGAATGGTGCAAGGCGCGATCGAGCCAAGTGCGTCGAAGATTTTGCTGGAGTCTGATAGTAAAACTCCCATCGTGAGAGCTGCGGTCGTTTGTGTTACAAATAGTACCTAACAAGTATGAAATCTGTTTCGGCGCGAGCGGTATTTCTTCACAAAGCTCGTTACAATTTGTCGCCCACTTGCGTAACTCGAATCCAGCTTTGGACAAAACCTTTGTCACGTCAGTTTGTAGTTTGAAAACAACGTTTATTGAAGACGATTCTGTTAATATATCATCCATTTAGAAATCACGCATGATGACCGTAGACGCTACTTTGTATTCTTCACGAGCATCTAATGTAGCTTGACGAAGAGATGGTACGGCCAAGTGAGACGTTGCGGTGACGTCATACGTCACACGAAGCATTCGGTAGTCTCGAATAACTTCAGTTGGCGCATCACGCTATTCTATATGTTGATAATCTGCATCTTCTTTTGCGACATATACCTGCCTTTACATTTTTTCGACATCAGCCATAATAGCGTAGCGATGAGTTCGAAAACGTACAAGTATAGAAAACAGATCCTCTTGTAATTGTGGATCTATCATTAGTGCGTCGTTAAGTGATTAGCCCGATGAAGCTTTCAATGACGCATTGAAAACAACTCTAAGTTTGGTGGTGGAGCTGGTGCTCTTTACGACGGCGTGGCGTGGCATGTAAAAATTCTTCTGTACTTGACAATTACCTGCAAGTTCCATATGACCAAGACTTAGGAGCTGTTGCATAAATTGTGTATATTGACGACGGATATCGTCATCAGCAGCGAAAAGTTTTTCTATTCTAAGCAAACTTCTCACAGCTATGGATCTCCACTCACTTAATGGAACGGATTTTTTCAGCGGAAGGCGTAGGACGTAACGCCCATCTTCAGCGCGGTGGGAATGCTCACGGAAATGATTCTCACATAATTCCTCTTCAGGAGTGAAGCAACGTTTAGAATGAAACTCTTCAAGCTCCCAAAACTTACTCACCATTCTGATGAGTTGTACATCGCAGTGCAGAGACGAAATACATTTTGCATTTGCAGTGGATGAATATATCGCTTTGCCGAAAAGCACCCATCCAAAAACATTTTTTTTTGTGCCATTGGTGTACTGGGTGGGCCTTTCCAAAGACCAGTTAGCAAAAACTTGTCCATTTCGTCCATTCCGATTAGTACGTCAATGGGACCAGGTTTAAAGTAATGCGGATCAACAAGCGCGAGGCTTCGTAAGTGCGGTCACGATGACTTCATTTGTGATCTTTGGTAAAATAAGCGGAGTGATTATGTAACGCCGATTAATTGATCGTAGCGCCGCTATCTGAGGAATCAATTCCAATGACACAGGCGGCGGGAGGTTTCCTGGGCAGACGCAGACATTGAATACAGGACTCTGTCACAAATGATGCATGTGAGATGTTATCGAATAACACTCGTGCAGGTTGCCATCGCCCTGCATGATCCTGCAAATATATTTCTGCAGTAGCCAACAAAATAGCACTAAATGCTTCAGCCACGTGGGATGCAACGCAACTAGAATGTGATGAGTCCGCACTCGTGTTAAATGTAGGAGCGATGAAAGCACTACTTAAAGTAGTAGTAGGTGGTTGCCATAGTAGATTACCTTGTTGTGAAGAAGCATGAGAATTCAGATCATCGTTTGCGGTGTCGTCGTCACGGCTGCCATGTAATTATGTCGACGTCGACACTTATTGCAACGACTCTTTGCTATGAAATGACCTTTGATTAAGCAATTAAGACATGCGTTGTGTTTTTTAACCAATGTTTACCTGTCAGACACATTCAATTTTTTAAAAGAAGGACAAGGACAATAAAATTTATGTTATTGCTAGAGTTGCAATAAAAATATGATGGGCAGGAGGCTGTTGAATCAACGGCATCGGACTGGGATTTGTGTTGATCACCAATAGCATGAAGTACATTTGTTGGTGCTTTCGATGCTGCTCTGTTGCCCGGACGGGCTCCTTGACGTCGACAGTGAACTACTAGTCGGCAAAATTTCAAGCGAAAGCGCACGCGTCTTCAAAAACTCAACCAGCTCTTCAAATGTAGGGAAAACATCTCTCACTAACGATAACTCCCATGCTTTCTGGTTTCGAAAGCCAACTTCGAAACCGTAATGTGCACCACTCAGTCATCCCAAAATTGTACATGCCTACCCAAGGCGCGCAAAGAACCGATATGCTGCATGGTGACGTTTAGCACTTGCTTAATAGCTACACAAGAATCTCGAGATGCCCTCTCAATCGCCAAAATTGTTTTGAAGTGGCTGTCAACCATGACTCGTAAAACCTTATAACGCGTCGTGAGCAAGTGTAATTACCATCACAAATTTGTAAACTACTTACGAGTTGGAGGCAATTGAGCAAATAATGCAACTTTTGCCCATCGGAAAAGATCGAAAAAACTAACAACTTTGTAGGATCACCACAGAACATCGGTAGCTGCAATTTGGGCAACTGAATTGCCAGTGGAACAAAACTCGTTGATTTAGAAAGAAGCGGCTGCTCATGGCTTTGCATGAGGCGTTTAAAGTTAGCTCCTGCTATTGTGTACCATTCTTCTGCTTGAATACGAGATTGCTCTACAACCGGTGCGTTTTCTTCGCCGCACAAAGCCTCTACCTCTTGTTGAGCATCATTAAAACGAAACCTCTGCTCTTCAAGATAATGAAGATATGTTTCAATGGCTTCTTTATCTAGAGCCAAATCGTCATTTTTACTCATCACGAAATATCTTTTAATTGCATTTAATGCAGAGTCACGTGCCTTCACTTTGGACATGGCGTGAAGTGTTTTAGTGAGGTTATGTCATACACGTGCAATGTCACTATTGAAAGTTATAAAGAATGCACTTTTCGCGAGCGAAAGTCTTGCAATTGTTTTATAATGTTTTTAAACTTGATTTCATTGCAATCACAACGTTAGTGAATATATATAACAGATATTATTAGACCGAATCTCAATATAAACACGCGATCTGGCTCGAAGGACCAGTTGTTGCGTAAGTGTATTATTTCCGAAAATGATATGTACCCAAATATAAAGAGGGTTTAATCGATTTATAAGCAAAAAAACACGATAGCAAGACATACTATGTTAGCGATAGAACAATTCATTTATTACTTTTTTTTCATTTTCGTTTTCCACTACATTCCATTATTCTAGGAATTACAAGATAGGTACAAAGTTGCCATATTGGCGCGAACAAGTACATCCGAGTATAAAAACAGAAAATCAACCATCTTTGAGAATGTGAAGTACTTTCCCTTCAACCCGTAATATTCACGTGGCATCCACAAGCTTTCCTTCAATTTTTTGTGACTTTTACTAAAATTTAATCATCGTCCGCTGAAAAGAAACAAATCGCCATCGTGTTGCTAAAATATCTGTTCGCCTATTAGCTTATATTGTCCAGCAAGCAATTTTCTTGTCTCCAGCATGCACCTTTTTGTCGACCACACGCTGAATTGTGGCGAGGGTGGAATATTTGATTTCTGTTTAAGAAAGAAAATTGCTAAAATCGCAAAAATGGCGATTTCGATTCAAATCATATATGGATATACATGAAATTTTATTTTTATCGCATTTCAGTGTAGGAGCTTGGGGATAGAACTTGCAACAACAAGAATATGCAAAAGGCTTCTGTTCCGATGCTCGATTGAAATTTGTACAGAGTTGGATAATCACTCTGTTCAAATTTTGATTGTAAAACTAACAGATGGAAAAGTGTTATTGAGTATAGAAGAAGTAAATCCAATAGAAATATAATGGAAAGCAAACGATTTAACAATTTTTTATCCTTTTTTATAAAATATTCGTTCTTTTTTAATTAAAAATGCATTAAAAAAAACATTAATATAAAAACAAATTTTTTCAAATACACAAACGAATATTAGTAAATATAAAATAAATAAAATATAAATTCAAAATAAAATTATTATGAATAAAAATATGGCACAAATGAAATGAATTTGAACTAGAGCCAAAAGTAAAAACACCAAAAATGTGTATTTTTAGCACGCACACGCTTCTAACTATGCCATTAAACAAATATTTTCATATTTTGACTTCAACTGGAAAAAAATAAGTCATTGATTTTTCTTCTGACACGAATTAATAAAATAAAGAATATAATCTTCCCCCGCGTATATTTCGTCAATAAAGTTGCCTACAGACGGGTAGGCAAATTTACGCAATCTGTTTAAAGTAGTTCGTGGCACACGTTGTTCGTTGACTAGTAAGGACGCACAGCGAAAAAACTCTTTTATGAATGTTTTGCTGATTTATGAAGGCAACCGCTATTTTTTTTAAAGATATGTTTAAATTTTTTAATAAATCTAAAATAACGGTGGTACTATATCCCGAAACTCCACATTTCCGTATTTTCGGAAATTTTAAGATTTTATTTAAAAACACTCGGAATCTATCGTCCGCAAAAAGAAAATTTTTCAGTAATTTGGCTTTTGGCGCAATTATTGACATATCAATTGAATTGTTATTAATACACCATCGCATTGCATTCCCATACAGAATTTAGTCTACATAATGCCCACTATACATAAATACGTACCTTGTAATTGAAGAACGAGGAAAAGATACACAGCAGAACATGGTGTGCACAGTCTATACGGGCGCCGACATACCCAGCAGAACAATACTGCCGACATACCCAGCAGAACGTTGTCGTCCCAGTCTACATGACCGCTGTCACACTCTGCCATTACCGCAGTTTACACTAACGCTGACATGCTCTATCGAGCACCGCCACAACACAAAAGCGTTAGGTTTTCTTCCACAGTCGCTAGCAAGAGGCAGAACGTCACCTAGCATTCCCACAAAACAATTCACCGGAAGCGCGGAACTGTACTTGCTACTACTACTAACTATACTACGGTAAAGTGTGAATGTCGCTCGGTTGCCACCATAGTCCTCCGTATTTCTACGTAATAGTGGTGTGCTAATGGGTCATGCCAAAACGCTATTCTGATGTAAAGTTTCCGCGGCGTTCAAGAAACCATTTTGCTTGAGTATATCGATTGGCGTAAAATTATAACAAATTGGTAAATAAATATGATTATTAATATGGATTAATGGACCCTGGAAACGGCGAGTATACCTCAACACTTCAGAAGAAGCACAGGGCGGAAAAAGCTTCGTCGCAAGGTCGAGTAACTTTTTTAGAAGCTTTACCCTACTGCAAGACATCTCGTGCCCACAAGAAGATTTGTTATTGTGGCAGACTCCAAACGAAATCGTTAATACGATAAATACATCCTCTAGAACTCTACATAGCAATTAAGTCTGCCCGCGAGCGAGAAGCACATGTGCACAAAAAAACTTTTGTGCTTTTACACGTACACGGCAGCTCGTATTAGTTCCTGCCATGCGAGAAAGCTATCGACTATTGCACACCTGCTATTCGCTTTGTTTTGCGGCTTCTGATCAGTTGTTGTTCAGACATCACACGAATGGATGTTATACGCAAGTTGACCCGAAATTTATAGTAGCGGGCAAAATATTCAAACCTCATTCGGAAAATAGTTTTTTATTTACGCGATGACGAGCCAGTATGTTTGGTAATGCCAACGTAATGTCAAGCGTAACTATAAATTTAATGTCGAAAGGCATTACAGATCTTTTTATAAATAATATTTGGATATTTTAAATTACGAAAAAGTATTTTAGTTGTGAATTCAATTCAATAATTCAGAAATATGAGAACATTTCAGGAAGGAAATATTAGATATACTTTTGATCAATTTTTGCTTCCTAAACTTAAGAATAAAATATATAAATTGTACTCTATGTTTGGGCCTAAATTTTTCAGAAGCTAATATCTTACAAAAATTGGTGATCTTTTTTGTGAATGACAGCATTTGCACCGTGCTGTTTACCGAAGTATCAATAAAATAGATTTTACTCGTACCCAAAACAATAGCATACATTCTCATTGCTACAGAGCCATCCACAACTGAATGTGATCAAACTCTGAAGTATATAAGAGTGAATACGCATATGTTCAGTTGAGAAGAGAACTCCTTGTTGAATACACTGATGTAAAGTGAAGCGGAGTACTTTATGCTTACGAGAGAATAAACTGCGTCTTTATAAAGATTAAGTAAACTGAATAAAAATTAAGGATTTGAAGATTGGGCTCAATTTCCCTTTAATGCACCAATGCTAGTTTTAGCCAAAATAATGCACCAAACTTTATGAAATTTACACGAGTTGTTGTTGTAATTGTTATTTACGTTTATTTGGAACAATTTACTTATTAATATTGTTAAATTATTAATAATTTGCTGTTAAACTATTCACACATATATAATTAAATTTTCACATAACACGCGTACAAATATTTCATATATGTTGTAATAAAGATACTTTTATATGTTCACATGCGATTACAAGTGTTATTTATATTCTTATTTTAATTTGTTAAGCAGAAAAATAAAATTTTATATTTGTATATTTTTATCGACACGAATTGCAATAGAAATGCCCGACAATAACAACAAATGGGTGTTGCCATACAGCATAAAAATAAAAATACTTGACCATACAGGGTTGTATGTGCAAACTCACAATTATATTAAAGCACATTTTACTCATAATTAAGGGAATTATGCAGAATTCTGTGCAGGGCGTAACCGATGTTGGTCTAACTCAGGACTATTTTTGTAGATTGCGGCCGAAGGCCTCCATCTTACCAAGATTTTTAGCTTGAAAATACTGTGGAAGGCGAAGTTGGTGTTGGTCCGCGCGCTTTAAAAAAGTAACCCTGGGACAGACCAACACCGACTTCGCCTTGCACAGTATTTTCAAGCTAAAAATCTTGGTAAAATGGAGGCCTTCGGCCGCAATCTACAAAAATAATCCTGAGCCCGACCAACATCAGCTACGCTATGCTGATCTTTAAGTTTGTTTTAGATATTTTTCCTTTATATGTGGCAACACCCAAATTCAAAGTAGTTGCTATACGTACGAATTAGTAGAGTAAAATTCGACATTTTTTGCAATTTTAACATTAAATATCTCAAAAACTAGAAATCTCCGGTGAGTTTAGTTTACAGTATCTGAAAGCGGGTGCAGCCCCCTACTACCCCCCATCATTTTTTTAATTCAAAATGTGGTGCATTTTTGGAAAAGATTACCGAAGCTTGAGTAAGAGGAACGGAATTTGTAGATTGTCAGAAAGAAAATAGAACTCATGGGTCAGTTGTGAGAAGTACTGGAAATAGAAGATATCGACGTGGATATACATGAAAGATCTACTGCCATGAATATGAATATGCTATTAACCGCAATTTCACAAATCAATGCCAGAATTTCACCACAAATTGTGCTCACACATGAAAATATGATTAAATGCAATCCTGTTCTGAAAGAAATATAAAAGAAACTCGAAGTATAACAGCGTAAACTCCGGGACAAATTAAATAAGATCAAGGAATTTCTCCGGAACCTTTAGTTGAATTGAGCAGCTAACGTTCCCAGGCTCCGATGGCACAATTCCTTTCAAACTCCTCAAGCTGTAATTCTAAAAGTCAGCTTTAGCAAATAACTGGAGTATTGAGGCCCTGCCTTGTTCGTAGCATTGAGACGACTGTATGGAAGGTTCCGCAAAAATTTCACGATTATGAGAAGGATATTTAAAAGGCATTAATGTCAAGAGTTTACTTCATAGATGGAGCGGCTGGTTCATAAGGCCTACGGAAAAACCTTGGAAGAGTATTGATCATTAGATTTGTGAACGGAATATGTAACAATGGAGTGACTTACGTTCATCAAAAAACATCATTTGGTGAAACCGGGTCCTTTTTTCAAATCCAGGAAACAATCGAACTCTTACGTATATACAAAAATACTGAAATCCATCAAGCGGAAAAGTTGTTCTGGTGCAAAAAGATCAGTGCCAAAAAGTGCTCGAACTGTTTGTACGCTAGTTGAAAACGAGCAGATTTTATCAAATTAAAAAAGAGAATAATTTAATCAATGACATAAGTCCTGCAAAGGCTTACATTCTTATCAGACCTATCAATTTATCACCTATGTTTTTATTGTAGAGCTTGATAATGGTTGGTTGATCGCCAACAATATATTTTTTTTGTTGCGAAAATATATTTAAATTGTTTACAATAATTTTTTTTTTGGGTCGTTTGATATCACAGTGATAATACTTTTATCATGTCGTGGTCTTTTCAACCCTATTAGATTGAAATTTGTTAGAACCACTGGGCATAATACGCATTTCCTTGTTTTTTTGTAAAGGAGATTTATAAACACGATTTTCTCTTTTTGTACTAGTCGCCTTGAATCCTCTTGTAACAAGCTAATCAAGCGACGGAACTGAGATTTCCAAAAAAAAAAATGGAAGGATATCTGTTTAATAATTTTGAAAATTTTCAGATTGTCCCTCATAGTATCGCACCGTATTATATAAAAGAATCGAGTTGCATAGAATAAGTTTGCCACGTATGAGTTGTTTAACTTTATCGATGCTATAATTTTCTTCAAATGGAGAAATAATTTAAAAAACTGGCGTTCTGTGCATCTATCAGTGGACGAGTTTAAAAAAAAATTTCGATCGTTTGCAAATATGAAAAATCGAAATAATGGATGAGGGTCATGATAAAATTAAAGCGATTACTGAGCATGGCATCAAAATTGGCATTCCTCAATCAGTATCACATTTACGGTACGATAAAATAACCATTGAATAGCAGAATTCAGAAAAAACACTACATTACTTCATAATTTACATTCTTTACTTTGTTTTTTGTGTAAACATGTTTTTTAAAGCAAATATACATAGTCTCCTACGTGTAAAGCAAACATACACAGAGCTACATATATACTAGTGTAACTACCGTTCACTGGATTGTTAAATGAAAGTCGTCAACTAAGTTTGCAGTTTCTCAATTACAAAGAATTTAATCAATGTTCATTTATTACTCAATAACTAACTTCATCATTTACAACCACTTATATTACAACTTTCACAATGTACTATTTTTACTTCACAGTAGTCTTATCACCAATCCTCAAAGCTTTTTCCCAATACGATGACGTTGTCAAGATACACCAAACAAGTCTTTCGATGTAGTCTTTTGAGCATATGGTCCATTAGTCTTTCAAAAGTGGCAGGAGCGTTATAACCCATAGGGCATCACCGCGAATTGCCAGAGACTCTTTCCGACATTTAGGTACGTCTTCCCCTTATCTTCTTCACTTACTTCCACTCGCCAATAGTCGCTCTTAAGGTGTAGTGTTGGGAACCATCCTGTGCCAGTTAACGAGGCATAGTATCATCTATCCTAGCCAAAGGATAAATGTCTTTCTTTGTCACATCATTTAGTCTCCGATAGTCCACGCAGAGCAGCAACTGACCATCTTTCTTCTTCACAAGTACTACCATCTTTCTTCTTCACAAGTACTATGGCGAGCTCCATGGGCTTGCCGATTTTTCGATAACAACGCTTTCCCTCATTTCTTTAATTATTTGGCTAACAGCGTCACATTTGGCTAGTGGAACACTTCGAGGAGCTTGACGAATTGGCCTAGCGTTACCGGTAACAATGTTTCACAACGTTGGTCCTGCCTGGTCTGCTGCCATCTTTATCGAATATGGGGGAATATTTGAGAATAAGTTGACTGGCTTTATTCTAGTATTTGCCCTTTAATCCTTGCGTCCATGCATTTATATTGTGGCGAAAATCCCATACCAAGGACAAACAAAACTATCGACAATGTAAATACCATTTCTCGGAAGGACAGAAAATAAAGAAGCGGCCGTATAATGCAAATTACCCATACCAAGGACAAACAAAACTGTTGACAATGTAAATGAAATTTCCCGGAAGGACAGAAAATAAAGAAGCGGCCGTATAATGCAAATTACCCATACCAAGGACAAACAAAAGGGTAGACAGCGAATACACGCTGTTGAGGTATAAAAGGAGCTGCAGCAGCTATTTGAAATGAATGAAGTTGAAGACTCAGTCCTAGCGTGTGTTTGAGAAACGGATAAAGCTGAGTGAAGCAGATAATAATTGTGTATGAAAAAGATTTGTTAAATAAGAAAATTGTAATTACCATAGAAATAAATTCCTGAAAGACAAAAAGCCGAACAAATAAATCTTGGGTTTGTTTAGTAATCCAGTCATCGGACTCAAACAAAAAGGAGAATAATCGAGGTGAATTTAGCAAGTTCGTTACAATATCTTCGTCCACGTCTTTCCTGTCAATAGTGTTGAATTCTGATGAATCATTGCAGTTGATGATGGCTTTCACCTTTTGACATTGCCCTAATACAGTTCCCTATGAATTTTTACTGGTGATTTGATATCATGTAGTACTCGTGCTGGGATGCGTTTGTCCCCCAATATTAATCTTCTCCCAAACAACTGCTTCTGACTTTGGTGGGATCAGCTCGGGGTCCAGTAAAGCTTAAACCCAGGAATATAAAAATTATACTTATTGGTGAGGTGTGTTTCAGATAAAAGCATAGTATCGGTTTCATGATTCTGTAGAAATGATTTGAGGGCTAATTTGTGCTGATTAACACCGTTAGCATCCTATATGTAAATATTTTGAGTTCGCCCATTTTTTGGTCATCAGGGGTTAAAGCATTTGGTTTTACGCCTTTTTAGGTCTTGGATCATACTTTGCATGGTTGACATGAATTGCGTCATGTAGTGGGTCAGATTGAGAATCATTGCCTCTACTCCAATACTGTGTGGAATAACGGGTGAGGACTGTTCACTTGATTTTATTACGCTTGCAAAGGTAATTTGACCACTGTTTGAACTGGGTAAATTTTCGTTTTGCCTGAATACCCTGACTTAGTCTGGATTTTAGATCTTTCTAAACCGCACAACCTTTTAATATGCCTTGACACAATTACTACATTTTTTGTGTTGCATAGGTTTTATTTAAAGAGCATTTACTAGAATGATTAAGCTCACCATATGCTACGCAGACAGTACATAAAGTACAGTAGGATTTGGTATGCCCAAATTCCTGACAATTCGTACGGAGCCAATTTCTTTTAGTGGTTCTTCTACCGCATAACATCGACACCTTCTCTTTTGAGTCTACTGAAGCTTCGATTCCCTTTATGACGATAATCAGGCCTTTTATGTTCTTCACCTGGTAAGAGTAATCATTTCCTTCGTTCGCTGATAGAAATACAACGACATCTTGAAAGGGTTTTATGTAGTGTATCAGGATTTTTGTCTCGTCGACATTTCCCTTTTTAAGAGGTACAATGTGGAAATTGTCTATACCTATAATATTCGGCAAGTCAGAGACAAGCAAAAAAGAACTGCACTCCAGCAAATATATTGGCGGAGGCTTGGGATTAACAATTTCGGGAGCAGCTTTTGAATCTCTTGTTGATTCTTCTTCACATAGCGGGGCAAATCTGTTGCCTTTAATGTGTTAGTATCAGCTTCCATAGTTGAACCTGCGGTGTTTAGCCTTTTTTACATTTTACATATCTATTTTTTACTGGGCTTGATTTTCGCTTTACTTTTATTACGTTGATGAAGCGATCAATGATGCACTACCGACCCTTTTTACTTTTAGCAAGAATGAATATTTGACTTTGATAAGTTAAATCTCCCTTAATGAAATAGGAATTGGAAAACATTTCATCATAATATCTTTCAAAGTAATTAAAGTTTTTGGATGTTCAAGCACCAAGCTTTATGATACTTTTCGATTAAAGTAGCCGTTTTTTCTGGTGGTTGTCTTTTCAAAAAAGCTCCATCTGTACATTTGATATATTCATGGTTAACAGATACCAAAAATTTGGTGACACGTTGTACTGTTGCCAACGCGGCTGAAATGGCTGCTCTAAATAAAATACTCAGCTGCCTGAAAGTCACGGTGTTGCTTATATACCAATTTTGGGTGAAATGCGTGACCTATCATCATCAAACTGGTCATTAAAAATATAGATAACATTTCGCTGAAAATAAAAAGTTTTTATAATTTGGGAAATTAATTATTTCAAAAACTTTGCTTTGCTTTACTTGTTGATACTCCACTATTCCACGTTTCAGTACCATGTTAATTTTTCGTTTTCGCTTTCGGAATTTTCAGAGGACGAACTGGAACTCGTCAACATGGTGTCCAGTACTTCGTTGACGGTTTCCCAAGCCCTAGTATGGCCTAATTCACCCTTCCCACCCATACATATTGAAGCAATCTGTACAAAAAGTAAACACTCAGTTCATATATATTATTATTTTTAATTAAATTTATTTATTTAACAAAGATTCTTCTGAATAACATGTCATTTCTATGCGTGTCTAAGATGATTCCACCATGTAAAAATTTAGTAATAGTCTTAAACACTGTATCTTGCAGCCATATGCCACCAACTATCTGCAAGCTACTTCTGTAGCTTTGATTCATTACGGAAAAGGTTTAAATAGTGAAATAGAAGAATTAGTAATATATAAGCGTCGCTTACAGATAGAATGGCAAGCATTTCGCTCTCCTGCCTCAAAAGCTACGGTTGAGGTAAAACTGAAAAGTGAGTTGAAACAAGCAGAAGTTCTAAGTTAAATCAAATAAAGAAAAATTAACACCAAATTATACCAAAAAATACTCTATCTGGAAGGCACATACGAAATTTATACTTACATTAGAAGTAAGTATACTAATCAGGAACAAAAATGGGAACTGGACGCTTAGTAACGAAAAAAGGTACATTGTATTCCAGGTAAAGGGTGCCGATAAATTTGTATTTCCTGAATTAATGGAGAATGCATCAAGTTGTAAGTGCGACTCAGCAATTGAACCAAAGAAAACTGGAGGATATGCCCTTATTACACAAAACATGGTAGAAGAGCTAAAAAGTTTCTCTCAACTCTTCAATGCCATTCTGAAACGAAGTTACTTTCCAAACACGTGTAAAAGTTGCTGATATTAATGATAGCCAAACCAGGTTATGTATGTGCTTTTATGTAATACATGAATTTCAACTAACTCAGATGAAATTAAAAAAAAATATATATAAATGTAAATAAATTTAAAATAACTAAAAAAAGATATAATAAAAAATAATAAAAGAGAAAGAATAATAATCAGGTGGGCGCTGAACCCCTTTAAACATGCTGTTTTCAGTTTTGTGATACTTTTTGGTTCGTATATGTACTTAAGTAATTAAAAGTAATAAAATTTTAATAAAGATAATAAATAAATAACAAATGTATTTTTTAATTAAATTTAATAAAATGTAAAAAATTAAAATATTAGAAACGTTGAGTTTTATTTGAACTCGAGCCATTGTACAGCCTACATAGTAACTCCGTTTCTATTTTACTTCCTTCTTCAATCGGTTCCTTTTATCGGTTGTCAAACCAGGGTGCTGTGAAACAGCCAGGGTGTCGTAAAGCGCAGCCTGGGCTTCATGAAGCAATAAATTCGAAGTAGGGTTGTTGTGTTGCAAGAATTTTCGTTAAAAGTTTAAGAACATCAGGTATGTTTACAAAAATTTTGAATATTTTCTTTCAATAGATTAGTAAAACTTCTTGGAAAGATTTCGCTCAAATATGTGCAACCGTTTTTTTCCATAAATTTAGTAGAATATGAAAAATAATTACAAAGTTATTTACCAAAATATTAAAACCGAATCCGATGTAGGTACAACCCTGCGCTTGTTTGTTTATGTTTATTTCTCATTTATTTTGAGTTTTTCTCAACAATTTAATAGCAAATTTTAAATATTTTGAATTTCATTAAGTAATCATCATAAGTATTCACCAGGTAAAGCTCTTGCTTAGGATATATACACATATTTCTAATTATTTGTGTATTTTCCTATTTTCATTGTAATGTTTAATGGTGAAGAATTATGAGAAAGTATGGAAAACAAAATATAAGGAATTCAAAACAGCGAGATAAACTGAATTTTACCCATTTCATTTATATTGGTATTGATTTCCATTAAAGTCCTCTTTGAAAAGTGAGCATTCATTAAAATACTTTTTTGAAATGAGGAATAAGCACAAACCCAATTGAGAAGAATGTTTGCAAGCATATACATACATGTACACTTTAGAGAATGAGATTGCCACAGAAATAATGTTCCTTGTTGAATAAAGTGATATGTACAGAAGTTGTTATTGCAGAATGTCTTATATATTATATTTATGTATGTAGTTATTTGTCTAAAAAGAAAATTAACTGAAATATGTTAGTTTAAAATTATGGGTATACATATATTGTATATAAGATTTGTACTGAAAGAAATTCAATAGGGAAAAATAAACTTTGAAGTGCGAGCTTAAAAAACGACTTTTATTTTAAGAAACTGATTAATGCGGGTTTGTGCTATGTTACTTTATTGAGTTAACTTAGATACTATGCGCTGGCGGCGTTGAAAATCAATGTTATTTTCGAGCCATGCAATAAAAAACTAAATTCAGTTTAACTGAACAATGTATAGTGTACTCAACTGAGCACATACACAAATTTATATAAACGGTAGTAATTAAGTACATTGTACTGTATATATATGTATGGTATATAGCATTCTAATTAAAATGTTTTTATTTAATAAAACTACAATATTCAATAAAATATATTTTGTTGGTTTCATTGACATATGTTTTTAACACTTTTATTAAATTATATAACAGTAATATTACAACAATAAAACAAATTTGATACAAAATTTGGTGCGTTTTCACTTGGGTTAGAATTCTGAAAAATGAAGCATATTCTATATGGGAATATACATACAGCAACCTGATTTTATTAGGCGCAACTCACTGAAAACTGTATATAGCAAACATCATTGTTTAAACATAGCCAAATGCAGATTTCAAACCTGTATTTTGTAGAAGTTTCTGTGTATTTATTATACATTAAATGTACTACCACCATTGTGGTATTTTCTTCTACGACACACTAAATTGTCATGCATAAGCATATCACCATCCCAATATAATTTCTTGTTAGGAGGCAGAATATTATTTGTCTTGTTGCAGCGTTTGATTCTAGATTCAACAAGAATCCATTGGCACTTGCCATCCTACCCTTGCGTCTGCGCCCCATATGGTTTCGTATAGCAGCTCATGGCACCGAGGTATAAATCCTTTGTATATGTGGTAGAACATATACTCGTATGCATGTGGAGTACAGCAGTTCCTGTATCTATAAATCAAGAAGTTTATTATTAAATAAGCGTTTTTAATAACGAAAACTATATTTACCTTCGTCTGCCAAACAATAAATCTGCATCTTGTTACGTATACAAAAGGAAAAACAATAACCCAATAAAAATCCTTTGTATACGTCGTAGAACAAATATTGCTAGTAGTTCACCACTTCTTTTACCTATAAATGAAAAAGTTTATTATACAATAAAGAAAATAATTACGCACGGTTACATTTGTGAGGTGCCATTCAATATTACAATTACTTATTAAATGTATAAAAAAGTTAATAAACTATTCAAATATTAATGAAAATAATTTGAAAGTAATACTTTTAACATTTCCCATGTACTTAATAATGAAATAAATTATTATTTTTTTCGATTTCAGCATCATTTTATGTCATTTAGTTATAGGTACTTTTTTTTTCTACAATGTAATGCATGCTAATGCATCCCAGCGCTCGAAGTTACGAATGACAACCGAAATGAGAAACGAAAACGATCAGGTGATCTCAGCTGTTCGCCGGAAGCGGAAATAGACGAGAAGTTATGTTACTATGGGGGCTGTCTATGTATGTGGAGTACATACATACGAGTATATGTTCTACCACATATATGTACACAGGATTTATACCTCGGTGCCATAAGCTGCTATACGATAACATATGGAGCGCAGTCGCAAGAATAGGATGGCAAGTTCCAATTGATTCTTGTTGAATCTAGAATCAATCCCTGCAACAAGACAAATAATATTCTGCCACCTAACAAGAAATGTAAATCCCAACATATTATTTTATTATATTGGGATGATGATATGTTTAGGCATGTTTGAAATCTGCTATGTCTAAACTATGATGTTTTTGTGTGCTATATACAGTTTTCAGTGAGTTGCGTCAAATAAAACCAAGTTGTTTTATATATATTTCCATAAAGCAAGTGCTTCATTTTGGGTCTTATGAGGTGCATTGTTTCGAATACCTGGCTGTTTCACAGCACCCTGCTTTGACAAGCGATAAAAGAAACCGTAAAAAAAAGTAAAATAGAAAGGAAGTTTGGTTACTATGTAGGCTGTACCATGTAATTGTCTCTGCCCCTATACCAACTCCTCCAAAAGAAAGTGTATACATACATACACAAGCAAATAAAAACCCTGCCAGCCAGGGCTAACCATTGTACAGCCTACATAGTAACCTAACTCCCTTTCCATTTTACTTCCTTCTTCAATCAGTTTCTATTATCGGTTGTCAAACCAGGGTGCTGTGAAACAGCCAGGGTGTCGTAAATCGCAGCCTGGGCTTCAAGCAATAAATTCGAAGTAGGGTTGTTGTGTTGCAAGAATTTTCGTTAAAAGTTTAAGAACATCAGGTATGTTTACAAAAATTTTGAATATTTTCTTTCAATAGATTAGTAAAACTTCTTGGAAAGATTTCGCTCAAATATGTGCAATCGTTTTTTCCCATAAATTTAGTAGAATATGAAAAATAATTACAAAGTTATTTACCAAAATATTAAAACCGAATCCGATTTAGGTACACCCCTGCACTTGTTTGTTTATGTATATGTAATGTTTATTTCTCATTCATTTTGAAAGTTTTTGTCATTAATTAATTATTTTTTCTTGTTTATTTTCAGAAATTCAGCAGGATGAGTAGGAATCATTAGGGGTATTCGCCTTGTCTAGGAAATGCATGCTATGCAAATATTTCCTATAGAATTGTGCTAGAGATCGAGAGCACCCCCGTTGCAGAATTCTGACATATTCAAGTGAAGCAATAACAACCACACAGGCACAGGGTTACTTTTCCTTCACAGGGTTGCATTTTCCTTCTTGCTAGCTGTGGGAGATAAATAGACATAGGAAAAATTTCCTATCCGTGCACCGTAGCATGCATTTCCTATACAAAGAGAATACCCCTAATAAAGAAAATCATAACGCATGCTTGTATTTGTGAGGTCTCGTTTAATATTACAATTACTTATTAAATGTATAAAAAAGTTAATAAACTATTCAAATATTAATGAAAATAATTTGAAAGTAATACTTTTAACATTTCCCATGTACTTAATAATGAAATAAATTATTATTTTTTCCGATTTCAGCATCATTTTATGTCATTTAGTTATAGGTACTTTTTTTCTACAATGTAATGCATGCTAATGCATCCCAGCGATCGAAGTTACGAATGACAACCGAAATGAGAAACGAAAACGATCAGGTGATCTCAGCTGTTCGTCGGAAGCGGAAATAGACGAGAAGTTATGTTACTATGTAGGCTGTACAATGGGGCTAACCAAGATGAAATGAAATAAACTAGGTGAAGTAATTAAACAGTTGTTCCTCTCTTAGATGCTGCCTTAGCAAAAGATTGTGCTTTGATACATTTTTGTTCCATATTTTAAAAGAATCCTTAGGAAAAAGGGTAAACTCAAAGTTTCCCACCAATGAAAAGAGCAGGCATTACTAGAGGTATTTTAATGTTTGCTTTAACCACATTCCGTTACAAATAAGATTTTCTTAACCTTAGTTTGTTGAAAAATTATAGCAGAGATAATATAAAGCGGATTTAATTGGGTATAACAAAAATTTTGTTAATCATAAACTTACAACAAGTGCATTAATTAGCATTTTCCGAGATATTGAACCTACCACAGCCCACCGAAGGTCAGTTACATATGAGCTGAAAGACACATTCTTCCTCCTAATCTTTCTTGCAGCTTCTGCAACACCTTCTAAAAGCAGCACCCAGCCTCGATGCATGTCGTCATGGTCAAGCAGTGGTCTGTTAAGGCTCCTATAACCTTCGAGATGTCCTCCCTTTTAAGACAATATGTTTCGCTCGACCTTTTTCGATCAAACTTTGGCCAAGTTCGTCTAGATATCCTGCAATTAACAGTGAGATTCCATCTTAACTAGGCCTGCTTTTGAACTTGCTTGGTCATGCCTTGCCTGACAAGTTCATGTGGATTTCGAATTCCCTCTAAGCCCTTGTGATCAGAAACCCAAATGAGAGATAATCTGTTCTGTTTCGTCATATCCTATAGAGATCGGTGACAGTCCAGCACAATTTGTGAGTTTATTGTAAGCTGCCAAGCGACTGGGTCGCTGCATGGCCGTTGCCGAAGATAAAGATATCCTTGTTCGTAAGTTTAGTTCCAATGCAGTCTGCAGCCTTCATATTGGCTGAAATCTAAGCTTGGAATACACTACAATGATCAGGTAGCCTGAAAGAGAGCTCAAGAAGTGCGTTTCGTGAGAAAACGCCTCAGCCAATTCTTCTATCGAGTTTAGATTCATGCGTATATATCTCAATACTACCGACTGGAGTATCAAACATAGTGTTCCACGTTGTATAATTGTTACTTTTAACGAGAGTTAAGCAGCAGCTTTCTGTACTTCATTATATGAAATTATATGTTTCAAGGATTGCCGAGTATCCAAACGGTTAGCCTCCACTTATTAAGTCCTCTTAGGAGCAGAGCGACTAGCGCTTGTTAAGTCCAATGGTAAGATGTTGAGGATTATACTTAAGACTTCATTTGGTATGGTCTTGAATCTTGCTTAGGAAGTTAACGTTTGCCTCTTTTGTTTAAAGCAGGCCACCAAATGACCAATATATACAGCAATATTGGTCTCACAACAGATGTAAAAATCCAGTGACAAATCTTAGAGTTTAACCCCATCTCTGGCCAATAGGGGTTTTACATGTTTAGAAGGCAAGAGAGGCTTTCTCATATCTACTTACTATGTTGGCTTTCCAGTAAAATATCTGTCTTGGCCAAGAAATTTTGCCTTAGCTCCTAGGATTAAGTCAACATTATTTAAATTTCGCGGTTCAATGTTATACCTCTTAGTGAATAGAACAAGTTCCACCGTATTTGAGTTGGCGCATAGCCCATAATGGTTTGACCAGTTAGATACTCTCGAAAGAGCACCCTGCATTAAGTCGCATAGAGTTTTTCGAAACTTACCTATCCGCCCCAATCAGTTCCTGCTAAAAGAGAGATGACCGTAAGATTCCAGAGCTTGGGAAAGAAGACGTCACCGTATTTAAGTGAACACCTGGTAGTCTCTCAGGCTCGCAGTTACTGTTCTGCCCAGAAGTAGTTGATTTATGAATTCATCCAGAGGGGCGTTTATACCTAGGCCTCCCAAGGCAATTTTAATAGCATTCGGAAAAATGTTATTGAAAGCTCCCTTTATATCCTAGGCAGTATTCCCTTTCATTAAGAGATTTTTTAATATATGATTTTAGTCTATGTAACGCAGTTTCGTTTGATTTCCCTTTCTGATATTCATGCTGATCGTTCGGAAGCAACCTTTTTTCAATTGTTTAAGAGAAAAAATTTACTATAATTCTTTCTAGTGATTTAAGAGCGAAGGACGATAGGTTTATGGGCATAAGGTCGTTTGGGCTACTGTGTGTGGCCTTACCGGCCTTGCGGATGAAAACTAGTATATCTCCATGTCATTGGAATGTAGTTATATTTTAGGCAGGCTTCAAAGGTTACATTGAACCAGCTCCGGGTGCTTTGTAAGGACTGAAAGTTTCAATTGCACATGCTATCATTTATTCCGACATTGGAATACCTATAGATATATAAGTGTGTGAAAGTCGCTGGGATTTGGGAGTTTCCAGGAAAGTGGGTGTCGAGAAGAAGTTCAATGTTCTCCCTTGCTGTCGTAGTCCAGGATCAATTTTGTTTCTGCAGGCAAACTATATTGTTTAAGGATCCATAAACGATCGATCTTAACCTTGCAGTCTGCCGTACTCTTGCATATTGCATACTGTTAGGTTAGTATTTAAAAGATAGTTGAAGAACTCACCTCTGTCGTTTATATTTAAGCTTCTCCTTGAATGTGGTGAGTTCTAGCATCGGTCCCGATCAACATACATAAGTTCATTGCTGAACTTCGCCAGGAAGTCTCATACCATGTGATGAGGAGAATCACTAGCATCGTAGGGCATGGACGCAGATACTAGCCATAGTGCTCCCCTCCCCCCCCCCCTCTAAATTTATGACAGCTGTCGTGACATCGTCATCGCTGAAATTAGGATTAATAAGGAGACTTAACTAGGATTTGAACAATATACAAGTTCTAATCTTATCTTCTCTATTGGCTGACAACAGCTTGAAATCAATGGCCTACAAACCACACATTATCGAATTTGTAACCCAAGGTTCTTAAATGAGGACCACATCAATGTTGCTCTTGGACAGAAGACAAAGCAAAGTAGCTGAAGCTATCATAGAACTGTGGGGGTTGATCTGTAATATCCTCATGTGAGGTTATTACATGCCCCTCCGCAGATATAACGGTGTCATCAGATCCTGCTCAAGCGCCTTGATATCATTGTCAACGTGTGCGTCACCGCAATAGACTTATTATAATTTCGTCTAAATCAATACTGCTCTCGGCCTTTGCCTTGTTCCAGCAAGTCTATTTCCTCCTTGTTCAAGGGTAGAACCACTACCCTCCGAAGGGTTCCGGGGTTATCCAGTATGACGTTCTCCAAGGCTGCCTTAATCCACCTCCACTGGTCCCTTGTGATCGCTCCCGAATCTCTGCCTTTGCCTAGAATTTCAATCAGAATACTTTTTTGCAACCTTAGTTTATGCTCGATTTGACGAGGCTCCCTGTATTTCCATAGCCGAATCAAGGCTGACCTGGAAGTTAGGTAGTAGAACTTTCGCTCTTTCCACCGCTTCTCTTGCACTTTGGGGGCGGCGGGTCCATAGAAACTCCGTCATATTTTTTCAAAGTTTTCATAGCCTTCCGTTTTTCCGCGTTGGAAAATTTTCCAGCTTTCTTGTCCTCAAGGCGGTGACTCGTAGTTGCCATCGCTGCTACACCCTCGTCGATATATTTGCTGGTCTTGCGATCTCTGTCCAAATGAAGCTCAGCTTCGCAACCGTTCCGGCGTTTGATTTTTTCTCCGCAGTTCTACTTGTACAGTGCCCGATCATTGTGCCCGTACTCACGGCAGTGTTGGAGGTTTCCCTACGGGCTCTACCGGAAATTGCCCTTTTGGGGCAGAGAGGTGCTTTTGGTACTTGCGCCTGCGCTGTTTTCATCCGTTTGGATGAAGACGAAAGTTGTTTGGTTGTATTTTTTTGTTGGCTTGCCCATGTAGTAAGGGTTCCCACTCGTAGCCGGTGTCCTAGTTCGAGCATGTAGTCACTATAGGATCCCATGGTTATCTTTGAAATCAGGGACAACAGGGAGGTCATGCTAGGGTTGGAACTTATCCTTATTAGGTTGGTGCTCAGAGCCAGATCCAGTGCATAAACAGGAGTCTTTTCAACGGTACCTACACCATCAACTTAATGACGATAAGATTGGAACGTACTACGAGGCCTTCCAGGGTTTTACCAGGACGGAGACAGTCATAACATTAGTCTGAAAGCGATTTCTGCAGAGTTCCAACCCTACATACTCAGGTAACAGAGTACCAAAATCACCAGCTCAGACCGATTTTAAAAATCTAAATTAATACATAAGAAGGTCCGTGGACGAAAAGGGTCAAGCCAAGATTGGGTCGCGCACCATACTTAGTTGGTGTCTCACAAAAGTGAGTATTACTGTGCAAACACGTGAAGGGAAAGCAGGGGATTGATAGTGAAAGATGGGAAGGCGTCTTTTCCGTGGATCTGGCATTACATTTCACTACCCTTTTAAGACACCGCGTTCTTTAAAGGTTTCTGCTTCGAATGCATTGCTGTAATTTGTAGATCAAAACCAATGAAAATGATTTATAATTACTTATATAATTCATTCTAATAACATAATTTTCTTGAAACCAGCGCATGGACCTAGCATTAAAAAGACGTAATACTAGCATATAGACCCAGAAGCTTTTTCACATGTATATATCCATTAACCTGGCGATTTGTAACCGCTGAAGCGCCTTTTGGCCGAGATCCCCTAAATTTGTGGTATGCGTCGTGATGTTTTTTTTCCAAAAAATGGATGAACTTACAGCTCACTCTCTACTGTACCTTCTGACGTATAGGCTAAACCGTGATGTCATGGATCATTATTTGGTATGATTTATGGTCTAGGTGGAATGCGTGAAAACTACTGTCGTAAGCAATTCAAGTCCATATAGAGCCAATATTAAATTAAAACTGTTGTATTAGGAATAAAATAATCGATATGCACTAAAACTATAATTGTAGTAAAAATAAAATAATTTATTTCCTGCTTATGGGATTAAAATAATATCATTGTTCGGAAGGAGTTAGTTTAAAAAAAAATGGCTCATAAGTTTCTAGAAGTTTCAATATTTATATAAATTCCTCTAAAAATCTCCGATTTCTCCTTCGTTCCTCCCCTTTCTCTTCATTCAATTCATTCAAACACAACGTTCAGCTAAAGCTATGTCAAAATCTCTTTCTAATCTACTTAGTTCATTATATCGATTAATATAGTCGTTACTTGCGAACAATCGATTGAGTACATAAGAGTCAAACACAACTACAGGACTAAACAGTCGTAAAGTGAACGCGTTGGTGATACCACTGCAGTGAAGTAAAAGCAGTACATTGTGAAAGTTTGTTACAAAATTCAATATAAATAGTGAAATGAATTGTCAGTTATTGAGTAATAAAGGAGCTTTGAGTAAATTATTTATAATCAATAATTTGCAAACTTACTTGGCGACTTTTATTTAACAATCCAATGATCGGGCTTGAAGGATTTTGCAAATAATCGCGGTTAACTTAGCAAAATCGTAACAATTGGTGTTAGAAGTGGGATTGTTAAATGAATCCCAAAGGATAAGAATTGAAAAAGATTCAGGATTTGACGATACCTCCCCTCACATGGAAATTGACAAAGCGAGGATTATATATAACTAGAAATAAAGCAAAGCTGCTATCGCGACTGCGAGAAGCAATGGAATTTGAAGGCATCGCGAGGACGAAGTGGCATCGCGTTGTGATTTCCTTAATCTTTCGGGTACGACCTCTGGATTGTTAAATAAAATCGTCAACTTAATTTGCAGTCTCTTTATTTATAAAGACTTAATTAATGTCCTTTTATTATTCGGTAATTCACAATTCAATTACAATTTACGTTACTATTTACAATCACTTGTATACAACTTTCACAATGTACTGTTTTTTATTACTTTACTGTAATGTAATCTCCACGAGTTTAATTCACAACTGATTCACGACTGATTGCTGACTGACTCTCTTGCAGTCGTATGTCGTCCTTATATACTTGGTTGCTACGTGAAAACGAAACCCCTGGAATTATTGCGTCGTTTACGATAATCGTTGTTTACGATAATCGCCTCTTACGTTCTAGAACGTGCCAGTTGTCGGCTCCTCTCTTTCATCTGTCATTCGCTTCGCATTTTCGCCACAATATGTATGTAGAAATATGAGCATGCGTGCTTGTTATTTGTACGCACGCTCATATGGTAATTGACCGGATGGATTTAATGTTTATTTATTTTGATATTTGTTACGAAAAATAATTAAATATGTTTTAAATAGAATTAATTAAAATATTTGGATTTAATTTATCAGCAATGTACGTAGATTAAGAAATATTAATAAAAAATAAAAATATCTCATTTTAAAATTTCAGAAATATCTAATAAAAATATGCACATTTTTAAAAGCCAATCCTCAAAAATTGATAAGCTCAGAATATTCTGATAATGACCATCTACGTGCTTACATTCATCTCGCACAGGTTTTATCAATTTTACATTTATTTTGCATTAATTTTCTCATTTTTAACATGATTCACTGTTAACTAATGGTGAAATGGTGAAAATAGCTCATCCATGCCTGGGGTGAAATGCACCCTTCGTGTTCTGGCGCAGTGAAAAAGCGGAACGAAATGACCATCGGCACGCCCTGGCCCTTCTCGTTCTTATACGTTCTCTGTATTCTTTACTCACACAGCCAAGTTTAAGTATGGGCGGCAGCCGAAAAAAATTATTTATCGTATGTTCATAATTTTATTTTCAATTTTGAAATGGAGAAAATTTTTGAAAGATATCTTTGATTATAAAATATATGTAAGCAGTTCAATTTTAAATTTTTCGTGTTTGTTCAAAAAGGCCACACATATCTTTTTTATCATATAATTCCTCTGCAAATATTTGTGGACCATATGGTCCATTTGACTACCTACACATATAGTGGGAAAAAACTCGAATTGTTTTAATGCAATTTTTTGTTTTTTCCGTCCCAATCGAATTGATCTCAACCAAAAAATTTTCTGTGAATAAATATTTAAAACTTTAAATACATACATTTAGAAAGCAACATAATTATTTTCAAAATTAATAATTATTGTTAACACTTGTTTTGCTTATGAAATTGAATTATATATACGAGCTCTCCGCGCTTCACTAATGCTGGAAGTATTTTGCGACCAATTCATGAAAGGTTGGAAGTTTTCGTGCATTAGACTTGTTACTTTGTAGGGTAATCTTAGTAAAAATATATTCTATAGGACAGTCGAAAAAATTTTAAAAGAAAAAATTGAACATTTTTGTAGCATTTGTACCAGCAGTTTGATAAATTGAATTTCTGCAAAGGCAATTAATAATATTTTTAAAACTATGTTTTAATCCAATAAATTTACCCTTGTATTTACGTCTTTTAATATGTGAATTCGTACTTAATCCAACATCTTCGATGTCTCTTAATTAAATTTTTAAATGCAAAAATTAAAAAAAATACCATAATTTTTTAAATTCCTCTAACCTTTTTTCCTTTGACAAATTATTTTTTTCTTTTTTTAGTTTCAATTTCATATCCATATTGTGCATTGTACAGGTTTACAAGTAACAAAACTCATAATTTTCACACACTCTCTCTCAGTTTTACCCATTCATGTTTAACAGAACGCTGTGTGAAGAACAGAAATTGCAATCAGAATATAATGGAATGAAAAAGCGAATTTGGGGAATAGGCACCAACCGCAGGCACGAGCCGCGGGTTGCCTATCAACTATTTTGATACATTTCCCTGAATTTTGAGCAAAACCGCTAGTTTTTAGTCTAGTGTGTTGCTGTGCTAAATATGTCTTCGATAAAAGTTTTGAATTTGTTTAAGTTTTAGAAGATTAAAAAAAAAACGAATTAATTGATAGACATGTAATGTATATATTAGCTTTATTACTACGAGGGGTGTAATATAAATATTTATGAACGTTTTAGATATTTATATATGACTTAGTAGTTTGTGTAGCATGCATGTCCAGCCAACTACTATATAGGTATAAGAGCGACACTCAGCTGCCAAGTCAATGAGTCATAAATTAAACGCGTTGGTGATTACATTACAGTAAAGTAATAAAAACAGTACATTGTGAAAGTTGTATACAAGTGATTGTAAATAGTAAAGTGAATTGTAATTGAATTGTGAGTTACTGAGTAATAAAAGGACATTAAATAAATTCTTTATAAATAAAGAAACTGCAAATTAAGTTGGCGACTTTTTATTTAACAATGCAGTGGTCGTACCCGAAGGATTTGGGAAATCATCGAGGTTGAATTAGCGAGATCGTAAATATTGGTGTCAGAAGTGGGATTGTTATATAAATCCCAAAGGATAATAATTGAAAAATGGTCAAGATTCAGCGGCTGCGAGAAGCAATTGAATTCGAAGGTATCGACTTGAACCAATACGAATTCCGACGCGAGGATGAAGATGTATCCTTGAAGGATGTTGACAAGGAAGAGGCCAGTGGTTCTGCGAAGGAGTTGGAGCAGCCCTCAAGTAAGATTCAAGTAAATGCTCCTGGATCATCTACGGGTATGGACATGAACATGTTGGCTGCAATTTCACAAATCAGTGCCAACGTGTCAAAAAAGTTGGATGCGCAGGATGCCCGTAATTCCCAAAATATGTACGCAATGAACGCCAGCATCCCACAAAAGCACAGGATGCCGTAATTCTGCAATGAACGCCAGCATCTCACAAAAGTTGGATGCACAAATGGTTGAACAGAGGAAGCAGATAGCATCCTTAGAAGGAACAATCGCACAAATACAGCAAAATCTGGTGAGGGATAATGTTGAACTTAAGGAAATGCAGGACAGAATCGAAGAACGGCAAGATAAGATCGAGGAGCTAGTTGAAGCCAAGGTCAACGCATTGGAAGGTCGTTTCCGGGATTTGCAGTTAAATCGTCCGACCATTTCAGTGAACGCTTCCAAGGTAAAAACACCATCCTCTGATGGTAAAATTCCTTTCCAAGTCTTTAAGCTCCAGTTTGAGAAGACGGCTGAAACAAATAAATGGAGCATGGAGGAAAAATCTGCTGCACTATTCGTTGCGTTGGAAGGACCTGCAGCAGAGCTTTTACAAACTATACCCGAATATGAGAGGAATGATTACGACGGATTGATGCGAGCCCTGGAAAGGCGATATGGTAGCGAACACAGAAGACAAATTTACCAGATGGAGTTAGAAAAGTGCGACCAAAAACCCAACGAATCTCTACAGGATATGCTTCGGAAATTGAGAGATTGGCTCATTTAGCCATCGGAGACGCATCGGGTGAGCATCTCGTGAAAATACAAAGATTCATCAGCGCTATAAAAGACATTTACACCAAGCGAGAGACATATGCGAATCCAAAGTTGACATTCGCTGAAACTGTTGCGTATGCTCAAACACGTGAAACGGCGGCACTCATAAGCAGACCAGCATACAAAAAATGGAGGTTGAAACAGCAGATGTGATGACGGAAATATTGAGAACTCTGAAGTCGTTAGAAGGAATGAATCGTTCTGGTGTAAAAAATCAAGCTGGAAAATGCTTTAAATGTGGAAAGCCTGGTCACTTCGCACGCGAATGCAGATGAAGTTGGTGTGGATTTTCTCCTTGGTCAAGGAATGAATATCGATCTTAAGAAAATTACGGCTTACGGGTTACGGCAATGTGAAATTACGGATAAGTTTTGGTAATTGTATTGCATGCAGCAGTGCTCCTGATAAGGAACGAGCAAGCAAATACTTACGGAAAATTGCCAGAAAATGTTTCGTGTCCTAATAGAGATGTTTAGAGATGTGCGTAAAACCGCTGAGCAACGCCTTAAGGTTATGAGTAACAAGACAGAACGATGTATTAAGGCAAAGAATCCTGAAATATTTCAAAAAGGAGATTTAGTGATGTTGTACAATTGTCCATGGAAGAAAAGCTTGCCGTGCAAGCTCGAAGGCCCGCACAGAGTAATTGAACGGATGAATAATAGGGTTTATCGACTCCTGACCGATGTCAAACAAAAGAAATAAGATGAAAGTGGACGACCTGGAAAGGCTTGCAGCGTCTGGAACATATAGTGCTTCTGATCGGGCGATCAAACTTAGGCGGCAGCTACCGCAGGCACACGAGTTATTAACAGACGGCGAAAAGGGAATGTTTGGGTTATCCTCAGGCATAGAAGGAGTGGCAGGAGCTATCGCAGACAGACGAGTAGCGTTGATATTAGAGTAAACTATGTGTTTAATAGAGAAAAGACTGTGTAAAGCGGAATATAATTGTGTGATTATAAAGAATTGTAAAATAAACCATTGAGTATAGTGAATAGAATTGTAATTAATGGGGAGTGAATAAACTTTGAAAGAATCTAAGACATTGTAAACAGCAATATATGCAGCAAGCACTGCCTTCTTATACGGTAAAGGAGTTCCGGACTTATTTTCGAATATCAAGGAACCTTTTTGATAATATGAGCAACGAATTGATGCAAAATGTCAAAGCAATTTTCACCCGAGCTGCTCTTCTAATTTGTGGTTTCAAATCTTAATATATTCCAAAAAATGAAGAGACGTACAGTTTGTTCTAAGGCTCCTCCGAACCACCGATAAATTTCTATAAGGAACTTTTTTACTTCAGGTAAAAAATTCACTCGGAGAGCTTGATATTCCTTGCCGATATTCGATTTCCTTATCGGAGGTAATTGTAGCGACAAAATCAGGATCCTCTTCTGATGTAGTAGCACAATACTGTGAAATTCCTTCCTTGAAATTACTTCCTTCAACAAATTATTCTATACTCATCATCTAACTAAGTTATATACAAGGGTGTTTATGTAAACTTTACATAGTTTTGTATTTTCTTCAAGAAAACATTAACACGTATTTATTAATTGTTTTTCAACTGTACATATAACATGATATTGAATAGTAAAAATATAATAATTATAAAATAATAAAATAGTATAGGGTTTCTTTACAATTTTGCATTTTCTGAAATGTGCCAGGAGAACACTTCACAGTCAACTACCATCCTTTCGATACGTGTAGTAAATTAAAAATTTAAAATAACCATAAAATTTATATTTTGTTTGAAATGCTAACTAATGCATTGAACGAATTCAAATGCAACTGCATAAACGAATTGCTAATATTTTCAGCTTGCTGGCAAATTTTTACAGAATTACTTCTCGTTAAAAACTCGGCAAATTTCGCTCTTTGGGAGACTAAGACATCTTACTGGGAGAGTTAGACATTAATTTTGGTGCTGGTTACTTCTTACTGACTTTTGAATGTTGTTGTTGCTCAGAACTTTCCTTTGATCGAAGTCTTGCTGATTTTTTTATTTTTAAGAGTTTATATAAAATAATTGTATTTTTTAAGTAAGTATACAAATGTAAGTTAACACAGTCTAATGTTCCGTAAATTGTTTAGACTACATTGTTACAGTCATTTCCGCAACTTAGCCTAATATTTATGAAAGACGATACCCGATACTTCCACTTGTGGAATCGTTTCATAACAAACAATTCGCAAATACATACTCGCAGGCAAATAAATAATAATAACATCGATATCAGCAAATAGCGGCGGCAGCGGACAACATCATAAGCTGCCAACGCAACAGCAGCGACGACGGCGGCGACGATGGTGATGGCTGTGGCTCAGGGTAGAAATAAGTTAGGATAGAATTATCAGTTCTGGATCAGACTCAATAAAGCACGCAAGTGCCTAAAAATAATTTGTACAAATGAAATATTTCACACGCAGTAACTTAACTTACGCGGAGGGACGTTAATTCCCAATGGGAATGGTCACCATAGCTGAGCTTTAAGCAATCGGGGGAGTCGGCAGGTCGCGGATAGCCGGACGGCCTGTAGTAGCAGCTTAGTTGCGAAATAAGTTTAAACGAATAAGCAATAAGCGGCAGGAGCGGAGGTTGCGGTAAAAAGTCAGCATGACCGATGAAACTCCCGCGACAGTGGCGAATCGACACCGCCCCTTTGAAGTATGTGTCCCCCGCAACATGCAAGTGCATGTTGTGTAATACAAAAATCCAGGCGTGAAATCCATAATGGACGACTCCCTGGTCAGCGTCTGTTCACCATGTTAGGTGCGGCTGATTAGAACAAACTGACCGGTACACGGCGCAGCACACTGGGAGTCCCTTAAAATTTTGCCAGCGCTTCTCCGCTGGCTAAATGGAAAAGGTGATGTGAGCCTGCTCTGCCGAGGTGTTGGTTGTGACGTGTATCAGTGAATAGCCACTTCGGTCCTTGGTCGGGAAGTGTGCATTGGACATAGGAGTAGTATCCTACGTGGCCCGGAGTGAGCGCCAGTCCGTCCGTGTTTCCCGGGACCGGCAAAACGAAGGACAGGCCTCTGGGAACTGGGGTACGGGTATTTTCCCCGAGGGTATACCCGTTCCGGTCTATTTCGGCCCACCCCCCTACACACGATGCGCTGTAAAAAGAAGCCTATGGAAAACAATATGACAAACAACAACAACACAAAAACTAATAAAAACATATATGGTATCATAATGAGTAGGGTCGCTGAAAGCCTTGGCGCTGAGGCAGAATTGAATGTGAGGATTCCAAATGCAGAAATAGATCCATTCAAGCGCGCATCAAGAATAGTGCGATCGCCTAACCAGCTGCTCATTACAGAGAAACCGGTACGTGCAAGATCGTCACCACCAGTGCTAGAGGATAACATATCTCATGCCAAAACTGTGCCACAGCGTGGAGACTACATGACGGAATTAGGAAATGCTATAAAGAAGCTGAGAGATACTCTCAGCGCTTTAGCAAAACTTTATGCGAAAGCAATCGAGGAACACACCGGAATGAAGAAAGCTAGACGAAACGTTCTCCTGAACACCCCAACTACGGAATCAACGCCAAAGAGGCCCCGAGACGAAAACCTACCAAAGCGAAGAACACCACAAAAAGAAACAAAACAAGACATGAAGAGGTACCAGAGAAGGAAGTTATCAACCTGGATAAGAAGACAGAAAGAGACAACACTGGTAAATGAGGAGAAGAAAGGGAAATGGAAGAAGGCTGGGTAAGCGTCAAGCGCAAGCGCTAAGAAGAAAGCCACCTACAGAGACATCTTGATGGCGGTCAAAAAAGAAGAAAAATTGCAGAAACTAGGCGAAAATGTGAAAAGGATTAGGAAGACGGCCCAAGCGAAATACTGCTGGAACTGAAAGAGACGCAAATGGAAAGTACGAGTAAGTTTAAGAGCGAGATAGTGAAACTACTAGGAGAACAGGCACAAATCAAGGCGCTTACGCACGAAGTTGTGGTGGAAATTCGGATCCGGACGAAATCACCACCAAAAATGATATTCCTGAAGCAAGGAAACAAGTGAAGAGACTTGACAGTTTTGACGAAGATGCTATCAAAAGCCTCAGGGCTGCGTATACACAAATAGCGGTAGTAAGCCTCCCCGCGCTGGAAGCAAGGATGCTATTAGATGCGCAAAAAATTAAAATAGGCTGGGTAGTGTGCAGAATAAGAGAAAAGCGAAATCTTAAAAGGTGTTTAAGGTGCCTAGAATATGGGTATTTGGCATGAGCATGTAAAAACTCGGATGATAGGAGCAAGTGCTGTCTAAGATGCGGCGAAAAGGGACACTTCGCACAGGCGTTCAAAAAAACCCCGTCTTGTAGTGCGTGCAAAAAAAGGGGAGGGAAAACTCAAACCACCAAATAGGTAGCAAGAAATGCCCCTTATACCAAGAAGCGTACAAAAAGTACAACAAATGAAAGTTGGACAGCTAAACCTGAACCACTGTGAGGCTGCACAAGAACTGCTCAAACAGACAGTATACGAGGAGAAAGTGGACGTAGCAATATTAAGCGAACAGTACAAAAACATAGAAAGCGCAACATGGGCCTCCGACATCACAAACAATGCCGCCATATGGTCCTGTGGAGGCAAAGGACTTCAAGAAAAGCCGCTATTGGAGAAGCCCTACTACACACGAGCGAAGATCTGTGGAATCACCTTCTACAGCTGCTATATATCACCGAGTGTCCCGCAAGGCGTTTTTGAAAGAATACTGGATGATCTAGTATAAGAAGTCTTGACAACCACGAAGAACGTGGTAGCAGGTGATTTTAACGCATGGGCGCTGGAATGGGGCAGTATCAGTACAAATAAGAGAGGGAACGCTTTACTCAAGGCCTTTTCATCGCTTGAAATGGTGCTGTTAAACACTGGAAATAGAAATACATTCGAAAAGAACGGCCGTGGCTCCGTGATTGACATCACGTTTGCTAGTAGCCCGCTAGTGCGATCAACAAGCTGGGAAGTGTCTGATATTTATACACATAGTGATCTCCTGGCCATTATGATGGATATCGGAAACTCCAAGAGTCAAAAGGACAAGCACGTCAAGAAGGTGCAAACTAGAGGATGGAAAGCCAAAACACTAGATGAAGAGCTCTTCCGACTTATGCTAGATGGGAATCTTGCAAATGTAGAAAATACGGAACGTCAAGCAGAGATATTGGTGAGACATATCAGCAAAGCATGCGATGCCGCCATGTGCAGAAAAAAACAGGGCTATTACAGAAAACCTGCTTACTGGTGGAATGGAGAAATCGACATCCTAAGGAATGAATGCAACAAAGCCAGGCGAATATGTCAGAGGAGAAGGAGATCACCTGAATACTCAAACTTGCACGAGTGTTTTAAAAGGAAACGGCGCGACCTCAAGAAAGCAATCAAAAAGAGCAAACTCACCTGCTTCAAAGAGCTCTGCAAAAACGCCGACGAGGATCCGTGGGGGGATGGGTACAAAGTGGTAATGAAGAAAATCAAAGGAGATAAAGGGAAAGCACCAACCTGCCCCATACTACTGAAAAATATTGTGGACACCCTTTTCCCTACACAACCGAACGAAGAACATCCTATACCAGCAAACATGAACATGGTAATAGACGCACCAGTGATCATCGATGAGGAATTAATACAAGAGGCAGAAAGATTTGGAAACACCAAAGCACCGGGGCTAGATGGAATTCTTAACAAGGCCTTAAAAATTGCTATAAAGCACAAAACGAGTGTCTTTTCAGACCTCTTTACACGCTGTTTGCGAGAAGGGTTTTTTTCCGGAAATATGGAAGAAGCAGCGATTAGTTCTTTTGCAGAAGCCCAATAAACCAGCTGGAGATCCAAGCTCATACCGCCCTCTTTGCATGCTGGACACGCTTGGAAATATATTGGAACGAATAATTTGCGTACGACTTGAGCAACACTTAGAGCACGAATCCCCAGGACTCGCCGAAAACCAATATGGATTCCGTAAGTACAAGTCAACCATTCATGCGCTCAAAGAAGTGACCAATGTCGTAAGGCCGTAGAAGTAACGAGATGGATGTATGGTACAAAATAATACTGCGCGGTAGTAACGTTTGACGTTAAAAATGCTTTTAATTCTGCTTATTGGGTTTGATGATCAAAAATTGGCTCACAAAAAGAAAGCTCCGACTAGCAGGACAAAAACTGAAGCAGTAATAATAACAAGCAGGAAAAAGATAGAAACTGCTCCACTTAATATCAACCGCTATAATATAACTACCCAGCAGACACTGAAGTACCTAGACATTATAATAGACACGCGGCTAAACTACAAGACGCACATCGAGAAAGCATGTGAAAAAGCGGCGCGAATAACAGGGGCCCTATCGAGGATAATGACTAATATTGGCGGCCCAAGCCAGAGCAAGCGATTACTCCTGGCTAAAGTAAGCCAGTCGGTGATAATGTATGGGGCACCGATATGGGGAACAGCAATGCAGAATACAACTTATGCCAAAAAAGGAAGATCTGTGACCAGGCTAATACAATCAG
Organism: Neoceratitis asiatica; assembly: GCA_030068015.2. Taxonomy (NCBI): domain Eukaryota; kingdom Metazoa; phylum Arthropoda; class Insecta; order Diptera; family Tephritidae; genus Neoceratitis; species Neoceratitis asiatica. The sequence continues at coordinate 53,525,349 of CM061527.1, forward strand.
AGTAATCAGGGGATTCAGCGGGCATCATGCCAACGGATATAATGGCAATGGAACTCAAAAGAGTTTACGATAAAAGCAGAATATTGAAAGGCGACTCACAACGGAAGAGCGGAACTCAGAAAGGCTGAAAAGTATATATGAGTTGCAGAGGCGCTGGTGAATAGCAGAGAAAGGTAGATGGACGTACAAGCTAATCGGCAACGTACAAGCCTGGTGGAGAGAAAACACGACGAGACGGACTAATACCTGACGCAACTTCTGACCGGACACGGTTGCTTCAGAGAATAGCTCCATAAGTACGGTCACGATGATGGGACAGATTGTTCTTTCTGTGGTAACAGTAGCGAAAACGCGCAGCACATCTTCTTTTCCTGCTCGAAATATGAAGCAGAGAGAACAGATATAGAGAGCCTTATCAAAGAACGGGTGTCTCTATAAAACATTGTGCACCATATGATACAAAATGAAATCGTGTGGAATAAAGTGATAATTTGGTCCGCAATCGCTCTCCAGGAACTGAGAATAAAAGAACGGCAACGCAGTAGCGAAAACATAAGATATAACGGAGGATAGAACAGAAAGTTGTCCATGAAGAGCCAATCTGGCTAAACCTGGTCCTGCGAAGAAATGCTAGCGGCGGTCCCGTAGGACCAGTGAACTGCAGACGAAGGTAAGGGTTTAGTACGTAGGCGTATTTCTCCGCAAGTCCAATGTGGTATGATAATACTGATTGGGCAACAAAAAAAAACATGCCATTTCATTTTCACAATTTACTCTACACCCCTTTACAGGTTTTTAAATTTTATTTTAAAATAAATTGTTGTCATATAGTACCGTTTTTCGTAGCTACTGCTGCTGCTGCTCTTTTTGTATATCTAAGTAAGATGTATCATATCTTGCAAGCATGTATAACGCTAAAAAAGTTCGTTAGCATCCCATGGGGAAAACTTTATTGGTTGCATGTATATATTTATGACTATATGAAATATCATGAGTTTTCAAATTTTGAGTATTTCATTAACATCTCGACAAATAAAGAATGACATATCGACACCCCAAGGATTTCGATGAACGGGACTTTGGCGTGCTTACTCTCCGAACTCCCGTCAACAAGCACAAAGAAGTTTGGTCGTCGAAGAGCTGGAACCATAATAGAGAAACGAGCGGTTTTGTACTCGATTCACACACCTCCTATCTAAGAGCACTCATCAGCATTTCGGTATAAGGAAAATATCTGGCTCCTTATGCACAATAAAACTGGTACGGTGATGAGTGCGGTGTTGTAATGGGGAGAAATCAGACTGTTTCGCAATGTTGCGACCGACCAAAAAGTGCGAAGTGGGATAAAACTGAGAGTTGAAGAGGAAAGCGACACACTTATTCAGACAAAAACAAAAAGAAGGCGAAATTCGAGAATATGAAAAGTTCAAAAATTCTACGAACGCCTGAACACTTTCAGCTTGGTAAATGGCAGAGAAAATGAAACACCAAAAGATGCCAGGCCAGATTCCCCAATCGATGACGATGTAACAGAGGTTTCAGTGCCCGAACAAAAAAGAGCATTCATCGCATAACTCTCACGAAAACCGGTTGTACACAACGGATTTTATCCGGATAAGAGCTGTGACCCTATCGGTTGACATCAACGGAGCAGCACTTGCAGCAGGGTTGCTTCCAATCCCTCTCATCAGGGCTGGTGCCAAGGCGAATTTAAAGTGGACTGACCAATGCAGCGAATAAAATTTTTTCATTCATTCTTCGCAAAGATGTCAACATTATTTTTAGCATGTTTTGTTTGCTTGAATTTCATTTGATTATTTATTTGTTCTCGAGAAAATCTTTAACATTGTGATAATGCGATTGTGCTTTACTCAAAAAAAGTGGGTTAGAATTTGTGCAGTTTTCAAAGCCAAAGAATTTTCCATGATTTTGACAATCATTTCTCAAAAACAAAAACAAAATACACGGAAATTTTTTATTTGTTCTTCTGTTCTCACCTTTAAATAAATTCGTCTTGGGTGGTGGCGAATTCCATCTTAGTTTGATGTATTATTGCTTCCATCTTAGTCTGACGGATTATTCATTCTGTGTGTGCCAAAGATGATTCCGCCATCCGTCCATTTAGGTTAGATGCAACCAGCGCAATGGTTGGAGTTCAGACCTTAGGGCCTACATAGAGTGGACAACGCGTTACGTCACCTCATATTGCTTGCGCCCAAAACCTTCACAACTGTACCTTCTACACCGCTGCCCACAGTAACCACCCGCAGACCTCCGCGGTCCGACGGAGCTCCTCTCTGGCTTCGAGTAATCATGGTGGTGGCATTTATCCTGCACAACACAACAAAATCAGGCTCTAAGCGACCCGCTTTTCTGCGCAAAACGTTGTTTAATTTTTATATTTCGTTCCCTTCACCACCAGAGGGTGTTTGTAAGTAAACTGCTATCTCACCAACCTTTCCCACTTATTCACAGCACTATAATTACAACTTCAATCAGCGAAACCGTCGCCACCCTTTTCACCAGCTCGGCGAAGAAATGGCAGCTCGAACTTGATGTGTTAGTCGATGACGTAAAAATTCCAACAATAAATAATCCTGCCATTGAAGTACAGAATCGTTAGCCGGCAGCACCCGAGGGAAAAATAAACACTTCCCGCAACTTTTAAAACAATTGGTTTGCCAGTGTTGTTGTTGTTGTAACCGCAGAAAAATTCCCCATATTGCGGAAGTGACAGTCCTTTGCCGGATAAAAATCCGGGTTGTTTCGGTATAAAGACTCGACTGTCGCGGGAACTATTGGATTTTAGTCGCCTCTTAGGACAGGCATGCCATACCGCAGATAAATTCTTAAACCTCTAACCCGCTGGGGGATTGGAATGCTGGTCGTAAGCTATTCTTCGCCGATCTGGACTCAAAGGACTAGCGAGTCGCAGATGAAGAAGCTACCAACATTTCAGAACACCGCCCTGAGCACCAAGACGGAAAACCTCCAGGTAAGGAGCATATTATGCTGTGTATCCAATATCTACTGGGATGCTACCGTCGGGACTATACCAACAGACACCTATTAGAGGTACGACCTCCATCCAGTGGCATCAAGGGAGTAGTTGGCTATAACGATTCCATACAGTATTTTAGAACAGGACAGCGTAGCGCCATTCCCCGAGCGTCTGTTAACCCCTTCATGACCTCTCTTCCCGTTAATAGCGTTCTCGGGCACTACCTATTGCAGATCAAGACCGCGAGCTGCCTCGGAAGACCCGAGAAATACGAATCAGATCTAGATATTCAGGGCTATTCTACATTTCGATTACGTTCCAACTCTCCGTTCCGCCACAATCGTAATTAGGTATTCTGCGATACGATAGCATCGAAAGATGAAGAGAGAACACTTGACATGAAACAAAACAAAGCAAACAATTGCAAACTATTTTTGCATAATTCAAATAAATGTAAAAAATCGTGCTTTTAACGTTAAATGAAATCAAAAGCCGCGGTGATATTTCACGAGGATTGAGAGGTGATAAATTTTAAGAAATTGAGCATGTAATTCGTAATCTTTTATATAATAAACTTAGTTATTTAGATTCAAAAAAAACTTCATACTTAATAAGAAACTCAAAAAGGACTTTGACTTTGTTATTTCCACCTAATCGATTAGTAGCAGATTTGCGACTTTTTACGGAAGGCTGTTACCAACATAGAGTTGGTAATATATAGAAATGAGTCACTCAACAGTGTCAATGCCATTGCGCAATTTTCCTTCTTTTACTGGTGGAATCAATTGTATTTCGGCAACGTTATTTCAAAACTCTCTAATTTTTGATGTTGTTTTTGTATTGTATCAAAAAGCGCCATTAAGTTCATAAAACTCAAAACAACATATCGTTATGATCTTTCCATTTATCAAAATCAGTTTTACTTACATTTTTGTTAAAATTATATTATTTCAGTACACGAAAATATACAATCGAACTGTTCTCTGCCAACAAAAATTACAACGTACAAAAATGTAACTACGAACGAAACGCAGAATATATAGAATTGGATAGAATCGTAAGTTTCGAAGATTGATCCATCATCAACCGCGCAGTTAGTTCAGGTTTCCCTAGACTATATAAGGATGGGAAGTGTACAGGCTGTGAATGAGCACAAAACTCAATATTTCCTTTCATCAAAGAAAAGAATCCCATTCCCTATGCGGCTTGCGCGTCATTGTTAACAGTCATAAATTGTTCGTCATAGGCACTCCACAAATTTGATGAAAAACTCTGTCAAAAGGGCCAATTATATAGATATTCTTGTCATCTGGGAAAGAAAATATATCAGAATTCTGCTTTTTTCTTGGTCTTTTGAGCGATGTTTTAGTTAAAGACTGAGTTTACACACGAATATGTTTGTCGCTTTTTATCGTCAATTTCTCTTTTGCTGTCGCCTGCCATGTTCACACGGAGAGACTCTGTCTGAGCAATTTTTTGGCATTTCATTTTTTTCATTCTTAAAAAAAAATTTCAATTTCCATAGTTACCACATTCATTAGTGTAAAATTTGAAACAGCTACATGACTGTGAAATAAAAATGAAAGGGAATGTTAAAATCTACACAAACGAATAAGATAACAAAGCGTGTCAACCGAGCACAACAGAGTCGGTACGCTGCTCTCTTCGTCGGCGCCCTCTCCCCTAAAAACTAAGTGTCGCTTCGACAGAAATATTCGTGTGTAAACTCAGTAAAAAAAAAAAATTGTATGGCATTTTATTCAATTAAAGCAATTATACAAATCCGAAAATAGTAATGGGGTGTAGTCATACAGGGCAAAAATTTTCTAGACCACATTTGTTTGTTTGATTTTTATTTTAAATTGAAAAAAATCGGAGCTACAGTTTTTCTCAAATTAATTTAATATTTATATGAATATAGAATGATATACACAAATTTTTAGGTGCACTTATAATCGTGTCATCTATTGTGAAACAATTGGACTTTTTTTGTCAATTTCAGATATATTCGAATTATTTTGTTGCACGGAAGCATTGCCAGGACTTGAGGGAATGTTTCCAGTTCGATCAATATTCCAAGGATTGGATCCTGATATTGGGGAGTCTGCATGACCAAATCCAGAGTGATTTTCATGTTCGACAGCATTAGTTCCATCATATTGAGTATTTTCTAACCTGGTTATTAGTCTTTCGTCTTCTTCACCAAACTCACCACCCATCAATGTTGGCTCACCTACAACCATTACATCTTGTGAAGAGAGAGAAAAATTCGGACCAGAAGGAGATCGTTTTTGATTAGTTACTGGAGGTGTACCAGCATTAGCGGCTCCACCAGAATTTGAACCCTTTCGCTTGCGTCTTTTGTTAGCTGGTCTTTGCGGATCCTTCTTTCCTGGAGGAGCTACCATTCGTTGCCATTTTTGAAAAAGTGTAGTTTTTAAACAATCACGCGGACTCAGGGCGTATGCTTTATGCCGCGACATCAATTCTTGCATGGGTTCAAGGATAACACATAGTCGTAAATAATTCAAAGTGGAATTAGTAATTCCTGCCCTTGTAATATTTTTTGTTATTTGATCTAATAACATAGGGTCCGGTGGCATTGTTGTGCCTATTACAGACCTTGGAATAAGTTCTCTATGTCCTTTGATTGTCATGTGCCACGATCTTATCCGCATATAATCGTCGTAGACGAATTCCAATATTAGTCTCGCATCAGCACATACTTTAGTGAAAAATGGCTTACCATGTTGGGTAATTACTGTGCATTGGTCGCAATCAAGCGTTATTGTTGTATTGTGAAACGACTCTTTTGCATGTTTCAGCTGAAAGTACAAATCAGACACACCACCTTCGTAAATACTACGAAAGAATCTTGGTATTAATGTTCTTCCAATAGTATATCTTTTTGGACCGTCTTCTAAACAAAAAAGTATTGTCAATCGCGCATCATCTTCGAAAAATTCAGTAGTAAAAGAATCCCACCAGCAATTATCACTGTCGTCTGTGCGTTGCTGAAGACGTTTATTCAGTTCAAACACTCGATGTTCGGTATGACTAAAATAAGAATTATGGCGTCTAAATCCTTGCTCCATACGTTCTATTTGCTGAGGGTTCCCTAACATTGCATGAGTACCCGTGTGACTGAAAGGCGAAGCTGTTGGCAATGTGCCAAATTGACCACCTACTCCAAAAACAGCTTGCGAAGCAAAATGACCTCCCTGGGTGGAACTAAATGGTGTTCCCGAACTTGATGGTCTGTTAAATTGAGCTATGTTTGAAGATGGAGAACCAAACGGCCCTCCAACTGACCCATTAAAAGATCCCGAGCCCGTGGATTGTGTGTAAGAGCCTCCAAGATTTTGTTGTACAACAGGACCCGGTGTGGATGAACCAGATGGCGCAGGCGATGAAGTATACTGAGGTGTATTAGATCCTGGGGGATTTGCATTCTGAAAAATTATTGTTTGATTTCCAGCAGGCGACGACTGACCACCTTGAGGATATTGACTGTTACTTGAATTATACGCAATACTGCTTTGCGGAAAACCACTTTGATTTGACCCATCGTTGTTCATATTTGAGTTGTTGTTCGTATTGGTCAAGAGCGTTGTGCTTTCGGGTACATTCATATTTTTCCAACTGTTCTCGTCCATTGCAGATTGAGATGATATTGTAGGCACGGTATTAATTCCACGACGATTCATTCCTAACATTCTTTGGTTTTCACAGGATACATTTGATACCTAAAATAGAGAAATTTAATGAATGCATGGAATGTAACACCATCATTAGCAAATAAGTTTTACTGGTGTAAAATTCGACATATACTGGAACCCCAGATACCGGGGTATCGAGCATTTATAATTTTGCTTGTCAAAATTTCTTTGGCTTTTCAATGATTTTTACACTTTGCATAAATAAATTTAATAATATCAAAAAAAAAGTTTTGAGAAAAAAGTCAAGTGTTTGTCAAAATACTCGAAATGCTCAGCTCGAAAAATTTTCGAGTAATGAGCAGTTGTGCGCGCACAGCTCGAAAATGTTTGAGCAAAATCTGGAGCTCTAATATATACCAAGAAATATTAACTTGGGAGTGCTACATCTACATACTCTATTGGATAATACATATGTGGTAATCTGATTAATCTTAAAATTTTTAAAATTTTCGACTATTATGGACTGTATACTGTACATAATTCAGAGGTTTTGTACACGATATGGCCCTCTACTTATGCTCGAGATAGAACGATGAGCTGTACAAGGTGCAATACTTATTATATGTACAATTTATTAGAAAGGTTTTCCTTGCACAAAGCAGATCTTAATACAACTACCTTCAACCCAAAAAATTAATAAAATTTAAATTGTGAACATTTAAATACATATTGTTACGATCTTGCTGATTAACCTCGATGATTTCCTTAATCTTTCGGGTACGACCTCTGGATTGTTAAATAAAATCGCCAACTTAATTTGCAGTCTCTTTATTTATAAAGACTTAATTAATGTCCTTTTTAATTATTCGGTAATTCACAATTCATTTACAATTTACGTTACTATTTACAATCACTTGAGTTTAATTCACAACTGATTGCTTTTGCAGCCGTACGTCGCCCTTATATACTTGTTTGCTGCTTGAAAACGAAACCCCCCGGAATAATCTCGTCCATACGATAATCCTCTCGGTTACGATAATCGTTTCGGTTACGATAATCGTCTCGTACGCTCTAGAAGATGTCAGTTGTCGGCTCCTCTCTTTCATCTGTCATTCGCTTCGCATTTTCGCCACACTGCCCTCCACCTAAGTCTGATCGTCCGGATCAGACACATTCGCTGTTCCAAACGCAGCAAGCCTCTCTAGGTGGACCACTTTCATCTTGTTTCTCGGCCTCCCCACAGTTTGTATTCGATACACTACGTCGTTTAGTCGTTTGATTATCTTGTATGGACCTTCCCAATTGCATTGAAGTTTTGGGGATGAACCTCTCTTTCGTTGTGGATTGTACAGCAACACCAAATCTCCATTTTGGAAGCCTTCGGAGTTCATCGCCTTGTCATACCTAGCCTTCATTTTGTCACTAATAATTTGAGTTCGCTGCCTCACAAGAGCATGTATCTCTCTTAACTCTTCCTCGAGAACAGTAGACGCTTCCTTCCCAATTCTTCTCGCAACACCAGTTATTCCAAATTTTAAATCGCTGGGCAACCGAAGTTCACTACCAAACAGTATCCTGGCAGGTGTTTGACCTGTTGTTTCATGCACTGCGGACCGATATCCCATCAGGAAAAACGGTCTGTGTACATCCCAATCATCTTGATTCTTGTCCACTACTTTCCGCAAGTGCTCTTCCAGGGTCCGGTTGAATCGCTCTACCATGCCATCTGATTTAGGATGCAGGGCTGTCGTTCGTGTTTTCCGAATACCAAGTATCTGACACATCTCTTGGAACACCGCCGATTCAAAGTTTCTTCCTTGGTCTGAGTGCAATTCTATAGGCGCACCGTATCTGGTAACCCAACTGTGAGTGAATGCATCCGCAACTGTTGTCGCTTCCTGGTTTGGAATTGGGTAGACCTCAGGCCATTTACTAAAGTAGACCATAACCACAAGAACGTATTTGTTTCCTTGTTTGCTTAGAGGGAATGGACCGGCTACATCCATGGCAACCCGCTCAAATGGTGCACCTGAGTTATACTGCTTCATCTGCCCATTACTTCGTGACTTTGGCCCTTTAGCTGCAATGCACTCCGTGCAGTTAGCCATCCACTCAGCGATCGACTGCCGACAGCCAACCCAATAGAACCGCTGCTTGATCTTCTCCAGCGTTTTTGTAATACCTAGGTGCCCTCCACTAGGACCATTATGGAATTCCTTAAGAACATCCGGAATTCTTAACCTCGGAACTACTATAAGCTTCCGAGAGCACTGGCCATCTTCACTTTCCCATACTCTATGCAAACAGCCAGATATCAATTCTAAACTGTTCCATTGTGCCCAGTATGCTTTCGCGATGGGACTTTCCGCTGCCATTTGTTCTTTACTTGGCCGTCTGTTCACCTCCAATCCGTGCATTACCAATTCCAAGTCCGGATCTTCTTGCTGACATTTCCTTAAGTGACTTGCCTCCCACTCTTCTGCTGATGTAACTGTCATTAGCCGGACGTCTATTATGTCTTCCTTACCCTCGGCTTTTGAGCAGTGCTTACATTCCAAACTACATGGTCGACGGGACATAGCGTCAGCATTTCCGTGCGTATTACCCTTGCGGTGCTCGATGGTGAAGTCATAACTTTGCAGCCTCTCAATCCACCGTGCAAGCTGCCCTTCGGGATTCTTGAACTGTAGTAGCCACTTCAGCGCTGCATGATCCCTTCTAACGCGGAAATGTTGACCTACAGATATTTGTGGAAGTGTTTAATGCAATCCACCAACGCTAATAGTTCTCTCCGCGTTACGCAGTAGTTCCGCTCCGGTTTTCCAATAGTCCGGCTATAGTAGGCAACTATCTTCTCCTGCCCATCAATCACTTGCGAAAGTACACCTCCTATGCCATAACCACTAGCATCTGTGTCCAGAATAAATGTTGCACCTGGAACCGGGTACGCTAGCATAGGTGCAATGCATAGTCGTTCTTTTAAAGCTTGGAAAGCATCCTCTTGTTCAGTTTTCCACTCGAAAGATTTATTTTTCTTTGTGAGTTCATGGAGACTATGAGCTACGCTGGCGAAATTCGGAACAAAGCGACGATAGTAAGTACACAGCCCAAGGAAACTTCTTAATTCATGCAAATTTCTGGGTCTCGGCCAATCCTTCACTGCTTCTATTTTTTCCTTCGCAGTACACACGCCCTTCGTGGTTACTTGATGACCTAAGTAATTCACCTCCTTCTTGAATAAAGAGCACTTCTTAGGACTTAGTTTAAGACCAGCGCCAGCTATTCTCTGGAAAACTTCATCCAAATTACTCAGATGTTCGTCGAAGCTCTTTCCCAATACGATTATGTCATCCAGATACACCAAACAGGTCTTCCAGTGTAGTCCTTTGAGCACATGGTCCATTAATCTTTCAAAAGTGGCAGGAGCGTTGCATAACCCAAATGGCATTACTGTAAATTGCCATAGACCGTTGCCGGCACTAAACGCTGTCTTCTCTTTATCTTCTTCACTCACTTCTACTTGCCAATACCCGCTCTTAAGGTCAAGTGTTGAGAACCATTCTGTGCCAGTTAAGGAGTCTAGTGTATCATCGATCCTGGGCAAAGGATAGCTGTCTTTCTTTGTGACATCGTTTAATCTCCGATAGTCCACGCAGAACCGCAACTGGCCATCTTTCTTCTTCACGAGTACCACCGGAGAGCTCCATGGACTTGCCGATGGTTCGATAACATCGCTTTCACTCATTTCCCTAATTATTTGGCCAACAGCGTCACGTTTGGCTAGTGGAACGCTTCGAAGAGCTTGACGAATTGGTCTTGCGTCACCAGTATCAATGCTATGCTTCACTACGTTGGTCCTGCCTGGTTTGTTGCCATCCTTGTCGAATATGTTCGAGTATTTGCGGATCATCTGACTGGCCTGGTGCTTGTACTTGTCTTCCAACCCTTGCGTCCATGCATTGATATCTTCCTCCATCTTCTTGCTGCCAATAGAGTCGATTCCAGATGAATCATTGCTGTTAATAATGGCTTCTACCTCTTGACATTGCCCTAATACAGTTCCACTAGGAATTTTTACTGATGATCTGAAGTCATTCAATACTCTCACTGGGATGCGTCCATTCTTTCGTGTCTTAGCCAGGGTTTTTCCAATAAGTAAGTCCAGTGTAGAATTTTGTGCTGCTTCGACAACCCACAATTTGTTTGTCCCACAATCTCCATTAATTTTCGCCCAAACAACTGCTTCTGACTTCGGTGGAATCAGTTCACTACCTTCTAAGACCACTTGTTTGCTGCTGTATGTGGAATCGTAGCCAAAGCTTAGTGGTACTTCCATGTTCTTATACTCCATAATTTTGTTATTCCAGTCGATCTTGATACCTTCATTCATCAAGAAGTCCACTCCTATGATTACCTCATCCACAATCTGCGCGACTATAAAACTGTGTAACACCGTCACATTCCCAATTGTTACCTCACATGTTACTTCTCCCACTACTTGGGTATCCTCACCAGTCGCCGTTTTCAATAGTGCTTCAGGTCAGTTCGAATGATGAAGTGTGATGCGCCCGTATCAACTGTTAATATTCGCGCTCGTCCATCCACATATCCACCAATAGTAATATTGCTTGCTTTTCTGCCAATTTGCGAGACGAAGATTATGGGGCATTCAATTACAGGAGCCAGCATACGCCCCTTTAGACTGGCTCGTTTTAGTTTAACGACTGAGAAGTTGATGGTTTATCCTCCTCAGCCTTCCGTTTGCGCTGTCCTTCCTGTATGCTGGAACCCGTTTTGTATTCGCGTGCGAAGTGACCAGGCTTTTCACATTTAAAGCATTTCCCAGCTTGATTCTTGCCATTATTCCTTCTATCGACTTCAGAGTTCTCAATATTTCGGTCATCACATCTGCTGTTTCAACCTCCACTTTATTAACTTTGTATGCTGGTCTGCTTATGAGTGCCGCCGTTTCACGTGTTTGAGCATACGCCACTGTTTCAGCGAATGTTAACTTTGGATTCGCATATGTCTCCCGCTTGGTATAAACGTCTTTTATGCCGCTGATGAATTTTTGTATTTTCACCCTTTCGAGATGCTCACCTGATGCGTCTCCGATGGCTAAATGAGCCAATCTCTCAATTTCCGAGGCATATTCCTGTAGAGATTCATTGGGTTTTTGGTCGCGCTTTTCTAACTCCATCTGGTAAATTTGTCTTCTGTGTCCGCTACCATAGCGTCTTTCCAGGGCTCGCATCAATCCGTCGTAATCATTTCTCTCATAATCAGGTACAGTTTGCAAAAGTTCTGCCGCAGGTCCTTCCAAAGCAACGAATAGTGCAGCAGATTTTTCCTCCATGCTCCATTTATTGGTTTCAGCCGTCTTCTCAAACTGGAGCTTGAATACTTGGAAGGGAATTTTTCCGTCAAAAGATGGTGTTTTTACCTTGGGAGCGTTCACTGAAGTGGTTGGACGATTTAACTGCAAATCCCGCACACGACCTTCCAATGCGTTGTTCACTTTGGTCTCAATTAGCTCGTCTATTTTGTCTTGTCGACTTTGCTCTCAATTAGATCCTGTCTTTCCTTAAGTTCTGCGTTGTCTTTCTCCAGATTTTGCTGTATTTGCGCGATGGTTCCTCCTAAGGATGATATTTGCTCGCTCTGTTCAACCATTTGTGATGTAATGTTGTCATTCATTGCAGACATTTTGGTATCCTGTACATCCATCTTTTGTGATATGCTGGCATCGATTTGTGACATGTTTTGTGACATGTTGTCATTGATTTGTGAAATGTTTTGTGACATGTTGGCATTGATTTGTGAAATTGCAGCCAACAACATGTTCATGTCCATACCGGTAGATGAGCCAGGGGCATTTTCTTGAATCTTACCTGATGGCTGCTCCAACCCCTTTGCAGAATCAATAGCTTCTTCTTTGTCAATGTCCTTCAAGGATACATCTTCATCCTCGCGACGGAATTCGTACTGGTTCAAGTCGGTGCCTTCGACTTCCATTGCCTCTCGCAGTCTCGACTGCAGCTCTGCCTTATTTCCAGTTGTAGACAATCCTCGCTTGGCCAACTCCTTCTTGAGAAGAGGTATCGTCAAATCTTGAATCTTCACCATTTTCGATTACTATCCTTTGGAATTTATTTAACAATCCCACTTCTGACACCAATTGTTACGATCTTGCTGATTAACCTCGATGATTTCCTTAATCTTTCGGGTACGACCTCTGGATTGTTAAATAAAATCGCCAACTTAATTTGCAGTCTCTTTATTTATAAAGACTTAATTAATGTCCTTTTTAATTATTCGGTAATTCACAATTCAATTACAATTTACGTTACTATTTACAATCACTTGTATACAACTTTCACAATGTACTGTTTTTATTACTTTACTGTAATGTAATCTCCACGAGTTTAATTCACAACTGATTGCTTTTGCAGCCGTACGTCGCCCTTATATACTTGTTTGCTGCTTGAAAACGAAACCCCCGGAATAATCTCGTCCATACGATAATCCTCTCGGTTACGATAATCGTTTCGGTTACGATAATCGTCTCGTACGCTCTAGAAGATGTCAGTTGTCGGCTCCTCTCTTTCATCTGTCATTCGCTTCGCATTTTCGCCACAATATTAAAGAAAAGCGTGTTTTCTTGAAAAAATAGACAATTTAAATTCCAATCAAACTGGAATTTATACAAATTGCCGAAGCACAAAAACGAAATAAACGAGCGAGAGTTGAAGATTCAAGTTTTTCGCTGACGTTTTATTTCAATAAAAATACAGCATTATAATAATAAGTGGCAACTACTCACATACAAATAAATTAACAACACTAAAACACGTGCCCGTAAACAATATATGTAGATCCAATAAACAAATAATTGAGCAGGTGTAAGGAAAAAGTAGCATAATTAAATAATAAATTGCTTTAAAAGCGAAATCAAACAAAAAATTAAATAAACTAAAAGTCCCAACAATAACTACATCAGCTCAACTATACATCACCAACCCTAAATAAACATTTTTGATGGAAATTGGTTTGAGATCAAATTGATATCCAATTTCCAATGTTATTTTTAAAGTTGAGAAACAATGCCCTCTCGAGTAAAAGGGGATTTTTTAATGTTAAATCATATTTTTTAAATTCTCCACTTTTTCCCGATTCTCCAAAACTTTTGACATCAAGTTGAAATACAACTTTATTCTCCAACTATTATTATAGACATGAAAATGGAACCATAATGAAATAAAAAATTTCTTATTTTTTTCGGTTAAATATGAGTACTTTGTAGTTTATTATAATAATAACAGCAAAAAAGTAATCATGTAAAAACGCATATTTTATATGTATTATGTACTATAATAACAGCAAAAAAGTAATCATGTAAAAACGCATATTTTATATGTATTATGTATTGCATATGAGTACATACATTAATCAAACAAAGTTGTTGTTGGTGTTTTAGCGGCTTTGCCAACTTAGCTGGCTTAGTCATCGAGGTCAGCTAACGGGAGGCCCAGCAAACGTGCTGTTTCGAAGGGCTCGAACCAGTGGGAGAGGGGTGTCAGAAGAGTCGAGTTAAGTGGACACGTAGAGGTGGTTAGTGTCGTGAGGGAATTAGTTGCACGCGGGACATGTGTTCGGTATGTCAGGGTCGAGTCTGGATAGGTAGGAGTTAAGCCTGCTACAATATCCAGACCTTAATTGTGCCAGGGTTACGCGGGTCTCTCGAGGAAGCTTGAGTTCTTGTTCTCCTGTGGGTGGTGATTGGACTTCGAGAACATCATTCACGGGAAGAGAGTTCGCAAAGGTGTTAACGTACTCTTGGTGAATGGTGTTTAAGCTTGTCGGTATGCCGTTCAGTCCAGTGGTTATTCTCAGTATTGCTGTAAGAAGTCGCGATAGTCTAGTACTTCCTTCCGGATGTGCATAAGTGGTGGTTCAGCTTCTGTTGGGATGATCCCGATGGTAGCATCCTAGCAGATATTGCTCACACAGCATAACATGCTCCTTAACTAGGAGCATAGATGTTTCACTTATTTCCCGTCACGGTCCGAAGAGCGATGTTCTGATATGTCTGAAGCTTCAACCAGGTGCTAACGGCTAGCGATTTGAGGATTTTGTTACGGCTCTTTACTTTGGTGGTAATTGCAGTCTTATGCGGAGTAGTATTTCTTCGTCCAGCTGGTGAAAAGGGTGGCAAGGATTTCGCTGGTTGTAGGTGAAGATGTCGTGCAGTGAAGAAGTGGGAAAGGTCGGCGGGATAGCAATTTACTTTCGAACAAAGGCTACCACTATCCCTCCCAAATCGAACAGTCATCGGCGTATGAGATCAACGAGACGCCCTCTGGTGATGGAGGAAGCCTCGAGATGTAGAAATTAAACAGCATCGGGGAGGACACCACCCTGCGGAACCCCTTGTTTAATTTTCCGTAGATTTGATGTTTGACCTCGAAACTCAACCGATGATCGTCGACCACTCAGGTAGTTCATGGTCCACCTCTTCAACCTAGGCGGTAATGAGGAATCCTCAATGTCCGATAGTAACACTGAATGATGTACCGTGTCGAAAGCATTCGACAGGTCCAGTGCTACTAGAACAGTTCGCGCACATGGTCGATTTTGGTTAAGGCCATGAATTATCTGAGTGTTTATGGCGTTAAGTGCAGTTGTGGTGTTGTGCACTTTTCGGAAGCCGTGCTGATGTGTAGCTGGGCTCAGATGGTGTGTGAGAGACGGGAGCAGCCTCAACTGTCTTCGCTACTGGGGAAAGGAGAGATATCGGACGATAAGATTTTGCTTTATTTGCAGATTTCCCCGGCTTTAGGAGCGGGACCACTCTACCCAGTTTCCACATATCGGGTGTAATTAGTGGTCAAAAGCAAATTGAGAACCTTGGTGAGATGGGCTGCTCCCGCTGGTCCCAAAAGTTTTAACATCATCATGCTTATTCCGTTGGGGCCGATGGATTTCGACGCCTTCGCCTTCCCGTTAATCCCCCTGAAACTCTTTCCTGCAGAAATCAAACGTCGCACTGGTGTTTGGCAGTTTGTGCAGACGGCGGGTCATGTGTCGTTTCGTTCTGTCAACCGAATCGTGCAGTGTAAATAATAGCTCGCGCAGTTCTTCGGGTCCGACGAGGCATGATCACCGAAAGAAATTTCCACCCAATCATCACGCGTCGTCGGATTAGAGTGATTTGACTGTAGTCCAGAGTTTGCAGGGCCTTAAGTGCTCCTCCCACTTGTTCCGCTTGTGACTGTTGACATTCTGCCAAGTCTCCGTGTTGAGTTCCCTAATGCGGGGATCTCCGGGATCGGCTAGGCGTAGCGTGTCGCGGCTTTCCGCAATTCGGCTAGCTGGTATGAATCGGGCGGCGGCATATACAACAATTTTGCGGATTTTTTTCTCCATAGGTAACGTAGGTGGGAGTAGGGAAAGCACTGAAGGCATTCTCGGTGAATTCCGTAAAGCTGGGTCAGTTAGCTTTATTAAAGTTAACAAAGGTCCGGTGTTTCACAGAAACGAAGTCGGGAGGCCTGTCAATCGAGATGATTATGGCCGTCAACATAGGTCGCCAGTCTCTGCAGTTGATCAGACCAACGCTAGCTATTGTAATATCAGGCGAGCCATGGCAGTTGCCCACAATCCTGGTAGGGGCTTCATCGTTCATTGTGCAGAATGTTAAATCGTCTATCTGTTCCGCCAGCTTCATTCCTCGACGAACATTTGACATGCGTGTTGAAGTCGGCTAAAACCAAACGGATCTGAGCGGGCGCTCAGTTTTGTTTTTTGGATCGCAGCTATTGGCAGGTGCTCCCGGCTCATAAAGTCGATTATCCCGTCGATCTTTACTTGGAGTCCGTTGGAGTTGAATTGAATGAGTCGGAAATGTCTTGGAGGGACATTCGTAACATGGGGGGTGAGGGATTGATGCATAGATCTTGTTTGTTGCTTGGGGCTGTGTAGCTTGTATTGGCCGGGGCAGATTTCTACAGCAATGGGCAACATATGTATCACCCCACTCACGAGTGGTGCGCAGGTCAGAGCACGACCGAAAAAGGCACCAGCCAGTGGATGAGTTGCATTTGACTAATGTCAAATTCTATGGTCTGACTCACGCAACACACTGTGTGGGGTGTAGGTAAAGAGCATTTGGAGTCATGCTCCGGGGGAGGTTGCATCTAACAAAAATGGAAGAATGGTGGAGTCGTCTTTGGCACACGCAGCAGAAATAATCCGTCGGAACAGGGTTGGTTTCTACGCCAGCCCTGATGAGATGTTGCTCCATTGATGACCTAAAACTAAAATTACATGATGACCTAAACGGGTTCAGATCGCCGGAAAGGGTGACAGCCCTTGGCCGGATAAAATTCGGGTCAACTCCGGTACGTAGAAGCGGCTGTCGTGAGAGTAGAATCAAAACATCAAACAAAGGCAAGTGAGCTGCTGAATTACTTTCCAAAAAATTATAAAATTCAAAATAAATATAAATTAATTTCAGTCCGCAATGCAATGTTATAACGAAGTTAATTATAACATCAATTATCAAATATCATATATCTCAAAACTAATTTAAATATTAATTTCAGATTTGTAAGAATTCAACTAGTGCAAAAGAATAGGTATAAATAGTAACATTCAAATTGAACATAGATATGAACACATATTCTACTTCAGAACATCATACAACTCAACAAATTTTAAAACTTGTGCTATAGGAATTGAAGTTCAACGCACCACAAAGAACACAACAAGAAAAAGGATTTTTTCAAAAGAACCATATAAGTCTACGAAAGAGTTTATAACATTAGAAAAACGAATCCATCTAGTATTCTTGATTTTAGAATACCGTTACTTTTCATGAAGATGCTTCTCCTTTTTGCATATTTTCTCTTGTATTTTAATCCAATTAATCATTTAAAGAGTTTGTGAGGTGTTTTAATATGTGTCGGAAAGTAAAATAATTATTAAACTGTGGAAAAATGGAGAAAGTTTGAGAAAAATTGGACAAAATTTTAGAAGAAAATCAAACAAGTCATTTTTTCGGATGATTCCTACGGTAGCATCCCAGCAGGTATTGCTTACACACGTTATGCTCCTTAACTGGGAGCATGGATGTTCTGGCGCCATCAGGAGTTTTTCTGTCACGGTCCGAAGGGCGGTGTTATGGCAAGTCTGGAGCTTTTTCAACTGCGTCTCGCTAGTCCCCGGCGTCCAAATCGGTGCAGCATAGTGTACGACCGGCCGGCCAATTGCCTTTTACGTTGCCAGCAGCGTTTCCTTGTCTTTCCCCCAGGTGCCACCGGCTAGCGATTTGAGGGTTTTATTGTGGCTTTGTACTTTGGTGACAATTGCAGTCGTATGCGGAGTGAAGGGTGCAGGCTATCGAATGTGACTCCCAGTAACTTTGGGTTGTTCGTGGTCGGAATTTTTACGTCATCGACCTTCACATTGAGTTCACGTGGATACTCCTTCGTCCAACTGGTGAAAAGGGTGGCAGAGGATTTCGCGAGTTGTAGGTGTAAATGTCGTGCAGTGAAAAAGTTGGAAAGGTCGGCGAGATAGCATTTTACTTTAGAACAATGGCTATCAATATCCTGGCCCCAAAATCGAAGTCATCGGCGTATGTGATCAAAGAGACGCCCTCCGGTGGTGGAGGAAGCCTTGATTTTTTCATTTTGTCACCCGAAGGGTGCAGTGTGAATAGCCGACTAAAATAGCTCTCTTCGGGCCCGACGAGGAGTGATCACCGAATGAAATTACCCGATCATCACGTCTCGTCGGATTAGACAACGGTTTGACTGTAGCCCAGAGCTTGGTTACCCCGGAGGAGATATCGCAAGACCTTAAATGCTCCTCCCACTTTTTCCGCTTGTGGATATTAACCTTGTTCCGAATCTCGGTGTTGAGTTTCCCGATAAGGGGATCGGACAGGCGTAGCGGGTCGCGCCTTTGTTCAGGTGTAAGTCTTTCAATGATAAAATGCCAAACAATACTGAACAAAAATAAAATGACAACTTGACACGACTCTTCGGGAGAAACACATAACTTTACAGTTCTTAAGATTTAGGGGCATCCGATTTATTTTACACCATGCAACCATGCTGTTTATGTCTGTTTGTAGTAAAATACCTTCATTTGCCGAAGTGTAAAATTTATAAAGTTTTACATCATCCGCATACATTGAAAGTATTGAAAATTTTATCTGAGAAGATATATCGTTTATAAATAGTGAAAACAGAATCGAGGATACCCTGAGATACTCCTGAAGAAGCATTAATGATATCTGAAATGGAATTTTTAAACATTACACTTTGAGCTCGATCATACAGATATGTGAAGATCCATGTAAAAATTTTGGATGGAAACCCAGTAAGTCCAGTTTCTTGATTAGCAACGAGTGACACATTTTATCAAAAGCTTTGCTAAAGTCGGTATATATTACGTCAACGCTGCTGTTCTTTCTGAACGCATCGATGATATAAAGGGTGTTTTTTACAGAGGTATAAAACTTTAAGTTGGCATTACTTTTCAAGATTGCGACCGATTTAACAGCTGTCAAGTGATTTATTCTCAGTTCGGTTTGGCAATTCATCATGAATAGACTCACGCCTGAACAATGCTTGCAAATAGTGCAATTTTATTTCGAAAATAATGGTTCTGTGCGGAAAACCTATCGCGCACTACGTCCATGTTAGCGATGTTTAGCGATGAAGCGCACTTCTGGTTGAATGGCTACGTCAAAAAACAAAACTGCCGCATTTGGAGTGAAGGTAATCCTCAAGTGTATGTTGAAACACCGTTACATCCAGAAAAACTGACTGTTTGGTGCGCTTTATGGGCTGGTGGAATCATTGATCCGTATCATTGGACGTAGTGCGCGATACGTTTTCCGGGAGTTTTGCCCCGGTAATTTACGATCAAAGATCTGTTTCCATTTTTATGAAGGGGTTTAATAAAAGATTATTTTCATACTGATAGAAAATTACTCTCTTTAAGTGATAAATTTAATAAATAAGTCAAAGATTCGAAAATATACTCGGCACAATTTACAAAAAAGTAAGAAGGTATTTGGTCAGGATCATATGTGTATGATTTTTTTAAGGACTTTAGATAGAAAAAAACATCTTCTATATGTATTTAGATAGAGACATACATACCTACTATATTGTAGGTGTATGGACTAAGTTACTCGAACATAATTTGTATGGGTAATATTAGTTTACTTGAATACTAGGAGAATAGTTAGATTTAAAAAATTGAGCGAACAAATTAGAAATTTTCTGACAATCACTGCAAATTTTATATGAATAAATTCTGACTGACTGAATTTACTATTTCAGTTGTTTTTACTCTACTCAAAAATATGTTAGATTAACGTAAACTTTATGGTCTATGTGTATTTTTTATATAACATCCAGCTAACTGTGAATGTCGTAAAACGAAAAGGACACTGATATTCAACTGGCTGTTCATTCAATCAATAATAACTGGCGAGAAATAATAAATTCCTATCAAATCTGGTAGTTTCCTTGCATCTGTAGCCAGTAAGTTGGTTGTCTCGGCGATTTAAATCGAATCAATTTTTGGTACTTCTGACCGTGTTATATAACTGTCGACCTTTTGGGTTTATTAGTCGGGAGCCCCAATAAGTATGATTCGCATTATAATCTATCTCCGAGGGCTTCGAAGAAGTCATTAAATTACTTATCTATTATTACGAATCGTAGCGAACAGTATACCGCGGCCAAAGTAAGGTCAACCAATTTGCCGCAAAGGAGTGAAGAAAGCTATGTTTTAAACAGTTCCGTATGAGTATGGCTGTACCATCATGGGCTTTGGCATTCGGGGTGTTAGTGTTGTACATCTTAAAACCATGGATATAAAAATTTTATTTATTGGTGAGATGAATTTCCGATATGAGCATTACTCTGAAGAATTAGAGGGTTAATTTATGTTGATTAGCACCATTGGCGTTTAAATGGTTCTTCTACTGTGATTTGATTCTGCGGTGTAACAGATATTTTATACAGCAAATTGGATGCATTTCGCTTTTTTTATCAGTTGAGTTGAGAAATCTTTCATTTACGTAGGTTTATTTCTATTTATTAATTTACACCCGCCCAAACTTCTAAGCGTTGCTCACCTAGAGCTTCTTTCATGTTACTCGAGTCACCCCAACCTTCAATTCCCTTAAACTAATTGAATAATGGTTAACAAAATGACGCATAAAACTCAATGAAAATAGTGCAAACACATCACTTTTATGTTAAAGCCAAAAACGTGCCCTACGGTCACACTTAACAATGTAACTATTCCGCAAGCTAACGATATCACATATCACGAAATTCACTTAGACAGGCGCTTAAAAAAAAAGTTCAGCTTAAACTTAAATATGCATTGGCTTATAAGCAGGTAATCAATCTGAGCTCACAACCGAACAACAAAGAGTACCTTTATAAAGGAATCTTTAAGCCGATATGGATGTATGGAATCGAGTTATGGGGTTCAGCTTGCGCGACTAATAATATTTTAATAATATTTTACAATGATTTCAGTCACTCTAAGAACTATGACGGGCGCACCATTGTACATGCGTAATGAAAATATTCGCAAAAGCCTAAACATACGCACCATCAAAGAGTAGGTATAAATCGTTACAAAAAAATACTTAAAAAGAACTGCGTAATCATCCGAACCCGCTTGAAGTTATCTCCTCTCTTAAAGCGGGTTTGACTTGACCATCCTTCTAAAGAGCAACATTGAGCCAGCAGCCCATTCCTGTTAATGGGTTATTATGTTTAGTTTAGTTATCAAATTTTATTACTTATAGTAGGATTCTGAGGTGGATGCAGATTCAGTAAATAAATAAAATGTTAAAAAAAATAAACTTTATTTATAATGTTTCTTTATCATTGTACGGTTTTTCGTCTGATGGAAAAATGTAATATTGGTTCTTTCGAAATTATCATCCGTTCAAACCAGCAAATTTTTAATAACAAAAAGAAAGAAAATTTAGAAACATTAAACTTAAATAAAGTTATATAAAATAAGTACGTTTCGAAGCTTCAGTAATTGTCTCGCTTGTTGTACCCTTCCAGCAAAAATTTTTTTACAGCATCATCATTCATCATTCTCCGCTCTGCCATTTTAAAAGACTTTGAAGTACTGTCACAAACTATTGCAAAAAGCTCAGGAACCTAATATAAAATTATAAAACTATTTAATCTACTATATATTCTATTTGATTTAAAAAAAAGCATTAAGTATTGAAGAGAATATTTCCATATTTACGTTTTTGTTTCTTATACGATTTTATTTATTTTTATTACAATTTTTAAATTTTACAATTCATACACAATTTCCCAATTTTCAAGCGTTACCAGATGGGATATAAAATCACTAATCCAATAAAAAGTACTGTCAAATGATTTTACAATTTGCATCCAATCATTTTGCAATGAAAATCCATGTTTGGAAAAAAATTTGAATATTAAGGTCGATACGCAGCTCTTGCAAAAAAAAAAACTTATATATTTCGTGGATGGAAAAGGGTAGTAGGCATGGCAAATGATTTTCTATTGTGAACAGGTCTTTACAAGGGAAGAAGATATGCAAACGTAAATAAACAAAACGAAAAACATGAGTAGAGCGCGGTAAATATTTGTCGCTGATTATGTATTCTTGTCTTTTTTACGGCTAAAAATTAATAAAAGGTGTAGAAATTGGAGTTTTGGCAATAGACAATAGAGTTTTTCTTCGCTCGAGGTGCGTACTGCTTCGTAGAAAAACTTTGCGCGCATCGTTTTTTCGCACTTTTTCATATGGAGTTTTTGGTTTTCGTAAGAGCTGCAGATCGACCTTTAAGTGGAAAAACATATTGGATATCCAATTGATATTTAAGCGATATACACATATACATCAGTACGAAGAAGGAAATGCTGCCTTCGGCTATACCATAGTCTTCATATCTTTCATGAATCCTTCCATTTTATTGCAAAAAGCAAAATTCGATTTCGATAATTTTCAATGTCAACAATTATTTGAATTTAAATCAGTAAAATAGAAAATTCCTCCAGGTTTTACTCAAAATGTCATATCTGAACAAATCCTATGTATGGGAGCAATATGAAACAGTCGAGCCACAGAGACTAGTTTGCATTCAAACAGACGAGCGGACAGACAGACATGACTAAATCAATGCAGCTCATCATTCTGATCATATCGGGATACATTTTGACGGGTCTATCTAAGTTAATCATCCCAATTATGGTTGGCGTCGCTGTTATTGTTGTTGTAGCGGCTATACACCAGCCCCGTCTAGGGTTAGGTAAGTTTAGTTTCAGTCGTCAAGGTCACCTAACGGGAGGCCCATGAAACGCGCTGTTTCGACGAGTTCGGACCAGAGGGACAGGGGTGTTAGATGAGTCGGGTTAAGTGGGCATATAGAGAGTTAGTATCGTGCGGGGATTCGTTGCATGCGGGACATGTGTTGTGTATGTCAGGGTCAAGTCTGGATAGGTAGGAGTTAAGCCTGCTACAGTATCCAGATCTTAATTGTACCTCTTGTTCTACAATGGGTGGTGATTGGACTCCGAGAACACCATTCACGGGAGGTGTTAACGGACTCTCGGTGAATGGTGTTTACGGCCTGTCTGTACGCCGTCCTGTCCAGCGGGTCTTGTCTGTATTGCTGTTTGTCGTCCCGGTAGTCCAGTACTCCCTTCCTGATGTGCTTAGGTGGTGGTTCGGCTTCCAATAAATGCCCTCTGGTCTGGGAGGAAGCCTCGAAATAGAGAAATTAAACAGCATTTGAGAGAGAACACAACCCTGCGGAGCCCCTTGTTTAATTTTCCGTAGCTTTGAGGCTTGACCTCGAAAATCAACCCATGATCGTCGCCCGCTCATGTAATTCATGGTCCATCTCTGCAACCTAAGCGGTAATGAAGAATCAGTGTCCAATAATAGCACTGCATGATTAACCGTATCGAAAGCTCTCGACAGGTCCAGTGCTACTAGAACAGTTCGCGCAGAGAGTCGATTTTGATTAAGGCCATGAATTATCTGACGGAGCTGCAAGGCCTTAATTGTCTTCGCTACTGGGGAAAGGACAGATATCGGACGTTAAGATTCTCCTTTATTTGCGGGTTTCCCCCGCTTTAGTAGCGGGACCACTCTACCCAATTTCTAAACGTCGGGTATAATTAGAGTGTTCAAAGACAAATTGAGAACCTTGGTGAGATAGTCTGCTCCACGCTGGACCCAAATGTTTTAACATCAGCATGCTTATTCCGTCGGGGCCGATGGATTTGTAAGTTTTCATTTTCCCGATAACCCACTGAACCTGTTCTCTGGAGAAATGAAGCGGCGCGCTGGTGTTTGGCAGTTTCCGAAAAGCCGTGCCAGTTAACAAATGTCCGGTGGTCCACGGAAACGAAGTCGGGAGGCCTGTCAATCGAGATGACTATGGGCAAATGGTCCGATGGGAGTCTCAGCATAGGTCGCCAATCTATGCAGTTTATCAGACCAGCGCTAGCTATGGTTATATATGGCGAGATATGGCAGTTGCCCACAATCCTGGTAGGGGCTTCATCGTTCATTTTGCAGAATAGAGAATCGTCTATCTGCTCCGACAGCTCCATTCCTCGATGATCATTTGACAGGCAGGAATGCCAAAGAACGTGATGCGCGTTAAAGTCACCCTAAACCAAACAGTTTTCGCCTTTGAGTAGCACACCTATATCAGGGCGGTATAAAACTGGGCAACTTGTAATGGGTTGGCTTTGTCGACGTCGTTATCGTTTTCCAGTCAACATCACGTGGCAGTTTATCGCTTAGCGTAGCTGTTTCGAAACTTTTATGAAAATTTTTAATTTTAAAATGTTCTCTTTTTGCTGATACATCAAGCTCAAACGATGAAGAGCAAAAACGAACTAAGCAAATAGAATAAGGATAGGGCAGATCCGTGATACATTAAGATTGGCATATAACAAGTAAGCGTTGTGATTTAAATATATGGATTTGCAATTTTGAGGAATCTTTTCTTTCTTAAGTTTTCTTTCATTTCAGATTTGAAGACTATCTTCGACTTAACAAGGCTGCGTTAATATATGCCCTGCCTATGCAAAATATGTTCTCCTCCTAAGAAATATAACAAATGTATGTATATATACTTAGAAAAAAACTAAACTGTCTCGGAAACGTCCTAAGAAATATAACATATTATTACGATTTCACAAAATTACCTCGATGATTTCCCAAATTCTTCGAGTCCGATCACTGGGTTGTTAAATTAATGTCGCCAATTATGCTTATAGTTTGTTAATTATAAAGAGTTTACTCAACATTATTATATCACTCAACCATTAGCAATTCGCTTTCACTACTTACAATTTAATAGCTTTCACAATGTACTATTTTTACTTCACAGTAGTGTTATCACGAACGAGTTCACTTTACGACTGAATAGCTCTGCAGTTGTGCTTCGCCCTTATATACTAAATCGATTGTTCGTCTTAACACATGGAATGAGGCCAGTTATCGGCCTCTCTCTTTCATCTGACCTTCATGTTGTATATTCGCCACACTGCCCTCCCCCTAAATCTGATCGTCCATTTACTGGTCCAAACACTGCAAGCCTCTCTAGCTGGACTTTCATTTTGTTTCCTGGTCGCCCAACAGGCTTTTTCCGATGCACTACGTCGTTTAGCCGTTTGAATGTATTATAGCGACGTTCCCAATTGCATTGAAGTTTTGGTGACAAAGCTTTCTTCCGTTTCGGATTGTATAGCAATACTAAATCTCCATTTTGGAAGCCTTAGGAGTTTATCGCCTGTCACTTTTGTTATACAAAAACAACTTCAACACATCTTTAACACGTGGTTTATCATATATTTTGTGTAGTGTGACAGGTGTAGTATAACAATGCCCCCCGGGGTTTTCACCTTTGGCAGCCAGTTCCCATTCAAAAGAAAAAACGCCCTTCATCCCCAATTACAGACTTCCCACTACTCCCAAATCCTACAACAAACTTTACCTAACCCTAAATATCTGATCATATCAGCAAACAATGAAAAAAGCCATTATCTCATTACTCGTGCTTCGCTGATCCATTCAAGTAATAAACAGTGACATTGAAATTAAATCGAGCTAAGAGATGGTAGTTTGCTACTTTTAGCAAAAGATAAAAAGGCTGAAGACAAATTTGTCTCAACTAAAGAATTACCTGGCATATGTGAAGTTAAGTGCAAATTTCATGAAAATTTAAATTCTGTTTAAGGCACAGTTTACGCCTCCTATTTAGATCATCTAGCAGATGATGAAATATCTAAAGAAATTGCTTCCCAAGGTGTAACAAAGGCGTATAAATTCATTAAAAAAGTCATTGAAAAAATGGTTCCAAGTGGAGTAGTTTTACTCACTTTTGATCTTTTCAGCCTTCCTGAACTCATCAAAATTTCATGGCGCAAGGAACGATTAAGAGAGTACTTCCCCAATCCAATGCGGCGAAAAAAATGTCAAGGCTTAGGCCACAGAATGCAGCACTGTCGCAACGATCCCACGTGTGTAGTGTGTAACCTCCCTCCCCACCCAAAAGCAGAATGTACGCGCATCAATTGTGCCAATTGTGAGGCTGACCACCCCTCCAACTTTAAAAAATGCCCTAGATTCTTTCAACAAAAAGAAATATTGAAAATTAAAACTCAACGAAAATGCACCATTAAGCAAGCAAAGGATTTTTATTTTGCGCAACTACCTAAACAATCTTCACCCTCTTCCTTCGCTGGTATGGCTACTAGCAGGGACAATATACCATCAACTTCCAAAAGCATCTCCAAACAAACTACTTCAACCTCTTCTTTACAAAAAAATATTTCTACAAACAACAACATTGAATTAGATTCACCAAAATCAAACTCTACCCTCCCCTCTTCGATTCAATCATTGGTCAGCTCCCTCGCCAGCTGAAACACAAATTGCTAGCGATACACCTACCAAAGTCGACATCGTATCTCCTGTCCTATCTCCTATCGTTTCGCCGATCACACATCTAACTCAACTGCTCATTCAAAAAAACAATTATTTTGTTACCCGTCCCTCCAACTCTTTCGATCAATCATTAGACATCTCAACTAATAACACTTCTCCTCCAGTTAATTAAACTACAACAACAAAATTATATTCCTCTTGTAAACACGAGATGATATCTCTAATACAATGGAATATAAATGGTTACTACAACAATTATATTCATCTTGAAATTCTAATAAAAAAAATTAATCCTTCTCTCATTTTGTTAAAATAAACCCACATCCCCCACAACGTTTCCCCTCATACCCCCAAAGCCTATACAGGCCATTTCTTCAATTTCCCTCACAACACAGCCAATAAGCAGGGAGTCGCCATCCTCGTTAAGAGAAGCATTCCTCATACTTCTATACCCATCCCCCAATTCGTAATTTCTTCCCTAGCTATAGAAATCCAATCTCCATATAAAATATAATTCATAAGTGCTTACTCTCCACCCGACCAATTGTTCTCAACATCCGATTTCTTTAATCTTCTATCATTCAACATTAATCCAAATGCATTATTTGGCGATTTTAACGCGTGGAGCCCTCTATGAGGCTCACCTTATACTGACTTGAAGGGTCGGAGCATCGAAGACGCCATCCTAATATCAAATTGTATCATCCTTAACGATGGATCTCCAACACATTTCTCCACTAATTCCTCTTTCACCCATATAGACCTCACTCTCTGCTCTGCTTCCCTCTCCACCAAAACTTCTTGGTGCTGCATCGAAGATCTCTATGGCCAGCGACCTTTTCCCCATTCTATCTAAAATTTCCTCACACCGCCCCGCTTCCCAGTTTAAGGCCAGAGTTTCCTTCAGAACTGACAAAGCTGACTGGAATCGATTAAATCAAGCTTGTGCGTTCCCCACCTCCAATAATGTAATACAAGAATCCTCACGCATGCAAAAAATTATCCGTTCAGCTGCTAATAATTCCATTCCCCAATCGTCTTCTAAAGTAGCTTAAAACCCCGTTGGTGGAACAGTGAACTTAGCGACTAAGGCAACAAAAACAAATTGCATGGCATGAATTCAAGCGAAGCCGTTCCTTTCAATATTTAATAAAATATAAAAAACTGAACGCACTTTTCCGCCGTAAAGCCAAATTAGCCAAAGTTCTCTGCTTCCAAAAATTCACTAGCGAAATCAATTCCACATTTAGCACCAAAAAAATTTGGTCCGATATAAAAAGGCTGTCAGGTTTATCCTCTTTTTCCCCTATCTCCTTCCCCAAATCCACACGCGGCAATCTACTATATCCTCAAGATATAGCTTCAGAATTAGCCCTCCACTTCTACAACATCCCTTCCAACTCCAACTTCCCTCCACAACACCAAGCGCGCATACCTTCATAGCTCTTATCAACCGCCCCTTAATCTGTCCCCATCGGCCAAATTCTTCGATTCCGAAATATCTCTCCCTGAAATTCAATCTACCCTTTCTTTAGTGAAGGGTAAGACTCATGGAGTTGATAAGATATCATACCCCATCAATAAAAAAACCTTTCTCCTTCTCTCCTATCCCGTCTAACGAACCTATACAACAAATTTACCGCAGAGGCAACTATCCTCCCTTGTGGAAAACTAGCGCTGTTGTTCCCATTTTGAAACCTGGCAAACCTCCTAGTGAAGCAACCAGTTATCGCCCGATATCCCTTCTACCTTGCCTAGGCAAATTAATGGAGAAAGTCATTGCCTCTAGGATATCCTGGTATGCCCAATACCACAAACTTATTCATCCCAACCAATTTGCATTCAAAAAAGGGCAAGGGACATTAGAAGCTCTTTTGCACCTCGATCACTTCGTGTCTGATGCTTTATCGCAAAAAAATCACATAACACTACTCTCACTTGATTTATTAAAGGCCTTCGATAGAATTGGAATAAATGTGATCTTAAGACAGATAAGCAAAATCATTCCTCTCCAAACGCAAAATTATTGTTCTCATATCTAAGGTGCCTGTCTCCACCATTCTCTTTATAATAGCATTCAATGAAATTACCACTATTTTAGCCAATTTCCCTCTCATTAATCACCATATCTATGCCGATGATCTCATATTATTTTCCAAAACCTCAGATGTAACAGTAGTAATGGCTTCCTTACCTGATATATTAGCCCTATTATGTAACTGGTCTAAATCCTCAAAAACAACTATTTCCCCGACGAAATCTAAATTACTACATATTTGCAAATAAACATCATTGTAACACGCCTTCTCTTAACTTTAATAATGTAAATTTATCTTGTATAGATTGTTATAAGTTCCTGTATTAATATTAAACTCTAAGTACTCTTTTAAGCAACATTGTCAGTATGTAAAAAAAAACCATTTGTTAACTTAAACATTCTTAAATATCTATCAAGTAGGCTCACTCATCGGCCCGGCTTTACTGGTTAATATAACCAAGGCTCTCATCTCATCCATCATAAATTACGGCTTAGAAATATGTGGTAATCATTCTAAGCATCACATAAAGATGCTTGCTACGCCTTATCATTCTGCTGTTTGCTTCTCTTCGCGCATTTTCGACGTCTCCAATAAGAAACATCTTGTCTGAATCTGAACTTCCACATTTAAAAGATAGCGTAGAAGACTGCGTATATAAACTTTATCCTAAACTTATCAGCAACCCCAACATCGTATTAAAACAGGAATTTCTATCGCAAAAGGTGCCAACAGCCATCTACAAATGCGCCTTGTTTGTTAAGGACAATGCACTACCCCATAAAATCGAATTACCTTGGCGGGTCAAACACTCACCGTGCAGAGTGGAAGAATCCTCGTTTATTACTGACCTCACAAAACTTTAAAAAGCCAACACGCCTAATTACGTGTTCAAAGCCCGCTTCCTTGAAGTAACGGCCCCCTTTAAATCAGCATGCTGGAAACTCCTATTTACGGATGGATCCAAAGCATCCCATACCTACTTTGCTGCAGTCAGTGAGGATAAAAAACCAATTTCCTACGGCCTGCTGTTTCCAGTTTGTTCAATATTTACAGCTAAAGCTACAGCAATTCTCACAGCTGTCCAGCACGTAAAACTAAATAAAGGAAAATTCATAATCTGCACTGAGAGCCTGTCCTGCTTCCTAGCGACAAAAAACCCTAACAATGCAAACTATATCATAAGTGCAATAAGAGACGTATTGATAGCTTTCCCTCACAAAATCAAATTAATGTGGAACCCTACTCACATGGGCATTAACCCAAATTGCGTCAAGCCAGACTTTCCAACAACCATCTCAGCCAACGTAATCACTCCGTACATCAGACTTTTCATCGGTCATACTACCATAACCAATTTGCACCTGTTTAGCGGCAGCACCCAAAATCAATGCCTCTATTGTGATTCCACCGTCAGCATTTGTCACTTACTCAACTTTTGCCCCGCTTTGGAAATTCCAAGAAATAATAGCTTTAACAACGAAGATCCAGTACAACTCTTAAGAATACCATACCCGAAAAGATTTCTAAAATTTATAAATTTTTGGGCAGTCGCCGACTATCTAGCTCACCATATAGCGTCCAATATCGCTAGATACATACGAGTGGCTGCAAACCACTGCATTCCCCAAGCATCACCTCCCCGTAGAATCCATGTACCCTGGTGGAATAAGGAACTAACGCTCCTTAGAAGAGACAAAATGCAAGCATGGCATAGCTTTAAAAATAACCCTACGACCTCTAATCTCGTAAAATTTAAAAAATCCAAGGCCATATTTCGGAAGGAAATGAAAACCCCAAATAAATTGAGCTTCATCAAATTTACTGAGTCTATTTCGCCCAACTCTTCAATATCCGACCTTTGGAATAAAATTAACAGTCTATGCCATAGAAATCTACATACTCCTATAGCAGCAATCAAAACCAACTACTGCATATCCTCCGATCCGTCCGTGATATCCAACGAATTCGGTAAAGTGTGGTCAAATCTCTCGTCCGACACTAACTTCTCTAACCAGTATAGGGAAACAAAAAATAATACCTCCAGGCAAATGTCCCCCCTTCGGGACACACCCAAAAGCCACTCTCATTGAGAAACCAATTACGATGACCGAACTGCTAACTTGCATTGGCAAAGCAAAAGGCAAAACACCCGGTTTCGACCGAATTTCGTATAA
Source organism: Neoceratitis asiatica (assembly GCA_030068015.2). Classification (NCBI taxonomy): domain Eukaryota; kingdom Metazoa; phylum Arthropoda; class Insecta; order Diptera; family Tephritidae; genus Neoceratitis; species Neoceratitis asiatica. Next base: position 53,556,226 of record CM061527.1, read on the forward strand.
AATGATCAAAGGAACGCCTGCTTTAGGATTATCCCGCTTGTTGCAGCTTTACAATGCCATTTTTGATACTGGCACAATCCCTCAGAGCCGGAAAAACGCCACCATTATTCCCATTCCCAAGCCAAATAAAGACTCCCTCTCAACCGATGGATACCGCCCTATTTCACTTCTCTCGAGCCTTTCCAAAATTATGGAACGGATGGTGGCAAACCGAATCTCTTGGTTCACCGAGACACAACAACTTATCGATTCGAACCAAGTTGCCTTCAGACCCAACCGAGGATGCACCGATGCCCTTCTCCACATTGACTATTATGTCACAAAAGCCTTATCAACTCGCAACCATGTCTCGATTCTTTCACTGGACTTTGAGAAGGCATTTGACCGAGTTGGATCTCATGTCATCTTAAACCGCCTGCGCGTGCGGGGAGTAGGCCCCAAAATTTTTTACTTCGTTAAATCTTTCCTATCAAATCGAAAATTCCGTGTAAGAATTAAAAACGTCTTCTCTGACGTATATCCGCTTGAAAATGGTATCCTACAGGGTTCTCCATTATCCGTAATATTGTTCAACATCGCATTCAATGAAATAAGTAACATTATAAAATCTAATAATTTTGTAGACCACTGCCTCTATGCAGACGATGTTTACATCCTCTGCAAAATAAACAATAACATAGAAACCAACCAAATTTTCAAAGACCTTATAAAAGATATCCTGGATTGGGGTGACTACTCCGGAGCCAAGATATCCTTAGAAAAAACTAAGAACTTTCACATATGTAGAAAGCACTTCTGCGATTTTCACAATCGAACATTAGCAATAAATAACATAGAGATAGAAAATGTAAAGAAATTGAAGAATTTAGGTGTTGTATTTTCGCATAATTACCGTTGGATATGTCATTTTTCTTATCTTAAAAAAGCATTAGCTGCCAGAATTAATATTATAACGTATCTCGCGAGTAAAAAATGCCATGTGCACATTAATACGCTCATATATTTAACCAAAACACTACTATTAAGCAAAATCGACTATGGGTTCTTCCTCTTTTGGAACGCACCGAAATCCGCCTTCAATATAATCAAGCCTGCATATCACCAAGCAGCACGAGCAAGTATATACGCATTTCGAACGATTCCCGTTAGAAATATCTTAGCTGAAGCGGGATTACCAACTATCGAGGAGAGATTGTACCAAATCCATGCGAGACTCGTCCCTAAACTTACATCCAAAACATTACCTGTCGGCCTCAAAAATTTCCTTCTGCGATGCATCAAATACTAAAAATCGCCAACAATCTCGAACTATATAACACAACGTACAAATACCATAATGTTTCAGGAACGCAGAGAGTACTATGAAGCCGAAAACTGGACCCTGTGGTTCACAGATGGATCAAAATCTGAACAAGTACCGGCTAGCTTCGCAGTTGTCGACTCGGATGGCGACACTCTAAGGGTACAAACTCTATCAGACTACACATCTGTTTTCACTGCAGAAGCAGTCGCTATTTACACTGCAATATCTATGGCTTTAGAACGCAACTCTAAAACCCTTATATGCACCGACTGTAAGTCAGTCATGCAAGCGATCCGAAACCCACTATCAAGCGCAGCTACAATTAACCGAATTAGAGATATGCTCATTGACAAAGCGTCAACAATACGTCTACTTTGGATATTAGGCCATATCGGAATTCACGGAAATGAAAAGGCAGATAACGCAGCGAAATCAGCTTCCTCAACCCCGGTAACCAAATACGCCACATGTGAAACAAAAGACATGCACTCAACAATCATGCGACATATTCACAACAAAATGAAGCATGAATGGCAAAACTATACCCACCACCATTACACTGCCATCTAAAAGAGACCTTACGTCTCCGCAATACCCTACCGACATATGGAAGTCACATATAAAAGTCTTCTCTCAGATCGCCTTGGGCATACTGCGGGCACACATGAACATCTTCTTACCGGCGAATCACCCATATCCTGCGAATATTGCGGCGAAACTATGTCTAAAAATAAAAATAAAAAAGCGGCATTCAATAGTCACTGACAAGTGCTCAAAAGATCTTCAAAACCCAAAGGCGTAATATCTTTCGTCGCTTAATTCATTGTCATTGGCAAATCAAAGGTACATAGTTATATTCTCTGCATTTTCATTTGTGACACTAATATTATTACGAGTACATATATACGGCCGCGATAGCCGAGTGGTCAGCATTGCGTACTAAAAATTATTTGGGCCCAGCGGGTGCAGACTAACTCACCAAGGTTCTCAATTTGTCTTTGACCACTCTAAATATACCCGATATGTGGAAACTGGGTAGAGTGGTGCCGCTACTAAAGCCGTGGAACTGGCTTAACGCCATAAACACTCAGAAAATTCATGGCCAAAACCAAAATCGACCCTGTGCGTGAACTGTTCTAGTAGCACTGGACCTGTCGCAAGCTTTCGACACGGTTAATCACGCAGTGCTACTATCGGAAATAGAGGATTCCTCATTACCGCCAAGGTTGAAAAGGTGAATCATGAATTACTTGAGTGGTCGACAATCACCGATTGACTTTCGAGGCCAAACTTCATTCTTCACTTCACGGAGAATTAAACAGGGGATTTCGCAGGAAACTGTCCTTTCCCCGATGCTGTTTAATTTCTATATTTCGAGGCTTCCTCCACCACCAGATGACTGTTCGATTTGGGCGTCGGACCAGGATAATGATAGCTTTTGTTCGAAAGTAAACTGCTACCTTGGTGGGCTTTCAAGACATGGAACTAACAAAAAGCTTGATATTGTGACGGAAATCCCAAATACAAAGGATAGATAAAAGGAGTGGCAGTGTGATGGAAATTCCCAGTTCAAAGTACAGACAAAAGGAGTGACAGTGTGATTACTCCAGGTAGGCGAGTTATCGCATGAACGGGATGTTTAGACCATCGATAGGTATAAACGGAGCGGCAGCAACTATCGCAAGCAAACGAAAAATAAGCCTATTCTTGAGCGCGTGAACAGAATGTTTGGGTCATCCTCAGGTATAAAAAGAGGGGCAACTGATATCCCTGGTGACGAGTAGAAAACGCGGTGGCGTTAACATTGCTGTGAGCTGAGTGTTTTAGAAACGAATAAACTGTGTGAAGCGAAAAATAATTGTGTGTTCTAAAAAATTTTAAAATAAACCATGGTATATAGTAAAGAATTGTAGCTACGAAAACGTTACAATTGAAACAAAAATTTAAAATGGTCAAGATTAAGGATTTAACGATACTGCCCTTCAAAAAGGAAATGGCGAAGCGAGGATTACCTTCAACTGGGAATATGGCTGAGCTACAATCACGGCTGCGAGAAGATATGGAAGCAGAAGGCGCAAATTTGAGCCAATATGAATTCCGTCGTGAAGACGAAAAGACATCCACGAAAGATATGGAGAAGAGGCCGTTGAGACTGCGAAAGTGTCAGAGCAGTCATCAACTAAGAGTGAAGAAGAAAAGGATCCTGGATCATCAACGAGTATGGACATGTTATTGGCTGCAATCTCGCAAAAGTTGGATGCCCAGGCTGGCAATATGGACGCCAAATGTCACAAAGAAATATCAACATTTCAGAGATGTTGGAAATACCAACATTTAAGAGAAGTTGGATGAACAGGATGTCAAGATGCTACAAAAGTTGGATGAACAGGAAGCCAACATGTCACAAATGAATGCCCACATTTCGTCACTAATGGAAGACTAGGAAGCATGTATTTCATCCCGCCTCATACAGCTTCAAAAGCCAGTCAAAGAAAGCACAGAACTCAAAAAGAGAGAGGACAAAATCGAGGGGCGACAAGACAAAATAGAGGAGCTAATTGAGACCAAAGTCAACGAACTCGAAGGTCGGCGAAACAAAAAAAAGTAGCTGATTAAATTAAAGCGAATTGGAGTCCGCGATTTGCATTTGAATCGTCCAACCATTTCGAAGAGCACCTCCAGGATAAACGCACCAACCTTTGACGGCACAATCCCTTTCCAGATCTTTAATTTACAGTTCGAAAAAACTGGAGCATGGAGAAGCAATCAGCTGAGCTATTCGATGCATTGAAGGGACTTGCAGCGTAAATTTTGCAGATAATTCTTGCACATGAGCTGTGGTAGCGAGCATAGAATACAAATCTATCAAATGAAATTAGAGAACCGCTATCAGAAGTGCAACGAGACCCTGCCGGAATTCGATTGTGAGATTGATTATGAAGATAGTCTTGGAGAATACCTCGAGAGGATAAAAATTCAGAGGTTTATCAGCGGAATAAGGGACAAGTATAGCAGGCAAGAGACGTATGCGAGTCCAAAGCCGACATTTGCTGAGGCTGTCCCATATGATCAGACACAGAAAACGGCTGCGCTCTTGTACAGACCAATGTACAAAGCGAACTGTGCGAAATTGGAAAACCCACTTCGGCCGCGAGTGTAATATGGAAACATAAAGTATAATCTTCGTCTCGCAGATCGAAAATAAAGTGAGCAACTTTCCTATCAGGGGGTATGTGGATGGACAAGAGCGAGTACTAACTGAGGATACGGGCGCGTCAAATTCCATCATTCGATCTGACTTGATCACCAAGGAAATAAGTCCATTACTCGAGTAAGGACACCAAAGTTCTAGGAAAAAACACATGCAAAGTAATTTAATTCTAATTCGGTTTGTTTTAAACGCGGCCGAAGGCCTCCAATTTACAGAGCGCTATAACCCTGAGTCGGATCAACACCGGCTTCGCCTTGCACAGTATGCAACTCAAACTTTTTTATCTTAAAAATTAAACGAGTATCGGTAAAGGGAAACCGGAAAGACTTTCCAGAAACTAATCGAGGCAATCAGGGCTATTCTACATTCTGATTACGTTCCCGCTCTCCGTTCCGCCACAATCGTAATTAGGTATTCTTAGTTACGATCGAATCGAAATAAGAGGAAGATAATTAATTTTCGAAATCAGCTGGTAGCATGTGAATGTGGATATTGAAACAAAACATAGCAAACAATTGCAGTTTTTATACAATTCAAATAAATATAATTTTTTTTAACGTTAAATGGAACGAGGCTCTTGGCGATATTTCATGAGTATTGAGAGACAAGTGTTATCCATTTCAGATGAGTGATGAATTTTAAGAAATTGAGCTTTTAATTGGTAATCTTTTATATAACAAATTTCGTTATTAAGATTCAAAAAAAACTGCATATTTAATAAAGATGCTTTCAAGTATGTTCTGGATATTTTTTCATAAGAAACTCAAGCAAGTGCTTTGACGACTCCCACGACAGCCGGTTCTACGCACCGGAGTTGACCCGGATTTTATCCGGCCAAGGGCTGTCACCCTTTCGGCGACCTAACCCCGTTTAGGTCATCAGGTAATTTTAGTTTTAGTGCACCAACGGAGCAACATCTCGCAGCAGGCTTGCTCCAAATCCTTCTCATCAGGGCTGGTGTAGAAACCAATCCATGTCCGAAGGATTATTTCTGCTGCGTGTGCCAAAGACGACTACACCATTCCTCCACCTCGGTTAGATGCAACCAGTGCAATGGTTGGAGTCACCTTAAGACCTGTTCAGGCCTCAAGACTCATACGGAGTGGACCACGAGTTACGTGGCCCCATGCTGCCAGCGCCCAGCTGCGCCTCTGACCCATACGGCAGTGCCTTCTGCACACTTACCCATTTTGGGTAACTCCCCCCAGGCCTCCACGGCCCATCGGAGCTCCCCGAAGCATGACTCCCAATAATCTTCCCCCAACCCTCCCCCACCCCCATCCAGCTCCACCTCCCGTGCGGGGGCTAATCAGCAGCTCCTAGTACCCCGCAAAGTCTGTTCCGTGTGTCAGACCATAGTACGGCGGAACGTGACATCAGTCAAATGCAATTCATGCACTGGTTGGTGCCACTTTCATTCATGCTCTGGTCTGCGCACCACTCGTGAGTGAAGTAGTGCTTTCGTTGACCCATGCTGTAGGAGTCTGTCCCCGCTTATAGATACTACGCAGCCGCCAACTACCACCAATGTGCGGCAACCACCACAGCGGGTCACACAGCTCCAACAATCAAAACCTACGCACAACTCACTCACCCCCGTGTTACGAACGTTCCCCCGATACACCTTAGACTCGTACAATTTAACTGCAGCGGACTCCAAGGAAAGATCGACGAGATAGTCGACTTTTTGAACCGGGAACGCCTGCCAATAGCTGCAATCCAAGAGACAAAACTAAGCGCCCGATCACATCTTCTGAGCCGGGCAGGCTATAACATAATAAGAAAGGATCGCGAGCGAGATCTTGGTGGAGGCTTGGCCTTCATTTCACACAACACCGCAGTTTCGTCTTATCGACGGCGACATCGGGCATACTACAGTAGAATGTCAGGACATAGCTATCCGGTCAGGCGGTGTCGAGCTCGAAATATTTAATATATACATTCCTCCCGTTACAAGTTGCCCAGTTGGATACCGTCCTGATATAGGTGCGCTGCACAATGAACGATGAAGCCCCTATCAGGATTGTGGGCAACTGCCATAGCTCGCCTGACATCACAATAGCTAGCGCTGGTCTGATAAATTACATAGATTGGCGACCTATGCTTACACTCGCATCGGACCATTTGCCCATACTCATCTCGATTGACAGGCCTCCCGACTTCGTTTCTGAGTGGTCGACGATCATCGGTTGAGTTTCGAGGTCAAACATCTAAGCTACGGAAAATTAAGCAAGGGGTTCCGCAGGGTGGTGTCCTCTCCCCAATGCTGTTTAATTTTTACATCTCGAGGCTCCCTCCACCACCTGAGGGCGTCTCGCTAAACTCATACGCCGATGACTGTTCGATTTTGGCGTCTGGCCAGAATATTGATAGCCTTTGTTCTTCAGTAAACAGATACCTCGCCGACCTTTCCAACTTCTTCTCTGCACGACATCTACATCTACAACCTGCGAAATCCTCTGCCACCCTTTTCACCAGCTGGACGAAGGAGTACCGGCTAGAACTCGATGTGAAGGTCGACGGCGTAAAAATTCCGACCACGAAAAACCCAAAGTTACTGGGAGTAACATTCGATAGCCTGCACTCCTTCACTCCGCATACGACTGCAATTGCCACCAAAGTACAAAACCGCAACAATATCCTCAAATCGCTAGCCGGTAGCACCTGAGGGAAAGACAAAGAAACGTTGCTGGCAACGTACAAGGCAATTGGCCGGCCGGTCGTAAACTATGCTGCGCCGATTTGGACGCCGGGGACTAGCACGACGCAGCTGAAGAAGCTATAGACCTGTCAGAACACCGCCCTTCGGACCGCGACGGGAAACCTCCTGATGGCGCCGGAGCACCACTTACACAGCGAAGCATCTATGCTCCCAGTTAAGGAGCATGATGTTATGCTGTGTAAGCAGTACCTGCTGGAATGCTACCTGACCCTAAACGGGACTGGGCTTGCCGCAATAACAACCCTGGACCGAACCAACACCCCCTCCGCCTTACAAAGTATTTGAACCCAACCCCTTTTTTTAATATTTATTGCTATTTTAAATATTAATAATGAAAAGCTTAGGCAAAATTCCGCTTTCCGCTACTTTTAATGGAAATAACATCTTCTAACACCTGTTACGAAAAAAAACCCATCAGTTTGGTTCACTTTGAGCGAAAGTCGCACGTATTTACCATTAACTCATTTGCATGACAACTCATCAACTCAAAAGCGAAGTTAGCTGCTTCTTCGCATGAAAGCCTTCTGCAACAACAATTTGCACAAATTTATAGGGAAAAATGTTCAATATGTCATTTCGTTACTTATTTTGTTAATAACTAAAAAAGTGTTTGAAAAATTGGTCTTGCCCCGATCTATAATTAATGTTCGCGTCAAAACGAATCTATTGATATGCTTTCTTGTTCATTTTAATAACGTTTTAACAAAAGTAGCTATTCTAGACCGAATTAAAGACGTGTACACCAAGCGAGAGACTTATGCGAATCCAAAATATTTATAAAGGTGTTTCACTTAAGAATACTGTTCAAGGCGAAGCCGGTGTTGGTCCGGTGGAGGGTTGTTTCTCCAAGCGCGGCCGAAGGCCACCAATTTATAAAAGTGCTTCACTTAAGAATACTGTTCAAGATGAAGACCCTTTTCAAAAATTATTGGAAGCAATAAAATACTGTTACGATCTTGCTGATTAACCTCGATGATTTCCCAAATCCTTCGGATACGATCTCTGGATTGTTAAATAAAATCGCCAACTTAATTTGCAGCTTCTTTATTTATAAAGAATTTAATTAATGTCCTTTTGATTACTCAGTAATTCACAATTCAATTACAATTTACTTTACTATTTACAATCACTGGTATATAACTTTCACAATGTACTGTTTTTATTACTTCAATGTAATGTAATCTCCAACACTTTTAATTCACGACTGATTACTCTTGCAGTCGTATGTCGTCCTTATATACTTGTTTGCTGCTTGAAAACGAAACCCCTGGAATAATCGCGTCGTTTACGATAATCGCCTCTTTCACGATAATCGCCTCTTTCACGATAATCGTCGTTTACGATAATCGTCGTTTACGATAATAGCCTCGTTTACGCTCTAGAACATGCAGTTGTCGGCTCCTCTCTTTCATCTGTCATTCGCTTCGCATTTTCGCCACAATACTGTGGCGAATTATCGTAACGAGACGCGATTACCGTAACGACGCGATTATTCCGGGGGTTTCGTTTTCAAGCAGCAAACAAGTATATAAGGGCAACACACGACTGCAGAGGAGTCAGTCAGCAATCAGTCGGGAATTAAAAGCGTTGGAGATTACATTACATTGAAGTAATAAAAACAGTACATTGTGAAAGTTATATACAAGTGATTGTAAATAGTAAAGTAAATTGTAATTGAATTGTGAATTACTGAGTAATCAAAAGGACATTAATTAAATTCTTTATAAATAAAGAAACTGCAAATTAAGTTGGCAATTTTTTTTAACAATCCAGAGATCGTATCCGAAGGATTTGGGAAATCTTCGAGGTTAATCAGCAAAATCGTAACAATAAGTTTATGAATTGTGAAATTTATGTTTTTATTGTTTTTTTTAGGAACTTTTTTTTACAGGTGGCATCACCAAAATTTATGCTAGTTGCTTTGATAAACAACTAAAGAAAAAATTCATATTGTGGCGAAAATGCGAAGCGAATGACAGATGAAAGAGAGGAGCCGACAACTGGCACGTTCTAGAGCGTAAACGAGGCTTATCGTAAACGAAGCGATTATCGTAAAAGAGGATTATCGTAAGCGAGAGGTTTATCGTAAGCGAGAGGTTTATCGTAAGCGAGAGGTTTATCGTAAACGACGCGATTATTCCGGGGGTTTCGTTTTTCAAGCAGCAAACAAGTATATAAGGACGACATTTGACTGCAAGAGTAATCAGTTGTGAATTAAGCTCGTGGAGATTACATTACAGTAAAGTAATAAAAACAGTACATTGTGAAAGTTGTATACAAGTGATTGTAAATAGTAACGTAAATTGTAATTGAATTGTGAATTACCGAATAATTAAAAGGACATTGATTAAGTCTTTATAAATAAAGAGACTGCAAATTAAGTTGGCGATTTTATTTAACAATCCAGAGGTCGTACCCGGAAGATTAAGGAAATCATCGAGGTTAATCAGCAAGATCGTAACAATTGGTGTCAGAAGTGGGATTGTTAAATAAATTCCAAAGGATAGTTATTGAAAAATGGTGAAGATTCAAGATTTGACGATACCTCCTCTCAAGAAGGAGTTGGCAAAGCGAGGATTGTCTACAACAGGAAATAAGGCAGAGCTGCAATCGAGACTGCGAGAAGCAATGGAAGTCGAAGGTATCGACTTGAGCCAATACGAATTCCGCCGCGAGGATGAAGATGTATCCCTGAAGGATATTGACAAAGAAGAGGCTATTGATTCTTCGAAGGGGTTGGAGCAGCCATCAGGTAAGATTCAAGAAAATGCCCCTGGCTCATCTACCGGTATGGACATGAACATGTTGTTGAATGCAATTTCACAAATCAGTGCTAACATGTCACAAATCAATGACAACATGTCACAAAAGATGGATGCACAGAACGCGAACATGTCACAAATCGATGCCAGCATATCACAAAAGATGGATGCACAGGATGCCAAGATGTCACAAAAGATGGATGCAAAGTTTGATGGATTAGAAGGAACAATCGCGCAAATACAGCAAAATCTGGAGAAGGACAATGCAGAACTTAAGGAAAGACAGGATCTAATTGAGAGCAAAGTCAACGAATTGCACGGTCGACAAGACAAAATAGACGAGCTAATTGAGACCAAAGTGAACAACGCATTGGAAGGTCGTGTGCGGGATTTGCAGTTAAATCGTCCAACCACTTCAGTGAACGCTCCCAAGGTAAAAACACCATCTTTTGACGGAAAAATTCCCTTCCAAGTATTCAAGCTCCAGTTTGAGAAGACGGCTGAAACCAATAAATGGAGCATGGAGGAAAAATCTGCTGCACTATTCGTTGCTTTGGAAGGACCTGCGGCAGAACTTTTGCAAACTGTACCTGATTATGAGAGAAATGATTACGACGGATTGATGCGAGCCCTGGAAAGACGCTATGGTAGCGGACACAGAAGACAAATTTACCAGATGGAGTTAGAAAAGCGCGACCAAAAACCCAATGAATCTCTACAGGAATATGCCTCGGAAATTGAGAGATTGGCTCATTTAGCCATCGGAGACGCATCAGGTGAGCATCTCGAAAGGGTGAAAATACAAAAATTCATCAGCGGCATAAAAGACGTTTATACCAAGCGGGAGACATATGCGAATCCAAAGTTAACATTCGCTGAAACAGTGGCGTATGCTCAAACACGTGAAACGGCGGCACTCATAAGCAGACCAGCATACAAAGTTAATAAAGTGGAGGTTGAAACAGCAGATGTGATGACCGAAATATTGAGAACTCTGAAGTCGATAGAAGGAATAATGGCAAGAATCAAGCTGGGAAATGCTTTAAATGTGAAAAGCCTGGTCACTTCGCACGCGAATACAAAACGGGTTCCAGCATACAGGAAGGACAGCGCAAACGGAAGGCTGAGGAGGATAAACCATCAACTTCTCAGTCGTTAAACTAAAACGAGCCAGTCTAAAGGGGCGTATGCTGGCTCCTGTAATTGAATGCCCCATAATCTTCGTCTCGCAAATTGGCAGAAAAGCAAGCAATATTACTATTGGTGGATATGTGGATGGACGAGCGCGAATATTAACAGTTGATACGGGCGCATCACACTTCATCATTCGAACTGACCTGAAGCACTATTGAAAACGGCGACTGGTGAGGATACCCAAGTAGTGGGAGAAGTAACATGTGAGGTAACAATTGGGAATGTGACGGTGTTACACAGTTTTATAGTCGCGCAGATTGTGGATGAGGTAATCAAAGGAGTGGACTTCTTGATGAATGAAGGTATCAAGATCGACTGGAATAACAAAATTATGGAGTATAAGAACATGGAAGTACCACTAAGCTTTGGCTACGATTCCACATACAGCAGCAAACAAGTGGTCTTAGAAGGTAGTGAACTGATTCCACCGAAGTCAGAAGCAGTTGTTTGGGCGATAATTAATGGAGATTGTGGGACAAACAAATTGTGGGTTGTCGAAGCAGCACAAAATTCTACACTGGACTTACTTATTGGAAAAACCCTGGCTAAGACACGAAAGAATGGACGCATCCCAGTGAGAGTATTGAATGACTTCAGATCATCAGTAAAAATTCCTAGTGGAACTGTATTAGGGCAATGTCAAGAGGTAGAAGCCATTATTAACAGCAATGATTCATCTGGAATCGACTCTATTGGCAGCAAGAAGATGGAGGAAGATATCAATGCATGGACGCAAGGGTTGGAAGACAAGTACAAGCACCAGGCCAGTCAGATGATCCGCAAATACTCGAACATATTCGACAAGGATGGCAACAAACCAGGCAGGACCAACGTAGTGAAGCATAGCATTGATACTGGTGACGCAAGACCAATTCGTCAAGCTCTTCGAAGCGTTCCACTAGCCAAACGTGACGCTGTTGGCCAAATAATTAGGGAAATGAGTGAAAGCGATGTTATCGAACCATCGGCAAGTCCATGGAGCTCTCCGGTGGTACTCGTGAAGAAGAAAGATGGCCAGTTGCGGTTCTGCGTGGACTATCGGAGATTAAACGATGTCACAAAGAAAGACAGCTATCCTTTGCCCAGGATCGATGATACACTAGACTCCTTAACTGGCACAGAATGGTTCTCAACACTTGACCTTAAGAGCGGGTATTGGCAAGTAGAAGTGAGTGAAGAAGATAAAGAGAAGACAGCGTTTAGTGCCGGCAACGGTCTATGGCAATTTACAGTAATGCCATTTGGGTTATGCAACGCTCCTGCCACTTTTGAAAGATTAATGGACCATGTGCTCAAAGGACTACACTGGAAGACCTGTTTGGTGTATCTGGATGACATAATCGTATTGGGAAAGAGCTTCGACGAACATCTGAGTAATTTGGATGAAGTTTTCCAGAGAATAGCTGGCGCTGGTCTTAAACTAAGTCCTAAGAAGTGCTCTTTATTCAAGAAGGAGGTGAATTACTTAGGTCATCAAGTAACCACGAAGGGCGTGTGTACTGCGAAGGAAAAAATAGAAGCAGTGAAGGATTGGCCGAGACCCAGAAATTTGCATGAATTAAGAAGTTTCCTTGGGCTGTGTACTTACTATCGTCGCTTTGTTCCGAATTTCGCCAGCGTAGCTCATAGTCTCCATGAACTCACAAAGAAAAATAAATCTTTCGAGTGGAAAACTGAACAAGAGGATGCTTTCCAAGCTTTAAAAGAACGACTATGCATTGCACCTATGCTAGCGTACCCGGTTCCAGGTGCAACATTTATTCTGGACACAGATGCTAGTGGTTATGGCATAGGAGGTGTACTTTCGCAAGTGATTGATGGGCAGGAGAAGATAGTTGCCTACTATAGCCGGACTATTGGAAAACCGGAGCGGAACTACTGCGTAACGCGGAGAGAACTATTAGCGTTGGTGGATTGCATTAAACACTTCCACAAATATCTGTAGGTCAACATTTCCGCGTTAGAAGGGATCATGCAGCGCTGAAGTGGCTACTACAGTTCAAGAATCCCGAAGGGCAGCTTGCACGGTGGATTGAGAGGCTGCAAAGTTATGACTTCACCATCGAGCACCGCAAGGGTAATACGCACGGAAATGCTGACGCTATGTCCCGTCGACCATGTAGTTTGGAATGTAAGCACTGCTCAAAAGCCGAGGGTAAGGAAGACATAATAGACGTCCGGCTAATGACAGTTACATCAGCAGAAGAGTGGGAGGCAAGTCACTTAAGGAAATGTCAGCAAGAAGATCCGGACTTGGAATTGGTAATGCACGGATTGGAGGTGAACAGACGGCCAAGTAAAGAACAAATGGCAGCGGAAAGTCCCATCGCGAAAGCATACTGGGCACAATGGAACAGTTTAGAATTGATATCTGGCTGTTTGCATAGATTATGGGAAAGTGAAGATGGCCAGTGCTCTCGGAAGCTTATAGTAGTTCCGAGGTTAAGAATTCCGGATGTTCTTAAGGAATTCCATAATGGTATTAGTGGAGGGCACCTAGGCATTACAAAAACGCTGGAGAAGATCAAGCAGCGGTTCTATTGGGTTGGCTGTCGTCAATCGGTCGCTGAGTGGATTGCTAATTGCACGGAGTGCATTGCAGCTAAAGGGCCAAAGTCACGAAGTCATGGGCAGATGAAGCAGTATAACTCAGGTGCACCATTTGAGCGGGTTGCCATGGATGTAGCCGGTCCATTCCCTATGAGCAGACAAGGAAACAAATACGTTCTTGTGGTTATGGACTACTTTAGTAAATGGCCTGAGGTCTACCCAATTCCAAACCAGGAAGCGAAAACAGTTGCGGATGCATTCACTCACAATTGGGTTACCAGATACGGTGCACCTATAGAATTGCACTCAGACCAAGGAAGAAACTTTGAATCGGCGGTGTTCCAGGAGATGTGCCAGATACTTGGTATTCGCAAAACCCGAACGACAGCCCTGCATCCTCAATCAGATGGCATGGTAGAGCGATTCAACCGGACCCTGGAAGAGCACTTGAGGAAAGTAGTGGACAAGAATCAAGATGATTGGGATGTACACATACCGCTTTTCCTGATGGGATATCGGTCCGCAGTGCATGAAACAACAGGTCAAACACCTGCCAGGATACTGTTTGGTAGTGAACTTCGGTTGCCCAGCGATTTAAAATTTGGAATAACTGGTGATGCGAGAAGAATTGGGAAGAAAGCGTCTACTGTTCTCGAGGAAGAGTTAAGAGAGATACATGCTCTTGTGAGACAGCGAACTCAAATTATGAGTGACAAAATGAAGGCTCGGTATGACAAGGCAATGAACTCCGAAGGCTTCCAAAATGGAGATTTGGTGTTGCTGTACAATCCACAACGAAAGAGAGGTTTGTCCCCAAAACTTCAATGCAATTGGGAAGGTCCATACAAGATAATCAAACGACTAAACGACGTAGTATATCGAATCCAAACTGTAGGGAGGCCGAGAAACAAGATGAAAGTGGTCCACCTAGAGAGGCTTGCTGCGTTTGGAACAGCGAATGTGTCTGATCGGGACGATCAGACTTAGGTGGAGGGCAGTGTGGCGAAAATGCGAAGCGAATGACAGATGAAAGAGAGGAGCCGACAACTGGCACGTTCTAGAGCGTAAACGAGGCTTATCGTAAACGAAGCGATTATCGTAAAAGAGGATTATCGTAAGCGAGAGGTTTATCGTAAACGACGCGATTATTCCGGGGGTTTCGTTTTTCAAGCAGCAAACAAGTATATAAGGACGACATTTGACTGCAAGAGTAATCAGTTGTGAATTAAGCTCGTGGAGATTACATTACAGTAAAGTAATAAAAACAGTACATTGTGAAAGTTGTATACAAGTGATTGTAAATAGTAACGTAAATTGTAATTGAATTGTGAATTACCGAATAATTAAAAGGACATTGATTAAGTCTTTATAAATAAAGAGACTGCAAATTAAGTTGGCGATTTTATTTAACAATCCAGAGGTCGTACCCGGAAGATTAAGGAAATCATCGAGGTTAATCAGCAAGATCGTAACAATATTTTTCGCAACTTTAATTGAAATATCTCGAAAGCTAGGGATCGCCTCTGGGTTTGGTTTTCAGTTTTAGAATGGCGGGAGGGACCCCGACCACACCCCACCATTCGTTTTCCCCATAGTGTGTGACCGTAAAGTACTTGTTTCCTTAAACCCGATATGTTTGGTATTGATCTTCCACTACCAAACAAATTATAAAAAAAAAAAGCCTGGACTTCATATTATAGTCAACCTTTTTTATTTAATTTGGGTTGAAACTCTATTGCAATTAGGATTTTACTTTATAATCACGAATTTGCGGCCGTAAGCACTGATTAAAGTAAAAGTTCAAATACTTGAAAATTTGCTTTGAACATATAACTGAGCGTAAACGGTTTTTATTTTTGTTTACAAAATGCACATGCATATGTACCATCAAACGACTACCATGTATACATACAATATGATGCCATGAATAAGGAACACCATTCTCATTAAAAATATCTTGAATATTGTATTTATTAACAAAAACATATTCGATATTTAAATATACAAGAAATTTATTCTTTGATACATATTAACAAGTTTTTTCATCTAATTCTCACATATCGTTTTCATAAAGACCTAAGGAGCACATTGCGAATAAGATTTTTATTCTTATTTTCTATGTTCTTTATTATATACTTAATGGAACACATATATTCATAATTAATTAAAATACTAAAATTTAACTACATACCAAACCGCACGAAAATTTACTTTCCCACGACTAAAGCTTAAAATAGATATAAAATATACTCATCGATGTATAATGCGAATGCTATAATATCTTTCTGCATATCGACTATGCAGAGAGAATAAATCACTCAATTAGATCTACTAAATTGTACACTATAACTCTGGCGTTAGCAATCAATATTGTTACGATTTTGCTGAATCAACCTCGATGATTTCCCAAATCCTTCGCGTACGATCTCTGGATTATTAAATAAAATCGCCAACTTAATTTGCAGTTTCTTTATTTATAAAGAATTTAATTAATGTCCTTTTGATTACTCAGTAATTCACAATTCAATTACAATTTACTTTACTATTTACAATCACTTGTATATAACTTTCACAATGTACTGTTTTTATTACTTCAATGTAATGTAATCACCAATGCGTTTACTTTTCGACTTAATAGCTTGGCAGCTGAGTGTAACCCTTATATAGTAGTCGGCTGCTCGCAAACGAAAGCCTGGGATAATCGAATCGTTCTAGATAACGAATGTTCTTGATTTAAAATCTAGAACATGCCAGTTATCGGCTTATCTCTTTCATTTGACATTCGCTTCGCATTTTCGCCACACTGCCCTCCACCTAAGTCTGATCGTCCCGATCAGACACATTCGCTGTTCCAAACGCAGCAAGCCTCTCTAGGTGGACCACTTTCATCTTGTTTCTCGGCCTCCCCACAGTTTGTATTCGATACACTACGTCGTTTAGTCGTTTGATTATCTTGTATGGACCTTCCCAGTTGCATTTAATTTTTGGGGACAAACCTCTCATCCAGTGCAATGCCGTCTAAGACCACTTGTTTGCTGCTCTATGTGGAATTATAGCCAATGCTTAGTGGTACTTCCATGTTCTTATACTCCATAATTTTGTTATTCAAGTCTATCTTTATACCTTGACCCATCAAGAAGTCCACTCCTATGATTACCTCATCTACAATCTGCGGGACTATAAAGCTGTGTACCACAGTCACATTCCCAATTGTGACCTCACATGTTACTTCTCCACCAATAGTAATGTTGCTCGTTTTTCTGCCAATTTGCGAGACGGAGATAATGGGGCATTCAACTACAGGAGCCAGCATACGCCCCTTTAGACTGGCTCGATTTAGTTTAACGACTGAGAAGTATATGGTTCATCTTCCTCAGCTTCCTTTCTGTTTTCGCTGTCCTTCCTGTCTGTTGGAACTCGTTTTGCATTCGCCTGCGAAGTGACCAGGCTTTCCACATTTAAAGCATTTTCCAGCTTGATTCTTGCCACCAGAACGATTCATTCCTTCTATCGGCTTCAGGGCTCTCAATATTTCAGTCATCACATCTGGTGTTTCAACCCCCATTTTTGTATGCTGGTCTGCTTATGAGTGCCGCCGTTTCACGTGTTTGAGCATACGCAAATGTTCCAGCGAATGTCAACTTTGGATTCGCATATGTCTCTCGCTTTGTGTAAATGTCTTTTATAGCGCTGATGAATCTTTGTATTTTCACCCTTTCGAGATGCTCACCCGATGCGTCTCCAATGGCTAAATGAGCCAATCTCTCAATTTCCGAAGCATATTCCTGTAGAAATTCGATGAGTTTTTGACTCAATCTGGTAAATTTGTCTTCTGTGTTCGCTACCATATCGTCTTTCCAGGGCTCGCATCAATCCGTCGTAATCATTTCTTTGAAATTCGGGTATAGGTTGCAAAAGTTCTGCTGCAGGTCCTTCCAATGCAACGAATAGTGCAGCAGATTTTTCCTCCATGCTCCAGTTATTTTTTCAGCCGTCTTCTCAAACTGGAGCTTAAAGACTTGGAAAGGAATTTTACCGTCAAAGGATGGTGTTTTTACCTTGGGAGCGTTCACTGAAATGGTCGGACGATTTAACTGCAAATCCCGGAAACGACCTTCCAATGCGTTGACTTTGGCTTCAATTAGCTTCTCGATCTTATTTTGCCGTTCTTCGATTCTGCCCTGCCGTTCCTTAAGTTCAGCATTGTCCCTCACCAGATTTTGCTGTATTTGTGTGATTGTTCCTTCTAAGCGTGCTATCTGCTCCCTTTGTTTAAGCGTTTGTGCATCCAACTTTTGTGATATCTTGGCATCCTGAGCATCCAACTTTTGTGACATGCTGGCATTGATTTGTGAATTGCAGCCAACAACATGTTCATATCCATACCGGTAGAGGTGCAGGAGGATTTTCTTGGATCTTACTTGATGACTGCTTCAACCCTTTCGCAGAATCAATAGCCGCTTCTTTGTCAATGTCCTTCAAGGGTACATCTTCAACTTCGCGGCGGAATTCGTATGACTCAAGTCGATGCCTTCGACTTCCATTGCTTCTAGCAGTCGCAATTGAAGCTCTGCCTTATTTCGTGTTGTAGATAATCCACGCTTTGCCGGTTCCCTCTTGAGAGGAGGTATCGTCAAATCCTGTATCTGGACCATTTTCCAATTATTATCCTTTGGGATTTATTTAATAATCCCACTTCTGACACCACACACCGCTGAATCAACCTCGATGATTTTCCAAATCCTTCGGGTACGACCACTGGATTATTAAATAAATGTAACCAATTATGTTCGCAGTTTCTTTATTTAAATAATTTATTTAAATGTTCTTTTATTACTCAGTAATTCACAATTCAATTACAATTCACCCAACTATTTACAATTACGGTAGTCGGCTGCACGCAACCAACCGCCTAGAATAATCGAATCGTTGAATGTTCTTGTTTCACGCTCTAGATCGTGCCAGTTATCGGCTTCTCTCTTTCATCTGACATTCACTTCGCTTTTTCGCCACAATATTTATATTCTGTGAGCTTTCGGTTGATACCATTTTTACCCGGTAACCAATTCTCAACTTCCGAAACTTTGACATTACATAATTGCTTTGTCTAGGAGCACCTTAATAGAGGCTTGAATTATCGATAATTTGAATAATATTATAAGTTTCAAAATTGCTCGTTTGTATATTTGATATCCGAAAGCAAGATATACATATTATACGGGTATTGAAATTAAAAATCTATTATAGTAAAGTGGATGCTACTAAATGAAAAAGGAAATTGAAGAACTAAGTGACGCCGAACTGCGGAAACGGCTAGAAGCCTCAGGATTCCCAACTGTACCAATCACGGAAACTACTCGAGACATTCTTGTTAGCAAGTTATACAAATCGCATAAAAATAATGATATTTTATCAAAGCGGTTCCCCGATGAAGAATTAAAAAATATTGCAACTATGAGTCGGATTAGAGGTTATGGGTCCCTGTTTCTAAATGGCAAAGCTGCGGTTCAACCTGCGGTAATAAAAAAAAAGGCTGGAAATAATTCACCAATTTATTTTACCGAAAATAATATTCCTATATCTAACAAATACATAAGTTTTTCGTCAGGAAATGATCAAATGGATCAATATTCAAAGAAATCTGACTACTCTGTTCCTGCTTCGATAGAGAATAATAGTGCTCCCCTTACAGAACAGTCCCATTTGGGCGTAGTTAATAGATTATTAAGTTTTCGTGATAAGAAGTTTCGAAACCTTAATTCCTGTGAAAATCAATTAACTTCATATATATCAGTGCCAAGTGAAGCAAACAGATATTTTACTAAATCGAAACGTAAAATATATGACATTGTATATTACGTTGGATCACAATCTCTACTTAATCAAAGTTTTAAACCATACATGCTGGTTGGGACATTCGTAACATTCTTTATTGGTTTGGCTTTTATATATATGATCCAAAGCCCACGCAATTTGCCTACGAATAGTATTGACAGCGAAATAAATGTATGTGGAACGTTGGTTGATAAAGTAGATTGCATTCCAGATATTTATAAAGAAAAAGCCATCGAATTATCAAAATATATTTTAAAATTGCTTCAAATTCAATCTAAACGATATCCTTGCAGTAAAAAAGTTTCAATTAGTGAGCCAGACATACTCAAATATGCTAAGGAAAGATACACCCAAGAAACACAGTTGGAAATAATATTGTTCTATACCAAAAGGATTATAAAGAAGAATCCTCATTGGAAAGTAAAATTATATGAGGCAAAGGATGTGAACTTTATTTTGCTCTTAGAGAATCGATCTTTTTGCGTTTTTTACTCAAAAATTCAAAGTTTCTTTCTGATAATTGGGATAGGTGCCTTAATTTTAATACTTTCGGGGTTGTTATATGTTTGTTACCGTTACATAAGAGCTTGGCGCGTTAACCGTTCTCATATTATTGATCAGTTTACAGCCGAT
Organism: Neoceratitis asiatica; assembly: GCA_030068015.2. Taxonomy (NCBI): domain Eukaryota; kingdom Metazoa; phylum Arthropoda; class Insecta; order Diptera; family Tephritidae; genus Neoceratitis; species Neoceratitis asiatica. Next base: position 53,576,436 of record CM061527.1, read on the forward strand.
ATTGTAAACGAATTGATTTATAAAGCATCTCTAAGCGAAGCACCAGAAGAGCGTGAAGTTATTATTAACCATTTGCGTGATAAATTATTACCCCCGATTAAAAGAGAATCTTACGTTAAGTATTGGAAAGAGGCGTTACAATTGTTGGAAATTAATGATAGCAGAATACAATTCGGGATCAGAATTTCCGATGGGGAAGAAGTTCGTACAATGAAATGGATAGGAAAGCCGTACTCAAATACACGTTTAAATAGTTCGCTCAAAAAATGGCATAGTCCAGCATTTGATTACACTAATAAAATTAATAACCCACCAACTTCATGCTTAAAAATACGTCATATGTTTGATCCTTCGGAGTCCAGCATTTCAAACTTGAAAGAAATAATTGAAGCGGCATTAATAGAAAAAGTTGGGTCCCGGTGTTGTATAGAGGACATTCAGATTGATAAGCAAAGTTGTTGCGTATACGTTCGCTGCCGAAGTGAAGCTGATGCAGGGATAATACACAATGAAATAAATGGTTGGTGGTTCGATAAGCGTTTAATATCAATTAAATTTTTAAGACTACAGCGTTATCTAGCGCGCTTTCCAGATGGTAAAAACTCTGCATCTATATGAAACCAGTGATCGGGTCGATTTATTTCAATTTAGATAAGTCTTCTTACTTATAGAAGTTTATATTTGTAATAAAGCTACTATATGAACAAACAGTGTTAATTTACCCAAAGAAGCACTTATTTTTCTTTTATTTTATACACTTCGAAGCTTCGTAAACGGTTGGAAGTTTTAATGTTGAGTACTTTGGTAGAAATCTCCCAATCAAAGACGACATTGTACAGACTACAAAGTAAACTAGCCTCTCTATTTTGCTTCCTTATTTGTCGGCTTCTATTACCGGTTCTCAAAAAAAAAAAAGGGTTGTTTTGCAAGAATTTTTGTTAAGAGTTTAAGAACAACATGTATGTTACTACAAATTATGAATATTTTCTTTTAATAGTTTGGTAAAACTTGTTTAAAAGATTTCGCATCGATTATTCACATTGTAAACGGTTGCAATTATGAATATTTTCTTTTAATAGTTTAGTAAAACTTGTTTAAAAGATTTCCCATCGATTATTCGCAATTTTTCCCTTCTTAAATTTAGTTGAAAATGAAAAATAATCACAAAGTTATTTACCAAAACATTGAAACCACATCCGATGGAGGTTGTTGTTGTTGTTGTAGCGGCAAGCCCAGTCCCGCTTAGGATCAGGCAAGTTCAGTTTTAGTCATCGAGGTCATCTAACGGGTGGCCCAGGAAACGTGCTGTTTCGATGGGTTTGCAAAGAAGTGGTTAGTATCGTGCGGGTACTCTTTGCATGCGGGACATGTGTTGGATATGTCAGGGTCGAGTCTGGATAGGTAGGAGTTAAGCCTACTACAATATCCAGATCTTAATTGTGCCAGGGTTACGCGGGTTTCACGAGGCAACTCGAGCTCTTGTTCTGCGATGGGTGGTTGTTTGACTCCGAGTACACCATTCACTGGAAGAGAGTTCAAGAAGGTGTTGGACTCTCGGTGAATGGTGCTGATGGCCTGTCTGTACGCCGTCCTGTCCAGCGGGTCTTGTCTATATTGCTGTACTCCCTTCCTGATGTGCCTAGGTGGTGGTTCAGCTTCCAGCAGGTGCCTGTTGGGATGATCCATGCGGTAGCATCCCAGCAGGTACTGCTTACACAGCATAACATTATGCTCCTTAACTGGGAGCATGGATGCTTCACTGTGTTAGTGGTGCTCTGGCGCCATCAGGAGGTTTCCCGTCGCGGTCCGAAGGGCGGTGTTCTGACAGGTCTGTAGGCGCAGCATAGTTTACGACCGGCCGGCCAATTGCCTTGTACGTTGCCAGCAACGTTTCTTTGTCTTTCCCCCAGGTTCCCTTGTTTAATTTTCCGTAGCTCAGAGGTTTGACCTCGAAACTCAACCGATGATCGTCGACCACTCAGGCAGTTCATGGTCCATCTCTTCAACCTAGGCGGTAATGAGGAATCCTCAATATCCGATAGTAGCACTGAATGATTTACAGTGTCGAATTTCGACAGGTCCAGTGCTACTAGAACAGTTCGCGCACAGGGTCGATTTTGGTTAAGGCCATGAATTATCTGGGTGTTTATGGCATTAAGTGCAGTTGTGGTGCTGTGCACTTCGAAAGCCATCCTCTGCCTCTTCCCTCGAGAAATCAAGCGTCGCGCTGGTTTTCGGCAGTTTGCGAAGACGGCGGGTTATTCGTCGTTTCGTTTTGTCAACCGAAGGGTGCAGTGTGAAAAGCCGGCTAAAATAGCTCGCGCACCTCTTCGGGTCCGATGAGGCGTGACCACCGAATGAAATTTCCACCCGATCATCACGTCTCGTCGGATTAGACAACGATTTGACTGTTGCCCAGAGCTTGGTCACCCCAGAGGAGAGATTGCAGGATCTTAAGTGCTCCTCCAACTTGTTCCGCTTATGGGTGTTAACCTTGTTCCGAATCTTGGCGTTAAGTTCCCCGATACGGGGATCGCCGGGATCGGTCAGGCGTAATGTGTCGCGCCTTGTCGCTAAAACCGCCGCTTCGGTGGGGAAATTAGGGCGGATTTCTGCGATTCGACATGCAGGTATGAGCGGGCGGCAGCAGACATGACAATTTTGTGGAAAATCTTCTGCAGGGCGATCGTTGGTGGGAGTGGGGAGAGCACTGAAGGCGTTCTCAGTAAATTCCGCAAAGCCGGGCCAGTTAGCTTTGTTAAAGATAACAAATATCCGGCGTTCCACGGAAACGAAGTCGGGAGGCCTGTCAATCGAGATGACTATGGGCATATGCTCTGATGCGAGTGTAAGCATAGGTCGCCAATCTATGCAATTTATCAGACCAGCGCTAGCTATTGTGATGTCAGGTGAGCTATGGCAGTTGGCCACAATCCTTGTAGGGGCTTCGTCGTTCATTGTGCAGAATGTCGAGTCGTCTATCTGTTCCGCCAGCTCCATTCCTCGACGATCATTTGACAGGCAGGAATGCCAAAGATCGTGGTGCGCGTTAAAGTCGCCCAATACCAAACGGTTTTCGCCTCTGAGTAGCGCACCTATATCAGGACGGTATCTAACTGGGCAACTTGTAACGGGAGGGATGTATATATTAAATATTTCCACCTGACCGGATACCTATACTCTGAAATTGTGGGGTAGTATCCCTGCGGTCGATGTCGCCGTCGATGAGGCGATACGATGTTATGTAAAATTAATGCCAAGCCTCCACCATGATCTCGCTCGTTACTTACAACTTTGACACATACAGCAGAAATAATCCGTCGGACCAGGGTTGGTTTCTACGCCAACCCTGATGAGAAGGATTTGGAGCAGGCCTGCTGCGAAATGTTGCTCCAGTGATGCACTAAAACTAAAATTACCTGATGACCTAAACGGGGTTAGGTCGCCGAAGTGGTGACAGCCTGCATTTGGGTATGGTTTTGTATCGAAAATGGTCACGGTTACTTTACAACTGACTACTTACTAACTGAATCTCCAGTCGTGTATCGCCCTTATATACAACCCGGTTGCTCGCAACCAATCGCCTAGAATAATCTAATCTTTCTCTTTACGAATGTTCTCGATCCACGCTCTAAAACATGGCAGCTATCAGCTTCTCTCTTTCATCTGTCATTCGCTTCGCATTTTCGCCACACTGCCCTCCACCTAAGTCTGATCGTCCCGATCAGACGCATTCGCTGTTCCAAATTTTTAACCTCGGAACTACTATTAGCCTTCTACAGCACTGGCCATCTTTACTTTCCCATACTCTATGCAAACAGCCAGATATCAATTCTAAGCTGCTCCATTGGGCCCAGTATGCCTTAGCAATTGGACTTTCCGCTGCCATTCGTTCTTTACTTGGCCGTCTGTTCACCTCCATTCCGTTCATTACCAGTTCCAAGTCTTGGTCTTCCTGCTGACATTTTCTTAAGTGGCTTGCCTCCCACTTTCCTGCTCGTGTAATTGTTATTCGCCGGGCGTTTATTATACCCTCAGCTTTTCAGCATCGTTTGTGTCGTCATTCCTCTCTGTTGGAGCCCGACTGGCATTCGCGTGCGAACCTGCTTTTTCACAACTAAAGCACTGGTTCTTGACTCCAGAACGATTCATTCCTGCTATCGACTTCAAAGTTTTCAATATTTCAGTCCTCACATCTGGTGTTTCTACCTCCAAACGCTTCACTTTGTAGACTGGCTTACATAGCAGTGCCGCTGCTTCACGTGTCTGAGCATACGAAACAGTTTCAGCGAATGTTAACTTTGGATTCGCATAAGTATCGCTTGGTGTACACGTCTTTAATTCCGCTGATGAACCTCTGGATTTTTAATCTTTCGATATATTCACCCGATGCGTGCCCTGTGGCTAAATGAGCCAATCTCTCGATTTCAAAAAAATATTCTTGCAGAGATTCAGTGTGTTTTTGGTCACGATGTTCCAGCTCCATCTGGTAAATTTGTCTCCTATGCTCGCAACCATAGCGTCTTTCTATAGCCCGCATTACTGCGTCATAGTTATCCCTCTCATATTCGGCAATAGTCAGCAAAATATCCGCTGCAGGTCCTTTCAACGAACGTCTTTTCGAACTGGAGCTTGAAGATCTGTAATGGAGTTGCGCCGTCAAAGGCTGGTGTTTCTACCAACGGGCGGTTCATCGATCTGACTGGACGATTCAACTGCAAATCCCGCACACGACCTTCCAATGTGTTGACTTTGGCTTCAATTAGATCCTGTCTTTTCTTAAGTTCTGCATTGTCTCTCACAAGATTTTGCTGTATTTGCGCGATAGTTCGTTCTAAGGATGATATCTGCTCCTTCTGTTCAATCATTTGTGATTTAATGCTGGCATTAATTGCAGATATACTTCTTACACCGATTGTTACGATCTTGCTGATTAAACCTCGATGATTTCCCAAATCCTTCTGGTACGACCTCTGGATTGTTAAATAAAAGTCACAACTATGTTCGCAGTTTCTTTATTTTACAAAGAATTTATTAAATGTCCCTTTTTTACTACTCAGTAATTCACATTTCTATAACAAATCACTTTACTATTTACAATCACTTGTATACAACTTTCACAACGTACTGTTTTTAATGTAATCATCACTGCTTTTACTTTGCAACTGATTACTTACTGATTGACTCCGCAGTCGTGTATGGCCCTTATATACAACCCGGTTACTCGCAACCAATCGCCTAGAATAATCTAATCTTTCTCTTTACGAATGTTCTCGACCCACGCTCTAAAACATGGCAGCTATCGGCTTCTCTCTTTCATCTGCAGTCGTGTATCGATGAAAGAGAGGAGCCGACAACTGGCAAGTTCTAGAGCGTGAACGAGGCGATTATCGTAAACGACGATTATCGTAAACGGGGCGATTATCGTAAACGACGCGATTATTCCAGGGGTTTCGTTTTTCAAGCACCAAACAAGTATATAAGGACGACGTACGACTGCAATAGTAATCAGTTGTGAATTAAACTCGTGGAGATTACATTACAGTAAAGTAATAAAAACAGTACATTGTGAAAGTTGTATACAAGTGATTGTAAATAGTAACGTAAATTGTAATTGAATTGTGAATTACCGAATAATTAAAAGGACATTAATTAAGTTTTTATAAATAAAGAGACTGCAAATTAAGTTGGCGATTTTATTTAACAATCCAGAGGTCGTACCCGAAAGATTAAGGAAATAATCGAGGTTAATCAGCAAGATCGTAACAATTGGTGTCAGAAGTGGGATTGTTAAATAAATCCATAAGAATAATAGTTGGAAGATGGTGAAGATTCAGGATTTCACGATACCTCCTCTCAAGAAGGAGTTGGCAAAGCGAGGTTTGTCTACAACTGGAAATAAAGCAGAGCTGCAATCAAGACTGCGAGAAGCAATGGAAGTCGAAGGCATCGACTTGAACCAGTACGAATTCCGTCGCGAGGATGAAGATGTATCCTTGAAGAACATTGACAAAGAATAGCCTATTGATTCTGCGAAGGGGTTGGAGCAGCCATCAGGTAAGATTCAAGAAAATGCCCCTGGCTCATCTACCGGTATGGACATGAACATGTTAAATAATCAGGCAGGACCAACGTAGTGAAGCATAGCATTGATACTGGTGACGCAAGACCAATTCGTCAAGCTCCTCGAAGCGTTCCACTAGTCAAACGTGACGCTGTTGGCCAAATAATTAGGGAAATGAGCGAAAGCGATGTTATCGAACCATCGGCAAGTCCATGGAGCTCTCCGGTGGTACTCGTGAAGAAGAAAGATGGCCAGTTGCGGTTCTGCGTGGACTATCGGAGATTGAACGATGTCACAAAGAAAGACAGCTATCCTTTGCCCAGGATCGATGATACACTAGACTCCTTAACTGGCACAGAATGGTTCTCAACACTTGACCTTAAGAGCGGGTATTGGCAAGTAGAAGTGAGTGAAGAAGATAAAGAGAAGACAGCGTTTAGTGCCGGCAACGGTCTATGGCAATTTACGGTAATGCCATTTGGGTTATGCAACGCTCCTGCCACTTTTGAAAGATTAATGGACCATGTGCTCAAAGGACTACACTGGAAGACCTGTTTGGTGTATCTGGATGACATAATCGTATTGGGAAAGAGCTTCGACGAACGTCTGAGTAATTTGGAAGAAGTTTTCCAGAGAATAGCTGGCGCTGGTCTTAAACTAAGTCCTAAGAAGTGCTCTTTATTCAAGAAGGAGGTTAATTACTTAGGTCATCAAGTAACCACGAAGGGCGTGTGTACTGCGAAGGAAAAAATAGAAGCAGTGAAGGATTGGCCGAGGCCCAGAAATTTGCATGAATTAAGAAGTTTCCTTGGGCTGCGTACTTACTATCGCCGCTTTGTTCCGAATTTCGCCAGTGTAGCTCACAGTCTCCATGAACTCACAAGGAAAAATAGATCTTTCAAGTGGAAAACTGAACAAGAGGAGGCTTTCCAAGCTTTAAAAGAACGACTATGCACTTCACCTATGCTAGCGTACCCGGTTGCAGGTGCAACATTTATTCTGGACACAGATGCTAGTGGTTATGGCATAAGAGGGGTACTTTCGCAAGTGATTGATGGGCAGGAGAAGATAGTTGCCTACTATAGCCGGTCTATTGGGAAACCAGAGCGGAACTACTGCGTAACGCGGAGAGAACTATTAGAGTTGGTGGATTGCATTAAACACTTCCACAAATATCTGTATGGTCAACATTTCTGCGTTAGAACGGATCATGCAGCGCTGAAGTGGCTACTACAGTTCAAGAATCCCGAAGGGCAGCTTGCACGGTGGATTGAGAGGCTGCAAAGTTATGACTTCACCATCGAGCACCGCAAGGGTAATACGCACGGAAATGCTGACACTATGTCCCGTCGACCATGTAGTTTGGAATGTAAGCATTGCTCAAAAGCCGAGGGTAAGGAAGACATAATAGACGTCCGGCTAATGACAGTTACATCAGCAGAAGAGTGGGAGGCAAGTCACTTAAGGAAATGTCAGCAAGAAGATCCGGACTTGGAATTGGTAATGCACGGATTGGAGGTGAACAGACGGCCAAGTAAAGAACAAATGGCAGCGGAAAGTCCCATCGCGAAAGCATACTGGGCACAATGGAACAGTTTAGAATTGATATCTGGCTGTTTGCATAGAGTATGGGAAAGTGAAGATGGCCAGTGCTCTCGGAAGCTTATAGTAGTTCCGAGGTTAAGAATTCCGGATGTTCTTAAGGAATTCCATAATGGTCCTAGTAGAGGGCACCTAGGCATTACAAAAACGCTGGAGAAGATCAAGCAGCGGTTCTATTGGGTTGGCTGTCGTCAATCGGTCGCTGAGTGGATTGCTAATTGCACGGAGTGCATTGCAGCTAAAGGGCCAAAGTCTCGAAGTCATTGGCAGATGAAGCAGTATAACTCAGGTGCACCATTTGAGCGGGTTGCCATGGATGTAGCCGGTCCATTCCCTATGAGCAGACAAGGAAACAAATACGTTCTTGTGGTTATGGACTACGTTAGTAAGTGGCCTGAGGTCTACCCAATTCCAAACCAGGAAGCGAAAACAGTTGCGGATGCATTCACTCACAATTGGGTTACCAGATACGGTGCGCCTATAGAATTGCACTCAGACCAAGGAAGAAACTTTGAAGCGGCGGTGTTCTAAGAGATGTGCCAGATACTTGGTATTCGGAAAACACGAACGACAGCCCTGCATCCTCAATCAGATGGCATGGTAGAGCGATTCAACCGGACCCTGGAAGAGCACTTGCGGAAAGTAGTGGACAAGAATCAAGATGATTGGGATGTACACATACCGCTTTTCCTGATGGGATATCGGTCCGCAGTGCATGAAACAACAGGTCCAACACCTGCCAGGATACTGTTTGGTAGTGAACTTCGGTTGCCCAGCGATTTAAAATTTGGAATAACTGGTGATGCGAGAAGAATTGGGAAGGAAGCGTCTACTGTTCTCGAGGAAGAGTTAAGAGAGATACATGCTCTTGTGAGGCAGCGCACTCAAATTATGAGTGACAAAATGAAGGCTAGGTATGCCAAGGCGATGAACTCCGAAGACTTCCAAAATGGAGATTCGGTGTTGCTGTACAATCCACAACGAAAGAGAGGTTTGTCCCCAAAACTTCAATGCAATTGGGAAGGTCCATACAAGATAATCAAACGACTAAACGACGTAGTGTATCGAATACAAACTGTGGGGAGGCCGAGAAACAAGATGAAAGTGGTCCACCTAGAGAGGCTTGCTGCGTTTGGAACAGCGAATGTGTCTGATCGGGACGATCAGACTTAGGTGGAGGGCAGTGTGGCGAAAATGAGAAGCGAATGACAGATGAAAGAGAGGAGCCGACAACTGGCACGTTCTAGAGCGTAAACGAGGCGATTATCGTAAACGACGATTATCGTAAACGAGGCGATTATCGTAAACGACGCGATTATTCCTGGGGTTTTGTTTTTCAAGCAGCAAACAAATATATAAGGACGACATACGACTCAAGAGTAATCAGTTGTGAATTAAACTCGTGGAGATTACATTACAGTAAAGTAATAAAAACAGTACATTGTGAAAGTTGTATACAAGTGATTGTAAATAGTAACGTAAATTGTAATTGAATTGTGAATTACCGAATAATTAAAAGGACATTAATTAGGTCTTTATAAATAAAGAGACTGCAAATTAAGTTGGCGATTTTATTTAACAATCCAGAGGTCGTACCCGAAAGATTAAGGAAATCATCGAGGTTAATCAGCAAGATCGTAACAATATGTACCTATTTGCATATACATACATACAATTGCATGTATGTATATATGCATGTTTGTATGTAAAATTGCATTGGCAAAAACCATCTAACACTTTCCCTAACATATAAGCACAGTAACCAGCTGTTAGCCAACGGTAGAACAAATTTTTTTTTGATTCTCTTTGTATGTCAAAAAGAAGAAGCGATATATCATGGTTGACGTTTTGTGCAGTTAATCAGGGCTATTCTGCATTTCGATTACGTTCCCGCTCTCCGCTCCGCAACAATCGCAATTTAGTATTCTGAGTTACGATCGAATCGGAAGCAGTAGAGGAAGAGAGAATACATTTTCGAAGTCAGCTGGTTGTATGTGAATGCGTGAAATTGATAGAAAACAAATCAAACAAATACAAACTATTTTTCATAACTCAAATAAATATAAATAAAATCGTGTTTTTCACGTTAAATGGAATCAATAGCTTTGGCGATATTTCATGAGGATTGCGAGACAAATGTTACCCATTTCAGATGAGTTTTGGATTTTATGAAATTGAGCTTGTAATTGGCAATCTATTATATAACAAATTTAGTTATTTAGGTTCAAAAAAAAAAAAATCAAACTTAATAAAGATGCTTTCAAGTATGTCCTGGATAGTTTTTCGCAAGAAACTCAATCAAGCACTTTGACATGATGATTGACATGGAATCTTTTACTGGTGGATCAACTGTATTTCGGCAACGTTATTTCAAAACTCTATAATTTTTTATCTTGCAACACAAGAGTATCAAAAAGCATCAAAACTCATTAAACTAAAAAAATGACATCGTTATGACTTTTCCAATTATCAAAATCATGTTTTACTAACATTTTTCTTAAAATTATATTATTTAAGTACATCAAAATATACAATCCGCCAACTAAATTACAACGTACAAAATTTTATTTTTTAGGATTTTACCAAATCCTTCGGGTACAATCTCTGGATTATTAAATAAAAATCGCCAACTTAATTTGCAGTTTCTTTATTTATGAATTTATTTGATGTCCTTTAATTACTCAGTAATTCACAATTCAATTACAATTCACTTTACTATTTACAATCACTTGTATACAACTTTCACAATGTACTGGTTTTATTACTTTACTGTGATGTAATCTCTAACGCGTTTACTTTACGACTGTTTGCTTTTGCAGTCGTGTGTCGCCCTTAAATACTTGTCTGCTGCTCGAAAAGGAAACACTGGAATAATCGAGTCGTTGCGATAACGTCTCATTTACGCTCTAGAACATGCCAGTTGTCGGCTTCAAAACGTTCTAAAAATAGCTGACCGACTGTCAAATGTCAACAACAATGTTCAGTGTCATATTATAAGCATACATCAGGAGCAAAAATTTTAGCGATTTGTTAACTTTAAACAAAACAAGAGGAATAAATAGAGAATGGATAATACAAAGTAATATTCGCCACGTTTTAACAATTGCTTTCGACATTTTACATAGCCTTAGAACAAGGATTTGCTACAGCTGTGCAATTGGGAGCGGGAAAACATAAAGTTGAGGAAGAATGCTCCATAATCTTCGTCTGCTCTACTCTACTCTACTATCGGAGGTTATGTTGTTGGACATGAACCAGTACTTACTGTGGATACGGGCGCGTCAAATTCCATCATTCGATCTGACTTGAAGTGTAGAACATTAACTGGTGAGGGCACCATGGTTCTAGGAAAAGCCGCGTGTAAAGTCATAATTGGGAATATGACAGCGTAACATGAGTTCATATTAGCGAAAATTTTGATGAAGTCTAGTTGGTGTGGACTTTCTCCTTAGGTAAGGAATATAGATCGACCTAAAAAAAGAGAGGAGCCGACAACTGGCAAGTTCTAGAGCGTGAACGAGGCGATTATCGTAAACGACGATTATCGTAAACGAGGCGATTATCGTAAACGACGCGATTATTCCAGGGGTTTCGTTTTTCAAGCAGCAAACAAGTATATAAGGACGACATACGACTGCAAGAGTAATCAGTTGTGAATTAAACTCGTGGAGATTACATTACAGTAAAGTAATAAAAACAGTACATTGTGAAAGTTGTATACAAGTGATTGTAAATAGTAACGTAAATTGTAATTGAATTGTGAATTACCGAATAATTAAAAGGACATTAATTAAGTTTTTATAAATAAAGAGACTGCAAATTAAGTTGGCGATTTTATTTAACAATCCAGAGGTCGTACCCGAAAGATTAAGGAAATAATCGAGGTTAATCAGCAAGATCGTAACAATTGGTGTCAGAAGTGGGATTGTTAAATAAATCCATAAGAATAATAGTTGGAAGATGGTGAAGATTCAGGATTTCACGATACCTCCTCTCAAGAAGGAGTTGGCAAAGCGAGGTTTGTCTACAACTGGAAATAAGGCAGAGCTGCAATCAAGACTGCGAGAAGCAATGGAAGTCGAAGGCATCGACTTGAACCAGTACGAATTCCGTCGCGAGGATGAAGATGTATCCTTGAAGAACATTGACAAAGAATAGGCTATTGATTCTGCGAAGGGGTTGGAGCAGCCATCAGGTAAGATTCAAGAAAATGCCCCTGGCTCATCTACCGGTATGGACATGAACATGTTAAATAATCAGGCAGGACCAACGTAGTGAAGCATAGCATTGATACTGGTGACGCAAGACCAATTCGTCAAGCTCCTCGAAGCGTTCCACTAGTCAAACGTGACGCTGTTGGCCAAATAATTAGGGAAATGAGCGAAAGCGATGTTATCGAACCATCGGCAAGTCCATGGAGCTCTCCGGTGGTACTCGCGAAGAAGAAAGATGGCCAGTTGCGGTTCTGCGTGGACTGTCGGAGATTAAATGATGTTACAAAGAAAGATAGCTATCCTTTGCCCAGGATCGATGATACACTAGACTCGTTAACTGGAACAGAATGGTTCTCAACACTTGACCTTAAGAGCGGGTATTGGCAAGTAGAAGTGAGTGAAGAAGATAAAGAGAAGACAGTCTTTAGTGCTGGCAACGGTCTATGGCAATTTACGGTAATGCCATTTGGTTTATGCAACGCTCCTGCCACTATTGAAAGATTAATGGACCATGTGCTCAAAGGACTACACTGGAAGACATGTTTGGTGTATCTGGATGACATAATCGTATTGGGAAAGAGCTTCGATGAACATCTGAGAAAATTTGGAAGAAGTTTTCCAGAGAATAGCTGGCGCTGGTCTTAAACTAAGTCCTAAGAAGTGCTCTTTATTCAAGAAGGAGGTTAATTACTTAGGTCATCAAGTAACCACGAAGGGCGTGTGTACTGCGAAGGAAAAAATAGAAGCAGTGAAGGATTGGCCGAGGCCCAGAAATTTGCATGAATTAAGAAGTTTCCTTGGGCTGCGTACTTACTATCGCCGCTTTGTTCCGAATTTCGCCAGTGTTGCTCACAGTCTCCATGAACTCACAAGGAAAAATAGATCTTTCAAGTGGAAAACTGAACAAGAGGAGGCTTTCCAAGCTTTAAAAGAACGACTATGCACTTCACCTATGCCAGCGTACCCGGTTGCAGGTGCAACATTTATTCTGGACACAGATGCTAGTGGTTATGGCATAAGAGGGGTACTTTCGCAAGTGATTGATGGGCAGGAGAAGATAGTTGCCTATTATAGCCGGTCTATTGGGAAACCAGAGCGGAACTACTGCGTAACGCGGAGAGAACTATTAGAGTTGGTGGATTGCATTCAACACTTCCACAAATATCTGTATGGTCAACACTTCCGCGTTAGAACGGATCATGCAGCGCTGAAGTGGCTACTACAGTTCAAGAATCCCGAAGGGCAGCTTGCACGGTGGATTGAGAGGCTGCAAAGTTATGACTTCACCATCGAGCACCGCAAGGGTAATACGCACGGAAATGCTGACACTATGTCCCGTCGACCATGTAGTTTGGAATGTAAGCATTGCTCAAAAGCCGAGGGTAAGGAAGACATAATAGACGTCCGGCTAATGACAGTTACATCAGCAGAAGAGTGGGAGGCAAGTCACTTAAGGAAATGTCAGCAAGAAGATCCGGACTTGGAATTGGTAATGCACGGATTGGAGGTGAACAGACGGCCAAGTAAAGAACAAATGGCAGCGGAAAGTCCCATCGCGAAAGCATACTGGGCACAATGGAACAGTTTAGAATTGATATCTGGCTGTTTGCATAGAGTATGGGAAAGTGAAGATGGCCAGTGCTCTCGGAAGCTTATAGTAGTTCCGAGGTTAAGAATTCCGGATGTTCTTAAGGAATTCCATAATGGTCCTAGTAGAGGGCACCTAGGCATTACAAAAACGCTGGAGAAGATCAAGCAGCGGTTCTATTGGGTTGGCTGTCGTCAATCGGTCGCTGAGTGGATTGCTAATTGCACGGAGTGCATTGCAGCTAAAGGGCCAAAGTCTCGAAGTCATGGGCAGATGAAGCAGTATAACTCAGGTGCACCATTTGAGCGGGTTGCCATGGATGTAGCCGGTCCATTCCCTATGAGCAGACAAGGAAACAAATACGTTCTTGTGGTTATGGACTACGTTAGTAGGTGGCCTGAGGTCTACCCAATTCCAAACCAGGAAGCGAAAACAGTTGCGGATGCATTCACTCACAATTGGGTTACCAGATACGGTGCGCCTATAGAATTGCACTCAGACCAAGGAAGAAACTTTGAAGCGGCGGTGTTCTAAGAGATGTGCCAGATACTTGGTATTCGGAAAACACGAACGACAGCCCTGCATCCTCAATCAGATGGCAGGGTAGAGCGATTCAACCGGACCCTGGAAGAGCACTTGCGGAAAGTAGTGGACAAGAATCAAGATGATTGGGATGTACACATACCGCTTTTCCTGATGGGATATCGGTCCGCAGTGCATGAAACAACAGGTCAAACACCTGCCAGGATACTGTTTGGTAGTGAACTTCGGTTGCCCAGCGATTTAAAACTTGGAATAACTGGTGATGCGAGAAGAATTGTGAAGGAAGCGTCTACTGTTCTCGAGGAAGAGTTAAGAGAGATACATGCTCTTGTTAGGCAGCGCACTCAAATTATGAGTGACAAAATGAAGGCTAGGTATGCCAAGGCGATGAACTCCGAAGGCTTCCAAAATGGAGATTCGGTGTTGCTGTACAATCCACAACGAAAGAGAGGTTTGTCCCCAAAACTTCAATGCAATTGGGAAGGTCCATACAAGATAATCAAACGACTAAACGACGTAGTGTATCGAATACAAACTGTGGGGAGGCCGAGAAACAAGATGAAAGTGGTCCACCTAGAGAGGCTTGCTGCGTTTGGAACAGCGAATGTGTCTGATCGGGACGATCAGACTTAGGTGGAGGGCAGTGTGGCGAAAATGCGAAGCGAATGACAGATGAAAGAGAGGAGCCGACAACTGGCACGTTCTAGAGCGTAAACGAGGCGATTATCGTAAACGACGATTATCGTAAACGAGGCGATTATCGTAAACGACGCGATTATTCCAGGGGTTTTGTTTTTCAAGCAGCAAACAAGTATATAAGGACGACATACGAGTCAAGAGTAATCAGTTGTGAATTAAACTCGTGGAGATTACATTACAGTAAAGTAATAAAAACAGTACATTGTGAAAGTTGTATACAAGTGATTGTAAATAGTAACGTAAATTGTAATTGAATTGTGAATTACCGAATAATTAAAAGGACATTAATTAAGTCTTTATAAATAAAGAGACTGCAATTTAAGTTGGCGATTTTATTTAACAATCCAGAGGTCGTACCCGAATGTTTAAGGAAATCATCGAGGTTAATCAGCAAGATCGTAACAATATGTACCTATTTGCATATACATACATACAATTGCATGTATGTATATATGCATGTTTGTATGTAAAATTGCATTGGCAAAAACCATCTAACACTTTCCCTAACATATAAGCACAGTAACCAGCTGTTAGCCAACGGTAGAACAAATTTTTTTTTGATTTCTTTGTATGTCAAAAAGAAGAAGCGATATATCATGGTTGACGTTTTGTGCAGTTAATCAGGGCTATTCTGCATTTCGATTACGTTCCCGCTCTCCGCTCCGCAACAATCGCAATTTAGTATTCTGAGTTACGATCGAATCGAAAGCAGTAGAGGAAGAGAGAATACATTTTCGAAGTCAGCTGGTTGTATGTGAATGTGTGAAATTGAAAGAAAACAAATCAAACAAATACAAACTATTTTTCATAACTCAAATAAATATAAATAAAATCGTGTTTTTCACGTTAAATGGAATCAATAGCTTTGGCGATATTTCATGAGGATTGCGAGACAAATGTTACCCATTTCAGATGAGTTTTGGATTTTATGAAATTGAGCCTGTAATTGGCAATCTATTATATAACAAATTTAGTTATTTAGGTTCAAAAAAAAAAATCAAACTTAATAAAGATGCTTTCAAGTATGTCCTGGATAGTTTTTCGCAAGAAATTCAATCAAGCACTTTGACATGATGATTGACATGGAATCTTTTACTGGTGGATCAACTGTATTTCGGCAACGTTATTTCAAAACTCTATAATTTTTTATCTTGCAACACAAAAGTATCAAAAAGCATCAAAACTCATTAAACTAAAAAAAATGACATCGTTATGACTTTTCCAATTATCAAAATCATGTTTTACTAACATTTTTCTTAAAATTATATTATTTAAGTACATCAAAATATACAATCCGCCAACTAAATTACAACGTACAAAAACGTAATTACGATCGAAATACAGAATACATAGAATTTGAAAGAATCTAAAGTTTCGAAGATTAATCGAAACGGAATGGAACGCAGAATACAAAATCCGCCGAACGGAGAAAATTTCGATGCGAGTCGAAATGTGGAATAGGGCTGAATATATTGTAACGATCTTGCTGAATCAACCTCGATGATTTACCAAATCCTTCGGGTACAATCTCTGGATTATTAAATAAAAATCGCCAACTTAATTTGCAGTTTCTTTATTTATGAATTTATTTGATGTCCTTTAATTACTCAGTAATTCACAATTCAATTACAATTCACTTTACTATTTACAATCACTTGTATACAACTTTCACAATGTACTGGTTTTATTACTTTACTGTGATGTAATCACTAACGCGTTTACTTTACGACTGTTTGCTTTTGCAGTCGTGTGTCGCCCTTAAATACTTGTCTGCTGCTCGAAAAGGAAACACTGGAATAATCGAGTCGTTGCGATAACGTCTCATTTTACGCTCTAGAACATGCCAGTTGTCGGCTTCAAAACGTTCTAAAAATAGCTGACCGACTGTCAAATGTCAACAACAATGTTCAGTGTCATATTATAAGCATACATCAGGAGCAAAAATTTTAGCGATTTGTTAACTTTAAACAAAACAAGAGGAATAAATAGAGAATGGATAATACAAAGTAATATTCGCCACGTTTTAACAATTGCTTTCGACATTTTACATAGCCTTAGAACAAGGATTTGCTACAGCTGTGCAATTGGGAGCGGGAAAACATAAAGTTGAGGAAGAATGCTCCATAATCTTCGTCTGCTCTACTCTACTCTACTATCGGAGGTTATGTTGTTGGACATGAACCAGTACTTACTGTGGATACGGGCGCGTCAAATTCCATCATTCGATCTGACTTGAAGTGTAGAACATTAACTGGTGAGGGCACCATGGTTCTAGGAAAAGCCGCGTGTAAAGTCATAATTGGGAATATGACAGCGTAACATGAGTTCATATTAGCGAAAATTTTGATGAAGTCTAGTTGGTGTGGACTTTCTCCTTAGGTAAGGAATATAGATCGACCTAAAAAAAGAGAGGAGCCGACAACTGGCAAGTTCTAGAGCGTGAACGAGGCGATTATCGTAAACGACGATTATCGTAAACGAGGCGATTATCGTAAACGACGCGATTATTCCAGGGGTTTCGTTTTTCAAGCAGCAAACAAGTATATAAGGACGACATACGACTGCAAGAGTAATCAGTTGTGAATTAAACTCGTGGAGATTACATTACAGTAAAGTAATAAAAACAGTACATTGTGAAAGTTGTATACAAGTGATTGTAAATAGTAACGTAAATTGTAATTGAATTGTGAATTACCGAATAATTAAAAGGACATTAATTAAGTTTTTATAAATAAAGAGACTGCAAATTAAGTTGGCGATTTTATTTAACAATCCAGAGGTCGTACCCGAAAGATTAAGGAAATAATCGAGGTTAATCAGCAAGATCGTAACAATTGGTGTCAGAAGTGGGATTGTTAAATAAATCCATAAGAATAATAGTTGGAAGATGGTGAAGATTCAGGATTTCACGATACCTCCTCTCAAGAAGGAGTTGGCAAAGCGAGGTTTGTCTACAACTGGAAATAAGGCAGAGCTGCAATCAAGACTGCGAGAAGCAATGGAAGTCGAAGGCATCGACTTGAACCAGTACGAATTCCGTCGCGAGGATGAAGATGTATCCTTGAAGAACATTGACAAAGAATAGGCTATTGATTCTGCGAAGGGGTTGGAGCAGCCATCAGGTAAGATTCAAGAAAATGCCCCTGGCTCATCTACCGGTATGGACATGAACATGTTAAATAATCAGGCAGGACCAACGTAGTGAAGCATAGCATTGATACTGGTGACGCAAGACCAATTCGTCAAGCTCCTCGAAGCGTTCCACTAGTCAAACGTGACGCTGTTGGCCAAATAATTAGGGAAATGAGCGAAAGCGATGTTATCGAACCATCGGCAAGTCCATGGAGCTCTCCGGTGGTACTCGCGAAGAAGAAAGATGGCCAGTTGCGGTTCTGCGTGGACTGTCGGAGATTAAATGATGTTACAAAGAAAGATAGCTATCCTTTGCCCAGGATCGATGATACACTAGACTCGTTAACTGGAACAGAATGGTTCTCAACACTTGACCTTAAGAGCGGGTATTGGCAAGTAGAAGTGAGTGAAGAAGATAAAGAGAAGACAGTCTTTAGTGCTGGCAACGGTCTATGGCAATTTACGGTAATGCCATTTGGTTTATGCAACGCTCCTGCCACTATTGAAAGATTAATGGACCATGTGCTCAAAGGACTACACTGGAAGACATGTTTGGTGTATCTGGATGACATAATCGTATTGGGAAAGAGCTTCGATGAACATCTGAGAAAATTTGGAAGAAGTTTTCCAGAGAATAGCTGGCGCTGGTCTTAAACTAAGTCCTAAGAAGTGCTCTTTATTCAAGAAGGAGGTTAATTACTTAGGTCATCAAGTAACCACGAAGGGCGTGTGTACTGCGAAGGAAAAAATAGAAGCAGTGAAGGATTGGCCGAGGCCCAGAAATTTGCATGAATTAAGAAGTTTCCTTGGACTGCGTACTTACTATCGCCGCTTTGTTCCGAATTTCGCCAGTGTTGCTCACAGTCTCCATGAACTCACAAGGAAAAATAGATCTTTCAAGTGGAAAACTGAACAAATGGAGGCTTTCCAAGCTTTAAAAGAACGACTATGCACTTCACCTATGCCAGCGTACCCGGTTGCAGGTGCAACATTTATTCTGGACACAGATGCTAGTGGTTATGGCATAAGAGGGGTACTTTCGCAAGTGATTGATGGGCAGGAGAAGATAGTTGCCTATTATAGCCGGTCTATTGGGAAACCAGAGCGGAACTACTGCGTAACGCGGAGAGAACTATTAGAGTTGGTGGATTGCATTAAACACTTCCACAAATATCTGTATGGTCAACACTTCCGCGTTAGAACGGATCATGCAGCGCTGAAGTGGCTACTACAGTTCAAGAATCCCGAAGGGCAGCTTGCACGGTGGATTGAGAGGCTGCAAAGTTATGACTTCACCATCGAGCACCGCAAGGGTAATACGCACGGAAATGCTGACGCTATGTCCCGTCGACCATGTAGTTTGGAATGTAAGCATTGCTCAAAAGCCGAGGGTAAGGAAGACATAATAGACGTCCGGCTAATGACAGTTACATCAGCAGAAGAGTGGGAGGCAAGTCACTTAAGGAAATGTCAGCAAGAAGATCCGGACTTGGAATTGGTAATGCACGGATTGGAGGTGAACAGACGGCCAAGTAAAGAACAAATGGCAGCGGAAAGTCCCATCGCGAAAGCATACTGGGCACAATGGAACAGTTTAGAATTGATATCTGGCTGTTTGCATAGAGTATGGGAAAGTGAAGATGGCCAGTGCTCTCGGAAGCTTATAGTAGTTCCGAGGTTAAGAATTCCGGATGTTCTTAAGGAATTCCATAATGGTCCTAGTAGAGGGCACCTAGGCATTACAAAAACGCTGGAGAAGATCAAGCAGCGGTTCTATTGGGTTGGCTGTCGTCAATCGGTCGCTGAGTGGATTGCTAATTGCACGGAGTGCATTGCAGCTAAAGGGCCAAAGTCTCGAAGTCATGGGCAGATGAAGCAGTATAACTCAGGTGCACCATTTGAGCGGGTTGCCATGGATGTAGCCGGTCCATTCCCTATGAGCAGACAAGGAAACAAATACGTTCTTGTGGTTATGGACTACGTTAGTAGGTGGCCTGAGGTCTACCCAATTCCAAACCAGGAAGCGAAAACAGTTGCGGATGCATTCACTCACAATTGGGTTACCAGATACGGTGCGCCTATAGAATTGCACTCAGACCAAGGAAGAAACTTTGAAGCGGCGGTGTTCTAAGAGATGTGCCAGATACTTGGTATTCGGAAAACACGAACGACAGCCCTGCATCCTCAATCAGATGGCAGGGTAGAGCGATTCAACCGGACCCTGGAAGAGCACTTGCGGAAAGTAGTGGACAAGAATCAAGATGATTGGGATGTACACATACCGCTTTTCCTGATGGGATATCGGTCCGCAGTGCATGAAACAACAGGTCAAACACCTGCCAGGATACTGTTTGGTAGTGAACTTCGGTTGCCCAGCGATTTAAAACTTGGAATAACTGGTGATGCGAGAAGAATTGTGAAGGAAGCGTCTACTGTTCTCGAGGAAGAGTTAAGAGAGATACATGCTCTTGTTAGGCAGCGCACTCAAATTATGAGTGACAAAATGAAGGCTAGGTATGCCAAGGCGATGAACTCCGAAGGCTTCCAAAATGGAGATTCGGTGTTGCTGTACAATCCACAACGAAAGAGAGGTTTGTCCCCAAAACTTCAATGCAATTGGGAAGGTCCATACAAGATAATCAAACGACTAAACGACGTAGTGTATCGAATACAAACTGTGGGGAGGCCGAGAAACAAGATGAAAGTGGTCCACCTAGAGAGGCTTGCTGCGTTTGGAAAAGCGAATGTGTCTGATCGGGACGATCAGACTTAGGTGGAGGGCAGTGTGGCGAAAATGCGAAGCGAATGACAGATGAAAGAGAGGAGCCGACAACTGGCACGTTCTAGAGCGTAAACGAGGCGATTATCGTAAACGACGATTATCGTAAACGAGGCGATTATCGTAAACGACGCGATTATTCCAGGGGTTTTGTTTTTCAAGCAGCAAACAAGTATATAAGGACGACATACGACTCAAGAGTAATCAGTTGTGAATTAAACTCGTGGAGATTACATTACAGTAAAGTAATAAAAACAGTACATTGTGAAAGTTGTATACAAGTGATTGTAAATAGTATCGTAAATTGTAATTGAATTGTGAATTGCCGAATAATTAAAAGGACATTAATTAGGTCTTTATAAATAAAGAGACTGCAAATTAAGTTGGCGATTTTATTTAACAATCCAGAGGTCGTACCCGAATGATTAAGGAAATCATCGAGGTTAATCAGCAAGATCGTAACAATATGTACCTATTTGCATATACATACATAGAATTGCATGTATGTATATATGCATGTTTGTATGTAAAATTGCATTGGCAAAAACCATCTAACACTCCCTAACATATAAGCACAGTAACCAGCTGTTAGCCAACGGTAGAACAAATTTTTTTTTGATTTCTTTGTATGTCAAAAAGAAGAAGCGATATATCATGGTTGACGTTTTGTGCAGTTAATCAGGGCTATTCTGCATTTCGATTACGTTCCCGCTCTCCGCTCCGCAACAATCGCAATTTAGTATTCTGAGTTACGATCGAATCGAAAGCAGTAGAGGAAGAGAGAATACATTTTCGAAGTCAGCTGGTTGTATGTGAATGCGTGAAATTGAAAGAAAACAAATCAAACAAATACAAACTATTTTTCATAACTCAAATAAATATAAATAAAATCGTGTTTTTCACGTTAAATGGAATCAATAGCTTTGGCGATATTTCATGAGGATTGCGAGACAAATGTTACCCATTTCAGATGAGTTTTGGATTTTATGAAATTGAGCTTGTAATTGGCAATCTATTATAAAACAAATTTAGTTATTTAGGTTCAAAAAAAAATCAAACTTAATAAAGATGCTTTCAAGTATGTCCTGGATAGTTTTTCGCAAGAAACTCAATCAAGCACTTTGACATGATGATTTACATGGAATCTTTTACTGGTGGATCAACTGTATTTCGGCAACGTTATTTCAAAACTCTATAATTTTTTATCTTGCAACACAAGAGTATCAAAAAGCATCAAAACTCATTAAACTAAAAAAATGACATCGTTATGACTTTTCCAATTATCAAAATCATGTTTTACTAACATTTTTCTTAAAATTATATTATTTAAGTACAACAAAATATACAATCCGCCAACTAAATTACAACGTACAAAAACGTAATTACGATCGAAATGCAGAATACATAGAATTTGAAAGAATCGAAAGTTTCGAAGATTAATCGAAACGGAATGGAACGCAGAATACCAAATCCGCCGAACGGAGAAAATTTCGATGCGAGTCGAAATGTGGAATAGGGCTGAATATATTGTAACGATCTTGCTGAATCAACCTCGATGATTTACCAAATCCTTCGGGTACAATCTCTGGATTATTAAATAAAAATCGCCAACTTAATTTGCAGTTTCTTTATTTATGAATTTATTTGATGTCCTTTAATTACTCAGTAATTCACAATTCAATTACAATTCACTTTACTATTTACAATCACTTGTATACAACTTTCACAATGTACTGGTTTTATTACTTTACTGTGATGTAATCTCTAACGCGTTTACTTTACGACTGTTTGCTTTTGCAGTCGTGTGTCGCCCTTAAATACTTGTCTGCTGCTCGAAAAGGAAACACTGGAATAATCGAGTCGTTGCGATAACGTCTCATTTTACGCTCTAGAACATGCCAGTTGTCGGCTTCAAAACGTTCTAAAAATAGCTGACCGACTGTCAAATGTCAACAACAATGTTCAGTGTCATATTATAAGCATACATCAGGAGCAAAAATTTTAGCGATTTGTTAACTTTAAACAAAACAAGAGGAATAAATAGAGAATGGATAATACAAAGTAATATTCGCTACGTTTTAACAATTGCTTTCGACATTTTACATAGCCTTAGAACAAGGATTTGCTACAGCTGTGCAATTGGGAGCGGGGAAACATAAAGTTGAGGAAGAATGCTCCATAATCTTCGTCTGCTCTACTCTACTCTACTATAGGAGGTTATGTTGTTGGACATGAGCCAGTACTTACTGTGGATACGGGCGCGTCAAATTCCATCATTCGATCTGACTTGAAGTTTAGAACATTAACTGGTGAGGACACCATGGTTCTAGGAAAAGCCACGTGTAAAGTCATAATTGGGAATATGACAGCGTAACATGAGTTCATATTAGCGAAAATTTTGATGAAGTCTAGTTGGTGTGGACTTTCTCCTTAGGTAAGGAATATAGATCGACCTAAAAAAAAGAGTGATGAAGTACGGCAATTTGAAAGTACCGCTAAAGCTTGGCAATGATTCTGCATCGAGCGATTGAATAACACGGAATATAGAATTAAACCGTTGGCAAACTAAGAAACAAGATCAAAGTGGTTCACCTGGAAAGACATGCAATGTTTGGAGCAGAAATCCCAAATATGATTGACAGATAAATGGAGGGGCAGCTGCTATCGCAGGAGACAAGTAGAAAGCGTGGCGTTAACATGGCAGTAAGCTGTGTGTTTTAGAAAGGGATAAATAATCATGTGTTATAAAGAATTGTAAAATAATCAATTGAGTATAGTGAAAAGAATTGTAATTATTCAGGGGTGAATAAACGTTATGTAATTAAGAAGCAGAACGAACTTATTTTTTGGATTTTTTATTAACAATCCATTGATCGAATTTGAAGCGTTTGGGAAATCATCGAGGTTAATTACGAAAAATCGTTACAATATATAAAGAAAGCGATATATATCTCACAACGTAACTACTTGATAATGTACCAGTTTACGGAGGGGCCACCATTTATTGCTAGGCGACTTCAACTCACAACATAGTTAGGGATCACTAACCACGAATTGAAACAGGAAAATATGGGAGAAATTTGCATATCACAGAAATTTAGTGTTCCTAAATGACGGTTCACCCACATTTCTCTGTACAAAAAACATTCTGACAGCTGTAAACTATGGCCACTGAAGATCTGGCAGTTATTCTATCATGGAGCTGATTTGCTCAAGGAAGTGTGTCTGCACTTTTTACTGTTGTGGTGTTGTGAAGCAGATCAATTCTGCTTCGTATATTTCGTTTACGCGTTTTCTATTTTTTAATTCCAGTCTTCTTTTGTAGCATTGCCATATTTTAGCCGAGGAGTACACGAAGAGTGCTAGAGTTGCTAAACCGAGAATGCTATACAATGCAAACTTTATCGGATGTTCTTCTATAGGTATATTAAATTTATACATTTTTGTATATTCGTAAATTTGTAATCGGACTCTGAACTGAGAATTTTTAAGATTTCTAATTGTTCATTAGTGTGGGAATGGATTGCATTTTTTGTTTCTTGATGGTTGAGGTATATTTTTTTATCAATGTTTGTGGAGATGTTAAATTGGATAAGTTTCAGTCCTTTGGTCCGTTCCTCGTTTGTTCTCCGTCTGTGATGATATTACCGTGGTCTAATACTAATAAAGGTTTATTTTTTTCTTGAATGATGTTACATTTAGCTTCCTTATTTTCTAAAAGTGGTATAGTACAATTGTCCTCTGGCAATTATTTACATATATTAATTCCTACATAGTTCTTACATTTAGCTACTCTAGTATATTTGTTCATTCAGCAATGTATTTGTCGGTAATAATTTTTCCATGTCTATAAATTAGTGATGTTATATTATATAATTTACATTCGTTTATTATGAGGGGATATTTATAAATAGTTAATATGGCGGTTTGGTATTGAAAATGATGTATATCCGCATATTCTAGTATATTTATTACAGGTGTATCAAATTGTTCGTTTACTATTAAAGTGCCTGAATAAAATTTTCCATTTTATTTGCAAAATTTATTGCGCTTGCGATGGCTATAAGTTCTCTATTCATTCAGTTTATTTATTACTGTGTTTTCTGATACTGTTTTAGGATCTAAGGTTTCTAAGATTTTTTTCGAATTTAGAATTTATTTTTCGTTGTTCGTTAATTTCTTTTAGGTCATCATTCATTCAGACTCTTCTTTTGGAGGGGAGATATACAAACGAATTCGCTATGAAGCGTATCAAAACAAAACAAAAAGTCGATTGCATGAAAAATAGAATAAACCGTGTGAATGGTGCTGTGGCAAATACTAGGAATTTTTGCTAAAATATTTATGGAAAATTGTTTAAAAACTAAAAAAAGTGACATTAAAAATTAAGTGAGTGTGAGAATTAATCAAAGTGCAGTGTAAAAAGTGTTTTGTTTGTTTGTTGTTTTGTATTAAGAGAGTGTAAATTGTAACAAAACAAGTGTACATTTTCATGTTCTCAATGCATTTGTTTGATACAAAATCTATGCATTTTTATATCAGTGTGCATATGTTTTGTTGACATCAAAATTATATAAATGGACATATATGACTGAAGTCGAAATTAAAATTTCGTTTATTCCTTCTTCGTTCATAGTCCAGTTAAACATATAAAAAATTATATATATTAAAAATTATTAAAATATTTATAAATTCTTAAAAACTGCGTATGTATATTTTCATTTTATTCATTTCCATATGATTATCTGATTTCTACATCAATCAAAAAAAAAACACAAAAATACGTACATATTATACGTATTAGTCTTTTGTATATTTGGCTGCATTCAATAAGATTTAAGATTCGGTCTGTTTTACCGGCAAATCACTATCAATTACCTAATACGATCAAGAATTTTAAATCGGTCGTTGGCGCAGTGGTTAGTCCGCTCTCCTTGTGATTTTATTGCTCAGGTTCGAATCCCATCCAATGAAGAAATTAGGTTTGTTTTTTTCAACGGAATTAATTTCGCTGAATATCATTTTTACATTTTTCTATTTGCCATCGATTGTAAAAATCTTAAGTAGACGACTCAGCTTGTTGATGGTGGGTGCAAGGGAAGAGAATTGGCAAGTTTTTGTGTATGTATGCATTTTTCATATACATATTTGTTCCTTTGAGTGTGTGTATCTTAAACTTCAGATCAATTTGAATTTCTGATTTTTAAAATTTTGTCATCGTCGCGAGGAAAATGCTTGTGGATGACGGATAGAAGAAGGAGAAGGAAGGGCTTGCGCATTATTAAGATTGTATAAGTTTATCGTATACGTATTAAAATGCTTAAATGTACATATGTGTTTTCACATCATTGTCAGCTCAACAATAAATTTCTGATTTTTGACCTTTGGTTACCGAAACGGCTTGTTGGCAGCGGGAGTGAGGGAAAAGGGATCGCACAATATTGTGGCAAAATGCGAAGCGAATGACAGATGAAAGAGAGAAGCCGACAACTGGCATTTTCTAGAGCGTAAAACGAGACGATTATCGTAACGACGCGATTATTCTAAGCGGTTGGTTGCGAGCGGGTTGTATATAAAGGCGAGACACGACTGCAGAGAAGTCAGTCAGTAATCAGTCGTGAAGTAAAAGCGTTGGAGATTACATTACATTGAAGTAATAAAAACAGTACATTGTGAAAGTTGTATACAAGCGATTGTAAATAGTAACGTAAATTGTAATTGAATTGTGAATTACTGAGTAATCAAAAGGGCATTAATTAAATTCTTTATAAATAAAGAAACTGCAAATTAAGTCGGCGATTTTATTTAACAATCCAGGGATCGTACCCGAAGGATTTGGGAAATCATCGAGGTTAATCAGCAAAATCGTAACAATATTTTGGGTGTATTCGTTTTTTGTATACACATATGTACGTTTTTGGCACAGTTTGACTTCGTTTGAGGAAACTGTTTGAAGATGAAGAGTAGAAGGGAAAAAGGGTTGTATGCCGTTGTTTTTGTTGCTTTCATGCAAATAGCTTATGGAGTAGAGAAATATGTAGAGCAGTAAAGCGAGTTGCGCTTATGAATGAATAATGCTACTTTAGGAGGTTACAAAATTCTTGGGCTTGAATGGTTTTGCGCATGCTATTACCTATTATACATATAAATGCATATATGTACATATATAAATAAAAACAAACATTGGTACTTATGTATAAATATGAGTACTGCTAAGATATATAATTTTCTAAATTCATTACGTAGTATTTTTTTATTTTATTATATTGCAGATATATTTTAATTTAAATATTATTTACTTCAATTTTAATGCTTATGGATATTAATCAAAAACATATACATATCATGCCTCTATTTGCAAATATATTTACATCAATAGCAAGACGACTTGTAAAACTTGCAAAAAAAGTTCTTCGCGTAAATAAACGAAAGCCCATCGTTAACAAAGCGCATGCCATAGTAATACCTCTCCCCGCGCTCAGCTCTTCCACAAACCACATCTTAACTACAATAGTTAGAAGTTGAAGAAATTTTTGGTCCTCGCTCAGAATAAATATACTCTCGATAATGCGAATATACGAAGATGAAGAAACATTCTTTATTTCTTTGCCTTGGTATAATTACCGAATCTGCGAAATTATTTCTATTGAGTCCTTGGCGCAGATGTCAGAAGCGCCGCGATAAATATGTTTTTGATACTTTTATTTATGGCGCGGGTTCAAATTCCATTCGCTGAAGCTATTATTGAGAAATTTTCGTATTGATTATTTTATTTTTTATTTTTTTATTTATTAACAATATTTTATTTTTATATTTTATGAATCACAAAATTAAAATGAAACATGAATAGTATATTATAAATAGTATAAAGTGCTTGTTTCTGAACTACCTATTTATATTTCATTATAATTATTTGGTACAACATTTTAGGTTTGTTATTAGGATATACATATCATAATATAAAAATTTTTAATATGAAAACATTTTAGTGTGTGCAAAATGCAAATTGCCGACTTCGTATTTGCTATTTTTGAGGTATGCATACATACATATGTACATACGTTGATTGGAGACATGAATATAAAGTTCTAAATATACAAACTGTTCATATACTCATTAAATCATATTTTTCACAGTTCAAAGTGAGCTGGGACATTATTACTTAAAAAATTTATTATAAAAAAAATTGCGTAAAATCTTCAAAAATCCTTAAAATTGCTGCTAATTTCTACCCCGACTATTTGTATCATTCGTCTGCATCGTTTCTTTCGCAGCAAAAAGCAAAAATTCGAAGCGAATTGAGGCTGTGGACATTTCCCCAACCCTGAAAATTGTACCTTTCGCATTTGCAGAAAGACCGTATGAGTCTTGTCGCTTCTTATAGTATTGTGGCGAAAAATAGTAACGTAAATTGTAATTGAATTGTGAATTACCGAATAATTAAAAGGACATTGATTAAGTCTTTATAAATAAAGAGACTGCAAATTAAGTTGGCGATTTATTTAACAATCCAGAGGTCGTACCCGGAAGATTAAGGAAATTATCGAGGTTAATCAGCAAGATCGTAACAATTGGTGTCAGAAGTGGGATTGTTAAATAAATTCCAGAGGACAATAACTGAAAAATGGTGAAGATTCAAGATTTGACGATACCTCTTCTCAAGAAAGAGTTGGCAAAGCGAGGATTGTCTACAACAGGAAATAAGGCAGAGCTGCAATCGAGACTGCGAGAAGCAATGGAAGTCGAAGGTATCGACTTGAACCAATACGAATTCCACCGCGAGGATGAAGATGTATCTTTGAAGGATGTTGACAAGGAAGAGGCTAGTGATTCTGCGAAGGAGTTGGAGCAGCCACAAAGTAAGATTCAAGAAAATGCTCCAGGCTCATCTACCGGTATGGACATGAACATGTTGCTGGTTGCAATTTCACAAATCAATGACAACATGTCACAAAAGCTGGATGCACAGGATGCCCGTAATTCACAAAATATGTCTGTAATGAACGCGAACATGTCACAAATCGATGCCAGCATATCACAAAAGATGGATGCACAGGATGCCAAGATGTCAGAAAAATTCGATGGATTAGAAGGAACAATCGCACAAATACAGCAAAATCTTGTGAAAGACAATGCGGAACTTAAGGAAAGACAGGATCGAATCGAGGAGCGACAAGACAAAATAGAAGAATTAATTGAAGCCAAAATCAACGAGCTCGAGCGACGTGTCCGAGATTTGCAGTTGCATCGTCCAGCCAGATCGATGAACGGCCCGTGGGTAGAAACACCATCCTTTGACGGCACAGCTCCATTCCAGATCTTCAAGCTCCAGTTCGAGAAGACGGCTGAGTTAAATAATTGGACCATCGAGGAAAAATCCACTGCGCTATTTGTTACGTTGAAAGGACCTGCAGCGGATATTTTGCTGACTATTCCCGAATGTAAGAGGGATAACTATGGCGCAGTAATGCGAGCCCTGGAAAGACGCTTTGGTAGCGAACACAGAAGGCAAATTTACCAGATGGAGCTGGAACAGCGTGACCAAAAACAGAATGAATCTCTACAGGAATATGCTTTTGAGATCGAGAGATTGGCTCATTTAGCCACAGGGCACGCGTCGGTAAGATTCTCGAAAGATTAAAAATCCAGAGGTTCATCAGCGGTATTAAAGACGTGTACACCAAGCGAGAGACTTATGCGAATCCGAAGTTAACATTCACTGAGACGGTTGCGTATGCTCAGACACGTGAAGCAGCGGCACTGCTATGTAAGCCGGCCCACAAAGTGAAGCATTTGGAGGTAGAAACACCAGATGTGAGGACTGAAATATTGAAAACTCTGAAGTCGATAGAAGGAATGAATCGTTCGGGTGTCAAGAAGGTTGGGAAGTGTTTCAGTTGTGGAAAAGCAGGTCACTTCGCACGCGAATGCCAGTCGGGCTCCAACACGACGCGAACCATGCTCAAAAGCTGAGGGCATAATAGACGTCCGGCGAATAACAATTACACGAGCAGGAAAGTGGGAGGCAAGCCATTTAAGAAAATGTCAGCAGGAAGACCCAGATTTGGAATTGGTAATGCACGGATTGGAAGTGAACAGACGGCCAAGTAAGGAACAAATGGCAAAGGGAAGTTCCATCGCGAAGGCATACTGGGCACAATGGAACAGTTTAGAGTTAATATCTGGCTGTTTGCATAGAGTATGGGAAAGTGAAGATGGCCAGTGCTATCGGAAGCTTATAGTAGTTCCGAGGTTAAGAATTCCGGATATTCTTAGGAAATTTCACAATGGTCCTAGTGGAGAGCATCTAAGCATTAGGAAAATGCTGGAGAAGATCAAGCAGAGGTTCTATTGGGTTGGTTGTCGTCAATCGACCGCTGAGTGGATTGCTAACTGCAAGAAGTGCATAGCAACTAAAGGGCCAAAACCACGAAATCATTACAAATTGAGGGCCAGGTATGA
The DNA here is from genome assembly GCA_030068015.2 of Neoceratitis asiatica. Lineage (NCBI taxonomy): Eukaryota > Metazoa > Arthropoda > Insecta > Diptera > Tephritidae > Neoceratitis > Neoceratitis asiatica. The sequence continues at coordinate 53,606,519 of CM061527.1, forward strand.
CAAAGCAATGAACTCTGAAGGCTTCCAAAGTGGAGATCTGGTGTTGTTGTGCAGTCCACAACGGAAGAGAGGTTTGTCCCAAAAACTTCAATGCGTTTGGGAGGGTCCATATAAGGTAATCAAACGGCTAAATGATGCAGTGTATCGAATCCAGAATGTTGGAAGCCCAGGAAGCAAGATGAAAGTGGTCCACCTAGAGAGGCTTGCTGCGTTTGGAACAGCGAATGTGTCTGATCGGGACGATCAGACTTAGGTGGAGGGCAGTGTGGCGAAAATGCGGAGCGAATGACAGATGAAAGAGAGGAGCCCACAACTGGCACGTTCTAGAGCGTAAACGAGACGATTATCGTAAACGACGATTATCGTAAGCGAGAGGTTTATCGTAAAACGACGCGATTATTCCAGGGGTTCGTTTTCAAGCAGCAAACAAGTATATAAGGACGACATTCGACTGCAAGTCAGTCAGTCAGCAATCAGTTGTGATTACATTGCAGTAAAGTAATAAAAACAGTACATTGTGAAAGTTGTATACAAGTGATTGTAAATAGTAACGTAAATTGTAATTGAATTGTGAATTACCGAATAATTAAAAGGACATTGATTAAGTCTTTATAAATAAAGAGACTGCAAATTAAGTTGGCGATTTATTTAACAATCCAGAGGTCGTACCCGGAAGATTAAGGAAATTATCGAGGTTAATCAGCAAGATCGTAACAGTATGTACGTTCTTTGGTGCTATGTGAAAATCTATAGTCATCTGTGTGGAGGTATTAATTACATATGCGAATATATTGTGGCGAAATTGCGAAGCGAATGAGAGATGAAAGAGAGGAGCCGACAACTGGCATGTTCTAGAGCGTAAAACGAGACGTTATCGTAACGACCCGATTTTTCCAGGGTTTCGTTTTCAAGCAGCAAACAAGTATATAAGGGCGACACACGACTGCAAAAGCAATCAGTGAAGTAAACGCGTTGGAGAATACATTACAGTAAAGTAATAAAAACAGTACATTGTGAATGTTGTATACAAGTGATTGTATATAGTAAAGTCAGTTGTAATTGAATTGTGAATTACTGAGTAATAAAAGGACATTAAATAAAGTCTTCATAAATAAAGAGACTGCAAATTAAGTTGGCGATTTTTATTTAACAATCCAGAGATCGTACCCGAAGGATTTGGGAAATCATCGAGGTTGATTCAGCGAGATCGTAACAGTTGGTGTCAGAAGTGGGATTGTTAAATAAATCCTGAAGGAGTTGGAGCAGCCATCAAGTAAGATTCAAGCAAACGATCCTGTTTCATCTACGGGTATGGACATGAACATGTTATTGGCTGCAATTTCACAAATCAATGCCAACATGTCACAAAAGTTGGATGCACAGGATGCCCGTAGTTCACAAAATATATCTGCAATTAATGCCAGCATATCAGAAAAGATGGATGCACAGGATGCTAAGCTGTCACAAAAGTTTGATGGATTAGAAGGAACAATCGCACAAATACAGCAAAATCTTGTAAAAGACAATGCGGAACTTAAGGGAAGACAGGGTCAAATCGAGGAGCGACAAGTCAAAATAGAGGAGCTAATTGAGACCAAAGTCAACGCATTGGAAGGTCGTTTCCGGGATTTGCAATTAAATCGTCCAACCACTTCAGTGAACGCTCTCAAGGTAAAAACACCATTCTTTGATGGTAAAATTCCATTCCAAGTCCTCAAGCTCCAGTTTGAGAAGACGGCTGAAACAAATAACAGGACCATAGGGGAAAAATCTGTTGCACTATTCGTTGCGTTGGAAGGACCTGCAGCAGAACTTTTGAAACTATACCCGAATATGAATGGAATGATTACGACGGATTGATACGAGCCCTGGAAAGACGATATGGTAGCGAACACAGAAGACAAATTTACCAGATTGAGTTAAAAAAGCGTGACCAAAAATCCAACGAATCTCTACAGGAAGGACAGCGCAAACGGAAGGCTGAGGAGGATAAACCATCAACTTCTCAGTCGTTAAACTAAAAGAGCCAGTCTAAAGGTGCATATGCTGGCTCCTGCAATTGAATGCCCCATAATCTCCGTCTCGCAAATTGGCAGAAAAACGAGCAACATTACTATTGGTGGATATGTGGATGGACGAGCGCGAATATTAACAGTGGATACGGGCGCGTCACACTGCATCATTCGAACTGACCTGATCACTAAAGAAGTGAGACCATTGCCTGGCGCAATATTGAAAACGGCAACTGTTGAGGACACACAAGTGGTGGGAGAAATAACATGTGAGGTCGCAAGGTGTTACACAGTTTTATAGTCGCGCAGATTGTAGATGAGGTAATCATAGGAGTAGACTTCTTGATGGATCAAGGTATCAAGATCGTTTGGGAGGGTCCATATAAGGTAATCAAACGGCTAAATGATGCAGTGTATCGAATCCAGAATGTTGGAAGCCCAGGAAGCAAGATGAAAGTGGTCCACCTAGAGAGGCTTGCTGCGTTTGGAACAGCGAATGTGTCTGATCGGGACGATCAGACTTAGGTGGAGGGCAGTGTGGCGAAAATGCGGAGCGAATGACAGATGAAAGAGAGGAGCCCACAACTGGCACGTTCTAGAGCGTAAACGAGACGATTATCGTAAACGACGATTATCGTAAGCGAGAGGTTTATCGTAAAACGACGCGATTATTCCAGGGGTTCGTTTTCAAGCAGCAAACAAGTATATAAGGACGACATTCGACTGCAAGTCAGTCAGTCAGCAATCAGTTGTGATTACATTGCAGTAAAGTAATAAAAACAGTACATTGTGAAAGTTGTATACAAGTGATTGTAAATAGTAACGTAAATTGTAATTGAATTGTGAATTACCGAATAATTAAAAGGACATTGATTAAGTCTTTATAAATAAAGAGACTGCAAATTAAGTTGGCGATTTATTTAACAATCCAGAGGTCGTACCCGGAAGATTAAGGAAATTATCGAGGTTAATCAGCAAGATCGTAACAGTATGTACGTTCTTTGGTGCTATGTGAAAATCTATAGTCATCTGTGTGGAGGTATTAATTACATATGCGAATATATTGTGGCGAAATTGCGAAGCGAATGAGAGATGAAAGAGAGGAGCCGACAACTGGCATGTTCTAGAGCGTAAAACGAGACGTTATCGTAACGACCCGATTTTTCCAGGGTTTCGTTTTCAAGCAGCAAACAAGTATATAAGGGCGACACACGACTGCAAAAGCAATCAGTGAAGTAAACGCGTTGGAGAATACATTACAGTAAAGTAATAAAAACAGTACATTGTGAATGTTGTATACAAGTGATTGTATATAGTAAAGTCAGTTGTAATTGAATTGTGAATTACTGAGTAATAAAAGGACATTAAATAAAGTCTTCATAAATAAAGAGACTGCAAATTAAGTTGGCGATTTTTATTTAACAATCCAGAGATCGTACCCGAAGGATTTGGGAAATCATCGAGGTTGATTCAGCGAGATCGTAACAGTTGGTGTCAGAAGTGGGATTGTTAAATAAATCCTGAAGGAGTTGGAGCAGCCATCAAGTAAGATTCAAGCAAACGATCCTGTTTCATCTACGGGTATGGACATGAACATGTTATTGGCTGCAATTTCACAAATCAATGCCAACATGTCACAAAAGTTGGATGCACAGGATGCCCGTAGTTCACAAAATATATCTGCAATTAATGCCAGCATATCAGAAAAGATGGATGCACAGGATGCTAAGCTGTCACAAAAGTTTGATGGATTAGAAGGAACAATCGCACAAATACAGCAAAATCTTGTAAAAGACAATGCGGAACTTAAGGGAAGACAGGGTCAAATCGAGGAGCGACAAGTCAAAATAGAGGAGCTAATTGAGACCAAAGTCAACGCATTGGAAGGTCGTTTCCGGGATTTGCAATTAAATCGTCCAACCACTTCAGTGAACGCTCTCAAGGTAAAAACACCATTCTTTGATGGTAAAATTCCATTCCAAGTCCTCAAGCTCCAGTTTGAGAAGACGGCTGAAACAAATAACAGGACCATAGGGGAAAAATCTGTTGCACTATTCGTTGCGTTGGAAGGACCTGCAGCAGAACTTTTGAAACTATACCCGAATATGAATGGAATGATTACGACGGATTGATACGAGCCCTGGAAAGACGATATGGTAGCGAACACAGAAGACAAATTTACCAGATTGAGTTAAAAAAGCGTGACCAAAAATCCAACGAATCTCTACAGGAATATGATTCGGAAATTGTGAGATTGGCTCATTTAGCCGTCGGAGACGCATCGTGTGAGCATCTCGAAAGGGTGAAAATACAAAAATTCATCAGCGCTATAAAAGACATTTACACCAAGCGAGAGACATATGCGAATCCAAAGTTGACATTCGCTGAAACATTTGCGTATGCTCAAACACGTGAAACGGCGGCACTCATAATCAGACCAGCATACAAAGTCAATAAAGTGGAGGTTGAAACAGCAGATGTGATGTACGAAATATTGAGAACTCTGAAGTCGTTAGAAGAAATTAATCGTTCTGGTGTCAAAAATCAAGCTTGGAAATGCTTTAAATGTGGAAAGCCTGGTCACTTTGCACGCGAATACAAAACGGGTTCTAGCATACAAGAAGGACAGCGAAAATGGAAAGCTGAGGAGGTTAAACCATCAACTTCTCAGTCGTTAAACTAAAACGAGCCAGTCTAAAGGGGCGTATGCTGGCTCCTGTAATTGAATGCCCCATAATCTCCGTCTCGCAAATTGGCAGAAAAGCGAGCAATATTACTATTGGTGGATATGTGGATGGACGAGCGCGAATATTAACAGTTGATACGGGCGCATCACACTTCATCATTCGAACTGACCTGAAGCACTATTGAAAACGGCGACTGGTGATCATACCCAAGTAGTGGGAGAAGTAACATGTGAGGTCATAATAGGGAATGTGACGGTGTTACACAGTTTTATAGTCGCGCAGACTGTGGATGAGGTAATCATAGGAGTGGACTTCTTGATGGAGCAAGGTATCAAGATCGACTTTAATAACAAGATTGTGGAGTATAAGAACATGGAAGTACCACTAAGCATTGGCTATGATTCCACATACAGCAGCAACCAAGTGATCTTAGAAGGCAGTGAACTGATTCCACCGAAGTCAGAAGCAATTGTTTGAGCGAAAATTAATGGAGATTGTGGGACAAACAAATTGTGGGTTGTTGAAGCAGCACAAAATTCTACACTGGACGTACTTATTGGTAAAACCCTGGCTAAGACACAAAAGAATGGACGCATCCCAGTGAGAGTATAAAATGACTTCAGATCACCAGTAAAAATTCCTAGTGGAACTGTGTTAGGGCAATGTCAAGAGGTAGAAGCCATCATCAAATGCAATGATTCATCTGGAACCGAATCTATTGGTAGCAAGGACATGGAGGAAGATATAAATGTATGGACACAAGAGTTGGAAGATAAGTACAAGCACAAGGCGAGCCAAATGATCCGTAAATACTCCAACATATTCGACAAGGATGGCAACAGGACCAACGTAGTGAAACATTGCATTGATACTGGTGACGCAAGACCGATTCGTCAAGCTCCTCGAAGTGTTCCACTAGTCAAACGTGACGCTGTTGGCCAAATAATTAAGGAAATGAGCGAAAGCAATGTTATCGAACCATCGGCAAGTCCATGGAGCTCTCCGGTGGTACTCGTGAAGAAGAAAGATGGCCAGTTGCGGTTCTGCGTGGACTATAGGAGATCAAATGATGTTACAAAGAAAGACAGCTATCCTTTGCCCAGGATCGATGATACACTAGACTCGTTAACTGGCACAGAATGGTTCTCAACACTTGACCTTAAGAGCGTGTATTGGCAAGTAGAAGTGAGTGAAGAAGATAAAGAGAAGACAGCCTTTAGTGTTGGCAACGGTCTATGGCAATTTACGACATTGAGTTATGCAAGGCTCCTGCCACTTTTGAAAGATTAGTGGACCATGTGCTCAAAGGACTACACTGGAAGACTTGTTTGGTGTATCTGGACGACATCATCGTATTGGGGAAGAGCTTCGATGAACATCTGAGTAATTTAGAAGAAGTTTTCCAGAGAATAGCTGGCGGTGGTCTTAAACTAAGTCCTAAGAAGTCCTCTTTATTCAAGAGGGAGGTGAATTACTTAGGTCATCAAGTAACCACGAAGGGCGTTTGTACTGCGAAGGAAAAAATAGAAACAGTGAAGGATTGGCCGAGACCCAGAAATTTGCATGAATTAAGAATTTTTCTTGGGCTGTGTACTTACTATCGCCGCTTTGTTCCGAATTTCGCCAGCGTAGCTCATAGTCTCCATGAGCTCACAAGGAAAAATAGATCTTTCGATTGGAAAACTGAACAAGAGGAGGCTTTCCAAGCTTTAAAAGAACGGCTATGCACTGCGTCTATGCTACGCGTTCCCGGTTCCAGGTGCAACATTTATTCTGGACGCAGATGCTAGTGTTTATGGCATAGGAGGTGTACTTTCGCAAGTGATTGATGGTCAGGAGAAGATAGTTGCCTACTATAGCCGGTCTATTGGGAAACCAGAGCGGAACTACTGCTAACGCAGAGAGAACTATTAGCGTTGGTGGATTGCATTAAACACTTCCACAAATATCTGTAGGTCAATATTTCAAAGTTAGAACGGATCATGCAGCGCTGAAATGCTGACACTATGTCCCGTCGACCATGTAGTTTGGAATGTAAGCATTGCTCAAAAGCCAAGGATAAGGAAGGCATAATAGACGTCCGGTTAACATCAGCAGAAGAGTGGGAGGCAAGTCACTTAAGGAAATGTCAACAAGAAGATCCGAACTTGGAATTGGTAATGCACGGATTGGAGGTGAACAGACGGCCAAGTAAAGAACAAATGGCAGCGGAAAGTCCTATCGCGAAGGCATACTTGGCGCAATGGAACAGTTTACAGTTGATGTCTGACTGTTTGAATAGAGTATGGGAAAGTGAAGATGACCTTCTCTTCTCTTGAAAGCTAATAGTAGTTCGGAGGTTAAGAATTCCAGATGTTCTTAAGGAATTTCATAATGGTCCTAGTGGAAGGCACCTAGGCATTACAAAAACGCTGGAGAAGATCAAGCAGCGGTTCTATTGGGTTGACTGTCGTCAGTCGATCGCTGAGTGGAGTGCATAGCAGCTAAAGAGCCAAAGTCAAGAAGTCATAGGCAGATGAAGCAGTATAACTCAGGTGCACCGTTTGAGCGGGTTGCCATGGATGTAGCCGGTCCATTCCCTATGAGCAGACAAGGAAAAAAATACGTTCTTGTGGTTATGGACTACTTTAGTAAATGGCCTGAGGTCTACCCAGTTCCAAACCAGGAAGCGAAAACAGTTGCGGATGCATTCACTCACAATTGGGTTACCAGATACGGTACACCTATAGAATTGCACTCAGACCAAGAAAGAAACTTTGAATCGGCGGTGTTCCAGGAGATGTGCCAGATACTTGGTATTCGCAAAACCCGAACGACAGCCCTGCATCCTCAATCAGATGGCATGGTAGAGCGATTCAACCGGACCCTGGAAGAGCACTTGCGGAAAGTAGTGGAAAAGCATGAAGATGATTGGAATGATAGAATATCGATCCGCAGTGCATGAAACAACAGGTCAAACACCTACCAGGATACTGTTTGGTAGTGAACTTCGGTTGCCCAGCGATTTAAAATTTGGAATAACTGGTGATGCGAGAAGAATTGGGAAGGAAGCGTCTACTGTTCTCGAGGAAGAGTTAAGAGAGATACATCCTCTTGTGAGATAGCGAACTCAAATTATAAGTGATCAAATGAAGGCTAGGTATGACAAGCCGATGAACTCCGAAGGCTTCCAAAATGGAGATTTGGTTTTGCTGTACAATCCACAACGGAAGAGAGGTTGTCCCCAAAACTTCAATGCAATTGGGGAGGTCCATACAAGATAATCAAACGAATAAACGACGTAGTGTATAAAATCCAAACCGTTGGGAGGCCGAGAAACAAGATGAAAGTGGTCCACCTAGAGAGGCTTGCAGGCAGACAGGTGGAGGGCAGTGTGGCGAAAATGCGAAGCGAATGAGACATGAAAGAGAGGAGCCGACAAGTGGCATTTTCTAGAGCGTAAAACGAGACGTTATCGTAACGACCCGATTATTCGAGAGTTTCGTTTTCAAGCAGCAAACAACTATATAAGGGCGACACACGACTGCAAAAGCAATCAGTTGTGAATTAAACTCGTGGAGATTACATTACAGTAAAGTAATAAAAACAACACATTGTGAAAGTTGTATACAAGTGATTGTAAATAGTAACGTAAATTGTAATTGAATTGTGAATTACTGAGTAATCAAAAGGACATTAATTAAATTCTTTATAAATAAAGAAACTGCAAATTAAGTTGGCGATTTTTATTTAACAATCCAGCGATCGTACCCGAAGGATTTGGGAAATCATTGAGTTTGATTCAGCGAGATCGTAACAATTGGTGTCAGTAGTGGGATTGTTAAATAAATCCATTAGAATAATAATTGAAAAATGGTGAAGATTCAGGATTTGACGATAACTCCTCTCAAGAAGGAGTTGCCAAAGCGAGGATTGTCTACAACTGGAAATAAGGCTGAGCTGCAATCATGACTGCGAGAAGCAATGGAAGTCGAAGGCATCGACTTGAACCAGTACGAATTCCGTCGCGAGGATGAAGATGTATCCTTGAAGGACATTGACAAAGAAGAAGCTATTGATTCTGCAAAGGGGTTGGAGCAGCCATCAGGTAAGATTCAAGAAAATGCCCCTGGCTCATCTACCGGTATGGACATGAACATGTCACAAAAGATGGATGAACAGGTTGACAAGGTATCAAAAAAGCTGGATGCACAGAATGCCAGCATGTCACAAAAGCTGGATGCACAGAATGTCAGCATTACATCACAAATGGTTGAACAGAGGGAGGAGATATCATCCTTAGAAGGAACAATCGCGCAAATACAGCAAAATCTGGAGAAAGACAATACAGAACTTAAGGAGAGACAGGATCTAATTGAGAGCAAAGTCAACGAATTGCAAGGTCGGCAAGACAAAATAGAGGAGATTTGCAGTTGCATCGTCCAGCCAGATCGATGAACGGCCCGTGGGTAGAAACACCATCCTTTGACGGCACAGCTCCATTCCAGATCTTCAAGCTCCAGTTCGAGAAGACGGCTGAGTTAAATAATTGGACCATCGAGGAAAAATCCGCTGCGCTATTTGTTACGTTGAAAGGACCTGCAGCGGATATTTTGCTGACTATTCCCGAATGTAAGAGGGATAACTATGGCGCAGTAATGCGAGCCCTGGAAAGACGCTATGGTAGCGAACACAAGAGGCAAGTTTACCAGATAGAGCTAGAAAAGCGCGACCAAAACCCGAACGAATCTCTGCAGGGATATGCTTTTGAAATCGAGAGATTGGCTCATTTAGCAACAGGGCACGCGTCGGCTGAATATCTCGAAAGAGTAAAAATCCAGAGGAATTAAGGACGTGTACACCAAGCGAGAGACTTATGCGAATCCAAAGTTAACATTCGCTGAAACTGTTGCGTATGCTCAGACACGTGAAGCGACTGCACTACTATGTTAGCCAGCCTACAAAGTGAAGCGGTTGTAGGTAGAAACACCAGATGTGAGGACTGAAATATTGAAAACTTTGAAGTCGATAGAAGGAATGAATCGTTCTGGTGTCAAGAATCAAGGTGGAAAGTGCTTCAGTTGCGGAGAAGCAGGTCACTTCGCACGCGAATGCCAGTCGGGCTCCAACAGAGAGGAAAGACGACGCAAACGATGCTCAAAAACTGAAGACATAATAGACGTTCGGCGAATACCAATTACACGAGCAGGAAAGTGGGAGGCAAGCCACTTAAGAAAATGTCAGCAAGTAGACCCAGACTTGGAATTGGTCAAGTAAAGAACAAATGGCAGCGGGAAGTCCCATCGCGGAGGCATACTGGTCGCAATGGAACAGTTTAGAGTTGATATCTGGCTGTTTGCATAGAGTATGGGAAAGTGAAGATGGCCAGTGCTCTGCAAGGCTAATAGTAATTCCGAGGTTGAGAATTCCGGATATTCTTAAGGAATTCCACTGTGGTCCTAGTGGAGAGCATCTAGGCATTAAGAAAATGCTGGAGAAGATCAAACAGAGGTTCTATTGGGTTGGTTGCCGTCAATCGATCGCTGAGTGGGTTGGTAACTGCAAGGAGTGCAGTGCAACTAAAGGGCCAAAATCACGAGGCCATTACAAATTGAAGGCTAGGTATGACAAGGCGATGAACTCTGAAGGCTTCCAGAGTGGATATTTGGTGTTGCTGTGCAGTCCACAATTGAAGAGGGGTCTGTCCCCAAAACTTCAATGCGTTTGGGATGGTCCATATAAGGTAATCAAACGAATAAACGACGTAGTGTATCGAATCCAAACCGTTGGGAGGCCGAGAAACAAGATGAAAGTGGTCCACCTAGAGAGGCTTGCTGCGTTTGGAACAGCGAATGTGTCTGATCGGGACGATCAGACTTAGGTGGAGGGCAGTGTGGCGAAAATGCGAAGCGAATGACAGATGAAAGAGAGGAGCCGACAACTGGCACGTTCTAGAGCGTAAACGAGGCGATTATCGTAAACGACGATTATCGTAAACGAGGCGATTATCGTAAACGACGCGATTATTCCTGGGGTTTTGTTTTTCAAGCAGCAAACAAGTATATAAGGACGACATACGACTGCAAGTCAGTCAGTCAGCAATCAGTCGTGAATCAGTTGTGAATTAAACTCGTGGAGATTACATTACAGTAAAGTAATAAAAACAGTACATTGTGAAAGTTGTATACAAGTGATTGTAAATAGTAACGTAAATTGTAATTGAATTGTGAATTACCGAATAATTAAAAGGACATTAATTAAGTCTTTATAAATAAAGAGACTGCAATTTAAGTTGGCGATTTTATTTAACAATCCAGACGTCGTACCCGAAAGATTAAGGAAATCATCGAGGTTAATCAGCAAGATCGTAACAATATGTACCTATTTGCATATACATACATACAATTGCATGTATGTATATATGCATGTTTGTATGTAAAATTGCATTGGCAAAAACCATCTAACACTTTCCCTATATAAGCACAGTAACCAGCTGTTAGCCAACGGTAGAACAAATTTTTTTTTGATTCTCTTTGTATGTCAAAAAGAAGAAGCGATATATCATGGTTGACGTTTTGTGCAGTTAATCAGGGCTATTCTGCATTTCGATTACGTTCCCGCTCTCCGCTCTCCGCTCCGCAACAATCGCAATTTAGTATTCTGAGTTACGATCGAATCAAAAGCAGTAGAGGAAGAGAGAATACATTTTCGAAGTCAGCTGGTTGTATGTGAATGCGTGAAATTGAAAGAAAACAAATCAAACAAATACAAACTATTTTTCATAACTCAAATAAATATAAATAAAATCGTGTTTTTCACGTTAAATGGAATCAATAGCTTTGGCGATATTTCATGAGGATTGCGAGACAAATGTTACCCATTTCAGATGAGTTTTGGATTTTATGAAATTGAGCTTGTAATTGGCAATCTATTATATAACAAATTTAGTTATTTAGGTTCAAAAAAAAAAATCAAACTTAATAAAGATGCTTTCAAGTATGTCCTGGATAGTTTTTCGCAAGAAACTCAATCAAGCACTTTGACATGATGATTGACATGGAATCTTTTACTGGTGGATCAACTGTATTTCAGCAACGTATTTCAAAACTCTATAATTTTTTATCTTGCAACACAAAAGTATCAAAAAGCATCAAAACTCATTAAACTAAAAAAAATGACATCGTTATGACTTTTCCAATTATCAAAATCATGTTTTACTAACATTTTTCTTAAAATTATATTATTTAAGTACATCAAAATATACAATCCGCCAACTAAATTACAACGTACAAAAACGTAATTACGATCGAAATGCAGAATACATAGAATTTGAAAGAATCGAAAGTTTCGAAGATTAATCGAAACGGAATGGAACGCAGAATACCAAATCCATTTCCAGGTCGTCCACTTTCATCTTATTTCTTTTGTTTGACATCGGTCAGGAGTCGATAAACCCTATTATTCATCCGTTCAATTAATCTGTGCGGGCCTTCGAGCTTGCACGGCAAGCTTTTCTTCCATGGACAATTGTACAACATTACTAAATCTCCTTTTTGAAATATTTCAGGATTCTTTGCCTTAATACATCGTTCTGTCTTGTTACTTATAACCTTAAGGCGTTGCTCAGCGGTTTTACGCACATCTCTAAACATCTCTATTAGGACACGAAACATTTTCTGGCAATTTTCCGTAAGTATTTGCTTGCTCGTTCCTTATCAGGAGCACTGCTGCATGCAATACAATTACCAAAACTTATCCGTAATTTCACATTGCCGTAACCCGTAAGCCGTAATTTTCTTAAGATCGATATTCATTCCTTGACCAAGGAGAAAATCCACACCAACTTCATCTGCATTCGCGTGCGAAGTGACCAGGCTTTCCACATTTAAAGCATTTTCCAGCTTGATTTTTTACACCAGAACGATTCATTCCTTCTAACGACTTCAGAGTTCTCAATATTTCGGTCATCACATCTGCTGTTTCAACCTCCATTTTTTGTATGCTGGTCTGCTTATGAGTGCCGCCGTTTGACGTGTTTGAGCATACGCAACAGTTTCAGCGAATGTCAACTTTGGATTCGCATATGTCTCTCGCTTGGTGTAAATGTCTTTTATAGCGCTGATGAATCTTTGTATTTTCACGAGATGCTCACCCGATGCGTCTCCGACGGCTAAATGAGCCAATCTCTCAATTTCCGAAGCATATCCTGTAGAGATTCGTTGGGTTTTTGGTCGCACTTTTCTAACTCCATCTGGTAAATTTGTCTTCTGTGTTCGCTACCATATCGCCTTTCCAGGGCTCGCATCAATCCGTCGTAATCATTCCTCTCATATTCGGGTATAGTTTGTAAAAGCTCTGCTGCAGGTCCTTCCAACGCAACGAATAGTGCAGCAGATTTTTCCTCCATGCTCCATTTATTTGTTTCAGCCGTCTTCTCAAACTGGAGCTTAAAGACTTGGAAAGGAATTTTACCATCAAAGGATGGTGTTTTTACCTTGGAAGCGTTCACTGAAATGGTCGGACGATTTAACTGCAAATCCCGGAAACGACCTTCCAATGCGTTGACCTTGGCTTCAACTAGCTCCTCGATCTTATCTTGCCGTTCTTCGATTCTGTCCTGCATTTCCTTAAGTTCAACATTATCCCTCACCAGATTTTGCTGTATTTGTGCGATTGTTCCTTCTAAGGATGCTATCTGCTTCCTCTGTTCAACCATTTGTGCATCCAACTTTTGTGAGATGCTGGCGTTCATTGCAGAATTACGGCATCCTGTGCTTTTGTGGGATGCTGGCGTTCATTGCGGACATATTTTGGGAATTACGGGCATCCTGCGCATCCAACTTTTTTGACACGTTGGCACTGATTTGTGAAATTGCAGCCAACATGTTCATGTCCATACCCGTAGATGATCCAGGAGCATTTACTTGAATCTTACTTGAGGGCTGCTCCAACTCCTTCGCAGAACCACTGGCCTCTTCCTTGTCAACTTCCTTCAAGGATACATCTTCATCCTCGCGTCGGAATTCGTATTGGTTCAAGTCGATACCTTCGAATTCAATTGCTTCTCGCAGCCGCTGAATCTTGACCATTTTTCAATTATTATCCTTTGGGATTTATATAACAATCCCACTTCTGACACCAATATTTACGATCTCGCTAATTCAACCTCGATGATTTCCCAAATCCTTCGGGTACGACCACTGCATTGTTAAATAAAAAGTCGCCAACTTAATTTGCAGTTTCTTTATTTATAAAGAATTTATTTAATGTCCTTTTATTACTCAGTAACTCACAATTCAATTACAATTCACTTTACTATTTACAATCACTTGTATACAACTTTCACAATGTACTGTTTTTATTACTTTACTGTAATGTAATCACCAACGCGTTTAATTTATGACTGATTGACTTGGCAGCTGAGTGTCGCTCTTATACTTATATAGTAGTTGGCTGGACATGCATGCTACACAAACTACTAAGTCATATATAAATATCTAAAACGTTCATAAATATTTATATTACACCCCTCGTAGTAATAAAGCTAATATATACATTACATGTCTATCAATTAATTCGTTTTTTTTTTTAATCTTCTAAAACTTAAACAAATTCAAAACTTTTATCGAAGACATATTTAGCACAGCAACACACTAGACTAAAAACTAGCGGTTTTGCTCAAAATTCAGGGAAATGTATCAAAATAGTTGATAGGCAACCCGCGGCTCGTGCCTGCGGTTGGTGCCTATTCCCCAAATTCGCGTTTTCATTCCATTATATTCTGATTGCAATTTCTGTTCTTCACGCAGCGTTCTGTTAAACATGAATGGGTAAAACTGAGAGAGAGTGTGTGAAAATTATGAGTTTTGTTACTTGTAAACCTGTACAATGCACAATATGGATATGAAATTGAAGCTAAAAAAAGAAAAAATTAATTTGTCAAAGGAAAAAAGGTAAGAGGAATTTAAAAAAATATGGTATTTTTTTTAATTTTTGCATTTAAAAATTTAATTAAGAGACATCGAAGATGTTGGATTAAGTACGAATTCACATATTAAAAGACGTAAATACAAGGGTAAATTTATTGGATTAAAACATAGTTTTAAAAATATTATTAATTGCCTTTGCAGAAATTCAATTTATCAAACTGCTGGTACAAATGCTACAAAAATGTTCAATTTTTTCTTTTAAAATTTTTTCGACTGTCCTATAGAATATATTTTTACTAAGGTTACCCTACAAAGTAACAAGTCTAATGCACGAAAACTTCCAACCTTTCATGAATTGGTCGCAAAATACTTCCAGCATTAGTGAAGCGCGGAGAGCTCGTATATATAATTCAATTTCATAAGCAAAACAAGTGTTAACAATAATTATTAATTTTGAAAATAATGATGTTGCTTTCTAAATGTATGTATTTAAAGTTTTAAATATTTATTCACAGAAAATTTTTTGGTTGAGGTCAATTCGATTGGGACGGAAAAAACAAAAAATTGCATTAAAACAATTCGAGTTTTTTCCCACTTATAAATAAGGTATTTTTATATTTATGTATGTAGTTATAAGAAAATACTGACTCTCTTGGGGTTTGAAATGGAAATAAAAACGGAATGAACGAAACTGACTCGGTTTCATTTCCGCACATTTTCTGTATATGGGTATAGAACTTATTGCGCAATTATAACTTCGTGTAAGGATTGAGGATTGAGTTGGTCCAATAGTTCCTACAGAGTAATATATGTGTAGGTAGTCAAATGGACCATATGGTCCACAAATATTTGCAGAGGAATTATATGATAAAAAAGATATGTGTGGCCTTTTTGAACAAACACGAAAAATTTAAAATTGAACTGCTTACATATATTTTATAATCAAAGATATCTTTCAAAAATTTTCTCCATTTCAAAATTGAAAATAAAATTATGAACATACGATAAATAATTTTTTTCGGCTGCCGCCCATACTTAAACTTGGCTGTGTGAGTAAAGAATACAGAGAACGTATAAGAACGAGAAGGGCCAGGGCGTGCCGATGATCATTTCGTTCCGCTTTTTCACTGCGCCAGAACACGAAGGGTGCATTTCACCCCAGGCATGGATGAGCTATTTTCACCATTAGTTAACAGTGAACTAGCAGAAATCATGTTAAAAATGAGAAAATTAATGCAAAATAAATGTAAAATTGATAAAACCTGTGCGAGATGAATGTAAGCACGTAGATGGTCATTATCAGAATATTCTGAGCTTATCAATTTTTGATGATTGGCTTTTAAAAATGTGCATATTTTTATTAAATATTTCTGAAATTTTAAAATGAGATATTTTTATTTTTTATTAATATTTCTTAATCTACATACATTGCTGATAAATTAAATCCAAATATTTTAATTAATTCTATTTAAAACATATTTAATTATTTTTCGTAACAAATATCAAAATAAATAAACATTAAATCCATCCGGTCAATTACCATATGAGCGTGCGTACAAATAACAAGCACGCATGCTCATATTTCTACATACATATTGTGGCGAAAATGCGAAGCGAATGACAGATGAAAGAGAGGAGCCGACAACTGGCACGTTCTAGAACGTAAGAGGCGATTATCGTAAACGACGATTATCGTAAACGACGCAATAATTCCAGGGGTTTCGTTGTCACGTAGCAAACAAGTATATAAGGACGACATACGACTGCAAGTCAGTCAGTCAGCAATCGTGAATCAGTTGTGAATTAAACTCGTGGAGATTACATTACAGTAAAGTAATAAAAACAGTACATTGTGAAAGTTGTATACAAGTGATTGTAAATAGTAAAGTAAATAGTAATTGAATTGTGAATCAGTTGTGAATTAAACTCGTGGAGATTACATTACAGTAAAGTAATAAAAACAGTACATTGTGAAAGTTGTATACAAGTGATTGTAAATAGTAAAGTAAATAGTAATTGAATTGTGAATTACTGAGTAATCAAAAGGACATTAATTAAATTCTTTATAAATAAAGAAACTGCAAATTAAGTTGGCGATATTTATTTAACAATCCAGAGATCGTACCCGAAGTATTTGGGAAATCATCCAAGTTAATCAGCAAAATCGTAACAATATTTTGCCACTGTACAAAGCCTTGCATGTAAACCAAAAAAAAAAAGGTTTCATATTCCCTTATGATGTGCTCAACAATTATGCTTTGAAAGTCCAAAACCGGTGTCAGATAGAACTTATGCGCCAATACATGCAAGTCTATTGGATTTTAGTCGCCTTTCACGAATTACAACTTTCACAATGTGCTGTTGTTGTTGTTGTTTTAACCGCAGAAAATTCTCCAAATGTGGCTTCGGGGAACATTGCGGGAGTGACAGTCCTTGGCCTTATAAAAATCCGGGTCGTTCCGGTATAAAGACTCAAATGTCGCGGGAACTATGGATTTTAGTCGGCTTTTACGACAGGCATGCCTTACCGGTAATTTCTTGAAACCATTCTTATTACTTTACTGTAATGTAATCACTAACGCGTTTGCTTTACGACTGAATGTTTTTGCAGTCGTGTGTCCTTTTATATAATTGTCTGCTGCTTGAAAACGAATACCTGGAATAATCGAATCGTTACGATAACGAATGTTCCAGTTTTACGCTCTAGAACATGCCAGTTGTCGGCTCCTCTCTTTCATCTGACTTTCCTTCGCATTTTCGCCACACTATTAATTTAAATTTTTTTGCGAATTACCAAAATTTAAGAAGGATACCATATGCATTTTTCACTTTAATAGCAGGGTTGGAAATTTCACAAAACGCATTAGTCCTACCTGTCATCGGCTTTAATTTTGTCGGAGGTGGGTGGAACTGGAGCGTAGTGTGAGTTGACAAATTAATCGATATAAATAAATAGTATACTCTGGACACTTCTTATTTTTATATTCACTATCATTGTTGTGTGTTAACTTGGTGCTGGCAACCTTTCAGTTTGCAAATACGTCTGTGGGAAGCGCAATGCTAAATGTTTATTATTGATAAAGTTTGCGTTTTGAGAAAGTGACAAATCTAGAAGCAATTGTAAAACAAACGTTCCGTTTTGTTCCTGTTTCAGTTAGGTGTTTTATAATAATATATTGATTTTTAGTTGTCGTGATGCATAATCAACAAGCTCAAGGCCAGGGTCAGCAGACTCTTTCACAGGCCTCTACACAGATGCTTCAGCAGTCGACCATTGTACAAAACATTAACTCCAGTGTGGGAAAACTCAATGATTCGCACGGATTATCGTCTATTGGTGAGTTAAATATTTTCGATATGAAGGAATTTTTTGCTGAGTGATAACGTAAAGGGTAGGGTTACTTCCGAAGAAAAAATTATCTTTAAGGAGCAAGCTTATATGGACACTTACTGAGTATGCATAGGAAGTAGGAATTAATGAAGTAAATTTTTTAATTCAAAATTATTTCCGTGTCGGAAATGGTAGCGTACATATTTATAATAATCATTTAAGACCGCAAGGGGAATGCTATTGAAAACCTAGAGAAACAAGAAGTTTATTTCATTAATTTATTTTAGTAACGAAAATTATTGTCCAAAAGTTCAGTCTGACATTTGAAGTAAGTCGCCTAACTGATTTTTTCTTAAAGAAAATTTTTATTTGTAATAGGAAGCTTCAATGCCAATATCTGATTGAAATTTGATAAAATTTTAATGGGAGTATTAAATAATTATCTAGACATTTCTAAATTATCATCAAATAAAAATAGTTTGTGTTGTTAAATATCTAAATTTTAATAAACCCTTCGTTATTTGTTTGGTATAGAAAATATACTATAGTGAGCAGATGCGTAAAAAATCCGATATGAGCATGTACGTATGTATGTAGCCTACATGTTCGATTATTTCAGTTTCGAGCACTGGAAGTGCCGCCATATCCAAATGGTATTCCAATCTGAAGGGTATGAAGTCATTCTTTATGTAAAGTGTTGCATCGTGAATTTGTGATTTAAGCCACCTATGTCAAAAGTACAATAGAGAGGGAACTGACGGAAACTTATACAATTACAAATATTTTGCGATTTAACGATTTTGTTTTATTAACATTCATGAAAGTAACCCGAATTGATAAGAAATCAGTCGCACTTCATATTAGGGGCATTCTCTCCTAGGAAATGTATACTATGCAAATATATTCTATGGAATTTTGCTAGAGATCGAGAGCACTCCTGATGCAAAATTGTGTCATATTCAAGAGAAAAAATAACCACACGGCACAGGGTTGTTTTTTCTTCTTGCCATCTGCTAGCCTACTCCAAACATGTTTGTTCATTGATGGCCATACGTAACGTTGGGCAATAATTTTGACGGTAGCTAGGGTGTGCCAAGTTGTGTTAGGCCTCGTAGATTCTTCGGCGTAGTTGTCGAGGTACGAAATCTCGAATGTTGTTTCTGGAGACGTCGGAGTGTACTGAGAGGTGACTTAGTCCTAATTTTAGAGTTTGAAGTTTGAGAGAAGTTTCATTGCACGTCAGTAGTTCTTGGACTTCACCATCTGATGGCTGCGCTTGCGAATTTTATTCGTAATTTGCAACTCCAGCATGGTTTCCACTCTTGAAATGTTATTGTCGGAGCCAGATATGTGTAAATTTTCACCGTAAATTGACTTACGAATCCTAGCTACCTGATTTTTTGTGGAGATGATTTGTCGGAGTTTTAACGAAAGATCAGTGGCTTATGGTCGTTCCTCACTACAACTTCACGACCTTCAACCGAGTGGCGGAAATATTTGATGGCTTCGTAAAAGGCAGTTAACTCCTTGTCTATGTACTGTAATTCAGTTGCGCGGGGGATAGCTTCTTGGAAAATAATCCCAATGGTTTCCAGGAGTCGCTAAGGAGTTATTCGAGCACAGCTTCTATTGATGTACTTGAGGCGTCACAAGTAAGAAGACTTGCTCTTTAATTAAGACCAAGGCTCTTTCGGACTCGTCGTTCCAGGGTAATGGTCTTCAGTCGTTTTTCTTAATGTGTCGTCGATAAAATTGCTCGTCGATTAATTGCTCCGATGAATCTCCTTAAATCCAATATTATTTCGGCTTTGAAAAATCAAGAAGCGATTTCACTCGATCTGGCAGGGGCGCTGAACCACGTGGTGTAATACGATATCCCAGGAAATCAGCGTTGTTTGAATCTAACACGCACTTTTCCGTGTTGATGCAAAAAGTAAAACGTTGATGTATTTGCATAAACGAAGTCGATACCTGAGAGTACTTCATTTATAAATTGTTGGAAGGACTGCATGCTGACAACCCCATAAAGGCCGAACGGAGTGATAACAGCTGCCTTGGGTACATCCTCTTCTGCTAGTGGTATGTTGTGAAAAGCACAAGCTCTATGGTGGAAAATATGTTTTTTGTGCAAGCATGGTCGAGTAATCATTTAGAAGCGAGATCGGATAGCCGTCAGGAATGGTTTGCTCATTGAGCCTTTCACCAATCTCCAAATTTCTTTTTAGCCATATGTTTTGGGCTAGGCTAGGGACTATTGGAGGGCCTGACATGACCCAATTCGACCATTCGTCGAAATACTTCATTCGCGATCTTGATCGTTCTGGACATAGCTGTCTTACTCGTTGTACATATGGCGGTCCAGAGGTTGGTATGTATTGGTTCAAGGAGTCGGGCTTCGGAGAATATTGCGGGAATACAGTCCTTGGCCGGATAAAAATCCGGGTCCTTCCGGGTCGGGTCGTAATCCAAAGAAACGGGTGTCGCAGACCGATGTTGAGAAACAATGCCTTTTCGCCGTATGTCTCAAATACTGTGCCGTTGGCAGCCTGGAGTCGTCGCACAAGGTTTCACTTAATGGCACGTGCTAAAAATATGCGGTGGTAGAAACGTGTCAGATCTATTGTTGCTGAATTTGTCCTGTGTGCGATCATAATCAACCAGAAGTAAATTGTTTTCTGTGTTGGTGGGCTTTTTCGCAATTGGCACTGAATTTCCATCGGCTGGTTTGCCTTCAATGGCAAAGTTGCCATTGTTGGGTTCGTTAGATGTTGCAAGACCTATTTGGATTTGTGGTTGTAAGCGATTGCGAACAAATGTGGCGTCGAGCTTGTTTCCACCAAGTCTAAATTTCAGATGGTTGTCTATCTCCCAACTCTTGTCCATTTAACAACATTTTGAATTTGCGGTTTGAGAGGGGTTTGTGATGATACCCTCAACCACGGCGAGTCCATCTTGGTCTAGATTGGAGATCTCTGCATAACTTTTTGTGCTGTCAGAAGTAATTCTTCTGAGTGGAAATTGAGCTTCAACAGAGGTGAACCATAACATAATCTGCTGCTACCAAAATGGTGGCAGTTCAAAGCGTTAAAATTTGTCGATGTGCGTGACAAACTGATGTGGCTGTGTAGATGCGACGGTTTCGACGAATTCCTCGGAGGTGGCCCTATTTAGAGGACTGGTGTCTTTATCTTCATAGAAAAAAGATTCTTAGAACAGATGAAACTTAACGGCTAACAAATGAATACATAAAACAGACAGAAAATAAATGAAAAAGATGACGGCAACCAATGAAAAAAAGCCATTATCTCAATACTCGTGCTTCGCTGTACACAGACCCATTCAAGTAATAAACAGTGACATTGAAATTGAATCTGAGTTAAGAGATGGCAGTTTTCAACTTTTAGCAAAAGATAAAAAAGCTGCAGACAAATTTGTCTCAGCCAAAGAATTATCGTGCATATGTGAAGTGTAAATTTCATGAAAATCTAAATTATGTAAAAGGCACGGTTTACGCCCACCATTTAAATCAGTTAGTAGAAGATGAAATATCTAAAGAACTTCCTTCCTAAGATGTAACAAAGGCGTATAAATTCATTAAACAAGGCAATGAAGAAATGGTTCCAAGTGGAGTAGTTTTACTCACTTTTGATGTACAAAAAATATTTCTACAAGCAACAACATTGAATTAGATTCATCAAAATCAAACTCTACCCTCCCCTCTTTAATTCAATCTTTTGTCAGCTCCCTCGCAACAGCTAAAACACAAATTGCTAGCGATACACCTACCAAAGTCGACGTCGTACCTTCTGTCCTATCTCCTATCGTTTCGCCAATCACACTTCTAACTCAACAGCTCATTCAAAAAAAAAAAAAACCATTACTTTGTTTCCCCTCCCTCCAACTCTTTCGAGCAATCATTAGACATCTCAACTAATAAAATTTCTCCTAATCCTCCAGTTAATTAAACTACAACAACAAAATTATATTCCTCTTGCAAACACGAGGTGATATCTCTAATACAATGGAATATAAATGGTATATAAATGAAACAACGTTTCCCCTCATACCCCTAAAGCCTATACAGGCCATTTCTTCAATTTTCGTCACAACACAACCAATAAGAAGGGAGTCGCCATCCTCGTTAAGAGAAGCATTCTCCATACTACTATACCCATCCCCCAATTCGTCATTCCTTCCCTAGCTATAGAAATCCTATCTCCATATAAAATGTCATTCTCCACCCGACCAATTGTTATCAACATCCGATTTCTTGAAACTTCTATCATTTAGCACTGATTCAGATATATTATTTGTCGATTTTAACGCGTGGAGCCCGCTATGGGGCTCATCTCATACTAACATGATGGGTCGAAGCATCGAAGACGCCATCCTAATATGAAATTGTATCATCCTTAACGATGGATCTCCAACACATTTTTCCTCTCATTTCTCTTTCACCCATATAGATTTCACTTTCTGTTCTGCTTCCCTCTCCACCAAAACTTCTTGGTGCTGCATCGAGGATCTCTATGGCAGCGACATTTTTCCTCTTCTATCTAAAATTTCCTCTGCGTCCCGCTTCCCACTTCAAGGCCAGAGTTTCCTTCAGAACTGATAAAGCTGATTGGAATCGATTCGACCAAGCTTGTGTGGCTCTATCCTCTCAGTTCCCCATCTCCACCAATGTAATACAAGAATCCTCACGCATACAAAAAATTTTCCGTTCAGCTGCTAATAATTCCATCCCTCAATCCTCTTCTAAAGTAGCTAAATGAAAACCCCGTTGATGGAACAGTGAACTTAGCACTCTAACACAAAAAAAAAAAAAACTGATTGCATGGCATGAATTCAAGCGGAACCGTTCCTAAAGCCAAATCAGCCAAAGTTCTTTGTTTCCAAAGATTCACTAGCGAAATCAATTCCACATCTAGCACCAAAAAAATTTGGTCCGAAATAAAAAGGCTGTTAGGTTTATCCCCTTTTTCCCCTATCTACCTCCTCAAATCCTCACGTGGGAATCTACTATATGCTCAAGACATAGCTTCCGGATTTGCCCTCCACTTCTCCAATGTCTCTTCCAACCTCAACTTCCCTCCAGAATTTTCCCACACCAAGCGATCATACTTTCACAGCTCCTATCATCCGCCAAATTCTTAGGTTCCGAAATATCCCTCCCTGAAATTCTATCTACTCTTTCTCTAGTGAAGGGTAAGACTCCTGGAGTTGATAAGATATCTAAAAACCTTCCTCCTTCGCTCCTATCACGTCCAACGAACCTATTCAACTATATTTACCGCAGAGGCAACTATCCTTCCTTGTGGAAAACTAGCGCTGTTGTTCCCATTTTGAAACCTGGCAAACCTCCTAGTGAAGCAACCAGTTATCGTCCGATATCCTTTCTACCTTGCCTAGCAAATTAATAGAGAAAGTCATTGCATCTAGGATGGTACGCCCAATACCACAAACTTATTCATCCCAACCAATTTGCATTCACAAACGGGCAAGGAACATTAGAAGCTCTTTTGCACCTCGATCACTTCGTGTCTGATGCTTTATCGCAAAAAAATCACAACACTACTCTCACTTGATTTCTTAAAGGCCTTCGATAGAATTGGAATCCATGTGGTCTTAACACAGATAAGCAAAAACATTCCTCTCCAAACGCAAAATTACTGTTCTCATATCTAACGTGCGTTCCGCTGTACACCCTCTTGAAAATGATATCCCTCAAGGGTCACCTCTCTCCACCATTCTCTTTATAATAGCATTCAATGAAATTAGCACTATTTTAGCCAATTTCCCTCTCATTAATCACCAAATCTATGCTGATGATCTCATATTACTTTCCAAAACCTCAGATTTAACAGTAGTAATGGCTTTCTTATCTGAAATATTAGCCCATTATGTAACTGGTCTAAAAAACATCATTGTAACACGCCTTCTCTTAACTTTAATAATGTAAATTTATCTTGTATAGATGCTTTTAAGTTTTTAGGATTAATATTAGACTCTAGGTACTCCTTTAAGCAACATTGCCAGTATGTAAGAAAAAAAAAACTATTTGTTAACTTAAACATTATTAAATATCTATCAAGTAAGCGCTCACTTATCGGCCCGGCTTTACTGTTAATTTAACCAAGGCTATCATCTCATCCATCATAAATTACGGCTTAGAAATATATGGTAATCATTCTAAGCATCACATAAAGATGGTTGCTGCGCCTTACCATTCTGCTGTTCGCCGTTCTATTCGCGCATTTCCGACGTCTCCAATAAGAAACACCTTGTCTGAATCTGGA
This sequence comes from Neoceratitis asiatica, assembly GCA_030068015.2. Lineage (NCBI taxonomy): Eukaryota > Metazoa > Arthropoda > Insecta > Diptera > Tephritidae > Neoceratitis > Neoceratitis asiatica. The sequence continues at coordinate 53,630,756 of CM061527.1, forward strand.
CTTCCACATTTAAAGGATTGCATAGAAGACTGCGTATATAAACTTTATCCTAAACTTATCATCAACCCCAACATCGTTTTAAAACAGGACTCTATCAGCTCTATCCCGAAAGCGATCGCAAAAGGTGCCATCAGCCATCTACAAATGCGCCTTGTTTGTTAAGGACAATGCACTACCCCATAAAATCGAATTACCTTGGCTGGTCAAACACCCTCCGTGGAGAGTGGAAGAATCCTTGTTTATTACTGACCTCACAAAACTTCAAAAAGCCAACACGCCTAATTACGTGCTCAAAGTTCGCTTCCTTGAAGTAACGGCCCCCTTTAAAACAGCCGGCTGGAAACTCCTATTTATGGATGGATCCAAAGCATCCCATACCTCCTTTGCTGCAGTCAATGAAGATAAAAATGCTATTTCCAACGGCCTGCTGTTTCCATTTTGTTCAATATTTACAGCTAAAGCAACAATTCTCACAGCTGTCCAGCACGTAAAACTAAATAAAGGAAAATTCGTAATCTGCACTGACAGCCTGTGCTGCTTCCTAGCGACGAAAAACCCTAACAATGCAAACTATATCATAAGTGCAATAAGCGACGTATTGATAGCTTTCCCTCACAAAATCAAATTAATGTGGAACCCTACTCAAATGGGCATTAGTGGAAATATGCTTGCGGACTCAATTGCTAAAGAAATGGTACTCACTCCAACTACCACCTCACCATACTGCACGAAAGGCGACATCCACCAACTTATCAAGCAAATAAGAAGAGAAAAACTATCCTATGATTGGGTAAATTAAAATCATCATTATTCAAGGATTAACCCAAATTGCGACAAGCTAGACTTTCCAACAACCATCTCAGCCAATGTAATCACTACGTACATCAGACTTCTCGTCGGTCATACTACCATAACCAATTTGCACCTGTTTAGCGGCAGCAGCCAAAATCAATGTCCCTATTGTGATTCCACCGTCAGCATTTGTCACTTACTCAACTTTTGCCACGCTTTGGAAATTCCAAGAAATAATAGCTTTAACAACGAAGATCCAGTACAACTCTTAAGAATACCATACCCGAAAAGATTTCTAAAATTTATAAATTTTTTAAGGACTCCGATCTACTTTGCCGTATTTTAACCAACCGATCAGCCGAAAGCCTAAGTTGCTAACGCTGCGCACTGTAGTTTATAAAGTATAATAATATTTTATTATGTAAGCTTTAATAAATAAATAAATAAATAATAAATAAATAAATAAATAAAAATAAATAAAATGAAAAAGAGTTGCCACTTGTGACAGCTGTGTGTTGAAACGCTAAAACTATAGGTATTATTTATGTAAATTGATTTCATTTTGGATATTATTATTTGTATTTAATTATGCATAATTTGTTTCTAAAAAACAATTTTATGGCAAATTTTTCATATAACACGCGATCAAATGTTTTACAAATGGCTAATTTAATATGTTCACTTATAATTTCACGTATTGTAAATTTATATATTATTTTATTTAATGGAAAGAAGAAATTTTATTTTTTTAATAATTTTTCTTAAATGAATTGCAATCATAATGAAAATGGCATACGGCACTGGCATAAATATACACCATTCTACAGGTGTATATGTAGTAAAAGTTTATTGACAAAAATTTGAAAGAATTTTTTTATTAACTTAATTTTATGGGAAATGCTGTGTAAGGTGATCCCGGAGCTCGTTCGGCTGAGGATTATCTTTTAAAAGCGAGGGCGAAGGCCGCCAATTTGCAATTTCCCTTAAATATACTGTGCACGGCGAAGCCAGTGTTGGTCCGGCGGAGGCGCGGCCCAAGTCCTTCAATTTAATAAAAAAAATCCTTAACGGACCAACCGACTATATACTGAATCCACAGGGAGCGTTGAAATAATGAACATATCACCAATCATTTAGGTTTAACGGGTTATGTTGCTTTTCTTTTGCTCTCCTTTTCTTCGTAATTTGGCAGCTGATATTCAATTAATGTACAAATTTTAATATTAAGTGTCGCTTTAAAGCATATAATTTTAAAAAAATTATCGAATAAATCACATACTTTTAATTTATATTGTGACGGAAATCCCAAATACGAAGAACAGATTGAACGAGTAGCAGTGTAAAGGCAATTCCCCGAAAAGGGCAGAAAATAAAGAAGCGGCAGCAAGATGCAAATTACCCTTACCAAGAACAAACAAAAGGGTAGACAGTGTGAAGTAAATTCCACGTCGTTAAGGATAAACGGAGCAGCTGCAGCTACCGCAGACAAACGAATAATCAGCCTATTCTTAAACGCGTGAATAGAATGTTTGCGTCATCTACAGGTATAAAAAGAAAGGCAGCCGCTATCACAACAAGAGACGAGTAGACAACTCAGTGGAGTTAACATTGCAGTGAGCTGTGTGTGTTTTAGAAACGGATAAGCTGAGTGAAGTAGATAATAATTGTGTACCATAAAGAATTGTAAAATAAGCCATTGGCTATAGTAAAGAATTGTAATTATCGAAGACGTTGAGTTAATTCCTGACGGTTAAGAGGCCAAACGAACAAGTTTTGGGAGTTTTATTTAGCAATCGGTGATCAGTGATCGGACTCGAAGGATTTGGGAAATCATCGAGGTAGCAACGAAAAACGTTACAATATATAAAATTTTATATATATGGTGCATATGCTTACAAAAATATCGACAGATTGTTTGTCCCGCATCGAAAAGCCCCAAACAAAATCGCGCAAATGTATCGAAAGGCAAAAAATGTGCAATTTTTTAAATTCTTTATAATTATAATATAATTTATAAATGAACAACAAATAAAAATTTAATTAGTTAATGATAGTTTGTTTTACTAAGCTTAATTAAATGCGTTTAATATGATAAAATTTGTGAAAGAAATGCAACGTAAATAGCGGAAGTAGGAAAATATGCAAATTTTGTTAAACCATTGTACAAAAGTTACAACACATAAACAAATTAAACAAAAAATGAACAAAAGCTTAATTCATTGCCTATCAATGCCTGCATAAATTATTTAATTCTGTTCACGCGTTTAGATACAATAAGCAGTGAAAGTGAGATACAATTCTAAAACCAACCCCAAACCTTCCCCTGTGGATTTTATACTAAATCTCCATTTTGGAAGCCTTCGGAATTCATCGCTTTGTCATACCTGGACTTCAATTTGTAATGACTTCGTGATTTTGGCCCTTTCGCTGCTATGCACTCCTTGCAGTTAGCAATCCTCTTAGCGATCGATTGACGACAACCAACAAGATAGAACCGCTGCTTGATCTTCTCCAGCATTTTCTTAAAGCCGAGGTGCCCTCCACAAGGGCCATTATGAAATTTCTTAAGAACATCCGGAATTCTTAACCTTGGAACTACTATTAGCCTTCGAGTGCACTAGCCATATTCACTTTCCCATACTCGATGCAAACAACCAGATATCAACTCTAAACTGTTCCATTTTGTCCAGTAGGCCTTCGCGATGGTACTTTCTGCTGCAATTTGTTCCTTACAGTGTCTATTCATCTCTAATGCGTGTATTAATAGTTCCAGGTCCGAATCTTCCTGCTGACATTTTCTTAAGTGGCTTGCCTCCCACTCTTCTGCTCTTGTAACTGTCATTTGCCGGACGTTTATTATGCCCTCAGATTTTAAGCATCGCATTCACCGTCTTTCCTATCTGTTAGAACCCGTACTGCATTCGCGAGCGAAGTGACCTGCTTTTCCACAACTGAAGTACCTTTCAGTACTGATTTTTTACCTGCTGCACCATTACAAATATTATCCTTGATGAATCTCACCGTTTCCATCATCTCCTTCTTCACATCTGAGCTTTCCACCTCCAAAAGATTCACTTTGTTGGCTGGTTTACTTAGGAGTGCCGCTGTTTCACGTGTCTGAGAATACGTAACAGTTTCAGCGAATGTCGACTCTCGATTTTTACTCTTGCGAGATATTCACCCGATGCGTCCCCAATAGCTAAATGAGCAAATCTCTCAATTTCTGAAGCATATTCCTGCAGAGATTCGTTGTATTTTTGGTCACGCTTCACCAGCTCCATCTGGTAAATTTGCCTCTTGTTCTCGTTACCATAGAGTCTTTCCAGGACTGGCATTACTGCGTCGTAGCTCTCTCTCATATTCGGGAATAGTTTGCAAAATTTCCGCTTCAGGTTCTTTTAACGCAACAAATAGCGCAGCGGATTTATCCTTAATGCTCCAATTATTTAACTTAGCGATATTATCGAACTGGAGCTTAAAGATCTGGAAAGAAGTTGTGCGGTCAAAGGATTTGGCTTATACCCAGGACCGTTCATCGATCCGGTTGGACGATTCAATTGCAAATCTCGGACACGACTTTCGAGCTCGATGACTTTGGTCTCAGTTAGTTGCTCTGTTTTATCTTGCCGTTTTATTCTATACTGCCTTTCAAATTTTCCTGTATTTGTGCGATTGTCCTTTCTAAGGATAATATCTGTTCCCTTTGTTCAACCTTTTGTGCATCAAACTTTTGCGTAATGCTGGCATTCATTGCAGAGATTTTAGCATCCTGTACATCCTACTCTTGTGTAATGCTGGCGTTTATTGCAGACATATTTTATGAATTACGGGCATCCTGTGAATCTAACTTTTGTAAAATGTTAACATTGATTTGTGAGATTGCAGCCAATAACATGTTCATGTCCATACCCGTAGATGAGCTAGTAGCTTTTTTCTTACTTGATGGCTATTCCAACTCCTTTGCAGAATTAACAGCCTCTTCCTTGCCTATATCCTTCAAGGATAAGGCCGTGATTGCAGCTGCGCATTATTTCCTGTTGTAGATAATCGACGCTTTGCCAATTCCCTCTTGAGAGGAGGTATCATCAAATCCTGATACTTGACCATTTTTCAATTATCATGTGGGATTTATTTAACAACACCACTTCTGACGCCAATTGTTACGATTATGCTAATTAAGCCTCGATGATTTCTCAAATCCTTCGTGTCCGATCACTGGATTGGTAAATAAAAGTCACCAACTTTGTTCGCAGTTTCTTGATTATAAAGGATTCACACAATGTTCTTAATTACTCAATAACTAACAATTCACTATTTACAAACACTTGTATTACAACTTTCACAATGTATCATTTTTATTTCAGAGTAGTGTAGTCACCAACGCGTTCTCTTTACGACTGATTCACTTTGCAGTTCAGTTTCGCCCTTATATACTCAATTCGATTGTTCGAAATTGACGCATGGAACAATCGAATTCTTCTCGATTACGAATCTTTTCGATTCACGCTCTACAACACGCCAGTTATCGGCTTATCTCTTTCATTTGACATTCGCTTCGCATTTTCGCCGCAATATCATAATTTTTCTGCTGCATGCTTTTTTTGTTCCTTCGCTTTCTGCACATTGCACTGTGTCGAACATACATACTTACAATTTATTTGAAAAATCTTTATACTCTTCATGATTTTAAACATTTCTCGACCACACTTTTTTCTGTTTTCTACTGCAAAATATACAAACAACCTCGTTGTCATTATTACCGGCAATACCATCAATCGAAGTATTTACGTCCTGAGTTACAATATTATTATCACTAACATCCGGTTCATAAACTTAAGAGATATCTTGAAGAGTTGAAGATTGTATACATAGTGAGTCAGATGTTGAAGGCTGTGCTTCTACTGACTGGAAAATAAAATTTGTTGAGAAGACTGTGAATCAGTTTATTCTCAACTCAAATCTGGTATTGACGATGAAGTTAGAAACGAGTTGCCTGTAACTACACAACTTACTTTTTTCTTAATTTTTTTCAGTACTTAAAGGCTCGGAGCTGAAGTATTTTTTCATTAGACCTGTAAATGCCTTATATTCACTAGTTAAAATAATTTCTTTGTATTTGAGGATGTGTATTTTTTTAATTTTAAAATATTCCGATATTTTTTTAAAGCCTCAGGAAATATTATTATACCTTCACCACTTTTTTTTCAAATAAAGCAAACTAATTTTACTTATTCTTCATTCATGATAACTTTTTATTATTACTGCATAACATTTATTTCTTATACCGCACAGAAAAATAACTATGAGCATAACCACGCACTAACATAATACAGAATAAACAACAGATGATGCGCAGTAAAAGGTCGCAATAGACCGAACCATTGTACAGCTCCACAAGTAACAAAACTCATAATTTTCACATACATAATTTGGTTTAAAGGTCGGTACGCGGCTCTTACGAAAACCAAAATCTCCATATAACAAAATCGAAAAAAAAAACGATGCGCGAAACATTTTTTTTACGAAGCAGTACTCACCTCCAACGAAAAAAAAACCCATTTTCTACTGTCTATTTCTAATGTTTTTAAAAAAATACGAAAGCACGGCAACACAGGTTTCCGAGCGAAATAAATAATCTCATATATACAAACAAGAATATATAGAAACAAGAGGAAGACTTATTTTCAAAAGCAATTTATTTTTTTATTTATATTTATTTAATTTTAGTTTTTTCATCAATTTCTAAACCTTATATTTATTTTTAGCCATGAAAAAGGTCAGAATACATAATCCGCGACAAATATTTACCGCACCTACTCATGTTTTTCGTTTTGTTTATTTACGTTTGCATTACTTCTTCCTTTGTAAAGACAGAGAACGTCAATTCATAAAGAAGGTCCAATTGCGGATAAGCGTGGAAAACGTCAACTCCACCTCGCCACGATAAGCGTGTTTCACCACGGCCAAAGAAATTAACAGAATTGGCTTTTACATACCATTGTTGTATGTTAACTTAAACTAACCAATTTTTGTAGGCTTTTAATGAAAATAAACGAAAATATTAATAAATTTTTTGAACAGGAAAAAGAATAAAATTTTACTAACGAAATATAAAATATAATTTTTCACATTTCTGTATCATTTGATACCGCGCATTATCTTTTTTACAAGAAGGGTTATTTATTCTTGAATGTTTTTATAATAATTAAATTTTAGCCTTATTTGATAAATTTATTACTTTATAAAGCAATAAAATATGTTGGAAGTTAAATTCTAAAAATTAAGTCAAAATTGGATATGGAATGATAACACAAACATGTGTACATATGAACGTTTGTATGTGTATTACTACGCCTCCATGATAATAAAAAACTAAGCTGCGTAAAAAAATATTTATACATACATGCACGCATTTGCAAACATATACGAACACATTATTTACATGCAATGCACGCTTCATCTACACTCCCTTAAAACGCTCCTCTCACCCAAAAATTTAAAATTCTAAGAAAATACAACAATAAACATTTTCATTCGTAAAAATTACCGCACACAATCCCCTGCATAGCCATGCCAACAATGTGTAGATAAAGGCGCGAAAGCGTCAAGGGGTTTGGAGGCTCCAAGCCCCACATATGTAGTTAAAGAGTTAATTAAATTTTTTCTAATTTTAATGTTTTGAAAGCACAAAAGTTCTACTTTTACAGTTTTTATATAATGATTTAAAAAAAAATTTTTTTGGAAAATCATAAATTAAAATTACACAGTAACAACAACAAATTTTTTTTTAAACAAGCTAAAGTACATTAACTGAAAGTATATTTGTAATAAATTAACACTACGAATACGTACATATGTAGGTAATCGAACTGCTTTTGTAACTTTATCATTTGTATTCAAGTTTTATTTCAAACTGAAAGTTTTCACATGAGAAATATATTAAGAACAAATAAATTTTTTTTTGATTTTCAAAAAATATTCACAACAATATTTTATGGAAAAGTAATTTTAAGAAAAAATAGTAATAATAATTATTAATTCAATCATTCTTTATCTTATGTATATTCCCTTAAGAAGACTGACCTCCCCCAAAAACAAACTACATTTGCTGTTCCTTTCCCTTCAAACCGTAACTCGCATACGGCATCTACAAGCATTGATTCAAATTTTGTCTGATGAAAATTTAAAAATTCTAAAATTCAAAAACTCAATCATTGTCTACTAAAATGAAATAAAATCGACATTGCGTTGCTAAATTTGCTGGTTGCCTATTATTTCATATTGTTCAACGAGAATGTCTTTGCCTTCCCGCATGCATTTTGTCCACAATCTGAATTGACAAAATGCTAAAATTCTAAAATTCATGAATATTTCGTATTTTGTTCAGGAAAGAAAATTGGCAAGCGAAATATGGCAACAGTGCCCAAGATGATTCCATCTCAAGCCAGTCAATTTAATATTTTTTTAGCTATTTGGTGTATGAATTCAGATACAGTGAACTCTGTTTGCCAGCAATAATTACATCACATATTAAATATTACATAGATGTTTATGAAGTGAATGTTATATAATTAATAGAAAGGTTTAATTCAAAATCATAATTAAACATTTTCGAAATATATTCCTATACTTTCATACTTTTAATTAAAAAGTATTAATTAATTATTCGCTTGGTAATTATAAAGAAAAAAATTTCACTCTACAGAATATTTTTTATCAAATTTTAATTTGAAATGTACGACTAGTTAAGTTTCAATTAAATTTTAGTTTTTCTCGAAGTATGAACCATAAGTTTAATTAAAAAATTTATATTTAAAGCTAACGAGGTATTTTTACAAAACATTGCTTTGATAATTGTAATGAACTTGATTCGCATTATCGCGAGTGTGTTTTACAATTGTCGATTGAAAATACAAATTTCTTCAATTTAGAATTTTTGGCTTTTGGATGTGAACGATTTTGTTTGTAAACATACGCGTAAATATGAATTCATGTGCGTAAATATGTATGTATGTATATGAATATATATATGCGGCCGTGCTTGTTTTTTTACACTTATATAAAAATACACATATCTGAACGCTCATAAATGCTTTTAAATGTATGATAAACTGATTTGTTTTGTGATTTGTTTTCTTTATTGATATATGTCTCCAAAGCTTTTTATGCAAATAAACCTTTAATAGAATTAAATCAGACATTACGATATTATATATTACGATTAATTTATCTTAATTATCACCTATTTTAGCATTAAAAAAAATACTAATAAGAAATAAAAATACCCATACATAAAAAAGATAATATTTCTAAATTGAAAAATATTAAAGAAATTTAAAAACTATAGGACGTCATTAAAAAAATTGATAAGTTCAGAAATTTCTGATAACATTTTGCCTACATTTATTTTTTAAAGGTTTTATCAATTTTACATTTCATTTGCATGGATTTTCTTATTTTAAATGGAATATTGCTCATTCTGCTATTTTGAGCGCGATTTCTGCCTGCTCACTGTTAATTTGTGTTGAAATTGGCTCTGAGGTGAAATACGCTAATGTTATTCTGGTGGACGGAAAAATGGGAACGTTTTGGCAATTGGCACGCGCTGGTCCTTCTCTATGAATTGACGTTCTCTGGTAAAGAGCTGTTCACAAATGAAAATCATCTGTCAAATTTCTGTGCCTACTACATTTTTCCATCCACGAAATATATCAGTTTTTTTTTCGGAGAGTTGCATACCGACCTTAAGTTGTAAATTGACCTTTATTTCGGTCATATTTATAACATCACTGAGTGAAAAAGTGGACTATTTCGATCAGGTGGTCTCAGCTGTTTTTTTGTCCATATGATACTTTATCTACTTGTAGGATTGTACGATGGGCCGAACGCTTGATTTCACTGGCACCTGTTACTGCATATGCTCTTCGCTCTCACAACTATTGTAGACTTTTGATGCGTCTGGCAGGACGATAAAACCCTCGAAACGGTCTGGGTACTAAGGAAACATTAAATAGATCCCCAAAAGATATATATAAAATTTAGCATTTATAATATAACGATAACGTAAGTTTTATTACAAATTATAATAGTTTAGGGGTATCCGGCAGAGGGTTGCAACCATAAGTGTCTGGTAATGTGCGACGTGACTTTTAATATTGTTACGAATGAAATATAAAGAAATTGAGCATTATATATTGACAAATTTGGAATGGATTTTTTTACATCTTTCCTATCTGTTACCTGCCAAAGCCACCACTACCCAGGTTTCATTGGTGGGGTTCATTCTTACCTGTGTTGGATATATACATAGAAGTACTTTTAGCTTTTATTAAAATCCGAAGGTCTGGCACTCACAGGCTCTTGTTCTATAAGTTTAGGCGTGGTGAAATGAGCATCGAAGACGGTGAATGCAGTGGATACCCAAAAGAGGTTGTTATATTATTTACGAATATTTGTATGAGAAAGCTCTGTGAGAAAGCAAAGTGGGTGCCGCGCGAGCTCACTTTTGACCAAAAACAACAGCGAATTGATGATTCGGAGCAGTGTTTGGAGATGTTCAAGCGTAATAAACCCGAGTTTCTGCGTCGATATGTGACACTAGATGAAACATGGCTCCATCATTTCACTCCGAAGTCCAATCGAGAATCATCCGAGTAGACTGAACGCGATGAACCCGCTCCAAAGTGAAAAAGGAAGGAACACCAAGAGCTACAATTACATAACGTTATTGGACCGTTTGAAGGACGAAATTGTGAAAGTCATGTTCTCGCTATATATTGCTGCAATTATGTTTGCATAGTCGAAGTCAGTTCTATTTAATGCATCCACGTGACATTTTTGTACCTGCCCTATGAGATATGGTGTACTCGTAATTTTCTAATTCCCATACCCATCAGGCTATCCTACTGTTAGTTTTTTATTAAGAGATAGTGTAAGTGAGTTGCATATATCACATCCAATGTTTCCAGCTCAAATCTACTCTCTGCTTCAGAAGTCCTTTTTGTGAAGTAGGTAACTGGATGGAGTTTGTTACCGTCTTGCCCTTACATTAGAATTGCTCAAATTGCTAATATGGAGGAGGATGGTACGAATTTTCTAAAATATGAACATAGTCCAACAAATGATTATTGTATTTTTTGGTTTTTGGGTACAGTGCAGTTCATAATGGCTTTTAATTGATTTTCGAAAGATTTTTCACCATTTTCTAAAACTATACGGGGGTACTCTCGATCTCTAGCACAATTCCATAGGAAATATTTGCATAGTATGCATTTCCTAGACATAGAGAATCCCCCTAATGTGATTTTGCATGTAATGAAATAAAGTATCTTGGTTACTTTATTTCATTACATGCAAAATCACATTAGGGGGATTCTCTATGTCTAGGAAATGCATACTATGCAAATATTTCCTATGGACTTGTGCTAGAGATCGAGAGTACCCCCGTTGCAAAATTGTGACATATTCAAGTGAAACAATAGCAACCACACAGGTACAGGGTTGCTTTTTCCTTCACAGGGTTGCTTTTTTCTTTCTATCTGTAGGAAATAAATATACATAGCTTTTGGTATAGGAAATTTTTCCTATCGTAGTATATTTTTCATGTTGTGCCAGTGCAAAATTTCATATTTCCTATCCGTGCACCGTAGCATGCATTTCCTAGACATAGAGAATACCCCTGTGCTTAGTTTTAGATCATGTTTCTATAGTTCTGTAATGTTTTTTCTATCATTATAATTTCGTCAATATAAACTATGATTTCGATCTTATCTACGAAATCCTTAAAATTTTCGTAATAAATCTTTGAAAATAGATAGTGCGGACAAATGAAGTATATTTAATAGATTCCCGAACCATTATTTTGAAAAAACAAGACTTTAGGTTCAGAAGTGTGAAAATTTTGTTTTTACCAAGATATTTTAAACAATCTTCTTTTAGAGGAAGTGATTAATTGTCACTAACAATCGACTTTCTAAATATCTACATTCCGGTTTCTCCCGATTTCTTTTTAGTTAGAACGATAAGCAATGCGTACGTGGAACTGCTATGTCTAATAATTTTTTGGTTTAAGTAAATCGTCTATAATGCGGTTAACTTCTTTTTTGGGCGAAATATAAGCGTGTTGGTGTATTTGAAGTAAATTGGGAGGAACTGTTTTTGTTTTTAAATTTTTTTTTTTTTAATAAGTTCGAATTTTTCTGCCAAAATTGAAGGGAGCTTCAGGTTTGTATCGACGTTGTCTTTGGTCTCGGTACTTTCTATATTTAGTATTTCTTTAGTTATTTTATTCACCCGTGTAAGATTTAAAGGTAGGGCATATACATATTTTGTTCCTGTTTATCTAATAATTTTTCTGTGCTTAAGTTAATATTAAATTTAAAAAAATCCCTTCCCAATAATACGTCAAAAAGGATGTCAGTATTCTGGAGTATAAAAAGAACAATAAGTTTTACTTTATCTTGAATTTTATTAAATTAATTTATCTTATAAAGTTGTCGGTTCTGAAGGTTTTTTTTATTCGCCAGTCCCTTTAAATATTTTAGTGGTGCTCGACGGAAGTTTACTAAAATTTTTATTATTCTACCCTTGTAATGCGTATAAAGCTATTTGGGTCGCCCGTGTCGAGTAAGGAAACAAAGTTTGTAAAATAAGGTGTATTACGAATACAACATATATTTTTACATTTCGTTTTGCAATTGTGTAGCTAGTTAATTACAATTAAAACATTGTAAACATAGTTCAAAGGCTCGAAACGAAAGAGGTTTAATTTCAATGAAAAGCAAAAGGAAGAACCTTCAAAAAATTAATTAATAGTGCAATGACTTGAGTAAAAAAACCAGAGATCATAATTCAAATGTCATGTAATCAAGCAACTAAATAAAAGCTAAAGCAGGAGCATCATTAACAGCAAACGACAAATATACCAATATCAAGATCCAAAAACTACGAGGAATAAGATTCTGTAGTCTCTGGTAGACGATAAACGGACCAACCCAAGATATATTTACTTGGTAGGGACATAAATACTCTTACAACATTAAACACACGCATTTCAATAGAAGAATTGAGCATACCACATAATTCCCACATGATTTATCGTATCGCTATTATATCGCTATTATAGCGCTTTTTAAGTGTGAAATGAAAAAGGTGATAGTTTCAAAACACTCTGTCCGCTCGGAATTAGTCACATGTTGGTCTACCGGTACATAAAACTGTTTGAGGAGACTGGGGATGTTAAAGACCGCCACCGGTCGGGCCGTCCACGCACAGTTCAAACGCCGCAAGTCATCAAAGCTGTCAAATCAAGAATTCTGCGAAATCCGCTCCGAAAATAGAAAATCATGGTCCGGGAGATGAATGTTTCGCAAAAGTCCATGAGTCGAATTATTAAAAAAGACTTGGGACTTGTGGCTTTCAAACGTCGTACCGGACATTTGTTGACTGTAGCTTTGAAAAAAAAATAGGGTGGTAAAATGCAAACGGATTGGTGAAGCACGCTGATAACTTGTACAGAAAATCTTGTTTACCGATGAAAAATTTTTTACCGTGCAGGAAAAATTTAATAAACAAAATGATAGGGTGTATGCACGGTCATCTAAGGAAGCATCTGAACTGATTCCACGGGTCGAAAAAGGTCATCACCCAGCTTCAGTCATGGTTTGGTGGTGTGTCTCTTATGATGGGGTAACTGACTTGCATTTTTGCGAACAAGGGGTCAAAACATCGGCCAAAGTTTACCAAGAAACCGTTTTGGAAGCTGTTGTAAGACCACTTAACCATTCCATGTTCCAAAACCAATCATGGACTTTTCAGCAAGGCTCTGCGCCGGCCCATAAAGCTAAAACGACCCAAATCTGACTCCAAAACAATTTACCAGCATTCATTTCCTCTGAAGAGTGGCCCTCTGGCAGTCCTGATTTAATCCTGCTGGATTACAAATTGTGGACAGTTTTAGAGGACATGGTTTACCATGAGAGATACCCCAACATTGATTCTCTTAAGACAGCTTTGATTTGTGCTGTGGCCAATTTCCCAATGGAGGAGGTGCGTGCGGCTATTAATGATTGGCCAGTCCGTCTTAAGGCGTGCGTGAAGGCCAAAGGCGGGCATTTCGAATGAATACTGCTTTTTTGTATACAATATATATCAATAAATATTAAAAAAAATTGATCCAAAAACATTCATTACTTTTTATTTTATAGCATAAAATGTGTGTAACAGTATTTATGTCCCTACTAAGTATACATAGATTTTAATATGCTTCATGTAAAATGGAATGGAGATTGTGCCATGCGTAGAAATTTACGCAAGTGAGGAAATTTTTTGAATGGCACCTGTTGTTCACCTGTGAGCGACCAGAAACGATTCTTTTACATATGGTTCAAGCAGCACACGACTTCCGGTCTTAGACCAAGTATCTTCTGGGTAGCCAACAAACATTCGTTTGAACGCGAACTAAAGTGAGAAGGCGAATCCCCTGCGCCTGTGCGCGGGTTTGGGACCCCCCACATAAAAACTATACTACAATGACCCCTGCAAACGTTTAAAGGATCACGATTTGAATGCTTGCATCTGGAATGTCCGGTCCCTTAATTGGGAAAGTGCCGCTGTGCATTTGGTTTATGTCCTTGTAAGACAAAGGCTGGCATCACCGCTGTCCAAGAAATGCGATGGACGGGACAAGGACGAAAGAAAGTGCGTTCTTGTGAAATCTACTACAGCAGACATATAGAGGAGTGTACATTTGGTGTTAGATTTGTGGTGGGAGCGACTTCATTGCCGAGTCCTGTTGTTGTTGTTGTTGTTGTTGTTGTTGTTGTTGTTGTTGTTGTTGTTGTTGTTGTTGTTGTTGTTGTTGTTGTTGTTGTTGTTGATGATGATGATGATGTTGTTGTTGTTGTTTTTGTAGCGGCATACACCAGCCCCTTTAAGGGTCAGGCAAGTATAGTTTTAGTCATCGAGGTCATCTAACGGGAGGAAACGTGCTGATTCGACTAGTTCGGACCAAAGGGAGAGGGGTGTTAGATGAGTCGGGTTAAGTGGGCATGCAAAGAGGTGGTTAGTGTCGTGCGGGTGTTGTCTGTTTTGCTGTATGTCGTCCCGGTAGTCAAGTACTCCCTTCCTGATGTGCCTAGGAGGTTGTTCAGCTTCCAGCGGGTGCCTGTTGGGATGATCCATACGGTAACATCCCAGCAAGTACTGCTTACACAGCATAATGTTATGCTCCTTAACTTGGAGCATGGATGCTTCACTGTGTAAGTGGTGCTCCGGCGCCATCAGGAGGTTTCCCGTCGTGGTCCGAAGGACGGTGTTCTGACAGGTCTGCATCTTCTTCAACTGCGTCGTGCTAGCAGCATAGTTTACGACAGGTATGGTGTAAAATGAAGGCCAAGCCATGATCTCGCTCGCGATCCTTTCTTATTATATTATAGCCAGTCCGACTCAGAAGATCTGAGCGGGCGCTCAGTTTTGTTTCTTGCATCGCAGCTATTGGCAGACGTTCCCGGCTCATAAAGTCGACTATCTCGTAGATCTTTCCTCGGAGCCCGTTGCAGTTAAATTGTACGAGTCTAAAGTGTCTCGGGGGAACGTTCGTAACACGGGGGTGAGTGAGTTGTGCGTAGGTTTTGATTGTTGGAGCTATGTGACCCGCTGTAGTGGTTGCCGCACATTGGTGGTAGTTGGCGGCTGCGTAGTATCTACAGGCGGGGACAGACTCCTACAGCATGGGGCAACGAATACGCTACTCCACTCACGAGTGGTGCGCGGACCAGAGCACGACCGAAAGTGGCACCAGCAAGTGCATGAGTTGTATTTGACTGATGTCACATTCCGCCGTACTATGGTCTGATACACGGAGCAGACTGTGCGAGGTACTAGGAGCTGCTTATTAGCCCCCACAGGGGAGGTGGAGCTGGATGGGGATGAGGAGGGTTGGGAGTCATGCTGCGGGGAGCTCCGTTGGGCCGTGGAGGCCTGGGGGGCGTTACCCAAAGTGGGTAAATGTGCTGAAGGAACTACCGTATAGGCAAGAGTCGTAGCTGGGCGCTGGCAGCAGGGGGCCACGTAACGCGTGGTCCACTGCCTATGGGTCTGAAGGCCTGAACAGGTCTTAAGATGACTCCAGCCCTTGCACTGGTTGCATCTAACCGAGGTGGAAGAATGGTGAAGTCGTCTTTGGCACACGCAGCAGAAATAATCCGTTGGACCAGGGTTGGTTTCTACGCCAGCCCTGATGAGAAGGATTTGTTACAGGCCTGCTGCGAAGTGTTTCTCTATTGATGCACTAAAACTAAAATTAAATGATTACCTAAACGGGGTTAGGTCGCCGAAAGGGTGACAGCCCTTGGCCGGATAAAATCTGGGTCAACTCCGGTGCGTAGAACCGGCTGTCGTGGGAGGCCTGTCATTCACCCCGGTGGAAGAGGATGATGTGATTAAATATGCTTTCTATGAAGCCTAGAACGTACTTATGAGCGCTGCCCCCGCCACGATGTCAAAATTGTGCTAGGCGATTTCAACGCCAGGGTGGGCAAAGAGGGTACCTTTGACGCAAAAATCGCATAATTCAGTCTTCCCGATGAAACATTCCCACACGGGCTGCGGCTGATTGACCGCCGGGGCCTGAAATCTGGTCGTCTGTAGTACCAGATTCCAGCGCATGAAAATTCATTGAGCTACATGGCTGTCGACAGATCGAAAAACATACAACAAAATCGATCATGTTGTGATAGACGATAGACATGTATCCAGTGTTCTAGACGTGCTTACGTGCCGAGGGTCAAATATCGACTCGGATCATTATCTTGTAGTGGCTAGAATACGCACCCACCTCTATGCAGCAAAGAAGGCCCGTCAACAAACACAACGAAGGTTCCACATCGAAAATCTGCAATTACAGCAGATAGTCGGCAGGTTGTCTACTCGGCTTGCGCACTTGCTCTCTGAGAGCACACAGCAACTCGAATAAGGGAGCTATGAAACGAAATAGCAAATTCCTTACGTACCGCAGCTTCTTAAATTGGTTTTCAACAATGTCAGAAAAACAGCTGGTACGATGAGGAATGTCGAACTGCAGTGGAGAGAAAGCAGACTTGGCAACTTTACGATCGAATACAACACGTGCGGTGTGGGATAGATACCATTTGCAGACGAAAAAAGAAAGAGGCCGAAGTGCGTAGAATGAAGACCATACTTAGTGTATGAAGGGAGGACTTCTCTAACCTTCTCAATGGCAGTGAAAGTGGAAACCCCGAAAATGGCGAACCCGAAACCCCAATTGATGAAAATGGTATCGACGTTATATCACCCGACTATGAAGAAGTTCGTATAGTGTTTGCCCGCTTAAAAAATAACAATGCTGCGTGAGCCGATGGCTTAACGGCAGAGCTATTTATCGCGGAATAAGCCTCCTTAATATCGCATATAAGGTCCTCTCCACCGTATTGTGTGAAAGATTACAACCCACCGTCAACAAACTAAGCGGCCCTTATCAGTTCGGCCTTAGACCTGGCAAAACCACTATGACCAGATATTCATCATGCGCCAGATCTTGGAGAAGACCCGAGAGAAAAGATTCGATATGCTTCACCTTTTCATCGATTTTAATATGTTTGAATTTGATATCCTCACAAAACTCATACCGCTATATAAACTGACCATGGATAATACCAGAAGCTCCTTCGGAATTGGCAAGGATCTCTTCGATTCGTTCGATACCAAACGAGGTTTCAGACAGGGTGACTCTTTATCGTGTGATTTATTCAATTTGATGCTGGAGAAAATAATACGTGCTGCAGAGCTAAATACACCAGGTACAATCTTCTTCAAGAGGGTACAATTGTTAGCGTATGCCGATGATATTGATATCAGTACCCAGTTTTGGCTGGCAGAGAATGCTTTTAGTCATTTAGGTAAGACACATATACATGCAGAAACAGAGAGTGGTAGCGTTTGTTAGTTTTATGTTGAAGAACATAAAATAAGAGGACAATTGCGTTTGTTATGTGGACTTGAGAACACTATTGAAAAAATTAAGAAAATTTTTCTATAAGATAGCGTTACTAAATTGAATGCTATTGAAATATTAGCGATGTTTTTTTTCTATTGCGGTGTTCGCCGTTGCTAACGCGCAATTAAATATAAATCTTCCGCAAAACTTTTCTCTCGAAAACTCCTAAAACCGACACATCATACGTCGACATCGTCCAGGCTTCTGCATCATGACATATTAATCGCCTATTACGTCGTATCGATTGAAACATTTGGAGGCAAGGCGAGTTTAACAAGGGAAATTACTATTTCAGTGAATTCAACTTTTTTCATTCATTTAACGCATAGATGTTCAAAACTATTTTTTAATACCAAAATACTCGATTTTATTCAGATTCGAATTAATATTAGAAACAGCTCATAGTAAAACAACTGAAATTTAATAAGATTTTTGTGAATGTGATTGTTTTCAAAACTGAATAGAGAACTGGGTAACAGCATAGGCGATTTTTTAAAGAGATTGCAGATTTTACCCACTTTCCCCTTATACGTTTGATCTTACTTTTTTCTTACAATTATTCAATACGTCATTCAAAATATATCTATCAGTGTTCTCATATTTTTGTTCTCAGGCGGCGCAGGGTTGATATTTTGTTCCATAAAAAATACAACAAGTGTCAAAACTAATTTTTATTAATTATTTTTGAAGTTTTAATTATTTTTCTTTATTGGTTTGGATTCTTTTTACACACATGCATATGTATCTATTTGAATGAAGGTAAATATGCCTTATATTACAAAGTATAAATAATATTAAAGTACACACTAATCTAATTTAAAAATAATTAATTTATGTTCATATATTTTTAGCTGGTTTATTTAGGTCTGGTTGTAGAAGATCTGAAATAAAAACAAAGTATATTATAATTACATCTATAAAAGAAAATGCAGAAAATTAAAGAAATATGTGGAGGCGATTCGAAGTAAAATACTGATGTGTATTTAAATTGCAAGTAAATTTATAAAAAAAAAAAAAAAACAATTTAATCACTTAAACTAACCAATGTAGCTTCAGCGGCTTTAAAGATGAATAATTTCGTTATTACTGCGATTCAAATTGTTCAATGGAAATCTGTAATACAACAAAATATGTATCAAAATTTTTATTATGTTAATTCACACAATGCACTTACCTTTAAAACATATTCCAAAAGCTCTCTAATCCAAAAATTTTATTACAATGAAATAATTTTTAACGAAATGTCAGCAAAACAAGCACTGTCAAACAAAAGAAACGAGAACTAGAATAGAAACCAAAACTGTATTAGTGAATTATCTTCATCGCCCTTTTCTTCGTTTCTATTTACCCTTTGTGCTATCTCAAGCACAGCTTCGCGTTACAGCGAATAATTAGCGACACACAAAATTCCGAATCAGTGTGTTTAGAGATAATTTTTCATTTTATCTGAAAATTCCTTTTGCTTAACATAATTCTTTGGGTATTATATATGCAAGTAGTGCTCAACTATAGAACAAAATCGCATATAATTTATCGATGGAAGTTAAAAGTAATAAACTTACAGATAAATATTTAAATCAATATCAAATATATAATTTTGATAATTCCGAAAGTTCAAAACTCAAGATAGTCCCAAATATATCTTCACCTCAACATATGGCACATTCCTTCAGCAAAGTTGCCTCCCCGTAATGCAGCTGAAAGCAAAATTAAAAAATATTTGATTCAACAAATGGCGGCTTAATACAATATTGTACCAGATTTAGCTCGTTTCACATAGGGATTTTCCGATAATCTTCTGGAAATTAAAAGTAATTCTCTTGATTAAAGGATTGTATTGACTTTTGAAATTTACATTTATTCTTTTGCACCAGGACACTGAAGCCCTTTCAAGCATATACTGAGTTCATCAAACTTGTAATGTCTTTGCCATAGAGAACATTGAAACCATGTCTCCTATGGGTATTGGGCGAGCTGTTCGTTGAGATTTTCGCTGGCAATTGTAGTATCGTAAAGTCCTAGTTGTATTGTTGATATCTGTTATTGATTTAAGCACAGTGTGTGATTTTAAATGCGAGCTTATGCTTTTTTTGTATTTAATTTTTAAATTGATTAATTAAAACTAATTACAATTCATTGAAAATTGGGATTGTGTTGATGGATCATAAACAATGCGTGTGATAATTCGATAAATTGAAAAATGGTTCTACTTTTACTGTGCTCTATTGATTCTACTTGGTAGGGACATAAATACTTATTGGTTTTGTTCAGTTGATTCTCCGACAGGGTGAAAAGTTGATGAATATTGGAACGAGTTCCCGTCGTCCCTTGTCAAATTTGGTTTGGAGACAAACCGGTTTCGGCGTTCTGCCATCTTCAGTGTCGTTGATCGATCAATATATATATTCATAAATAAATATAAATATTCATCGACATAAATACTCTTACAACATTAAACACACGCATTTCAATAGAAGAATTGATCATACCACATAAATCCCATATGATTTATAAAATATAACCTGTAGAGCGTTAGTCTGTATCGGGAATTCTAAATTGTGTGAGTTTTCAAAATGGAATGGTTAGATAATGAAAACCGTATCACTATTATAGCGCTTTTTAAGTGTGAAATGAAAAAAGGTGATATTTTCAAAACACTCCGTCGGCTCGGCATTAGTCACATGTTCGTCTACCGCTGCATAAAACTGTTTGAGGAGACTGGGGATGTTAAGGACCGCTACCGGTCGGGCCGTCCACGTACAGTTCAAACGCCGCAAGTCATCAAAGCTGTCAAATCAAGAATTCTGCGAAATCCGCTCCGAAAACAGAAAATCATGGCCCGGGAGATGAATGTTTCGCAAAAGTCCATGAGTCGAATTATTAAAAAGCACTTGGGACTTGCGGCTTTCAAACGCCGTACCGGACATTTATTGACTGCAGCTTTGAAAAAGAATAGGGTGGTAAAATGCAAACGTCTTTTGGTGAAGCACGCTGATAACTTGCACAGAAAAATCTTGTTTACCGATGAAAAAGTTTTTACCGTGTAAGAAAAATTTAATAAACAAAATGATAGGGTGTATGCACGGTCATCTAAGGAAGCATCTGAACTGATTCCACGGGTCAAAAAAAGGTCATCAACCAGCTTCGTCATGGTTTGGTGGGGTGTCTCTTATGATGGGGTAACTGACTTGCATTTTTGCGAACAAGGGGTCAAAACATCGGCCAAAGTTTACCAAGAAACCGTTTTGGAAGCTGTTGTAAGACCACTTAAACATTCCATGTTCCAAAACCAATCATGGACTTTTCAGCAAGACTCTGCGTCGGCCCATAAAGCTAAAACGACCCAAATCTGGCTCCAAAACAATTTACCAGCATTCATTTCCTCTGAAGAGTGGCCCTCTGGCAGTCCTGATTTGAACCCGCTGGATTACAAATTGTGGACAGTTTTAGAGGACATGGTTTGCCACAAAAGATACCCCAACATTGATTCTCTTAAGGCAATTTTGATTCGTGCTGTGGCCAATTTCCCAATTGAGGAGGTGCGTGCGGCTATTGATTATTGGCCAGTCCGACTTAAGGCGTGCGTGAAGGCCAAAGGCAGGCATTTCAAATGAATACTGCTTTTTTGTATACATTATATATCAATAAATATGTAAAAAAAATTGGTCCAAAAACATTCATTATTTTTTATTTTATAGCATAAAATGTGTGTAACAGTATTTATGTCCCTACTAAGTACTAGTTACTCCAAAGTTAATCAGACCTGGAGTTTTACTTATTAGTCGGTCAGTATGTATGTTGACTGTCCGGTATATAACGGCAAATTTGAATGCAAGTATGATTTGCATTGTTATCGCTTGCTGCTAGGAACCTTTTACCTAGTTTACAATAGAAATCAGCGAATTGAGTTTCAGGTATGTTATAACGTGCAGTGCAATAAATAACAGAAAAGTTTATTCCACCTGATCTATCGTATATATGAACTGAGATAAAGTGAAGGTAGTCTTTACAATACTCTTCCATGATCCCATATTTAGGCCTGTGTTTAAATAATATGGCAATATCCAATATCGCCACTAACGTTAAAAATGCATTAATTTTGTGTACACCCTAATAAGCTTTTGTCTTATAAAATAAACGTGCTTAGCAAACAAACGACGGTGATTCAACAAGTCACCATGCGCAGGGTGTAATATAAGCATCTGTAAATATCAGAAAATCTCATTCACATTGCGCATTGCGTATTTAATTTTAAATAATACATTTTAAACACATATTCAAAATGTAGTTTACACCTACCGTTTCACTGAAGTTTAATTATTCCACATTGGCGCCGATTGCGCCACTGTCCTTGCTTCGCGGTTTTCGTAGAAGCGGTCCATTTTGTCACATTTGAGACAGGTTCTAATAAGAATTTTAACTGCTTTATGTTTGAATATTCCACTCCCACTTCTCGAAAACAAAAATTCTTCGCATATTAACCAAGACGAAGATCATACATATGTTACAAAATATCAAGCAAATCGTACTATAAAAACGATTTTTTGGAATAGTTCGATCACAAGTGCACCTTCTATAAAGAAATGTTTTCCAGGTATTAACCTACTTATTCAGGACAAAGGCTTTCGTAGATAGAAGAAGAAAATTATACACTTCCTAAATCTTATCGATGAATGAAGATGTGAAAATTTTATGCATATCCTTTTTACTATTATATTTTGTTGACTAGACAACTTGGTTTGTTCATATCCGTGGGCTCTGCTTCCACATATAAAGGGTGTTTTTTTATAGAGGTATAGAACTTTAAGTTGGCATTACTTTTCAAGATGGCGACCGATTTAACAGCTGTCAAGTGATTTATTCTCAGTTTGGTTTGGCAATTCATCATGAATAGACCCACGCCTGAACAACGCTTGCAAATAGTGCAATTTTATTTCGAAAATAATGGTTCTGTGCGGAAAACGTATCTCGCACTACGTCCATTTTAGCGATGTTTAGCGATGAAGCGCACTTCTGGTTGAATGGCTACGTCAACAAACAAAACTGCCACATTTGGAGTGAAGATAATCCTCAAGTGTATGTTGAAACACCGTTACATCCAGAAAAACTGACTGTTTGGTGCGCTTTCTGGGCTGGTGGAATCATTGGTCCGTATCACTATTTGCAAGCGTTGTTCAGGCGTGAGTCTATTCATGATGAATTGCCAAACCAAACTGAGAATAAATCACTTTACAGCTGTTAAATCGGTCACCATCTTGAAAAGTAAATCCAACTTAAAGTTCTATACCTCTATAAAAAAAACACCCTATATAAGAGGTCTGAGAAGATTTTAATCATACAAAATATCAAGAATGGCTTAATTGATGATTATGTCCGTTTATAACAACTTATGTGGGAAATAATAGATCAGTAATTTGATTCTTTATATCCTCTACTGCTTTGATGACAAAATCTGGTAGATGCCCGATTTTGAAATCCAACAATTTGTTTTATTTTCGGATTGAAGTAATATATTGGCATTAATAATATTGATGCACTGGATATATTTTCGTATTTTTTGTATTGCAAAATCATTTGATCTTGCTTTTATGTACTGATTTTGTAACGCTCTGATTTATTATCAGTACAAGGGATTCATTTTATTATAGCGTTTCGAAGCAAGACTTTTATCTCTACGCTTCCTCATCAAAGTGTCTCTTTCTGGAAGGCGTTTAAAAACTCCCACAATTCGCGTCGAGTATCGTTTTCTAGTAGATCGGAAATTTATTTCAGCACCCATAATGGAGTTCACTTCTTATATTTTTACACAGTTCATCTGACTTTTTGGATTACGTTCGTGACGAAGCTTGGTTGAAAGCTTTAGTTGGCCTATCAGAAGTTCTATTATTTCCCCAATTTTGTAATATTTGTTTATATATTCATATTACTCTTAGCCACTCATTCTATTTGTGTAAAATCGTTTGTATTTCTTAAAACTTTGATAGAAACATTGATTTAGTTTTTCACAACCATTTTTAGTATGTGACCCGTATTTTTAAATCCATATGCACTTAAATAGGCAGCACAACGACATTTTTCAATAGTGGTTACCAAAAGTTTGCATAGTTGAAAGCTAGTAACTTCACAAAATTTTTTTATTTCAATTTTAATAAGAAATGAGAGGAACAGGTTGGTGTATTTACTTTTTGTTAATTTTTTGCACAACGGGTCTTCTATAGCAATTAGAGTCTCACATTCGCCGGTGTTTCGAACCGAAACTTATTAAGGTTTTGAAATAAATAAATGAATTTTTTTTTTTCATAATTATTATTGACTTCACGATCCACTAAGAGGATTTACTAACAGGGGCATCCTGGAGTGCTATCCTTCAACTCCCCACATTCTTTTAAAATGCCAAAATCTTGCATAAGAGAGGTGGCTATTCCGGCGAATATCTCGAAAGCTCTTTTGCAACTTTCGAAGCACAAATTGAAAGACGGGATGATGAGCAATTCTTAGTGACATTTGAATATAAAATTTGAAGAAATGGTAGCTGAAAAAATAAAAAAATTTGCATATAATAAAATGAAACGAAAAATAAAATAATGAATAAATAATTTTGCACGATATTGATACAATATGCCACTCAGGAAATCATCGTCTTAATAACAAAAACTTAAGCATCAAATGGGCACAGCAAATGTTCCTTTGATACCACTTGAAGAAGTTTTTCAAAAAGAAGAAGTGCCATTTTGCAAAATATTCTGAATAATATGAGGACACAATTCTCGTAGTCAGAGAAAGATATTTAAATGAGTGCTGACACTTTTGATACTTTTTTATATAGATAAGAATTTCGTGGGCGTAAAAAACTTGTCCTCCTGCTAAAAGTGTGCGTATTATGTAAGTGATTTATGCACATACATATATACACATGTATATACTTAGTAGGGACATAAATACTGTTACACACATTTTATGCTATAAAATAAAAAATAATGAATGTTTTTGGACCAATTTTTTTTTACATATTTATTGATATATAATGTATACAAAAAAGCAGTATTCATTTGAAATGCCCACCTTTGGCCTTCACGCACGCCTTAACTGGCAAATCATCAATAGCCGCACGAACCTCCTCAATTGGGAAATTGGCCACAGCACGAATCAAAACTGTCTTAAGAGAATCAATGTTGGGGTATCTTTTGTGGCAAACCATGTCCTCTAAAACTGTCCATAATTTGTAATCCAGCGGGTTCAAATCCGGACTGCCAGAGGGCCAATCTTCAGAGGAAATGAATGCTGGTAAATTGTTTTGGAGCCAGATTTGGGTCGTTTTAGCTTTATGGGCCGGCGCAGAGTCTTGCTGAAAAGTCCATGATTGGTTTTGGAACATGGAATGTTTAAGTGGTCTTACAACAGCTTCCAAAACGGTTTCTTGGTAAACTTTGGCCGATGTTTTGACCCCTTGTTCGCAAAAATGCAAGTCAGTTACCCCATCATAAGAGACACCCCACCAAACCATGACTGAAGCTGGGTGATGACCTTTTTCGACCCGTGGAATCAATTCAGGTGCTTCCTTAGATGACCGTGCATACACCCTATCATTTTGTTTATTAAATTTTTCCTGCACGGTAAAAAAATTTTCATCGGTAAACCAGATTTTTATCAGCGTGCTTCACCAAAAGACGTTTTCATTTTACCACCCTATTTTTTTTTGCAAAGCTGCAGCCAACAAATGTCCGGTACGGCGTTTGAAAGCCCCAAGTCCCAAGTCTTTTTTAATAATTCAACTCATGGACTTTTGCGAAACATTCATCTCCCGTGCCATGTTTGAAGCGGAAAATAATTATGTATTATAAAGAATTGTATAATAAAGCATGGTATATAGTAAAGAATTGTAATTATTGTGGACTAAATAAACGTTGAATAATTTCTGACGATTAAGAGGCCAAACGAACAAATCTTGGAAGTTTTATTTAGCAATCCAGTTATCGGACCCGAAGGATTTGGGAAATCATTGAGGATAGCTACGAAAAACGTTGCAATATATATAAATACAACATGTACGGGATATCGCTATTGCGACCACTGAGCATTTGTGCATTCTTTTTGTTTGGTAAAAAAAAATTGTTCCCACTATGGGACTTAAGTCGCGTCTTACAGGTCTGCTTTACCGCAGGTATATTCATGAGCACCTAAGGGCATACATTATGCTTCTTTTCTGACATAGATACCGCTTACGGTATTAAAGTCGAATCGGCTGGGTATTCGCCGTTGCCTGTGCGCATATGACTATAAATCTTACACGAACCTTTTTTCTCAAAAAATTCTAAAGCCGATTGATCAGATGTCATGGTCCATGTCTTCGCACCATATAGCAGGACGAAAATAGGTAGTGACTTTTAGAGCTTGGTTTCTGTTAGCCGGACTAAAGTCCTCTAGTTTTCAATTGCGTACGCAGTCCGAAGTAGCAAGTCGACATTGTTGTTGATGTTGATGCTGATACCAAAATAGAAGAACTATCTTCAACTAGATGACAGGAGATATTTCTTCTTGTCCTCGTTCACTGCAAGACCTATATAATTCGCTTCGTTATGCAGTTTGGAGAAAGCAGAAGTCAAGGTGCGATTGCTTAAGTCAATGACAGCGAATTGTAAGGACCCCCAAAATCCCAGATGTTGGAGGCCTTACAGCAAAACATATATATGTACATACATATCTATTTATACAAATATATACATACATATATATTGAATTCCTTATAAACATGTATAATGAATCTAAACTATTCTATTCTTAACCACATAGCATTAAAGAGAACTTATTTAATAGTTATACCGATGTACATATGTTTGTAAATTTATGAACTTACTCTGTAGCGTTATACGTACATATGCATGTACATATATTTTACCTCTTCGCTTTAGACATGTTCAAACATGAATATTTTCTTGAACATGCACATATACATACATACATAGCGTTAAGGAAAAACTGTTAATAATATTAGTTGTTATTATAAAATAACATTCTTCTTGCGTGCAGAATAGTATAAAAGGACAGGAGAATTGTAAATAATTTAAGTAGCCAGTAGATGGTTGATTGGCATACTTGTCCGTATTTATCATCGACAAAGGTAGCGCACCTGAGGGATTTCCACCTCACGACCGCTTAGTTTATATACGACTAGGGTTTTCATCTGGTCGTATGGAAGGCTAGTGGAGGGAATACCACCTCCACTACCTTTACGAAGAGTAGCTAAATTATTGTAGAAGCGTAGCTAGTATAGTATATTCGGGAGAGGGTTTCTACCTAACCGAAGGGAAGATTAGCGGAGGGCATATCACCCCGCTATCTTTACGTTTGTATTATATAATACTAAATAAACTTTGTTGTACGAAATATAGGAAATTGAGTAGTTATTTCAGTAACCTTGGCGAGACTGAGCTAACCCCAGCCAAGAGGGAAACTGCGTTACAACATGTGCACTCTTATAGAAGATTTTACCTTCCCTATTCAGCATCAGCAAAAGTACATAAGTCACACGATAAGGAGTCACCTTGTTTGATGCCCTGCTTGGTATATAACGCCTCGAAGAAATGTTTTGTCAAGCCAAATGGAATTTTGGTATTAAGGCAGCTAATTCAAATTCTGAAATTCTCCTACTGTGTAGCGTTAAAAATCACAATTTCGAGCGAGTTATGGAAATAGCCCAAAATACTGGTGGAGGAATCATCATTTATGATGCAGAATGTCGAATCTGTTCTACCATCTATACTTCTTGAACAATAACCGTGTTTTTGACGCGCATATGTATCTTCGCTTAAAACATATAGACTGCTAAGCGAACAATTTTATGTACGCCTATGAAATAGGCGCAGATGGATTTAGTGCTACCAAGTTTTGTTACATGTTTTCATTGACTCTTTGACAACTGACGAATAATTTTATTTAAATAATATATGAAATGTCGATATGCGTATTTTTTTTTTACTTTTAGCACAGATACATAAGCACTTTAAAAACACGGCTGATATTATTCTTATATCGTTGGTAATAAGGGGTAATTAAAAAGTCGCAGCTGTATATTTTAATATGACCGTTTCTCGTATTTGATATTCAGAGGAATGACGATTTACATAATTGTCTTGACGAAATATACTGCTCGAAATGCCAGCTTTAAACCACGTGTTAGTTTGGCACAATCGGATAAGTATTGCCGGGGATAAGAGTATCAACACCTAGTGAAAAAAAAAATTTTCAAATTGCCCAATATTATTTCCATATTTACCATTTTTTTAATTTTTATAAATTTATCTAATTTCTGTTTAATACCTTTAATATTTATACTTACAAATAAATGTTTTTTAAGAATTTGTATTTGAATAATTTTTTAGGTCTGCTAGAATTAGCTCATCGAGAATATCAAGCTGTGGATTACGAAAATGCAGAAAAACATTGCATGCAATTATGGCGACAAGATAGCACAAATACTGGGGTGTTATTGCTACTTTCTTCAATTCATTTTCAATGCCGAAGGTTAGATAAATCTGCACAGTTTTCAACTCTTGCAATAAAGCAAAATCCACTCCTAGCAGAGGCATACAGGTAAGTTGAAAGGCCTACTAAGGCATTTGATCTATCGACCGCTTAAATTTAGTCAGGTCCAGACAGCTTTTTACATTTCTTTAGGTAATTATTTTATCCTTAAAATAATTATTTCTTTCTATAGCAGTTTTTCACCCATACTGTTACTCTTTTACTATTCGAGATTTCCATACCAAATGTGTATCTTAAAGTAAAAGGCACATTTATTTCGAGATATTAGGATTTTATTTCACTTTAACAGAGCACGAAAATAACTTAAAGAAAATGGCTTAATAAAAACATTAGTCAAAATAGTATTTTTGCCTTTTGAAAGTTTGATGTTTAATATTTTTGAATATTCTCCAGAATTTTCCAAAAACATTTTTGAATACATTTTTCTGCTTTTACTTATACTTATATGTACAAAGAGAACAGATGTTTAACCCAGGGATTGTAAATAATGATTTTTTTTTATAAAAAAGAAATCAATCGTATAAAAAGCCACATACAATTTGGCGATCCTGCCAGGAACCGAACCTGGGATCTTCTGATAAAGTTCTCACTGCAGCAAATTGTTCTACAATTTCAACTTTCGGAAAAAGATTTTTAAATCCGAACTTAGGTTTAAGACGCGAACTTCTTTTCATATTCTTAATAGTTGATATAGCAAGGCCAATTATTGTGCCGATTTAAGAATACGAAAATATTTTCTAAATTGAATTTAGTAAAGGCGGAACCTGATATTTGCAAAATAGCTACATATATTCGCAACGACAAAGAATCAACCAACGTTATAAAGCATCGCATTGATACTGGAGACGCTAAGCTGATTCGTCAAGCTTCTCGAAGTGTCCCACTAGCTAAACATGAAACTGTTTGCCAAATAATAAAAGAAATGAGCCATGGAGCTCACCGGTAGTACTAGTGGAGATAAAGGATGGCCAGTTGCGAATCTTTGTGGACTATTGGAGACTAAATGATGTGACAAAGAAAGACAGTTATTCCTTGCCCAGGATCGATGATATTCCTTAGTGCTGGAAACTGCCTGTGGCGCACACAGATGCCCTTTGTATTGCACAACGCTCCTGTCACCTTTGAAAGATTAATGGATCATGTGCTTAAGGAATTATGGTCGAAAACATGTTTGGAGTTTCTAGATGATATCATCGTACTGGGTAAAAGCACTTGTACAAAGTGCTCTTTATTTCAGAAGGAGCTAAATTACTTAGGTCTTCAAGTAACACCGAAGAGCGTTCGTACTACAAAGTAAAAAAGAGAGGCAGTGAATGATTTGCCAAGGTCCAGGAATTTGCATGAATTACAGAGTTTTCTTCGGATATGCACTTACTATTGCCGATTTCTTCAAAATTTCACCAGCATTACCAACAGTCTCTATGGGAAACCAGCGGAACTACATACGTAACTCGAAGGGCAATGTAACGAAAGTACCAAACACGAAAGATATATACAAGGAGCGGCAGCAACTATCGCAGGCAAACGAGTTATCAGCATGTTCTAAATCGCATGAAATCGTGACAATAGTGACAAAACATGCACAAAGTGAAGTGGAAAATAACTGTGTGATTATAAATTATTGTAACAGAAGCCATTGTGTAATAGTGAAGAAAATTTTAAATTATTGAGAAATAACTAATTGTTGAGTTTTTTCTTTCACATCTTTAGAAATGTATTTGTATTTATAAATATTGTGACGGAAATCCCAAATACGAAGAACAGGGTTGCCAATGTAAACGCCATTCCCCGAAAAGGACAGGAGCGGCCGTATGATGCAAATTACCTGGACCAAGGACAAACAAAAGGGTAGACAGTGTAAAGGAAATCCCACGTCGTTAAGGATAAACGGAGCAGCTGCAGCTACTGCAGGAGTCAACATTACTGTGAGCTGTGTGTGTTTTAGAAACGGATAAGCTGAGTGAAGCAGATAATAATTGTGTATCATAAAGAATTGTAAAATAAGCCATTGGCTATAGTAAATAATTGTATTTATTAAAGACTTAATAAACGTTGAGTTAATTCCTGATGGTTAAGAGGCCAAACGAACAAGGCTTGGGAGTTTTATTTAGCAATCCAGTGATCGGACTATAAGGATTTGGGAAATCATCGAGGTAGCAACGTAAAACGTTACAATATATACCGCGACTCCGTACATCTATATAAACAAGAACCGCTGGACAGACGGCATTACCGACAGACTTTAAACACCATTCACCGAGAGTCCGTTCACACCTTTGTGAATTCTCTTTCCACGAATGGCGTTCTCGGAATCCAGCACCAGCACGACCACCAATACAAATTGAAATTAAATTCAATAAAAATTTGTATTTTGAATTAAGAATTTCTGTAAATAAATAAAAAATGAGCATAATTAATTTCAATATCGCGTTTAAAACGAAAACGACCAAACCTTCAATACCATATATGTATATTAAAAAAAAAATTCTTACAATTTTTTATTTTTTTAATTTTAATTTTTTTTTTTGTAAATATTATTTGCATATTGAGAGTTTAAAATGAATCTGATAAACTAATAATTCAATCAGCGGATATTTTTCAATGTCCTTTAAAATTTGCAAGCTTCATTCAAGATACTGCATTTTGCGTATTCGCGGTTTCCACGTCAAACGAGGGTATATTTTGAAGTATCAAACAAAATACACAAATTATAATCAATAAGAATCTTTGAATAAAGGTTAAGACATGCGAGTCATTCTTAGACTTTGGAAAAAAAGATATCTACATAATTGGAAAAATAAGGTTGTTTTGTAGATCACTCTCCTCTGCACTCTGTATACTCTAACTCCGGACTGTGATTAAGGCCCAATATGAGTAAATGCTGGGTTTAAACTGAATTGTTTATATTGAAAATAATTGTACACAAACACGTACATTTGGGTATAATAAGATGTAAAAATTAATATACGGACTTATTATAAAGCCGTGGTGAAATAATTTTTAAAAAGACAACGAAAACGTTCTTTTCGCCAAGTAAATTCACTGGATTTAAAAGTTTTTGGTCCAGTGATTTTTTTGGTCGCATAAGGCAAAGGAGTTTGTAAATGCAGATGGTTGCCTCACCAACAATCCTAAATTTATAAATCATCACAAACCATGGTTTTATAGATATGTTAATTTGTAAAGAAACAATTCCAAGTTTTTGTACGTTTCCTTGAAGTGTAAGGAATGTCTAACAGAACTCTATAAAAATTTGCCTCTGCGCTTGGTCACATGAAATCATAAATGTATTAACCCATCAATATTGGCACAATAAATCGTCCTTTTGGGCAAAGTAGGGAATGAACTGCTTCTCACGAAGAAGATTAAATGTTCTTACTAAATCATTTAGCTTGCAAAAAAATTCGGTCTACTATCATCTTTAAATTAAAAAAAAAATACTTGTCATTAAGTTACACCATTTTTGTCAGGACTTGGAATCTCTTCCATGACAGCAGGAAACTGGTATATCGATGCGATTCCATTCTTAATTATACCTTTTCACCTTACAACCAAAGTCACTGCCATCGCTATGATTATTTTTGACTTTCATCATACCATAGGAGTCGTATATTCGAAAGTTTTATCTTGTCCTTAAACCTACTTTAAAGGTCTTCAACCAACATATCATTTGTAGATAGAGGCGCCCAAGTTTTATCCTTAACTTCTTGTCTCCTGTGTACCATTTCTCAAAAGAAGAAAGACCTAGAAAAATGGTTCTAGGTGGTAATTTTCGGCCATTTGGATTATTAGAAATCAAAAGACATGGCGGTTTGTCTAACAGTTAGCTATAGTTGAATGGATTAAATTTTTGTTTTGTTTGATATCTCTCCATGCAGGTAACGACAATCTGTTCCGGTAAAAGTTATTTTTGGAAAAAAAAAAAATGTAAAAAAAATTATGCCGTCTACAAGTAATGGAAACAGAATATCTCTTCTTATTTGCTGTTAAATGGCATCATTCTCACATTTCTATACATTTTTCCCGTACTACAACAGAAGGGAATAGATGTCATTACTTGAAGCTACTAAACGAACCTGCCTGCCACCATTTCCGGGGTAAATACGAGATCAGTGTTAGCAATGGTTGGCATTATTATGAGTCTAGACCGGCGGCTCTATTTCTGAAAGTAATATATTCTTAGAATAAGTGATAGCATTTCCAATCACAGATGTATTAAGTATGTCATTCTGCTAAAAAGAGTTTTGTCCTAACGCAAATTGTACGAAAATAAGAACGGTACATGTCTTGTTAGATATTGATCACTATGGGTTACACTTCTTCGTTGGAATAAGTTCCACTAGTATTTTCCTTTTCTGATTTGGTCTTCAAAATACGTCCTAGCACTATGTGTACGATGTTATTTGACGTCTGTGCACTTGTGTTTTTCCCTTTCATCATATATTTCAAACATAATAGATATTGTCGTGGCAGATGCAATAACTGAGTGAGTGCTCAAATGAGCCTTGCTTTCAGTGCATTTAGCGATTAAATAAAAAGCTTTAAAGAATTGTACCTGTTGAACGCTATATCTTTTCAGCAATTTAGGAAATGTATATAAGGAACGTGGACAGCTGCCAGAAGCTTTAGAAAATTATAGACGTGCGGTTAGGCTAAAGCCTGACTTTATTGATGGATATATTAATTTGGCAGCGGCATTGGTAGCAGCCCGTGATATGGAATCTGCAGTTCAGGCATACATCACAGCATTGCAGTATAATCCGGTGAATAAAAATAAATATCGAGTTGTTATAAATTTTGAATAACATTTCTTTTAAAGGATCTATATTGCGTGCGCAGCGATCTTGGGAATTTACTGAAAGCTCTAGGCAGATTAGAAGAGGCCAAGGTAAGGAACTCTAGATAATTATGCCAAATAATTTACATTTATGGAATATGGATTTGTCATTATTGAGTTTGATATTTTTTATTTGTAGTAAATCGGTTTTGAAAAATGATTTATGTTTACCTTGCTCTTTGATAGGAAGGATATTCGGCGTAAAAATGTTTTATTTTTTCTTTACGCAATTCATTTATTTACTAATTCTACTTAAGCCTAACGTTATATGTCCATTTATTAAAACTAAATTAAAAACTTAGCACGAGTTATCCTTTTCGAGCTATGGCAGGGAACATCTCTTCGCTGAAGTCGAGATGAGTCGCACAAAGCGTTGGCTAACCGATTAACACGATTTCTCAGTTTTTGGAGGTACTTCGCTGCGGTCATTTCAACTTCAGGCTTAACGAGTAGGATACCAAGGTATTTGTGTATATCTATATTACAAATGTGCTCCACTGTTGCCGTTAATACCTTTAGAACTTTGGACTGAAGCCTGTGAATTTTCTCAATATAAGTTGCACAGGTCGTACCTCACAGTTGAATACCATACATTCATTGGCTTTATAATTGCGTTGTAAGTTAGTACTTGTTTCAAGTTTTAACCCAGAGTTTTTATGTAAAAGCCAATTTAATCAAGCTGCTTTTAGTTTGATATGTAATATTTTGGCAGCTACGTGTCTTTTACAAGTGAACCTTCTTTATAAGTGTATACCGTTTGCTGCTGAATCTTTATACCATTTAATGTAATCGGAGGACCTGTTTGTGGGCATTGTGTAAATTAAACGTGTTTACACTTTTGTTTAATGTTGTTGTTGTAGCGGCTGCGCCAACCACGTCTAGGGTCAGGCAAGTTTAGTTTTAGTAATCGAGGTCATCTAATGGGATTCCCAGGAAACGTGCTGTTTCGACGGGTTCGGACCAGAGGGAGAGGGGTGTTAGATGAGTCGGGTTAAGTGGGCATGCAAAGAGGTGGTTAGTGTCGTGCGGGAATTCGTTGCATGGGAAATGTGTTGAGTATGTCGGGGTCGAGCCTGGATAGGTAGGAGTTAAGCCTGCTACAGTATCCAGTTCTTAAGGGTCTCTCGAGCTCTTGTTCTGCTATGGGTGGTGATTGGACTCCGCGAACACCATTCACGGGAAGAGAGTTCACGAACGCCGTGCTGTCCAGCGGGTCTTGTCTATATTGCTGTACGGCATCCATACTCCCTTTCTGATGTGCCTAGGTGGTGGTGGTTCAGCTTCCAATAAGTGTCTGTTGGGATGATCCCTACGTTAGCATCCCAGCAGATATTGCTTACACAGCATAACATTATGCTCCTTAACTGGGAGCATAGATGTTTCACTGTGTAAGTGGTGCTCCGGCGCCATCAGGAGGTTTCCCGTCACGGTCCGGAAGGCCTTGTTCTGACAAGTCTGGAGCATCTTCAACTGCATCTCGCTAGTCCCCGGCGTCCAAATCGGTGCAGCATAGTTTACGACCGGCCGGTCAATTGCCTTGTACGTTGCCAGCAGTGTCTCTATCTATTCCCCAGGTGCTACAGTACAGAAGTTGGAAAGGTCGGCGAGAAAGCAGTTTACTTTCGAACAAACGCTAACAATATCCTCGCTAGGCACCAAAATCGAACAGTTATGGGCGACTCCCTCTGGTGGTGGAGGAAGCCTCGAAATTTAGAAATTAAACAGCATCGGGGAGAAAACACCACCCTGCGGAACCCCTGTTTAGTTTGCCGTAGCTTTGAGGTTTGACCTCGAAACTCACCCGATGATTGCCGACCACTCAGGTGGTTGATGGTCCACCTCTTCAACCTTGGCGGTAATGAGGAATCCTCAATGTCCGATAGTAGCACTGAATGATTTGCCGTATCGAAAGCATTCGACGGGTCCTGTGCTACTAGAACTGTTCGCGCCCAGGGTCGATTTTGGTTAAGGCCATGAATTATCTGAGTGTTTTTGGTGTTAAGTGCAGTTGTGGCGCTGTGCACTTTCCGGAAACCATGCTGATGTGTAGCAGAGCTCAGATGGTGTGTGAGGGACGGGAGCAGCAAGGCCTCAATTGTCTTCGCTACTGGGGAAAGGAGATTCTCCTTTATTTGCGGGTTTCCCCGGCTTTAGTAGCGGGACCACTCTACCCAGTTTCCACACGTCGGGTGGTCAGGGACAGATTGAGAATCTTGATGAGATATTCTGCTCCCGCTGGGCCCAAATGTTTTAACATCAGCATGCTTATTCCGTCGGGGCCGATGGATTTGGAGTGTCAGCATAGGTCGTCAATTTATGCAGTTTATCAGACCAGTGCTATCTATTGTTATGTGTGGTGAGTTATGACAGTTGCCCACAATGCTGGTAGGGTCTTCATCGTTCATTGTGCAGAATGTCGAATCGTCTATCTGTTCCGCCAGCACCATTCCTCGGCGATCATTTGACAGGCAGGAATGCCAAAGTTCGTGATGCGCGTTACAGTCGGCTGAAATCAAACGGTTTTCGCCTCTGAGTAGCGCCCCTATATCAGGACGGTATCCAACTGGGCAACTTGTAACGGGAGGAATGTATATATTAAATCGTCGATGAGACGATACTGCACGGTGTTATGTAAAATGAATGCCAAGCCTCCACCATAATCTCGCTCACGGTCCTTTCTTACTATATTATAACCAGCCCGGCTCAGAAGATCGATATTTCTTTGGAGTCCGTTGCAGTTAAATTGAATAAGTCGAAAATGTCTCGGAGGAACGTTCGTAACACGGGGGTGAGGAGTTGTGCATGGATCTTGGTTGTTGCATTGGTGTAACCCGCTGTGGTGCTTGCCGCACACTGGGAATGGTTGGCGGCTGTGTAGAGTTTATAAGCGCTGACAAATATATTGAACTTCGATTCGTCTGTAAACAAGACTTTTTGCCAGAAATCCATTCCCTTGCCTAAATGTGCTTTAGCGAACTCCAAGTGAAGCTTACGACTTTTTTCATAAATGGGTGGATTTTTACGAGGCGTTCCACTGTAGAAGCCGTTATCGTTCAGAGTTCTTCGAATTGTTCTTGGATGAACAGACTTCTTCCATAGTATATATTTTTTACCAAAACCGATTAAGAGTACTTTCATCACTTTGTTCCTATGGAGAAAAGGAGATATCTTTGATAGCAGAATTCTTTCAAATAATATGGAAGGACAGTGTAGTTGTCATATTGGTCAGTGAGAAGACGTCTGTGCGTGGCTTTACCTGGTTTGGCTATCATTAATATCTGCGACTCTTGGTAGCTCTTTTAAAAAATTATGTGTAATAAGGACATTGCTGCACCGTTCTCGATTAATTCCGGTCACGTAAACATAAGAAGAAGAAGGGGTCGCAGGGAAAGCCACATGAGGCTACATAATGAAAGGAAGCTCGGAAGTCCTAAAATATGAATATTACAAATTGAAGGCCAGGTATGACAAGGCGATGAGCTCCGAAGGCTTCCAAATGGAGATTTGGTGTTGCTGTACAATCCACAAAGGAAAAAAGGTTTGTCGCCAAAACATCAATGCAATTGGGAGGGTCCCTATAAGATCATCAAACAACTAAACGACGTAGTGTATCGAATCCAGACCGTTAGGAGACCAGGAAGCAAGAGGAAAGTGGTCCACCTGTTGTTGTTGTTGTTGTTGTAGCCGCAGAAAATTCTCCAAATGCGGCTTCGGGGAACATTGCGGGAGTGACAGTCCTTGGCCGGATAAAAAATCCGGGTCGATCCAGACCCGACTGACGCGGGAACTATGGATTTTAGTCGGCTCTTACGACAGGCCCATCTTACTGCGGATAAATTCTTGAACCCCTAACCCGCAGGGACGATCAGACTTAGGAGGAGGGCATTGTGGCGAAAATGCGAAGCGAATGTTAGATGAAAGAGAGAAGCCGATAACTGGCATGTTCTAGAGCGTTATCGAGAACAATTCGATTATTCCATTCGGTAGTTACGAACAACCGATGCAGTAAATAAGGGCGAAACAAAACTGGAGAGTCAATCAGTCGTAAAGTGAACGCGTTGGTGATTATACAACTGTGAAGAAAAAATAGAACATCGTGGAGGTTGTAATATAAATGATTGTAAATAGTGAAGTGAATTGCTAGTTATTGTTATCCTTTATAATCAGGAAACTGCAAACATAGTTGGAGACTTTTATTTAACAATCCACTGCTAGGACTCGAAGCATTTGGGAAATCAACGAGGTTAACTTAGCAAAATCGTAGCAATACATTATACATTATACATTACTATATGGGTATCTGAATAAAGAGATTTCCAAGTTGTTTAATAATTTTCGATCACTAATAATTATTAGATCTTCAAACTTATTATATCGCTCAAAAAGTAATACTTAAAACTATTTTATATTTTTTCAATTAAATATAATTATATATTAGTTTTTTATATTTTCGTTCAAAACCAAACTCAGAGTATAATTATTATTTCTGAAAAAAATTTTAAAATTCAAAGTGCAATGAATATTTTTGATGATAAAAACTAAAACTCAAAAAGAAATTATTATTTTTCAACCAATTATTTAAAGAGAGGTGTTTTTCCTGGTTTTCAAAATTTATCACTATGTATATTTAAAAAAAAAAACTTACCATTTCCTGTGTATTAAAGATATAAAAAGCAGTGTGAGTTATATTAAGGAAGATGCAACGCAATTGATCTGAACGCTAAAAGTAAAGATATTTGACAATATTTTGACAAATCTGTTACTGCTATTCTTTTGACCACAGTTGTATAGGGTTTTCCAATGGGGATGATATGATCTGTCTTTTTTTCATTGTATTCAGTAATATGTACAATTTCATCCATGGACCACCATAAACGTCCTGAATTTGCTGATTTTGCCTTAGAACAACTTGAAAACTATAACGTTTTTTTATTTTTATTTTATTTTATTTTTTTATAAAGAAAATAATCTCCGATGGGGGTCACTTTCATCTGAGTATTGCAGTAAATAAACTAAACTGTCGATTCTGGTGTAAAGAAAATCCACAAATTATTCATGAACAACCATAACATTCACCTAAATTGACAGTTTGGTGTGGTTTTTGGTCTGGTGGAAGCGTCGGTCCCTACTTCTTTCGAAATGAAGCTTGTAGCACCGTTACTGTCAATGGAATGCGGTATAGATCGATGGTAACCAACTTTTCATAGCCATAATTGGAAGAAGTTGATCTTAATTAACATCTGGTTCCAACAAGCCACACGGTAGGTGCAACAACCGAATTATTGCGAGAAAGGTTTGGAGATTCGATTATTTCAAGAAATTGTAACATTGAATGGCCTCCAATAAGTTGCGATTTAACACCCTATACTACTTGTGGGGTGTTTGAAGTCATTGGTCTTTAGCAATAAACCAGACTCTTCAAGCATGAAAAGTCAATATTGAACGTGATATTCATGACATACGACTTAATTTAGTGTAAAAAGTGCTCAAAAAGTGGGTTGATCGAATTCGTTCCTGCAAAAGAAGTCAATTTGAATGATGTTATATTCAGAATTTAATTGTATCGATTGTACTTCACATTAAATAAAAAACATTTGAATTTCCTTAACAATTAGTGTGTTTTTTTTTTAAAGAAATCGTCACTCTTATTGGAAAACCCTATATTTATTTAGTAATAGCAATGCCCGGTCACACGTTGTTTGGGCTCTTCCTATTTTGTGAAATTGGGGAATTATAATTAGCATCGTAAAGAATGATGTAATTAGTCCAGAATATTAAAATTCTTATTATAGTTTTGACTTACCTACATATTTGTTTTATGGGCTTATATTATTTAGTATATGCATATTGCAGCGGCAATTAAATAGATAAGTTTTAGATCCACTTTCCGGAAGAAATAGTGTTCCCTGTGTTAATTAAGCGAAATGCTCAGACCAGGTCCCCTTCCCGAAAGAAAAAGCGGTGCCTATCTGAATTTAGATAGAAAGCTTCAGTAGCAAATTTCAGAT
Organism: Neoceratitis asiatica; assembly: GCA_030068015.2. Lineage (NCBI taxonomy): Eukaryota > Metazoa > Arthropoda > Insecta > Diptera > Tephritidae > Neoceratitis > Neoceratitis asiatica. The sequence continues at coordinate 53,669,949 of CM061527.1, forward strand.
AAATTTTGAACAAGTAAATAAATACGATTTTTTGGTATAGAACGGTACCATGTCCACTTCCCAGAAATCCAATGAAGTTACAAAACAAAACATTCATTTTTATATTTATAGATTTGTCTTAGATTTTTACATATTAAATAAATTGGTAATAAATATTAAATAAGTGCTTTGATTTTTTAAATACTTTTTAGGCATGCTATTTAAAGGCAATTGAAACATGTCCCGGATTTGCGGTCGCTTGGAGTAATTTAGGTTGTGTTTTTAATGCTCAAGGCGAAATTTGGTTAGCAATACATCATTTTGAAAAGGCTGTAACTTTGGATCCTAACTTTCTTGATGCATATATTAATTTGGGTAACGTGCTTAAAGAAGCAAGAATATTTGACAGGTAAGTCTAGTAAAACAAAAACTCATTGAAATCCAGATACTATCCCTTGTAGTCAAATAATTATTCGCCAACCGCTTAAATAAATACCTTTATGAAAAGCGTTAGAGTAAATACAAGCTATTTAAGGAAATACTACGCATCACATACATACGAGTACATTGTTTTCAAACTTACACTATTTTTCTCATAGATTTAAATTCTTAAAAAACACTTACTACTGTGTACCAACCTATTATGATCTAATTAGCTATATTGAGTGAGCATTGTATAGAAGAGGTCAGAACTAATGGGAAAGATTGGATCATCCCATGAAACGATGAGATGTAGGAGATATACAATAGCATGTATGTCAAAGATGACCGAATTTGTTTATATATCACACAGATTGCATACACATAATTACGTGTGTCGTGCCGAAAAAAAGTGGGAATGGTCTGCCAGATATCAGTTTACTTTCAAACAAAGATTATCATTATCCATCTTATACGCCAATATCGCGTATATGAGAGGAGGAAAACAGCCTCTGATGATGGACAGAGCTACGGAAAGAAACGCGGGGAGAGGACACCATTTGGAGAAATTCCTTGTTTAATTTTTGGGGTTTTTGAATTTTGATCTCGAAACTCTACAAATTACTGTTATTATTGTTGTAGTAACCGCAAAAATATTCCCCAAATTGGTTTTTGGGCAATATTTCGGGACCATGAACGTAATCCATGAGAAGTAGCAGGACCTTAAGTGTTTCTCCCACTTGTTCCGTTTATATTAATCTATCATTTGCCGAATCTACTAATTCAGTTCCCAGATTAGAAGATTTTCAGGGTCGGCTTGACTTAGGCTATCGCGCTTTGATGTTAAATCCGTGCTTCAGTAGAACAGTTTAAGCAGAGCTTATTTTTAACTTCACAAATGTCCGGTGGTTCACGAAACCAAAGTTAATAAAGATAATTGGAAGCAACGGTTATTTCGCTGTGAGTATAAAATAAAAATTTACATTAAAAAGCCAAATAAATTAGGTTAGTGCCTATAGTGACACACTATACACACACTTAAAAAGTAAAACTGAGAAGTAGAACCCTCAAGTTATACAAATTAAAAAACAGCGAAGATAATAGAAATAAACAAAGAGTGCAAAAAAAAAAAAAAAATGCATGATTCAGAGAGTGCAATAAGAAAATGAGCGTATCGTGGCTAAATCCGCCAAAACGGAGGCTCTGTAATGCATACTTTAGTTTTGTTGTGCCAACAACGCCTACATCGAAAACAAACCAAAGAAGCAGACAAACTGAAGGCCCACAGCTTTCCTCAGCTAACGTTAATCAGGCAGCGAAGTCGAAAGAGCTACGGTCAAATAGCGATTACTTCGAAACAAACAATCACACAGCAGGCAATCGCGCAACAATGCAAATGCAAAAGCACAGGAAAGCGGCAAGCAATATATACAGGCTTAGACCGCTATATTAATATTAAAAGAACGTCTAGCCAAGTTAGTGATAATAATGATAAAAAAAAACCCAACGATGCACAATTAAAGGGTACTCTGATGGTTGAAAATACCAAACCATTTGTGAACGTAGCTCAATAAGTGTGAGGTGGAAGTATCGCCCATTGCAAACCAAGTGAAGAAAAATGTGCTTTTCATTTATAATTTGAAATATATGCTACATCAAAGCGTAACTATAGAAGGAAGGAGAAATCCTGCACAGTGTACAGTGTTTGTGTAGTATGTGGAGATCTGCATACCACGTCCCACGTTATAGGAGTTGCCCTGTATGCAAAGAATTAAATTCAATTAGAATTTCTAATACATCCATTCTCGCCGGAGTCAAAGACCCCAAATGAAATTTGTAGAAAAATTTGCGGATAAAACTGTCCCTAATATGCAAAAAATGAATTCAAATCAATTGTCACATGCGAATATATTCAAAAACAATTTAGATCAGATCCCGCATAACAAATCTAATGTAAGTATTGAGTCAATTGTTTTAAACCTTTCCCAGTGCATGATAAAATTAATATCCACTAAGAAAATACGATGGAAGACTTAATTAAAGCTCAGGAAAACATGTTACATGAATGAATGGTGCCAACCAACATAATTTGGAATCAACTCGATTTTTAACAGAGCATGCCATAGCTTTTATGCTGCTGTCTGAAATGCATCTGACAAATAAATAGAGATTTATTTTGAATTGTTTAACGCGGACTGTAATTGTTTGTGGTTATAAGAAAATGAGCGTTATTCAAGGGCCTATTTTGTTAGAATTTTTTGAGTTGAATATTTTGTTATACAACAAAGAAAAGTTGGTAGAAGTGACAGCTTTTTCGGAGATCACCACATCTCCTCATCAGACTTCTTTTGCCAGGAATCGAACCGACGGATTCTGGCATCACAGGCGAGTGCTCTAACAACTGAGCCAACGTCTGCCATGTAATCTGTTGTTATATTATTAAATTTTTTAATAACCAACAACTATTAAGTGCGCTAATATTTAGCAGCTATTTTTACTTAATGTTGGATTTATTTTATTTTTTATTAAAGCTTACATAATAAAATCTTATTATACAGTTCTAGAAACTTAGGCTTTCGGCTGATCGGTATGTTCAAATGCGGCGAAGAAGATCGGAGTCCTTCAAAAAATTATAAATTTTAGAAATGTTTTCGACTGATGGTATTCTGAAGGGCTGTACTTGATCTTCGTTGTTAAAGTTATTTATTCTGAGGGTTTTCAAAGAGGGGCGAGAATTGAGTAAGTGAAGAATGGTGACGGTGGAATCACAAAAGGGGCATTGATTTTGGGAACTGACGCTCAATAGGTGCAAATTGGTTATGGTAGAATGACCGATGCGATCTGGCTGAAGGAAAATCTGGCTTGTCGCTACTTGGATTAATCCTTTAATAATGATGATTTTAATTTAATCAATCAAAGGATAGTATTGTTTTTCTTATTTGCTTGATGAGTTGATGGATGTCGCCTTTCGTGCAGTATGGTGGTAGTAGAAATGTGCAACATTTATTTGGCAATGAGTCCGCAAACATTGTCCCACTGATGCTCATGTAACTGGGGTTCCACATTAATTTGATTTTGTGAGGGAAGGATATCAATATGTCTCTTATAGCACTTATGATGTAGTTTGCATTGTTAGGTTTTTTTGTCGCTAGGAAGCAGGAAAGGCTGTCAGTACAGATTATGAATTTTCCTTTAATTAGTTTTACGTGTTGGACAGCTTTGAGAATTGCTGTTTAATTTCTATATTTCGAGGCTTCCTCCACCGACCATTCTAACTTCTTCACTGCACGACATCTTCATCTACAACCAGCGGTATCCTCTGTCACCCTTTTCACCAGCTGGACCGTCGAAATCATCCCAACAGACACTTATTGGAAGCCGAACCGCCACCTAGGCACATCAGGAAGGGAGTACTTGACTACCGGGACGCCTGCAGGAATATAGATAAAACCCGCTGGCCAGGAAATCGTACAGACAGGCCATAAACACCATTCACCGATAGTCCGTTAATACCTTTGGGAACTCTCTTGCCGTGAATGCAGAACAAGAACTCGAGTTGCCTCGAGAGACCCGCGTAACCCTGACACAATTAAGATCTGGATACTGTAGCAGGCTTAACTCCTACCTATACAGACTCGACCCTGACATACCCAACACTTGTTCCGCACGCAACGAATACCCGCACGACACTAGCCATCTCTTTGCAGGCACACTCAACCCGACTCATCTAACAACCCTCTCTCTGGTCCGAACCCGCCGAAATAGCACGTTTCCTGGGCCACCCGTTAGATGATCTCGATGACTAAGGCTAGACATACCTGACCCTAGACGTGGTTGGCACAGCCGCTATAACAACAACAACAAGGAGTTGTGAGATGCTTTAGATCTATCCGTAAATAGGAGCTTCCAGCCGGCTGATTTGAAGGGGGCCGCTACTTCAAGGAAACGATCTTTAAACACGTAATTAGAAGTATTGGCTTTTAAAGTTTCGCCAGGTCGGTAATAAAAGAGGATTATTTCTCTCTCCTCGGTGAGTGTTTGACCCGCTAAGGCAATTCGATTTTGAGTGGTAGCGCATTGTCCATAATAAACAAGACTCATTTATAGATAGATGATAGTACCTTTTGCGATCGCTTGCGGGATAGAGCTGATAGAAAGTCCTGTTTCAAAACGCTGTTGGGGTTGATGATAAGTTTAGGATAAAGTTTGTCTACGCCATCCTTAAAATGTGGAAGTCCAGATTCAGACAAGATGTTTCTTATTGGAGATGTCGGAAATGCGCGAATAGAACGGCGAACAGCAGAATAGCAAGGCGCAGCAAGTATCTTTATGTGATGCTTAGAATGATTACCATATATTTCGAAGCCGTATGAGAGCCTTGGTTAAATTAACCAGTTAAGCCGGGCCAATAAGTAAGCGCTTACTGGATAGATATTTAATAATGTTTATGTTAACAAATAGTTTTTTTTTTCTTATATACTGGCAATGCTGCTTAAAAGAGTACTTAGAGTCGAATATTAATCCTAGAAACTTAAAACCATCTATACAAGATACATTTACATTATTAAAGTTAAGAGAAGGCGTGTTACAATGATGTTTTTTTTTTGTTGCAAATATTTAGTAATTTAGATTTGTCGAAGAAGTAGTAATGCCTGAGGATTTAGACCAGTTAGATAATAGGAGTAATATTTCAGATAAGGAAAACATTACTACTGTTATATCTGAGGTTTTGGAAAATAATATGAGATAAAATAGTCATAATTTCATTGAATTATTATAAAGGGAATGGTTTAGAGAATCGACCCTTGAGCGGAACTGACATTAGATATGAGAACAGTAATTTTGAGTTTAGATGACTGATTTAACGAAGTTGTAAATTTTTGAACCAAACTTCCATTTGTTGATCTGTCTTAAGATCACATGGCTTCCAATTCTGTCGAAGCAATCGAGTATGGTATGTGCTTTTTATGGGATAATGCATCAGACACGAAGTGATCGAGGTGCAAAAGGGCATCTAATGCCCCTTGCCCTTTTTTGATTGCAAATTGGTTGGGGTGAATAAGTTTGTGGTATTGCGCATTCCAGGATATCCTAGAGGCAATGATTTTCTCCATTAATTTGCCTAGGCAAGATAGAAGGTATATTGGGCGATAATTGGTTGTTTCGCGAGGAGGTTTGCCAGGTTTCAAAATGGGAACAACAGCGCTAGTTTTCCACAAGGGAGGATAGTTGCCTGTGCGGTAAATATTGTTGCAAAGGTCCGTTAGACGGGATAGGAGCGAAGGAGGAAGGTTTTTAGATATCTTATCAACTCCAGGAGTCTTACCCTTCACTAGAGAAAGGGTAGATAGAATTTCAGGGAGGGATATTTCGGAGCCTAAGAATTTGGCGGATGGGGACACATTAGGGTATGATCACTTGGTGTTGGAAAATTCTGGAGGGAAGTTGGAGTTGGAAGAGCCGTTGGATAAGTGGAGAGCAAATCCTGAAGATATATCTTGAGGATATAGTAGATTCCCACGTGAGGATTTGAGGAAGGAGATAAAGGAAGAGAGGAAAAACCTGACAGTCTTCTTATAACGGACCAAATTTTTTTTCGTGTTAGATGTGGAATTAATTTCGCTAGTGAATTTTCGGAAACAAATAACTTTGGCTGATATGGCTTTACAGCGGAAAAGTGCGTTCAGTTTATTATATTTCATTAAATGGGTGAAAGAACGGTTCCGCTTGAATTCATGTCATGCAATCTGTTGTTGTCTTAGGGTGCTCAGTTTACTGTTCCACCAACGGGGATTTTATTTAGCTAATTTAGAAGGGGATTGAGGGATGGAATTATTAGCAGCTGAACGGATGATTTTTATATGCGTGAGGATTCTTGTATTACATTGTTGGAGATGGGGAACTGAGAGGATAGAGCCACACAAGCTTGGTCGAATCGATTCCAATCAGCTTTGTCAGTTATGAAGAAAACTCTGGCCTTGAAGTGGGAAGCGGTACGGTGAGAGGAAATTTTAGATAAAATAGAAAAATTGTCGCTGCCATAGAGATCCTCGATGCAGCACCAAGAAGTTTTGGTGGAGAGGGAAGCAGAACAGAAAGTGAAATCTATATGGGTTGAAGAGGAATGAGTGGAAAAATGTGTTGGAGATCCATCGTTAAGGATGATACAATTTGATATTAGGATGGCGTCTTCGATGCTTTGACCCGTCATGTTAGTATGAGATGAGCCCCATAGAGGGCTCCACGCGTTAAAATCGACAAATAATATATATGAATCAGTGCTAAATGATAGAAGTTTCAAGAAATCGGATGTTGAGAACAATTGATCGGGTGGAGAATGACATTTTATATGGAGATTGGATTTCTATAGCTAGGGAAGGAAAGACGAATTGGGGGATGGGAATGGGAGTATGGGGAATGCTTATCTTAACGAGGATGACGACTCCCTGCTTATTGGTTTTGTTGTGAGGAATATTGAAGAAAAGGCCTGTATAGGCTTTAGGGGTATGAGGGGAAATGTGGGGATGTGGGTTTCATTTAACAAAATGAGAGATGGATTAAATTTTTTATTAGAATTTAAAGATGAATGTAATTGTTGTAGTAACCATTATATTCCATTGTATTAGAGATCATCTCGTGTTTACAAGAGGAATATAATTTTGTTGTTGTAGTTTAATTTACTGGAGGATTGAAGATTGTTTAGGTAGTTGCGTAGAATAAAAATCCTTTGCTTGCTTAATGGTGCATTTTCGTTGCGTTTTGATTTTCAATATTTCTTTTTCTTGAAGGAATCTAAGGCAGAGCATCACAATTGGCACAATTGATGCGCGTACATTCTGCACTTGGATGGGGAGGGAGATTACAATGCGAGCGTCAGCACAGCTCGTCAACCTATAATGTTTATCAGACCAGCGCTAGCTATTGTAATATCTGGCGAGCTGTAGCAGGTGCTCACAATTCTGGTGGGAGCTTCGTCGTTCATGGTTCAAAATGTCGAATCGTCTATCTGTTTCGGCAGATCCATTCCTCGACGATCATTAGACAGGCTGGAACGGAACCTTGATGGTATCCAACTGGGTAAGAAGTAACCGAAGGAACCGCCTAATCGGACAGCTATCTCCTCACATTCTAGGGTAGTATAACTGCGGAGCTGGATGGGAGGTGGGGTGAAGAAGAAAATTGGGAGTAATGCTGCGGGCAGCTCCGTTGGGCCGTAGAATACTGGGGCGATTACCCGAATTGGGTAGTTGCGCTGAAGACGCAGCCGTGAGAGCTTGAGCATGGTCACTCTCTATGGGTCATAAAGACTGTACAGGTCTTAAGATGACTGCAACCATTCCACTGGTTTTATCTGACTGAGGAGGAAGCATGGTGTTGTCGTCTTTGGCATATGTAGCAGGAATAATCCGTCGAACCAGGGTTTTTTTCTTTATCAGCCCTGGTGAGAACGATTTGAAACAACCCAGCTGCAGTGCTTAAACTGGCTCGGTATAACCATCATCCTTCTGGCGACTTAATTAATTGCCAACAGAGCCAAGGACAAATTGATATCATTTAAGCCATTAATGATATATATATTTAATGCGGCTTCGTTTAAATTTCCGGTTCGGCCCGTACAAAGCATTGCGTCTATATATTCTCTGAATTTGTACTCTGATTTCTACCTACTTTTTGTCCAATTCTCGATGCACTTCTGCTGAACTTGGGTCATCTCTCCAGCAATAACACAGCTTGGAATCAAGCCAGACTTTCGGTACGTTGTGATACAGACAATACATCTCGTTACTGCGTAGACGTAACTAAGCAAAATATTTGTCTTTTGAAGTCTTGAGATCTTCAAATGATTGAAGAGAGGCCATTACACCCCAAAAAAAGCTTACTGTTTGGAGCGCTCTTTGGTCCGGACGTGTGACCACAAGACTGTCACTGTTAATTCAAAGCGTTGTGGTCATATCCTTTTTTTGGACTGCAAGTAAAGAACACGACTTGGACAATATGTGGTTCTTTCAAGATACTGCCACATGCCAAAACACGAGGAATATGGCTATTGCGAAAGAACTTCCCAACAGATTATAGACTGTTTTTTTTTGGGTCCACGCGAAAGACTATGTTTCTTATTTTTTCGGATAAACCTTTAACTCTTGAGCACTTGAAAACAAACATTCGTCCAGTAATGGCTGAGATACCGCCCAAGCGGATCGAAGTTTACAAAAATTCGCAAGGCGGTCATTGGAATGATGAGAAGTTTCATGAAAAAAAATATTTTAAATACATTTTTTACGTTTATTTTGGAAACCGCAAAATGGATAACCCTATAAATGAAAGTAGGACTCTACTTTATCCAAGCATATATGTATATATGTAAGTACTTAGATCCAACAAAGTCCTCGCTTGTTTAAAAAGAATAAGCATTTATTTAAAATATTTTCATCTCCAAATCTCCATCTCAACTTATGTTACAACCCGCCACCAAAGTTACTTCCCGCATGAAGCAGCTCAAGCTGAAATGGCTCATAGAACAAAATGAAAATCAAATAAAGTATTGTGCCAGGTTTACCCCTACAACCAGGAGATGAATTTTCAGAAAATCGTAAATAATACGATCCCACTAAACTAGCTTCAATACGCTTATAATGTCTTATTCCTCAAACACAAAGAAGACCTTCCCTGGAGGAAGAAAAGTAAAATTAATTAGAACAGTAAACCAGCAAAGTTCTACTTCACAAATAGAATAATATTCCAAAATGGCTGAACAACCGGAAGTATATCTCCAACTTCCGCCCTGTAACACTGAAATATTTTAAGCTGGATACAATCAGTGGTCGTCTTTCCGATACATGTTCACTGTGGTATTCGCACTCAAACTACGTAGTTACTCATTTATATTTATAACATCGGCACAGCCACATTTAGTTGGGACCCTACTCTGGTGAATTTATGCTTCGTTACTAGAAAAATAACTCGACTCCCACGACAGCCGGTTCTACGCACCGGAGTTGACCCGGATTTTATCGGGCCAAGGGCTGTCACCCTTTCGGCGACCTAACCCCGTTTAGGTCATGCCGCTACAACAACAATAACAACAACAACAGAAAAATAACTAAAGTTATGGGAGGCATTTCTCGCATCCCGAAAGAAATACCCAACATGGCAACAAATGGAAGAATTGTGTATCATACAATCAAATATTACAATGCAATTATTTAGGATAATGTTCATACCCCAAACGTATAAATTGGGCTGAACATAATAATATTCGCACGACCTCAGAATTCTCGGATCTTTACTGCCACAGAAGACAAAACACTTTTTTACACATGAACCTAACCATTAGCTATACGACTCCCACGACAGCCGGTTCTACGCACCGGAGTTGACCCGGATTTTATCCGGTCAAGGGCTGTCACCCTTTCGACGACCTAACCCCGTTTAGGTCATCAGGTAATTTTAGTTTTAGTGCATCAATGGAGCAACATGTCGCAGCAGTCCTGCTCCAAATCCTCATCAGGGATGGCGTAGAAACCAACCCTGGTCTGACGGATTATTTCTGCTGTATGTGCCAAAGACGACTCCACCATTCTTTCACCTCGGTTAGATGCAACCAGTGCAATGGTTGGAGTCATCTTAAAACCTGTTCAGGCCTTAAGACCAATAGGTAGTGCACCACGCGTTACGTGGCCCCATGCTGCCAGCGCCCAGCTACGCCTCTAGCCTATACGGTAGTGCCTTCAGCACATTTACCCACTTTGGGTAACTCCCCACAGGCCTCCACGGCCCAACGGAGCTCCCCACAGCATGACTCCCAATCTTCTTTACCCAACCCTTCCCCCACTCCAAGGAAAGATCGACGAGATAGCCGACTTCATGAGCCGGGAACTTCTACCAATAGCTGCGATCCAAGAAACAAAATTGAGCGCCCGCTCAGATCTTCTGAGTCGGGCTGGCTATAATATAATAAGAAAGGATCGCGAGCGAGATCATGGTGGAGGCTTGGCCTTCATTTCACACAACACCGTGCAGTATCGTCTTATCGATGGCGACATCGACCGCAGGGATACTACCCTAGAATGTCAAGGCATAGCTATCCGGTCAGGCGGTGTCGAGCTCGAAATATTTAATATATATATTCCTCCCGTTACAAGTTGCCCAGTTGGATACCGTCCTGATATAGGGGCGCTACTCAGAGGCGAAAACCGTTTGATTTCAGCCGACTTTAACACGCATCACAATCTTTGGAATTCCTGCCTGTCAAATGATCGCGGAACATATAGACGATTTGATATTCTGCACAATGAACGACGAAGCCCCCACCAGGATTGTGGGAAACTGCCATAGCCTGACATCACAATAGCTAGGGCTGGTCTGATATAGATTGGCGACCTATGCTTACACTGGCATCATACCATTTTCCCATAGTCATCTCGATTGACAGGCCTTCCGACTTTGTTTCCGTGGACCACCGGACATTTGTTAACTTTAACAAAGCTAACTGGCTCGACTTTACGGAAGTTACTGAGAACGCCTTCAGTGCTCTCCCCACTCCCACCAACGTCCTCTCTGCATAAAAGACATTCCGCAAAATTGTCGTGTCTGCTGCCGCCCGCTTCATACCTGCAGGTGGAATCGCGGAAATCCGCTCCCTTTTCCCACCGAAGCGGCGGTTTTAGCGACAAGGCGCGACACATTACGCCTGGCCGAACCCGGTGATTCCCGTATCAGGGAACTTAACGCCGAGATTCGGAGCAAGGTCAACATCCATAAGTGGAACAAGTGGGAGGAGCACTTAGGGCTCTGCAATCTCTCCTTTGGGGTGACCAAGCTCTGGGCAACAAGTCATATCGTTGTCTAACGACGAGACGTGATGATCGGGTGGAAATTTCATTCGGTGATCACGCCTTGTTCGGACCCGAAGAGGTGCCGAACACCAGCGCGACGCTTGTTTTCTCCCGGGAAGAGGTTCGGGGGGTTATCGGAAAGGCGAAAGCCTCCAAATCCATCGGCCCCGACGGAATAAGCATGCCGATGTTAAAGCATTTGGGCCCAGCGTGAGCAGAATATCTCACCAAATTTCTTAATCTGTCTCCGAAACTGGGTAGAGTGGTCCCGCTACTAAAGCCGGGAAACTTGCAAATAAAGGAGACTTATCGTCCGATATCTCTCCTTTCCCCAGTAGGAAAGACAATTGAGGCCTTCCTGCTCCCATCACTCACACACCATCTGAACGCAGATACACATCAGCATGGCTTCCGAAATGTGCACAGCACCACAACTGCACTTAACGCCATAAACACCCAGATAATTCATGGCCTTAACGAAAATCGACCCTGTGCGCGAAATTTCTTAGTAGCACTGGACCTGTCGAATGCTTTCGTCTAGGTACCGTCTAGGTTGAAGAGGTGGATCATGAACTACCTGAGTGATCGACGATCATCGGTTGATTTTCGAGATCAAACTTCAAAGCTACGGAAAATTAAACAAGGGGTTCCGCAGGGTGGTGTCCTCTGCCCAATGTCGTTTAATTTCTATATTTCGAGACTTCCTCCACCACCAGAGGGCGTCTCATTGATGACTGCTCGCTTTTGCCGTCTGGCCAGGATATTGATAGCCTATGTTCTACAGTAAACTGCTACCTCGCCGACCTTTCCAACTTCTTCATTGCCACCCTTTTCACCAGCTGGACGAAAGAGTACCGGCTAGAACTCAATGTGAAGGTCGATGAAAGTTACTGGGAGTCACATTCGACAGCCTGCACTCCTACACTCCGCATACGACTACAATTGCCACCAAGGTACAAAGCTGCAACAAAATCCTCAAATCGCTAGCCCCTAGCACCTGGGGGAAAGACAAATAAACGCTGCTGGCAAAGTGCAAGGCAATTGGCCGGCCGGTCGTATACAATGCTGCACCGATTTGGACGCCGGGGACTAGCGCGACGCAGTTGAGGAACTTTAAGACTTGCCCAAACACCGCCCTTCTGACAGTGACTTCGATGACTATAACTAGACTTGCCTGACCCTAAACGGGGCTGGCATATGCCGCTACAACAACAACAACAAGAGATATAGTAAGCAACTTTGACCTCACCGAGTCAAGATGAACACAAACAGGCGCACATGAAAGTCGATTAATGCTTATTAACCTGCCTACTTTCTATTCCATAGCCGTAGAGAGATGCTTTGGCTTTGATTTTTAACTAAATTGTTATTTTTTTCATTGGAATGTAATTTTTTTGTGTGATGGGTCCCAAACTCAAAACAAAATCATTCACGGTGAATAGTATTCAAAGCTTATCGGCATATCGTCCTGTCCAGCGGTTTTTGACGGTAATGCTGTACGAAGTCGCAGTAGTCGGGTACTCCCTGATGTGTCTAGGTGGAGGTCCGGCTTCTAATAGGTGTCTGTTGGGCTGATCCCTACGCTACCATCCCAACAGGCATTGCTTGCTCAGCACAACATTATGCTCCTTAACTGGGAGTATAGATGTTTCCCTTTGTAAGTGATGCGCCGGCGCCATCAAGAAATTTCCTGTCGCGGTCCGTGGGCGGTATTTTGACAAGCTTGTAACTCCTTCAACTGCGTCTCGTTAGTACCCAGCGTCCAAATCGGAGCACCATAGTTTACGACCGGCAAATACTGCCGGCTGGCGATTTGATTTTCCTGCGGTTCTGTACTTTAGTGCATGCAAATGCGATTCCCAGTAACTTGGGAATGTATATAGTAGGAATTTTAACGTCATTGACTTTCACATTTATTTCTAACCGGTACTCTTTCGTCCAGCTGGTGAAAAGGGTGTCCGTGTCAGATATCGTGCAGTGAAGAAGTGGGAAAGGTAGGCGGGCTAGCAATTTACTTTTGAACCAAGGCTATCAATATCCTGGCAATGTACCAATATCGAAGAATCAGCGGCATATGGGATCAAAGAGACGCCCTCTGGTGGTAGAGTGAGACTCGAAATATAAAAATTAAACAACAATGGGAGAGGATACAACCCTGCGGAGCCCCTTTTTTAATTTTCCGTAGCTTTGAAGTTTGACCTCGAAAATCAATCGATGATCGTCGACCACTCAGGTAGTTCATGGTCCACCTCTTCAAACTAGGCGGTAATGAGGAATCCTCAATGTCCGATAGTAGCACTGAATGATATAGCGTATCGAAAGCATTCGGCAGGTTCAGTGCTACTAAGACAGTTCGCGCACAAGGTCGATTGGTTAAGGCCATGAATTATCTGAGTGTTTGTGGCGTTAAGTTCAGTTGTGGTGCTGTGCACTTTTCGGAAGCCATGCTGATGTGTAGCTGGGCTCAGATGGTGTGTGAGTGACTGGAGCAGCAAGGTCTCAATTGTCTTCGCTACTGGGGAAAGGAGAGATATCGGACGATAAGATTTTGCTTTATTTGCAGATTTCCCCGGCTTTAGTAGCGGGACCACTCTACCCAGCTTCCACATGTCAGGTATAATTAGAGTGGTTAAAGGCAAATTGAGAAACTTGGTGAGGTAGTCTGCTCTCGCTAGACCCAAATAAGCATGCTTGGTCCGTCGGGGCCGATGGATTTGGAGGCTTTGGTCTTCTCAATAACAAACTGAATCTTTTCCTTGGAGAAATATATTTTTTAGTTTTTTTTTTCGAAGAAAAAAGTATACGAATAGATTAAAAACCCCAAAAGAGCTTTATTTATAATCTGCTTGTTATTAGAATCAAGCGGTGCTTCCTGTTGCAAAAAATATACTCAGCGTAGTACAAATACTATTGTCCTGTGTTCACTTTTACACACAGACATATTGTTTCATTCCTTTTTATTTTCTTCAAATACAATTACTCTCTTTGCAGCAATATAAAGCAATTTTTTGGAGAGATACAGATGAGCACGACGCAAAACAAAAATAAAAATAAAATATGATCCGTTGCAGCATGCATTTGACGATCGAATAGGCATATGCTGCAACTAGCCAAATACATAGCGACTCAGCTGCCGCAACCTATCTTATGAGAGCGTCATGTAAATGGAAAGTTATTACCCGCTTGACGATGCCGTTTTACGTATTTTTGATTGATATTCGAACATATAAATTTTTAAATTTGTTGCCGAAAATTATAAATTTAATTAAAAGTATATATTCACACTGGCAGCTGGAAACATTTAGCCGTTGACTTGAGACAACATACATATCGCTCTCCCAGTCCAGGAGGACTCTCCCAGGCTAGTTCTGCTATTAGGGTTGCATTTGTTTGGCTTTTCCAAAAGTCTCTTATCCTTAAGAAAAGGGTTCTAAATTCGGCAAATTTAAAAAACTAAAACGCTTTCATAGCGCAAATTATCACAGGGCTCAATTTCTTTTATATACTTGGTAGGGGCATAAATACTGTTACAACATTAAACACACGCATTTCAATAGAAGAATTGAGCATACCACATAATTCCCATATGATTTATAAAATATAACCTGTAAAGCGTTAGTCTGTATCGGGAATTCTAAATTGTGTGAGTTTTCAACATGGAATGGTCAGATCATGAAAACCGCATCAGTTATAGCCCTTTTTAAGTGTGAAATGAAAAAAGGTGATATTTTCAAAACACTCCGTCCGCTCGGCATTAGTCGCATGTTCGTCTACCGGTGCATGAAACTGTTTGAGGAGACTGGGGATGTTAAGGACCGCTACCGGTCGGGCCGTCCACGTACAGTTCAAACGCCGCAAGTCATCAAAGCTGTCAAATCAAGAATTCTGCGAAATCCGCTCCGAAAACAGAAAATCATGGCCCGGGAGATGAATGTTTCGCAAAAGTCCATGAGTCGAATTATTAAAAACACTTGGGACTTGGGGCTTTCAAACGCCGTACCGGATATTTATTGACTGCAGCTTTGAAAAAAAATAGGGTGGTAAAATGCAAACGTCTTTTGGTGAAGCACGCTGATAACTTGCACAGAAAAATCTTGTTTACCGATGAAAAAATTTTTACCGTGCAAGAAAAATTTAATAAACAAAATGATAGGGTGTATGCACGGTCATCTAAGGAAGCATCTGAACTGATTCCACGGGTCAAAAAAGGTCATCAACCAGCTTCAGTCATGGTTTGGTGGGGTGTCTCTTATGATGGGGTAACTGACTTGCATTTTTGCGAACAAAGGGGTCAAAACATCGGCCAAAGTTTACCAAGAAACCGTTTTGGAAGCTGTTGTAAGACCACTTAAACATTCCATGTTCCAAAACCAATCATGGACTTTTCAGCAAGACTCTGCGTCGGCCCATAAAGCTAAAACGACCCAAATCTGGCTCCAAAACAATTTGCCAGCATTCATTTCCTCTGAAGAGTGGCGCTCTGGCAGTCCTGATTTGAAACCGCTGAATTACAAATTGTGGACAGTTTTAGAGGACATGGTTTGCCACAAAAGATACTCCAACATTGATTCTCTTAAGACAGCTTTGATTCGTGCTGTGGCCAATTTCCCAATTGAGGAGGTGCGTGCGGCTATTGATGATTGACCAGTCCGTCTTAAGGCGTGCGTGAAGGCCAAAGGCGAGCATTTCAAATGAATACTGCTTTTTTGTATACATTATATATCAATAAATATGTAAAAAAATTGGTCCAAAAACATTCATTATTTTTTTATTTTATAGCATAAAATGTGTAAAAGTATTTAAGTCCCTAGTAAGTACATCACAAAATATAGGCATAATCATATAATCGTAATCTTAATAGGAATAACCGTTATTGTTATATGTTCGCCAGCATATGAACATTTTCTTAAAGCAGAACCAATATTGAAATTGATTTGATTACCCATGCCAATGGAATGATACAGCTCGAAAAACTAATTAATGTTATTGAACAGTGACCTGAAAAAGCAGCCTGCCGAACGAATGAAATTTTCTCTAATTCACGACAAGTTTAAAGCTACAGGAATTCTGGGCACTTGCTCGTGAATATGTAGAAAGAGGGAAAATTTTAAAAACAACAATAAGTTAACCCGGCACACACGCAGCCTTTTGGTTTAACCATTGGCTTGCGCTGTAGACATCCCAAGTTCGAATCCAATTCAAATATGGGTGTCTGGAAAGAAGTCTGATGAGGAAACGTGGTGGTTTCCGAAATAGCTATAACTACAACCGCTCAGACTGTTGTAAATTTTTTTCACTTTTCCCAAAAACAAAATTTAGTCTGATACAGCTCGAAGAACGAATTAATGTTATTGAACAGTGACTTGAAAAAATAATCTAATCTTATTTAACTTTTCTTGCTAGATTGTTCAAATCTTTTCGAATTCACTAATGAATTTACTGTAAATTTAACATTGACCATCTAAATACCAAGAGACATGATATGCTTCCAGAAACGAAAGCAATTCAAAATTTGTTTGTTTCATAAATCTGTAATCTATTTATATGACTATTATACATAGAACTAGATTTGACCTTCACCTGGCGCTTCTGAGAATCAGCAGGTAGGGCGTAGCATCTAGCCAGTGAAACCTAACCTAACTTTGTTTAAATGTAAAATTGATATATAATAATAAATTTTATGTTCAACCCGAGGCTTTATAATGGCGGGCGTTATGTCAATTTTTGGTAAGCAAGTACTTTCCTATTATATATGTTCCTTAAAAGGTTGAATTCGATGAATTTATATATTATAAATATAATCTGTTTTGAGCTGACATGCTTTTTGTCAACTAGTGCGAAAATAAAACTAAGCGGCCATACGCTTTAACTCCAGGTTAGAAAAGAAGTGAACATTTTAATATTGCAATTTTTGGAGGAAAATTTTCGTACTTTAGCAAAACCATTGCTTCTTCTTGAGTGTTATTGACCTTGTTAAGTAATTCGTACATCTGTTACAAGAAAGACAAAACTTGCCAACGATTTAGTCGACTGGTTTCAATATTTGTAACGTTTGGTTCTGGAAAGCTGGTAAATGGCGCTCCGATCAAGAAGTGCGCCGGTGTTAAAACTTTTAAATCATCAGGATTCTCTGAAATTGTATAAATTGGTCGAGAGTTGATTATAGCACAAAACTACCATACGAGAGTACGCAGTTCTTCGAATGTAAGCACAGAGAGACCAACAGCACGATAGACTAGCATCACAAAATGCTTGAAGTTCTAAATGGGAATTTGGCATTAGTACATATTGAGGAAAATGTAATTTGGATACTAATCCAAGTTCACCGTAAAAATCAATCCAACAGATTTTGTGGCAAACTTTCATCCCAGTGTAATCGTTGTTTTGTATGGATATTTTAGCTTGTGTTTGCCCCATCGAGCGATTAGTCATAAAATCGGGCTATTTTTGATAATGCGATGCCTTTTGTTACCTATCAGGGATTTTTCATAGGTGCTAGTGAGAAAATGAGGTCATCTGCTTTTGGATCAAATACTAGAATAAGCGCATTTGTAATGTGCGTACCTACGCAAACGTCAAGCTGTGAAGTGGTGTTTATATTGTGCTCTTTGAAATTTTTAATTTTCATTGGTTTTTGATTTAATTAAATAAAATACATCTAAATTCAGTGTTATTGAATATATTTAGGAGCATTTTAAACCTAAGTCTTACAAATATTCTGTATTTTTAAACATTAAATAATTTTGTATAAGTGAATTCTTATATTCATTTCTTCCAATACTTTCCGAGTCATTCGTTGTTTACATACAATTTAATTGCTTTTGTTCTTATTCATTTGTTTTTGTTATTTGCGCATTCTCTTTTGTTTACACAATGATACTAAAACTGTTCACTTGAGATACCATCAAATTTTATTAGCTGATTTCAGTTAGCCTCAATTGTGTTAGTACTTTGATTTTGTGTTTTTATTTATTTATATTTTTGCTTATACTTTATTTATTTAACCTTGTTATTTATTTAGCCTTGCCCATATGAAATGTGGTTTTGAAAATTGCCAAGTCAAAAGCGATGGCACTACACACTTGAAATGTGCTGGACTTACCGGACGGATTCTAATCGCAATAAACGATGTTCCAGGGCGTTCGTTGGTTTTGCTTGAGGGGTCGATAGACTGATATTGATCTCTTCAAGTTTCGTCTCCAAAATTGGGTTCTCCCAACTTGGGAAAGAATTGTCCGCGTTGAATGATAATTTCAAGGAATATGAAGACATGTTCATAAATTTAAAATTTTTGGACTCCATACAATGTATGCATGATATTCGTTTGAAAAAACGCAAACGTGTTCATAGTCCGGTTAAGGATGCTAATGGCGCAGCTAGTCAAAAAAGTCTTAAAGCGGACACAATTGAATTAATTAATCTTGCGTCACCGTGCCCTCCTACTATACCCATTTATGCCATAGCCAATGAATCTGAAATTGCTTCACCAACTGCTGAGATGCCGTCAACGTTTTCTGAGTCAACTTCGAGGAAGTTAGATGTAGTTCCTGCAATGAAATCTGTCTTTGTCTCGACATTTTCAAAAGATACGTCTGTCGCTGTTGTAATGAATTATGTTTCATCTAAAGTTAAACCTCACAATTTAGTTATTAGAAAATTTAATTTTACATACGAACGAAATATTTCATCATTCAAAATTGATATCAATTTGGAACATTTTGAAACGATGCTAAATAGTTCTTTTTGGCCTTCCGGCCAAAAAAAAAAAAAAATATTCGAATACAAACTAAAAATAAATAATAATTTGGCTAAAATTCCGCCTGAAAAAAATGTTCCAAAAAACTGCAGTTGAAATCTGTTTTAAGTTTATACTACCAAAGTGTAAGAGGTTTGAATACAAAGTTAACTAACTTATATCTCAAAAATCTTGAAAATAATTATGTTGTAATTTCTTTTACTGAAGCCTGGTTTAAACCTCATGTTTTTAACTCTGAGATTCTTCCAAGTATTTATGAAATTTTTAGAAAAGACCGTGAAAACAGATTCGGCGTTGAAGTACTTTTTGCTGTAAACTCCTCGATTCGTCTGAGGAGGTTAGCCTTGCTTTTTTAGAACCAGTTGAGTTTAAGTGTATTTCAGTACATGTTGGAATAGGTTATATATATTATCTCTCTGTTATATTACTCCTCAATCGGACCTCTCTGCATATTTACAACACATCTCTCTTTTGAAATCAAGTAACGTAATGATGAGAGATACTGATTCCGAAATTGTTTTGGGCGATTTTACTCTTCCATCTGTATCATGGAATAAATTTCACGGTTACATCATACCTCACTCCTCAAGAGCATCTTACAATAAATTTTTGGAAGAGATGACTGACAGCATAAATCAAGTGAATTTACATAAAAATAAGTCTGGCAACATCCTTGGCCCAATTTTTGTTGATAAGTTGATAAAGGTCTAGTAGAAAAAAGCACTCCTCTAGTTAAATCATGTTATGGTTTCGTAAACCTAAGCGCCAGGTATCTGGATTTCCTTCTACTATGACGTTTCAAAATAGCATTCCCAGTGATAGTCAGACAATTTCCAATTGCTCGCTAAATTTTTCATATCTAATTATTCTCTTAGTCTTCAAGTAAACTCATATTACCCACATAAAGTGTGTTCGAGTAACTTAGTCCAAAAACCTAGAATATCGCCTGAAGATATATTTCTCGATCTGAAGTCCTTAAAAAATTCATGCACATATGGTCCTGACCAAATACCTTCTTGCTTTCTTGTAAATTGTGCTGAGTATATTTTCGAACCTTCGACTCATTCAATTTATCACTTAAAGAGAGTAATTTTACATCTGTATGGAAAGCATCTTTAATTGCAATTCCTAAATTATTTGAATCACTTATCACTGATCATTTCATCAATTTCATTCAATCTCATCATTTATATCACATTCCCAATATGGCTCTGTTAAAGGAAAATCTACAACCATCAATTTACTTGAGTTCACTTCTTATATCATCGATGCGTTCAGAAAGAACAGCAGCGTTGACGTAATATATACCGACTTTAGCAAAGCTCAAAGAGTAATGTTTAAAAATACCAATTCAGATACCGTTAACGTTTCTTCAGGAGTACCTCAGGATAGCCAACAAGGCCCGATTCTGTTTTCACTATTTATAAACGATATATCTTCTCAGATAAAATTTTCAAAACTTTCAATGTATGCGGATGATGTAAAACACTATAGATAATTACAATTTGGAAATTATAAACGATGTTCACCGTTTTATTGACCTGAACTTCACACGTCACATTGGTGTGATAGTCAACAAAGCCAAAGGCATCTTAGCTTTTGTAAAACGATGGTCAAAGGAGTTTAATGATTCTTATGTTACTAAAGCTTTGGATATAACATTAGTAAGACCTATTGTTGAATATGGAACCCGAGGTATCAAATCTACTCTGACAGGATAGAGTCTATTCAAAAACAATTCCACCTATTTGCCTTAAGAAATTTGCATTGGGACTCTCAGTACAATCTTTCTTCTTATACTAGTCGTCTGAAACTTATCAATCTCCTCACTCACGGTTTTTCATGGTTAAAATAATAGGCTCAATTTCCAGCCCCCTCATTCTCTCTGAAATCAAATTTATTGTTCCGTTTAGAATGTCCAGACTTTTTTGGCCCTTGTTTCTGAAAACTCGTAAAACGAATTTTGAATTTCACGAGCCTTTGCATTGTTTGTGTCTAGATTTCAACTCTCATACAAGCACATTTGACATATCTGACTCGCTTTTTCAAACTATTTTGTCAACTCTCAACTAACCGTTATATTACATTTTATATTTTACATAATTCTTACAAATGAGCTGATGAATTTTGCTCTGTAGCTGAACTCTTTTAGTTCTCGACACTAAACAAACCTCTCCTCATCGTGACTCGGCATTGATGAAAAACAAAACAAGTTCCGTACGTCATGCGGACAGAGCCCCTCATGCGGATGGGCGGGAGATAGGTAAACCGTTGGGATTAATTAATTAATTAATAATTAATAATCGCGGAACTGCAGCAGCGGCTCAAGGTCAACTTCAGCTATTGCATCAAGAAGGGCCGAATCGCTTGAGCACCGATTTAGAAGAGAGAAATTGCCTCTTTGAAATAGATGTGTTGTTTGACGACGAATTTCAATTACTTGTTCAACCGTGTCTGCACCAGTGATGAGGTCGTCAACGTAAAAATCTCGGCGAATAATCTGTGCTCCAAGTGGGAAGTTGACTTCTTCATCTGTTGCTAATGCTACGGGTCTGGTACCATGCGTAAGTTTATACTTTTAATTTTGCCTTTGATCGCCCCGCCATAAGATGCATTGTAAGTAGTTGTCCGGATGCAGAATGCGAGCAAATCGCACATTTTACACACATCTTCCGTTAACGCTACTTTAAACATCCGAAAACGCAAAAGTGTATTAAAGAGTTTAGACTGGATGGTTGGACCAACCATGACTGTATCATTTAATGATATCCACAAGTCGATTTTTCGGAGCTATCGAATACGACTCGTAATTTCGTAGTTGTGCTGTCAACTTTATGAACGCATTGATGCGGTAGAAAAAAGGTTTTCATTTGTGGTTCCAACATTACGAGTGACATGTATGTGCTTCGGCTCAGCATATTCATTCATGAAGGACGAATATTAACGAATAAAGTTAGAATCGTTGCTTGGCTTGTGTGTATGAATCAGAAAGATTAATAGCAGGTTTTCTTAATGGCAGTCGTCCGGCATACTCACCAGAGTCGAGCCAATTATAATTTTGGTGGAAGGTAAAGTTCCCAATTAAGTTCCTCCTGCGTTTGAGATCGTTGAACTGAGCAGCTTTTGACTTCCCAGAATTGATCGACAAGGTTATCACGACTAACTCTTCCTCTTCTGACTGAGATAGAACTGAAACTAAAGCCGAAGATTTGTGAATATATAGCCTCCTCTCAACACTCCCAACACTTTTGAGCACGAAAATTTCCTTTATATGTACTTGAAAGTTGAACAACCGGTTTCCAAAGCGTTTCTTCAAAAGCTCAAATGCCTTGTCATAGTTTACTTCAGTTGGCTCCAAGGAACGAATTGTATCTAATGCAGCGTCCGCAAATGTTGAAACTTTTCAATTATGCTTAACTCAGCACAGCTATTGATAACTGAGTTAAACATTGCGATCAAGTCTGGCCAATCTGTATATGCTTTATATCTACCTCGCTTAAGTGTGTCCGCAGACAAATGTTGGCAAATGCCATCTAGTTGCTTCTTTAGGGAAAGTGTCCACTTTTTAAAAAGGTATACCACCATAGCCGCGCCTTCACCAGCTTCATTTGCTGCTGATGAATCGTCTGAAATGGAAAACTTAATAATATTTATTTGCGGAAAATTAATTTCAAATAATAAATATGCAAAGGTGACGAAATCACGTCGGAGTCACCAATGTTTTCAACTGACAAGCTTTTTTGCCAACTAGTGTGAAAATAAAACTAAGTGACCATTCTCTTTGACTCTGGGTTACAAAAGAAGTGAAGAGTTTTTTTCACTCCGTAATTTATACACCTACTATGTTAGTATATATGGTTTTTACATGAGAGAAATAGTAGGTATAAATATAGTTGGTACTTCAATAGTTTAAAAGAAATATTTAATACCATTCCCGGTTCACCTAATGCGACAAACTAAATTCATTTACATATATATTTATATCGCTAGGTACATGTAACATATTATGTATGTGATCGTTATGTACATATGCAGATGGTAAACAATAAAAACATTATGTAAGTTGGAATTAACTGCGGCGAATGAGATGTGAAGATAAAATGAGCAAAGGGTAGATCGTATAGTCACTCTTAACCTTTATAAGATAAGCGATGCTTATATATTTATACTTAGTAGGGACATAAATACTGTTACACACATTTTATGCTATAAAATAAAAAATAATGAATGTTTTTGGACCAATTTTTTTTTACATATTTATGATATATATTGTATACAAAAAAGCAGTATTCGTTCGAAATGCCCGCCTTTGGCCTTCACGTACGCCTTAAGTCGGACTGGCCAATCATCAATGGCCGCACGCTCCATTGGGAAATTGGCCACAGCACGAATCAAAGCTGTCTTAAGAGAATCAATGTTGGAGTATCTTTTGTGGCAAACCATGTCCTCTAAAACTGTCCACAATTTGTAATTCAGCGGGTTCAAATCAGGACTGCCAGAAGGACCACTCTTCAGAGGAAATGAACACTGGTAAATTGTTTTTGAGCCAGATTTAGGTCGTTTTAGCTTTATGGGCCGGCGCAGAGTCTTGCTGAAAAGTCCATGATTGGTTTTGGAACATGGAATGTTTAAGTGGTCTTACAACAGCTTCCAAACGGGTTTCTTGGTAAACTTTGGCCGATGTTTTGACCCCTTTGTTCGCAAAAATGCAAGTCAGTTACCCCATCATAAGAGACACCCCACCAAACCATGACTGAAGCTGGGTGATGACCTTTTTCGACCCGTGGAATCAGTTCCGATGCTTCCTTAGATGACCGTGCATACACCCTATCATTTTGTTTATTAAATTTTCCTGCACGGTAAAAATTTTTTCACCGGTAAACAAGATTTTTCTGTGCAAGTTATCAGCGTGCTTCACCAAAGGACGTTTGCATTTTACCACCCTATTCTTTTTCAAAACTGCAGTCAATAAATGTCCGGTACGGCGTTTGAAAGCCGCAAGTCCCAAGTGTTGTTTAATGATGATTTTCTGTTTTCGGAGCGGATTTCGCAGAATTTTTGATTTGACAGCTTTGATGACTTGCGGCGTTCGAACTGTGCGTGGACGGCCCGACCGGTGGCGGTCTTTAACATCCCCAGTCTCCTCAAACAGTTTTATGTACCGGTAGACGAACATGTGACTAATGCCGAGCGGACGGAGTGTTTTGAAAATATCACCTTTTTCATTTCACACTTAAAAAGCGCTATAATAGCAATATAATGGCGACACACAATTTAGAATTTCCGATACAGACTAACGCTTTACAGGTTATATTTTATAAATCATGTGGGAATTATGTGGTATGCTCAATTCTTCTATTGAAATGCGTGTGTTTAATGTTGTAACAGTATTTATGTTCCTACCAAGTATATACGAGGTATGTTTAAAGGAAAAGGTGAAGGTTTTGCTTTTTTTTATACAATGGTGGTGTGGAGCATCACGATTTTCTGCCAAAAGGTCGTACAGTTAATAAAGAATACTACAAGGAAGTTATGCAACGCTTGCGTTAAGCAATACGGCTCAAATGATCGGAATTGTGGAAAAACAAATCGTGGATTCTGCATCACGATAATGCACCAGCTCATACATCATTATTCGTGATTTTTTGGCTATAAACAAAACCGTAATCATGCTTCAACCACCGTATTCATCAGATTTGGCTCCCTGCGACATTTTCTTATTCCCAATACTAAAGAAACCGGTGAAAGGAAAGCGTTTTGCCACAATTGATGAGATGAAGTCAGAATGGAAGAAAGAGTTGATGGCCACACCGAAAAGCGTATTTCAGAAGTGCTTCGAGGATTGGAAAAAGCGTTGGCACAAGGGGGTATTTACTTAAAGGTAACAAAATAGATATTGATGAATAAATAAGTACTTTTCAAAAACATTCAAAAGTAACCTTTTCCATCGAGCACACTTCGTATATTTGGCGCTTTGTAACCGCTGAAGCGATTTTTGACCAAGCTCCTCCGCCAATTTGTGGTTTTGTTTCTTGATATTTTTTTACCAACAAATGGAGGGACCTACAGCTTATCCTAAGCCGCCTCCGAACGGCCGATGGATTTTTATGAGGAGCCGAAAACGCAAAAGTGTATCAAAGAGTTTAGACTGGATGGTTGGACCAACCATGACTATATCATTTAATGATATCCACAAGTCGATTTTTCGGAGCTATCGAATACGACTCGTAATTTCGTAGTTGTGCTGTCAACTTTATGAACGCATTGATGCGGTAGAAAAAAGGTTTTCATTTGTGGTTCCAACATTACGAGTGACATGTATGTGCTTCGGCTCGGCATATTCATTCATGAAGGACGAATATTGACGAATAAAGTTAGAATCGTTGCTTGGCTTGTGTGTATGAATCAGAAAGATTAATAGCAGGTTTTCTTAATGGCAGTCGTCCGGCATACTCACCAGAGTCGAGCCAATTATAATTTTGGTGGAAGGTAAAGTTCACAATTAAGTTCCTCCTGCGTTTGAGATCGTTGAACTGAGCAGCTTTTGACTTCCCAGAATTGATCGACAAGGTTATCACGACTAACTCTTCCTCTTCTGACTGAGATAGAACTGAAACTAAAGCCGAAGATTTGTGAATATATAGCCTCCTCTCAACACTCCCAACACTTTTGAGCACGAAAATTTCCTTTATATGTACTTGAAAGTTGAACAACCGGTTTCCAAAGCGTTTCTTCAAAAGCTCAAATGCCTTGTCATAGTTTACTTCAGTTGGCTCCAAGGAACGAATTGTATCTAATGCAGCGTCCGCAAATGTTGAAACTTTTCAATTATGCTTAACTCAGCACAGCTATTGATAACTGAGTTAAACATTGCGATCAAGTCTGGCCAATCTGTATATGCTTTATATCTACCTCGCTTAAGTGTGTCCGCAGACAAATGCTGGCAAATGCCATCTAGTTGCTTCTTTAGGGAAAGTGTCCACTTTTTAAAAAGGTATACCACCATAGCCGCGCCTTCACCAGCTTCATTTGCTGCTGATGAATCGTCTGAAATGGAAAACTTAATAATATTTATTTGCGGAAAATTAATTTCAAATAATAAATATGCAAAGGTGACGAAATCACGTCGGAGTCACCAATGTTTTCAACTGACAAGCTTTTTTGCCAACTAGTGTGAAAATAAAACTAAGTGACCATTCTCTTTGACTCTGGGTTACAAAAGAAGTGAAGAGTTTTTTTCACTCCGTAATTTATACACCTACTATGTTAGTATATATGGTTTTTACATGAGAGAAATAGTAGGTATAAATATAGTTGGTACTTCAATAGTTTAAAAGAAATATTTAATACCATTCCCGGTTCACCTAATGCGACAAACTAAATTCATTTACATATATATTTATATCGCTAGGTACATGTAACATATTATGTATGTGATCGTTATGTACATATGCAGATGGTAAACAATAAAAACATTATGTAAGTTGGAATTAACTGCGGCGAATGAGATGTGAAGATAAAATGAGCAAAGGGTAGATCGTATAGTCACTCTTAACCTTTATAAGATAAGCGATGCTTATATATTTATACTTAGTAGGGACATAAATACTGTTACACACATTTTATGCTATAAAATAAAAAATAATGAATGTTTTTGGACCAATTTTTTTTACATATTTATGATATATATTGTATACAAAAAAGCAGTATTCGTTCGAAATGCCCGCCTTTGGCCTTCACGTACGCCTTAAGTCGGACTGGCCAATCATCAATGGCCGCACGCACCTCCTCCATTGGGAAATTGGCCACAGCACGAATCAAAGCTGTCTTAAGAGAATCAATGTTGGAGTATCTTTTGTGGCAAACCATGTCCTCTAAAACTGTCCACAATTTGTAATTCAGCGGGTTCAAATCAGGACTGCCAGAGGACCACTCTTCAGAGGAAATGAACACTGGTAAATTGTTTTTGAGCCAGATTTAGGTCGTTTTAGCTTTATCGGCCGGCGCAGAGTCTTGCTGAAAAGTCCATGATTGGTTTTGGAACATGGAATGTTTAAGTGGTCTTACAACAGCTTCCAAACGGGTTTCTTGGTAAACTTTGGCCGATGTTTTGACCCCTTTGTTCGCAAAAATGCAAGTCAGTTACCCCATCATAAGAGACACCCCACCAAACCATGACTGAAGCTGGGTGATGACCTTTTTCGACCCGTGGAATCAGTTCCGATGCTTCCTTAGATGACCGTGCATATACCCTATCATTTTGTTTATTAAATTTTCCTGCACGGTAAAAATTTTTTCACCGGTAAACAAGATTTTTCTGTGCAAGTTATCAGCGTGCTTCACCAAAAGACGTTTGCATTTTACCACCCTATTCTTTTTCAAAACTGCAGTCAATAAATGTCCGGTACGGCGTTTGAAAGCCGCAAGTCCCAAGTGTTGTTTAATGATGATTTTCTGTTTTCGGAGCGGATTTCGCAGAATTTTTGATTTGACAGCTTTGATGACTTGCGGCGTTCGAACTGTGCGTGGACGGCCCGACCGGTGGCGGTCTTTAACATCCCCAGTCTCCTCAAACAGTTTTATGTACCGGTAGACGAACATGTGACTAATGCCGAGCGGACGGAGTGTTTTGAAAATATCACCTTTTTCATTCCACACTTAAAAAGCGCTATAATAGCGATATAATGGCGACACAAAATTTAGAATTTCCGATACAGACTAACGCTTTACAGGTTATATTTTATAAATCATGTGGGAATTATGTGGTATGCTCAATTCTTCTATTGAAATGCGTGTGTTTAATGTTGTAACAGTATTTATGTTCCTACCAAGTATATACGAGGTATGTTTAAAGGAAAAGGTGAAGGTTTTGCTTTTTTTATACAATGGTGGTGTGGTGCATCACGATTTTCTGCCAAAAGGTCGTACAGTTAATAAAGAATACTACAAGGAAGTTATGCAACGTTTGCGTTAAGCAATACGGCTCAAATGATCGGAATTGTGGAAAAACAAATCGTGGATTCTGCATCACGATAATGCACCAGCTCATACATCATTATTCGTGATTTTTTGGCTATAAACAAAACCGTAATCATGCTTCAACCACCGTATTCATCAGATTTGGCTCCCTGCGACATTTTCTTATTCCCAATACTAAAGAAACCGGTGAAAGGAAAGCGTTTTGCCACAATTGATGAGATGAAGTCAGAATGGAAGAAAGAGTTGATGGCCATACCGAAAAGCGTATTTCAGAAGTGCTTCGAGGATTGGAAAAAGCGTTGGCACAAGGGGGTATTTACTTAAAGGTAACAAAATAGATATTGATGAATAAATAAGTACTTTTCAAAAACATTCAAAAGTAACCTTTTCCATCGAGCACACTTCGTATATTTGGCGCTTTGTAACCGCTGAAGCGATTTTTGGCCAAGCTCCTCCGCCAATTTGTGGTTTTGTTTCTTGATATTTTTTTACCAACAAATGGAGGGACCTACAGCTTATCCTAAGCCGCCTCCGAACGGCCGATGGATTTTTATGAGGAGCCGAAAACGCAAAAGTGTATTAAAGAGTTTAGACTGGATGGTTGGACCAACCATGACTGTATCATTTAATGATATCCACAAGTCGATTTTTCGGAGCTATCGAATACGACTCGTAATTTCGTAGTTGTGCTGTCAACTTTATGAACGCATTGATGCGGTAGAAAAAAGGTTTTCATTTGTGGTTCCAACATTACGAGTGACATGTATGTGCTTCGGCTCGGCATATTCATTCATGAAGGACGAATATTGACGAATAAAGTTAGAATCGTTGCTTGGCTTGTGTGTATGAATCAGAAAGATTAATAGCAGGTTTTCTTAATGGCAGTCGTCCGGCATACTCACCAGAGTCGAGCCAATTATAATTTTGGTGGAAGGTAAAGTTCACAATTAAGTTCCTCCTGCGTTTGAGATCGTTGAACTGAGCAGCTTTTGACTTCCCAGAATTGATCGACAAGGTTATCACGACTAACTCTTCCTCTTCTGACTGAGATAGAACTGAAACTAAAGCCGAAGATTTGTGAATATATAGCCTCCTCTCAACACTCCCAACACTTTTGAGCACGAAAATTTCCTTTATATGTACTTGAAAGTTGAACAACCGGTTTCCAAAGCGTTTCTTCAAAAGCTCAAATGCCTTGTCATAGTTTACTTCAGTTGGCTCCAAGGAACGAATTGTATCTAATGCAGCGTCCGCAAATGTTGAAACTTTTCAATTATGCTTAACTCAGCACAGCTATTGATAACTGAGTTAAACATTGCGATCAAGTCTGGCCAATCTGTATATGCTTTATATCTACCTCGCTTATGTGTGTCCGCAGACAAATGCTGGCAAATGCCATCTAGTTGCTTCTTTAGGGAAAGTGTCCACTTTTTAAAAAGGTATACCACCATAGCCGCGCCTTCACCAGCTTCATTTGCTGCTGATGAATCGTCTGAAATGGAAAACTTAATAATATTTATTTGCGGAAAATTAATTTCAAATAATAAATATGCAAAGGTGACGAAATCACGTCGGAGTCACCAATGTTTTCAACTGACAAGCTTTTTTGCCAACTAGTGTGAAAATAAAACTAAGTGACCATTCTCTTTGACTCTGGGTTACAAAAGAAGTGAATTTATACACCTACTATGTTAGTATATATGGTTTTTACATGAGAGAAATAGTAGGTATAAATATAGTTGGTACTTCAATAGTTTAAAAGAAATATTTAATACCATTCCCGGTTCACCTAATGCGACAAACTAAATTCATTTACATATATATTTATATCGCTAGGTACATGTAACATATTATGTATGTGATCGTTATGTACATATGCAGATGGTAAACAATAAAAACATTATGTAAGTTGGAATTAACTGCGGCGAATGAGATGTGAAGATAAAATGAGCAAAGGGTAGATCGTATAGTCACTCTTAACCTTTATAAGATAAGCGATGCTTATATATTTATACTTAGTAGGGACATAAATACTGTTACACACATTTTATGCTATAAAATAAAAAATAATGAATGTTTTTGGACCAATTTAATTATACATATTTATGATATATATTGTATACAAAAAAGCAGTATTCGTTCGAAATGCCCGCCTTTGGCCTTCACGTACGCCTTAAGTCGGACTGGCCAATCATCAATGGCCGCACGCACCTCCTCCATTGGGAAATTGGCCACAGCACGAATCAAAGCTGTCTTAAGAGAATCAATGTTGGAGTATCTTTTGTGGCAAACCATGTCCTCTAAAACTGTCCACAATTTGTAATTCAGCGGGTTCAAATCAGGACTGCCAGAGGACCACTCTTCAGAGGAAATGAACACTGGTAAATTGTTTTTGAGCCAGATTTAGGTCGTTTTAGCTTTATCGGCCGGCGCAGAGTCTTGCTGAAAAGTCCATGATTGGTTTTGGAACATGGAATGTTTAAGTGGTCTTACAACAGCTTCCAAACGGGTTTCTTGGTAAACTTTGGCCGATGTTTTGACCCCTTTGTTCGCAAAAATGCAAGTCAGTTACCCCATCATAAGAGACACCCCACCAAACCATGACTGAAGCTGGGTGATGACCTTTTTCGACCCGTGGAATCAGTTCCCATGCTTCCTTAGATGACCGTGCATATACCCTATCATTTTGTTTATTAAATTTTCCTGCACGGTAAAAATTTTTTCACCGGTAAACAAGATTTTTCTGTGCAAGTTATCAGCGTGCTTCACCAAAAGACGTTTGCATTTTACCACCCTATTCTTTTTCAAAACTGCAGTCAATAAATGTCCGGTACGGCGTTTGAAAGCCGCAAGTCCCAAGTGTTGTTTAATGATGATTTTCTGTTTTCGGAGCGGATTTCGCAGAATTTTTGATTTGACAGCTTTGATGACTTGCGGCGTTCGAACTGTGCGTGGACGGCCCGACCGGTGGCGGTCTTTAACATCCCCAGTCTCCTCAAACAGTTTTATGTACCGGTAGACGAACATGTGACTAATGCCGAGCGGACGGAGTGTTTTGAAAATATCACCTTTTTCATTCCACACTTAAAAAGCGCTATAATAGCGATATAATGGCGACACAAAATTTAGAATTTCCGATACAGACTAACGCTTTACAGGTTATATTTTATAAATCATGTGGGAATTATGTGGTATGCTCAATTCTTCTATTGAAATGCGTGTGTTTAATGTTGTAACAGTATTTATGTTCCTACCAAGTATATACGAGGTATGTTTAAAGGAAAAGGTGAAGGTTTTGCTTTTTTTATACAATGGTGGTGTGGTGCATCACGATTTTCTGCCAAAAGGTCGTACAGTTAATAAAGAATACTACAAGGAAGTTATGCAACGTTTGCGTTAAGCAATACGGCTCAAACGATCGGAATTGTGGAAAAACAAATCGTGGATTCTGCATCACGATAATGCACCAGCTCATACATCATTATTCGTGATTTTTTGGCTATAAACAAAACCGTAATCATGCTTCAACCACCGTATTCATCAGATTTGGCTCCCTGCGACATTTTCTTATTCCCAATACTAAAGAAACCGGTGAAAGGAAAGCGTTTTGCCACAATTGATGAGATGAAGTCAGAATGGAAGAAAGAGTTGATGGCCATACCGAAAAGCGTATTTCAGAAGTGCTTCGAGGATTGTAAAAAGCGTTGGCACAAGGGGGTATTTACTTAAAGGTAACAAAATAGATATTGATGAATAAATAAGTACTTTTCAAAAACATTCAAAAGTAACCTTTTCCATCGAGCACACTTCGTATATTTGGCGCTTTGTAACCGCTGAAGCGATTTTTGGCCAAGCTCCTCCGCCAATTTGTGGTTTTGTTTCTTGATATTTTTTTACCAACAAATGGAGGGACCTACAGCTTATCCTAAGCCGCCTCCGAACGGCCGATGGATTTTTATGAGGAGCCGAAAACGCAAAAGTGTATTAAAGAGTTTAGACTGGATGGTTGGACCAACCATGACTGTATCATTTAATGATATCCACAAGTCGATTTTTCGGAGCTATCGAATACGACTCGTAATTTCGTAGTTGTGCTGTCCACTTTATGAACGCATTGATGCGGTAGAAAAAAGGTTTTCATTTGTGGTTCCAACATTACGAGTGACATGTATGTGCTTCGGCTCGGCATATTCATTCATGAAGGACGAATATTGACGAATAAAGTTAGAATCGTTGCTTGGCTTGTGTGTATGAATCAGAAAGATTAATAGCAGGTTTTCTTAATGGCAGTCGTCCGGCATACTCACCAGAGTCGAGCCAATTATAATTTTGGTGGAAGGTAAAGTTCACAATTAAGTTCCTCCTGCGTTTGAGATCGTTGAACTGAGCAGCTTTTGACTTCCCAGAATTGATCGACAAGGTTATCACGACTAACTCTTCCTCTTCTGACTGAGATAGAACTGAAACTAAAGCCGAAGATTTGTGAATATATAGCCTCCTCTCAACACTCCCAACACTTTTGAGCACGAAAATTTCCTTTATATGTACTTGAAAGTTGAACAACCGGTTTCCAAAGCGTTTCTTCAAAAGCTCAAATGCCTTGTCATAGTTTACTTCAGTTGGCTCCAAGGAACGAATTGTATCTAATGCAGCGTCCGCAAATGTTGAAACTTTTCAATTATGCTTAACTCAGCACAGCTATTGATAACTGAGTTAAACATTGCGATCAAGTCTGGCCAATCTGTATATGCTTTATATCTACCTCGCTTATGTGTGTCCGCAGACAAATGCTGGCAAATGCCATCTAGTTGCTTCTTTAGGGAAAGTGTCCACTTTTTAAAAAGGTATACCACCATAGCCGCGCCTTCACCAGCTTCATTTGCTGCTGATGAATCGTCTGAAATGGAAAACTTAATAATATTTATTTGCGGAAAATTAATTTCAAATAATAAATATGCAAAGGTGACGAAATCACGTCGGAGTCACCAATGTTTTCAACTGACAAGCTTTTTTGCCAACTAGTGTGAAAATAAAACTAAGTGACCATTCTCTTTGACTCTGGGTTACAAAAGAAGTGAAGAGTTTTTTTCACTCCGTAATTTATACACCTACTATGTTAGTATATATGGTTTTTACATGAGAGAAATAGTAGGTATAAATATAGTTGGTACTTCAATAGTTTAAAAGAAATATTTAATACCATTCCCGGTTCACCTAATGCGACAAACTAAATTCATTTACATATATATTTATATCGCTAGGTACATGTAACATATTATGTATGTGATCGTTATGTACATATGCAGATGGTAAACAATAAAAACATTATGTAAGTTGGAATTAACTGCGGCGAATGAGATGTGAAGATAAAATGAGCAAAGGGTAGATCGTATAGTCACTCTTAACCTTTATAAGATAAGCGATGCTTATATATTTATACTTAGTAGGGACATAAATACTGTTACACACATTTTATGCTATAAAATAAAAAATAATGAATGTTTTTGGACCAATTTTTTTACATATTTATGATATATATTGTATACAAAAAAGCAGTATTCGTTCGAAATGCCCGCCTTTGGCCTTCACGTACGCCTTAAGTCGGACTGGCCAATCATCAATGGCCGCACGCACCTCCTCCATTGGGAAATTGGCCACAGCACGAATCAAAGCTGTCTTAAGAGAATCAATGTTGGAGTATCTTTTGTGGCAAACCATGTCCTCTAAAACTGTCCACAATTTGTAATTCAGCGGGTTCAAATCAGGACTGCCAGAGGACCACTCTTCAGAGGAAATGAACACTGGTAAATTGTTTTTGAGCCAGATTTAGGTCGTTTTAGCTTTATCGGCCGGCGCAGAGTCTTGCTGAAAAGTCCATGATTGGTTTTGGAACATGGAATGTTTAAGTGGTCTTACAACAGCTTCCAAACGGGTTTCTTGGTAAACTTTGGCCGATGTTTTGACCCCTTTGTTCGCAAAAATGCAAGTCAGTTACCCCATCATAAGAGACACCCCACCAAACCATGACTGAAGCTGGGTGATGACCTTTTTCGACCCGTGGAATCAGTTCCCATGCTTCCTTAGATGACCGTGCATATACCCTATCATTTTGTTTATTAAATTTTCCTGCACGGTAAAAATTTTTTCACCGGTAAACAAGATTTTTCTGTGCAAGTTATCAGCGTGCTTCACCAAAAGACGTTTGCATTTTACCACCCTATTCTTTTTCAAAACTGCAGTCAATAAATGTCCGGTACGGCGTTTGAAAGCCGCAAGTCCCAAGTGTTGTTTAATGATGATTTTCTGTTTTCGGAGCGGATTTCGCAGAATTTTTGATTTGACAGCTTTGATGACTTGCGGCGTTCGAACTGTGCGTGGACGGCCCGACCGGTGGCGGTCTTTAACATCCCCAGTCTCCTCAAACAGTTTTATGTACCGGTAGACGAACATGTGACTAATGCCGAGCGGACGGAGTGTTTTGAAAATATCACCTTTTTCATTCCACACTTAAAAAGCGCTATAATAGCGATATAATGGCGACACAAAATTTAGAATTTCCGATACAGACTAACGCTTTACAGGTTATATTTTATAAATCATGTGGGAATTATGTGGTATGCTCAATTCTTCTATTGAAATGCGTGTGTTTAATGTTGTAACAGTATTTATGTTCCTACCAAGTATATACGAGGTATGTTTAAAGGAAAAGGTGAAGGTTTTGCTTTTTTTATACAATGGTGGTGTGGTGCATCACGATTTTCTGCCAAAAGGTCGTACAGTTAATAAAGAATACTACAAGGAAGTTATGCAACGTTTGCGTTAAGCAATACGGCTCAAACGATCGGAATTGTGGAAAAACAAATCGTGGATTCTGCATCACGATAATGCACCAGCTCATACATCATTATTCGTGATTTTTTGGCTATAAACAAAACCGTAATCATGCTTCAACCACCGTATTCATCAGATTTGGCTCCCTGCGACATTTTCTTATTCCCAATACTAAAGAAACCGGTGAAAGGAAAGCGTTTTGCCACAATTGATGAGATGAAGTCAGAATGGAAGAAAGAGTTGATGGCCATACCGAAAAGCGTATTTCAGAAGTGCTTCGAGGATTGTAAAAAGCGTTGGCACAAGGGGGTATTTACTTAAAGGTAACAAAATAGATATTGATGAATAAATAAGTACTTTTCAAAAACATTCAAAAGTAACCTTTTCCATCGAGCACACTTCGTATATTTGGCGCTTTGTAACCGCTGAAGCGATTTTTGGCCAAGCTCCTCCGCCAATTTGTGGTTTTGTTTCTTGATATTTTTTTACCAACAAATGGAGGGACCTACAGCTTATCCTAAGCCGCCTCCGAACGGCCGATGGATTTTTATGAGGAGCCGAAAACGCAAAAGTGTATTAAAGAGTTTAGACTGGATGGTTGGACCAACCATGACTGTATCATTTAATGATATCCACAAGTCGATTTTTCGGAGCTATCGAATACGACTCGTAATTTCGTAGTTGTGCTGTCCACTTTATGAACGCATTGATGCGGTAGAAAAAAGGTTTTCATTTGTGGTTCCAACATTACGAGTGACATGTATGTGCTTCGGCTCGGCATATTCATTCATGAAGGACGAATATTGACGAATAAAGTTAGAATCGTTGCTTGGCTTGTGTGTATGAATCAGAAAGATTAATAGCAGGTTTTCTTAATGGCAGTCGTCCGGCATACTCACCAGAGTCGAGCCAATTATAATTTTGGTGGAAGGTAAAGTTCACAATTAAGTTCCTCCTGCGTTTGAGATCGTTGAACTGAGCAGCTTTTGACTTCCCAGAATTGATCGACAAGGTTATCACGACTAACTCTTCCTCTTCTGACTGAGATAGAACTGAAACTAAAGCCGAAGATTTGTGAATATATAGCCTCCTCTCAACACTCCCAACACTTTTGAGCACGAAAATTTCCTTTATATGTACTTGAAAGTTGAACAACCGGTTTCCAAAGCGTTTCTTCAAAAGCTCAAATGCCTTGTCATAGTTTACTTCAGTTGGCTCCAAGGAACGAATTGTATCTAATGCAGCGTCCGCAAATGTTGAAACTTTTCAATTATGCTTAACTCAGCACAGCTATTGATAACTGAGTTAAACATTGCGATCAAGTCTGGCCAATCTGTATATGCTTTATATCTACCTCGCTTATGTGTGTCCGCAGACAAATGCTGGCAAATGCCATCTAGTTGCTTCTTTAGGGAAAGTGTCCACTTTTTAAAAAGGTATACCACCATAGCCGCGCCTTCACCAGCTTCATTTGCTGCTGATGAATCGTCTGAAATGGAAAACTTAATAATATTTATTTGCGGAAAATTAATTTCAAATAATATATATGCAAAGGTGACGAAATCACGTCGGAGTCACCAATGTTTTCAACTGACAAGCTTTTTTGCCAACTAGTGTGAAAATAAAACTAAGTGACCATTCTCTTTGACTCTGGGTTACAAAAGAAGTGAAGAGTTTTTTTCACTCCGTAATTTATACACCTACTATGTTAGTATATATGGTTTTTACATGAGAGAAATAGTAGGTATAAATATAGTTGGTACTTCAATAGTTTAAAAGAAATATTTAATACCATTCCCGGTTCACCTAATGCGACAAACTAAATTCATTTACATATATATTTATATCGCTAGGTACATGTAACATATTATGTATGTGATCGTTATGTACATATGCAGATGGTAAACAATAAAAACATTATGTAAGTTGGAATTAACTGCGGCGAATGAGATGTGAAGATAAAATGAGCAAAGGGTAGATCGTATAGTCACTCTTAACCTTTATAAGATAAGCGATGCTTATATATTTATACTTAGTAGGGACATAAATACTGTTACACGCATTTTATGCTATAAAATAAAAAATAATGAATGTTTTTGGACCAATTTTTTTTTTACATATTTATGATATATATTGTATACAAAAAAGCAGTATTCGTTCGAAATGCCCGCCTTTGGCCTTCACGTACGCCTTAAGTCGGACTGGCCAATCATCAATGGCCGCACGCACCTCCTCCATTGGGAAATTGGCCACAGCACGAATCAAAGCTGTCTTAAGAGAATCAATGTTGGAGTATCTTTTGTGGCAAACCATGTCCTCTAAAACTGTCCACAATTTGTAATTCAGCGGGTTCAAATCAGGACTGCCAGAGGACCACTCTTCAGAGGAAATGAACACTGGTAAATTGTTTTTGAGCCAGATTTAGGTCGTTTTAGCTTTATCGGCCGGCGCAGAGTCTTGCTGAAAAGTCCATGATTGGTTTTGGAACATGGAATGTTTAAGTGGTCTTACAACAGCTTCCAAACGGGTTTCTTGGTAAACTTTGGCCGATGTTTTGACCCCTTTGTTCGCAAAAATGCAAGTCAGTTACCCCATCATAAGAGACACCCCACCAAACCATGACTGAAGCTGGGTGATGACCTTTTTCGACCCGTGGAATCAGTTCCGATGCTTCCTTAGATGACCGTGCATATACCCTATCATTTTGTTTATTAAATTTTCCTGCACGGTAAAAATTTTTTCACCGGTAAACAAGATTTTTCTGTGCAAGTTATCAGCGTGCTTCACCAAAAGACGTTTGCATTTTACCACCCTATTCTTTTTCAAAACTGCAGTCAATAAATGTCCGGTACGGCGTTTGAAAGCCGCAAGTCCCAAGTGTTTTTTAATGATGATTTTCTGTTTTCGGAGCGGATTTCGCAGAATTTTTGATTTGACAGCTTTGATGACTTGCGGCGTTCGAACTGTGCGTGGACGGCCCGACCGGTGGCGGTCTTTAACATCCCCAGTCTCCTCAAACAGTTTTATGTACCGGTAGACGAACATGTGACTAATGCCGAGCGGACGGAGTGTTTTGAAAATATCACCTTTTTCATTTCACACTTAAAAAGCGCTATAATAGCGATATAATGGCGACACACAATTTAGAATTTCCGATACAGACTAACGCTTTACAGGTTATATTTTATAAATCATGTGGGAATTATGTGGTATGCTCAATTCTTCTATTGAAATGCGTGTGTTTAATGTTGTAACAGTATTTATGTTCCTACCAAGTATATACGAGGTATGTTTAAAGGAAAAGGTGAAGGTTTTGCTTTTTTTATACAATGGTGGTGTGGAGCATCACGATTTTCTGCCAAAAGGTCGTACAGTTAATAAAGAATACTACAAGGAAGTTATGCAACGTTTGCGTTAAGCAATACGGCTCAAATGATCGGAATTGTGGAAAAACAAATCGTGGATTCTGCATCACGATAATGCACCAGCTCATACATCATTATTCGTGATTTTTTGGCTATAAACAAAACCGTAATCATGCTTCAACCACCGTATTCATCAGATTTGGCTCCCTGCGACATTTTCTTATTCCCAATACTAAAGAAACCGGTGAAAGGAAAGCGTTTTGCCACAATTGATGAGATGAAGTCAGAATGGAAGAAAGAGTTGATGGCCATACCGAAAAGCGTATTTCAGAAGTGCTTCGAGGATTGGAAAAAGCGTTGGCACAAGGGGGTATTTACTTAAAGGTAACAAAATAGATATTGATGAATAAATAAGTACTTTTCAAAAACATTCAAAAGTAACCTTTTCCATCGAGCACACTTCGTATATTTGGCGCTTTGTAACCGCTGAAGCGATTTTTGGCCAAGCTCCTCCGCCAATTTGTGGTTTTGTTTCTTGATATTTTTTTACCAACAAATGGAGGGACCTACAGCTTATCCTAAGCCGCCTCCGAACGGCCGATGGATTTTTATGAGGAGCCGAAAACGCAAAAGTGTATTAAAGAGTTTAGACTGGATGGTTGGACCAACCATGACTGTATCATTTAATGATATCCACAAGTCGATTTTTCGGAGCTATCGAATACGACTCGTAATTTCGTAGTTGTGCTGTCAACTTTATGAACGCATTGATGCGGTAGAAAAAAGGTTTTCATTTGTGGTTCCAACATTACGAGTGACATGTATGTGCTTCGGCTCGGCATATTCATTCATGAAGGACGAATATTGACGAATAAAGTTAGAATCGTTGCTTGGCTTGTGTGTATGAATCAGAAAGATTAATAGCAGGTTTTCTTAATGGCAGTCGTCCGGCATACTCACCAGAGTCGAGCCAATTATAATTTTGGTGGAAGGTAAAGTTCACAATTAAGTTCCTCCTGCGTTTGAGATCGTTGAACTGAGCAGCTTTTGACTTCCCAGAATTGATCGACAAGGTTATCACGACTAACTCTTCCTCTTCTGACTGAGATAGAACTGAAACTAAAGCCGAAGATTTGTGAATATATAGCCTCCTCTCAACACTCCCAACACTTTTGAGCACGAAAATTTCCTTTATATGTACTTGAAAGTTGAACAACCGGTTTCCAAAGCGTTTCTTCAAAAGCTCAAATGCCTTGTCATAGTTTACTTCAGTTGGCTCCAAGGAACGAATTGTATCTAATGCAGCGTCCGCAAATGTTGAAACTTTTCAATTATGCTTAACTCAGCACAGCTATTGATAACTGAGTTAAACATTGCGATCAAGTCTGGCCAATCTGTATATGCTTTATATCTACCTCGCTTATGTGTGTCCGCAGACAAATGCTGGCAAATGCCATCTAGTTGCTTCTTTAGGGAAAGTGTCCACTTTTTAAAAAGGTATACCACCATAGCCGCGCCTTCACCAGCTTCATTTGCTGCTGATGAATCGTCTGAAATGGAAAACTTAATAATATTTATTTGCGGAAAATTAATTTCAAATAATAAATATGCAAAGGTGACGAAATCACGTCGGAGTCACCAATGTTTTCAACTGACAAGCTTTTTTGCCAACTAGTGTGAAAATAAAACTAAGTGACCATTCTCTTTGACTCTGGGTTACAAAAGAAGTGAAGAGTTTTTTTCACTCCGTAATTTATACACCTACTATGTTAGTATATATGGTTTTTACATGAGAGAAATAGTAGGTATAAATATAGTTGGTACTTCAATAGTTTAAAAGAAATATTTAATACCATTCCCGGTTCACCTAATGCGACAAACTAAATTCATTTACATATATATTTATATCGCTAGGTACATGTAACATATTATGTATGTGATCGTTATGTACATATGCAGATGGTAAACAATAAAAACATTATGTAAGTTGGAATTAACTGCGGCGAATGAGATGTGAAGATAAAATGAGCAAAGGGTAGATCGTATAGTCACTCTTAACCTTTATAAGATAAGCGATGCTTATATATTTATACTTAGTAGGGACATAAATACTGTTACACACATTTTATGCTATAAAATAAAAAATAATGAATGTTTTTGGACCAATTTTTTTTTACATATTTATGATATATATTGTATACAAAAAAGCAGTATTCGTTCGAAATGCCCGCCTTTGGCCTTCACGTACGCCTTAAGTCGGACTGGCCAATCATCAATGGCCGCACGCACCTCCTCCATTGGGAAATTGGCCACAGCACGAATCAAAGCTGTCTTAAGAGAATCAATGTTGGAGTATCTTTTGTGGCAAACCATGTCCTCTAAAACTGTCCACAATTTGTAATTCAGCGGGTTCAAATCAGGACTGCCAGAGGACCACTCTTCAGAGGAAATGAACACTGGTAAATTGTTTTTGAGCCAGATTTAGGTCGTTTTAGCTTTATCGGCCGGCGCAGAGTCTTGCTGAAAAGTCCATGATTGGTTTTGGAACATGGAATGTTTAAGTGGTCTTACAACAGCTTCCAAACGGGTTTCTTGGTAAACTTTGGCCGATGTTTTGACCCCTTTGTTCGCAAAAATGCAAGTCAGTTACCCCATCATAAGAGACACCCCACCAAACCATGACTGAAGCTGGGTGATGACCTTTTTCGACCCGTGGAATCAGTTCCGATGCTTCCTTAGATGACCGTGCATATACCCTATCATTTTGTTTATTAAATTTTCCTGCACGGTAAAAATTTTTTCACCGGTAAACAAGATTTTTCTGTGCAAGTTATCAGCGTGCTTCACCAAAAGACGTTTGCATTTTACCACCCTATTCTTTTTCAAAACTGCAGTCAATAAATGTCCGGTACGGCGTTTGAAAGCCGCAAGTCCCAAGTGTTTTTTAATGATGATTTTCTGTTTTCGGAGCGGATTTCGCAGAATTTTTGATTTGACAGCTTTGATGACTTGCGGCGTTCGAACTGTGCGTGGACGGCCCGACCGGTGGCGGTCTTTAACATCCCCAGTCTCCTCAAACAGTTTTATGTACCGGTAGACGAACATGTGACTAATGCCGAGCGGACGGAGTGTTTTGAAAATATCACCTTTTTCATTTCACACTTAAAAAGCGCTATAATAGCGATATAATGGCGACACACAATTTAGAATTTCCGATACAGACTAACGCTTTACAGGTTATATTTTATAAATCATGTGGGAATTATGTGGTATGCTCAATTCTTCTATTGAAATGCGTGTGTTTAATGTTGTAACAGTATTTATGTTCCTACCAAGTATATACGAGGTATGTTTAAAGGAAAAGGTGAAGGTTTTGCTTTTTTTATACAATGGTGGTGTGGAGCATCACGATTTTCTGCCAAAAGGTCGTACAGTTAATAAAGAATACTACAAGGAAGTTATGCAACGTTTGCGTTAAGCAATACGGCTCAAATGATCGGAATTGTGGAAAAACAAATCGTGGATTCTGCATCACGATAATGCACCAGCTCATACATCATTATTCGTGATTTTTTGGCTATAAACAAAACCGTAATCATGCTTCAACCACCGTATTCATCAGATTTGGCTCCCTGCGACATTTTCTTATTCCCAATACTAAAGAAACCGGTGAAAGGAAAGCGTTTTGCCACAATTGATGAGATGAAGTCAGAATGGAAAAAAGAGTTGATGGCCATACCGAAAAGCGTATTTCAGAAGTGCTTCGAGGATTGGAAAAAGCGTTGGCACAAGGGGGTATTTACTTAAAGGGAACAAAATAGATATTGATGAATAAATAAGTACTTTTCAAAAACATTCAAAAGTAACCTTTTCCATCGAGCACACTTCGTATATTTGGCGCTTTGTAACCGCTGAAGCGATTTTTGGCCAAGCTCCTCCGCCAATTTGTGGTTTTGTTTCTTGATATTTTTTTACCAACAAATGGAGGGACCTACAGCTTATCCTAAGCCGCCTCCGAACGGCCGATGGATTTTTATGAGGAGCCGAAAACGCAAAAGTGTATTAAAGAGTTTAGACTGGATGGTTGGACCAACCATGACTATATCATTCAATGATATCCACAAGTCGATTTTTTGGAGCTATCGAATACGACTCGTAATTTCGTAGTTGTGCTGTCAACTTTATGAACGCATTGATGCGGTAGAAAAAAGGTTTTCATTTGTGGTTCCAACATTACGAGTGACATGTATGTGCTTCGGCTCGGCATATTCATTCATGAAGGACGAATATTGACGAATAAAGTTAGAATCGTTGCTTGGCTTGTGTGTATGAATCAGAAAGATTAATAGCAGGTTTTCTTAATGGCAGTCGTCCGGCATACTCACCAGAGTCGAGCCAATTATAATTTTGGTGGAAGGTAAAGTTCACAATTAAGTTCCTCCTGCGTTTGAGATCGTTGAACTGAGCAGCTTTTGACTTCCCAGAATTGATCGACAAGGTTATCACGACTAACTCTTCCTCTTCTGACTGAGATAGAACTGAAACTAAAGCCGAAGATTTGTGAATATATAGCCTCCTCTCAACACTCCCAACACTTTTGAGCACGAAAATTTCCTTTATATGTACTTGAAAGTTGAACAACCGGTTTCCAAAGCGTTTCTTCAAAAGCTCAAATGCC
This sequence comes from Neoceratitis asiatica, assembly GCA_030068015.2. NCBI lineage: Eukaryota > Metazoa > Arthropoda > Insecta > Diptera > Tephritidae > Neoceratitis > Neoceratitis asiatica. Next base: position 53,712,792 of record CM061527.1, read on the forward strand.
TTGTCATAGTTTACTTCAGTTGGCTCCAAGGAACGAATTGTATCTAATGCAGCGTCCGCAAATGTTGAAACTTTTCAATTATGCTTAACTCAGCACAGCTATTGATAACTGAGTTAAACATTGCGATCAAGTCTGGCCAATCTGTATATGCTTTATATCTACCTCGCTTATGTGTGTCCGCAGACAAATGCTGGCAAATGCCATCTAGTTGCTTCTTTAGGGAAAGTGTCCACTCTTTAAAAAGGTATACCACCAAAACCGCGCCTTCACCAGCTTCATTTGCTGCTGATGAATCGTCTGAAATGGAAAACTTAATAATATTTATTTGCGGAAAATTAATTTCAAATAATAAATATGCAAAGGTGACGAAATCACGTCGGAGTCACCAATGTTTTCAACTGACAAGCTTTTTTGCCAACTAGTGTGAAAATAAAACTAAGTGACCATTCTCTTTGACTCTGGGTTACAAAAGAAGTGAAGAGTTTTTTTCACTCCGTAATTTATACACCTACTATGTTAGTATATATGGTTTTTACATGAGAGAAATAGTAGGTATAAATATAGTTGGTACTTCAATAGTTTAAAAGAAATATTTAATACCATTCCCGGTTCACCTAATGCGACAAACTAAATTCATTTACATATATATTTATATCGCTAGGTACATGTAACATATTATGTATGTGATCGTTATGTACATATGCAGATGGTAAACAATAAAAACATTATGTAAGTTGGAATTAACTGCGGCGAATGAGATGTGAAGATAAAATGAGCAAAGGGTAGATCGTATAGTCACTCTTAACCTTTATAAGATAAGCGATGCTTATATATTTATACTTAGTAGGGACATAAATACTGTTACACACATTTTATGCTATAAAATAAAAAATAATGAATGTTTTTGGACCAATTTTTTTTTTACATATTTATGATATATATTGTATACAAAAAAGCAGTATTCGTTCGAAATGCCCGCCTTTGGCCTTCACGTACGCCTTAAGTCGGACTGGCCAATCATCAATGGCCGCACGCACCTCCTCCATTGGGAAATTGGCCACAGCACGAATCAAAGCTGTCTTAAGAGAATCAATGTTGGAGTATCTTTTGTGGCAAACCATGTCCTCTAAAACTGTCCACAATTTGTAATTCAGCGGGTTCAAATCAGGACTGCCAGAGGACCACTCTTCAGAGGAAATGAACACTGGTAAATTGTTTTTGAGCCAGATTTAGGTCGTTTTAGCTTTATGGGCCGGCGCAGAGTCTTGCTGAAAAGTCCATGATTGGTTTTGGAACATGGAATGTTTAAGTGGTCTTACAACAGCTTCCAAACGGGTTTCTTGGTAAACTTTGGCCGATGTTTTGACCCCTTTGTTCGCAAAAATGCAAGTCAGTTACCCCATCATAAGAGACACCCCACCAAACCATGACTGAAGCTGGGTGATGACCTTTTTCGACCCGTGGAATCAGTTCCGATGCTTCCTTAGATGACCGTGCATACACCCTATCATTTTGTTTATTAAATTTTCCTGCACGGTAAAAATTTTTTCACCGGTAAACAAGATTTTTCTGTGCAAGTTATCAGCGTGCTTCACCAAAAGACGTTTGCATTTTACCACCCTATTCTTTTTCAAAACTGCAGTCAATAAATGTCCGGTACGGCGTTTGAAAGCCGCAAGTCCCAAGTGTTGTTTAATGATGATTTTCTGTTTTCGGAGCGGATTTCGCAGAATTTTTGATTTGACAGCTTTGATGACTTGCGGCGTTCGAACTGTGCGTGGACGGCCCGACCGGTGGCGGTCTTTAACATCCCCAGTCTCCTCAAACAGTTTTATGTACCGGTAGACGAACATGTGACTAATGCCGAGCGGACGGAGTGTTTTGAAAATATCACCTTTTTCATTTCACACTTAAAAAGCGCTATAATAGCAATATAATGGCGACACACAATTTAGAATTTCCGATACAGACTAACGCTTTACAGGTTATATTTTATAAATCATGTGGGAATTATGTGGTATGCTCAATTCTTCTATTGAAATGCGTGTGTTTAATGTTGTAACAGCATTTATGTTCCTACCAAGTATATACGAGGTATGTTTAAAGGAAAAGGTGAAGGTTTTGCTTTTTTTATACAATGGTGGTGTGGTGCATCACGATTTTCTGCCAAAAGGTCGTACAGTTAATAAAGAATACTACAAGGAAGTTATGCAACGTTTGCGTTAAGCAATACGGCTCAAACGATCGGAATTGTGGAAAAACAAATCGTGGATTCTGCATCACGATAATGCACCAGCTCATACATCATTATTCGTGATTTTTTGGCTATAAACAAAACCGTAATCATGCTTCAACCACCGTATTCATCAGATTTGGCTCCCTGCGACATTTTCTTATTCCCAATACTAAAGAAACCGGTGAAAGGAAAGCGTTTTGCCACAATTGATGAGATGAAGTCAGAATGGAAGAAAGAGTTGATGGCCATACCGAAAAGCGTATTTCAGAAGTGCTTCGAGGATTGGAAAAAGCGTTGGCACAAGGGGGTATTTACTTAAAGGGAACAAAATAGATATTGATGAATAAATAAGTACTTTTCAAAAACATTCAAAGTAACCTTTTCCATCGAGCACACTTTGTATTTGGCGCTTTGTAACCGCTGAAGCGATTTTTGGCCAAGTTCCTCCGCCAATTTGTGGTTTTGTTTCTTGATATTTTTTTACCAACAAATGGAGGGACCTACAGCTTATCCTAAGCTGCCTCCGAACGGCCGATGGATTTTTATGAGGAGCCTTTTATTCAACAACAGAAATACACTTCGAATCCATAAAATTAGAATAAATATTATTTATTCATGAAATGTGATTGTAGGCGGTGAGACTTATTAATAAAATTCTTTTTGCATAAACATATTGCAATTAATAAATGAACTAAGAAGATATTAAAGCCTTAATTTTAAAATGGCTGATGTGCGAAAAGCTCAACTTATACTCACCTTTCGCTGAATCTAATCAAATGTTTTATTTTATTTTTTCCAAAGTAATATTTTTTAAGTATTTGGTATATCGTGAAAACATTTATATCACTTTGTGTGCAAATCAAAATATCACGTAAAAAATTAAAAAACTTTGAAATGCATAAATATCGGAGCTTAAAAAATTCTTGCTTTTCATGACTCGGCAAATTAGGAACATCACGTGGATGGTGTCCCTCGTATCGGTTGGCGCTGGAGGGTAACCATTGGCTTTATTATTATTATTATGTGGGTAAGGGAACTAAAATCATAATGTTATACCAACATTTCGGTTGGTCTCACATATGCTATAATAAATAAGATATAATTTTATAATTATTAATTAATTATAATTTTTAATACATTGCTTTTTTCTGACCGATTCACGTCGGCCGGTTATCTTATTGATTATATATAAGTACATATGTATGTAATAATTTATTGCTTATATAATATAATTTATGTCCTTTATTTTTATTCTACGTAGAGCGGTTGCAGCATATCTGCGGGCCTTGAGCTTATCACCAAATAATGCTGTCGTACATGGAAACTTAGCATGCGTCTACTACGAACAAGGACTAATTGATTTGGCTATTGATACTTATAAACGGGCAATAGAACTCCAACCAAATTTCCCTGATGCTTATTGTAATTTGGCTAACGCGCTTAAAGAAAAAGGACAGGTAATTATATATTTATGTGACATTCAACTTGATATATTCCTCGCCTATCACGTTGTTTCGATTGAAACAATTGGAAACAAGGTGAAATTACTATGGCAGTGAATTCAACTTTTTTCATTCATTTAATGCCTAGATGGTCAAAATTATTTTTTATTTTATCAGGTATCTGCAGTCACTCTTGATTAGTAAGATTTTTTTGAATATGATTGTTTAAACTGTTTTGGTTATTTAATATACCGAAATGATTGGAATCCATAAATCTTCTGCAAAGCCTTTCTTTCGAAAACTCCTAGTGCAGTCTCATTGGATGTCGACATCGTTCTGCACCAATTAGCAGAATAATGCGCGATTTGTAGAATTTGGTTTTCATTCGTCGGGAGAGGACTTTACTTTTCAATTCCCTACTCAGTCCAAAGTGGAACATGTTGGCAAAGTGATTCAGCGTTGCGAAGGCTCATATTGTTGGTGTTACGAATACTGGTTCCAAGATAGACGAAATTGTTTACAACTTTATATTTTTGGCTGTTAAAAGTGAAGTGGGAATCAAGACGCGAATGAGGTGACTATTTGTTTTATGACAGGAGATATTTCGCCTTGACCTCGTTAACTACGAGACCAATTCGCTTCGCTTCTATGCCTAACCTGGATTCGCCGGCAATTGTACACTTTTGTAAAAGATTGTACCCTGCCTGTTCAGCTCTGCGGCTCTTATTGTATTTTCCAGCATCCCACGATAAATAATCATCTGAAACCTCATTTGGTATCGAACCCCTCGTAGAGTTTCTTCCCATTTTCAAACTGCGCTTGGGGTATTGTCCCAGACATAGCGACATAGAGGCAGTTCCCTTTTGCGCTGTCGCAGATTTAACATCGATGAAAAGGTGATCGATTCTTTTCTCAGATGCCTTCTCCAAGATTTGACGCAAGGTGGGTATTAGTCAAAGGCGGATTTAACAGGTCTAAAGTCGCACTGATAAGGTCCAATCAGTTCGATGAACGATGAAGTTTAATCTCTCACGCAATACGCTCGATAGGGTCTTGTATGTGATATTGTGGAGGTTTAACCCACAATAATTGGCGAAGATTGTGTGATTTCCTTTATTGTCGATTGCGACCGTATTCTGCACAGAATCTGATTCATGCACCATATCAGTTTTTCGTCACCGTATTCCAATAGCTCGGTCGGCGGTTAGTCATTGGCTCCCACCACTTTATTTTCTAAATGGGCAAACGATAGTCATACTTCATTATTGTCGGGAATCGGAATGTCTATTCCATAATCTTCAATTGGGGACTCGGGCTCACAATTTCTAGGTGTTGCACTTTCACTGCCATTCAGCAGGTTGGAGCAGTGTTCCCTTCATAAATTCGTATACCCAGATCTTGAAACCTTCTGTTTCGTCTCTTTTTTTACATAGCACTAACCTTGTCGACCAGCTTAGGTTCTTTATATTCACTCATTTCTGCCTCTTTATTTTGTGTCTGCAAATGCGTCTCGCTTCCCTCTTCATCTCTCGGTATCTATCCCACTCCTCACGTGTTGTGGTCGATCTCAACGATTAGGCAGTCTGCTTTCTCTCCACTGCAGCACGGTCATTCTCATCGTACCAGCTATTTCTTTGGCCTTGCCGAAATCAAACCAATCGAACAGTAGTTCAAGTCGAGTACAAAACTGCACGGCTGTCTTCTGTGATTGAAACATTTCGACGTCGAACCTTCCTTTTGTTTGTTGACGGGCGTTATTTGCTACACAGAGGCTGATGAGTATCTTCTCTGCGACAAGACAGTGATCCAAGTCGATATTTGGCCTTTGGAAAGTACCAATGACACCGGAGTCTGGTACTACAGAAAACCATATTGCGTGCCCCGTTTGGAGATGTTTCTTAATGGGGGCTGAATTTTCCGACTGCTGTAAAATGGGGTGTTTCACTTTCAATGTCATTTCACTCGCCTATATAAACTCAATATATTTTGAGAATCTGTCACCAAAATGATCGGGAGCTCTCTTTATGTAAATGCGTCGCGTAGTTGCAAATCACCTCTCATTTAGAACTCTCATAATAGATCAATTTTACAGCTTCACTAAATTAAAATAAAAAAATAAAAGCAATCTTCGGAAACTTAAACAGTGGGTTTGGCAGGGAGGTGTCTCACCCCACTGCTGTTTAATTTTTATATTTCGAGGCTCGCTCTACCACCAGGTTTTTCTTTCTTCTGATATGCCGATGATTGTTTGATATTAGCGTCAAGCCTGGGTATTGATAGCCGTCGTTCAAAAGTAAACTGCTATCTCGCTAACCTTTCCCACTTCTTCACTGCACGACATCTGCTGCAATATCCTCGGCCACCCTCTTCACCAACTGAACGAAGGAATACTGGCTCGAGCTCAATGTGAAAGTCGAGCCGCAAGAAAAATCCTAAAATCGCTAGCCGGCTGTACTTGAAATGTTGTTGGCAACATGCAAGTCAATTGGTAGGCAGGCTAGTCGTAAACTTTGCTGGTCCGATTTAAACGCCGAGGACGCGAGACAAAGTTGAAGAAGTTACAAGCATTTCAGAATACCATAATGTTATGCTGTGTAAGCAATATCTATTAGAATGCTATCGTAAGGATCATCTCAACAGACACCTACTAGAAGCCCGTCGAAATAGCACGTTTCCTGGGCCTCTCTAAGACTTAACCTACCTGACCCTGAGAGGTTAGCGAGCGCTACAACATCAACAACAAGTTATAGTATTCCTGCAGTAATTATTAAAAACACACGTAAATTTAAGAAACTAGTTCACTTTAACTTACTCAATATACAAGCTGCAGCTGTTCAAGTTAAATGTATGCACATTAATGTATGTATCTATAGCAGCAGTTTACCTAGCACCAAGGTATACGTTCAAAGTAAATGATTACGGAGTGTTTTTCCAAAGTCTTGGGAAGCACTTTATAGCCGGTGAGGAGGAAATATAACGCTGTTCACTTAGAAATAATTGTAACGTTTGGAACTACTGTGGCTCGCATCGGATCACTTGCCCATAGTTATTTCTATTGACAGGCCTCCCAACCACCGGCCCTGTGTTAACTTTAAAAAAGCTAACTGGCCCTGATTCACGGAATTTACCGGAAACGTCTTCAGTGCTCTCCCATTCCAACCAATGTCACCCAAGGTGAACAAATTTTTCGCTGCCGCCTGCTCCATCCCGTCCCGGAAATTCGCACCAACTGACTGGTTATAGAAAGTAGCTCTGGCTATAGGTACAGATGCAAAGAAGAGAAAGGTGAAGCATTTGCTCTTGCTCATTATTTGCATTCAATTTTCCGACCGAACTTAATTTCCGATATCGAATATACTACTGAGGTATACAAATTCTTCGAATCGCTTTGCCAGATGAGCATTTCTATTCGCAAAACTTCTGTTAAGGAAGAAATGGCTGAGATTAAGAAAATAAAACTTAAACTGTATTTGATAAAATTTATAAATGTTATGCAACAAAAATGTTATCACAGTTAACTTTTCTCTACAATGATATGCTTAAACTCAACCACTAAAAGTATTTGAAAATATACTTTTAAGTGTAGTGTGTACAATGCCATCGAATTGCTAATATTATCACGAGCGCTTTCGAACGCAAACAAAATTAAAGATAAAAAATGGCTTCCATTACCTTACTATTTACTTCTACAGTAATTTTTAAGAGACCAACTGACTGGTTATAGAAAGTTAATGAAAAAGTTGAATATTCAGACTTTTATTTGATATAAGCTAGAGTTCCTTAAGGTAGCGTTTTAGGCCTCGTCTTATAAACAATATTTACAGCTGACCTGCTGATTAGCATTGCTGATGAGACAGTATTTACTGTCACAAGTTTTAATTGCAATGAAGCCAGAGTCACTTCACTTACAAGAATTGCTTAATATGGTTGAAAAATGGCTTAATGACTGGAAGGTAGAAATTAATACGCTAAAGTCCGTCGAGATAACTTTTGCATTAATAACTCAGAAATATCTAAACTAAACTGCTCAAGAATGTCTGAATGTAGAAATGTCCAACATCTTGGCTTATATTTGGACAGAAAACTTGGAAGACTAACATAAAAGAGTAACAGAAGCAGCTATAATTGAAAACGAAAAAAATTAACTGGCTTTTTTTAGGTCCGCGATCACAACTTATATATATATATATTTGGCGCTTTGTAACCTCTGAAGCGATTTTCGACCGAACCCCTTCTCCAATTTGTGGTTTTGTGTCTTGTTGTATTTACCTACAGAGGGGCGACCGCAATTAGAAAAATGTATTTTCTATAATTTTGGATGTTGGTCGAACCTGGGCTCGAACCCAGGCCTTCCGGATGGCAGTACGCAATGCTAACCACTCGGCTACTGCAACGGCGATCACAACTTAGCCTTGAAAATAAAGCACGACTCTACAAGACAAATTTTAAGCCAGTATGGAGACGACTAAAAAGGTTTCACATTTTGACATTCCAAGTAGATTTTAAGAAGTGTAATAAATCAGTGTTGTAACAAATAAAGTTCTTTGTACAAATATTAATTAGTCTCAATGGAGTACAATAAATTCTGCCATGCACCTATATAAAATTATAAAATTTGCTGATTGCCAAACGATAGATTGCAAATAAAATAGATTGATTAAAAAAAATACGTCGCCTTCCTCTTTAAGGTTATTCTTTCACTCAGCGCTCACAACGTTTAGAGGTAGGCATCTGTTTTTCTCCCGATAACCTTACAGTTCCCTATTATCGAGTTGCAGATGAGATTTCTAAGAAGCAGCTGTGCAATTCGAGCAGCAGTGTAATCGTTCTTTTGTTTATTAAGAACTAATCTTAACTGCACAGAGTCGTATCTTTACTGCTGTCTGGTTATGAGAACAACGACGACGAAAACGAATGTGTTACTGAAGACAATAGAGAAAATGATGACGAAGATGTTATGTGGCTTTTAACTTACATTTTGAGTATTCACAGCAAACGAATGCACGAAGCAGCGGGAATGATCGAATGAGAAGGAAATACAGCAAATTTCGAAGAGAACCGATGGATAGTCATATTTGCAAAAAAAAAAAATCATTAAAGGGGTTGGCTAAATTATTTATCTAAAAAGAATGCGGAATAACGCCAAAACGGAAAAAGCTTTAAGTAGGGTTGGTAGATGAATTTAAAAAAAATATAAACAATGCATAACATACACAAGCACTGAGTGCAAGAATTATGAAAGCAGAAAAGAATATACAGAATTTTTGTGTGTGTGTATTAATCATGCTATGCGTGGTAATATCAAATATTGAAAACAATGCCGTAAAGCAATATGTTATTGAGGGTATTCATGACATAAATATAAACAAACCCTAGAGGTCACAATAGCTGAGCGGTTACCATTGCGTACTACTACATTGTTCAAGCCCTGGTTTAACTAACAACCATAATTATAGAAAAGAGAGCTCTTTATAAAAATCCATCGACCGCATAGAGGCTGCTTAGATTATTTGTTACCATTTTTGGAAAAACGTAAAGACGCCTACTACAAATAGCAGGAGAATCTCAGCCGAAAATTGCTGTTACAAAGCACTAATTATATATAAATATGCGAGCAATAAGTTTAAAATAATGGCCGATAGTGTTTGTGTTCTTCCTTGAAAATACCAGTGTTAGCATAACCAAGTAAAGGGTTTTCCAATAGTGATGATATTATTTCTAATTGTCATTTGGGCCATGATCTGTTTTTTTTTTTTTTTTCATTTAATTCAGTAACGTTTACAATATCATCCATGTACCACCGTAAACGTCCTGAATTTGCTGATTTTGCCTTGAAACAACTTGCAACGATAACGATTTTTTAAGAAAATCATCTTCTCCGATGAGACTCACTTTCATCTGAGTGGTGTGGTGAATAAACAAAACTGTCGATTCTGGTGCGAAGAAAATCCACAAATTATTCTTGAACCAACCATTACATTCACCTAAATTGACAGTTTTGTTTTGTTTTTGGTTTAGTGGAATCATCGGTACGTACTACTTTCGAAATGAAGCTGTAGCACCGTTACTGTCAATGGAAAGCGGTATAGATCGATGATGACCAACTTTTTATAGCCACAATTGGAAGAAGTTGATCTTAACAACATCTGGTTCCAACAAGACGGGGCTAAGTATCACACAGCACGTGCAACAACCGAATTATTGCGGGAAAGGTTTGGAGATTCGATTATTTCAAGAAATTGTGACATTGAATGGCCTCCAATAAGTTGCGATTTAACACCCTTATACTACTTCTTGTGGGGTTATTTGAAGTCATTGGTTTTTAGCAACAAACCAGATTTTCTTAAAACTTTAAAATACAATATTCAACGTGCTGTTCATGACATACGACTTGATTTAGTGGAAAAAGTGCTCAAAAATTGGGTTCATTTTTCAGAACTTAATTGTATCGATTGTACTTCACATTAAATAAAAAAACATTTGAATTTCCTTAACAATTAGTGTGTTTTTTTTGTTAAGAGATCATATCACTCTTATTGGAAAACCCTATATGTGTTTGGTATGCTTTGGAGCACGAAAATTGAAAACCATAAGTGAAACTAAACATTGAACATCTGACATTGATGTAGTAATTGGAAAAGATTTTTGTTTTAAAAAAAATTACAATATAAAAATAAAAAAGTCAACATTGCACATTGAAATGACTTTCTACGATGAATATAGAGCTAACAATGGACGAGATCGACATTAATGACACTGCTAGTGTGGTGGCAAGACGAGAAGTGTGTGGTTTGGTAAATAAATTTAACCGGAATATTTTAAAGTAAGAAACGTTGAAATGTGAATTGTGTGGCAAGATGAAACAGCCTTGAAATCACGTCGACTGCCAAATTAATGTTGACGATCAAATTAAACAGAGGTTAAAAGATGAGGTAATCGTAAATTGGGAGTCTGAGTTCAGCAGTTCAACAGTGATAGTAAAAAAAACGGGACGGTCAACGAATGTACAGTGACTATATACAGATAAATAAAGTAATGATTAAAAATCGTTACCTTTAATTTTTTTACCAATTAGACCTTTTAACAAAAGGCAAAAATTCTTAGTACTACGGACAAAAAAAAATGTTTTTTTATGTGCCCGTGTACTTCTGTAAAGTATCATTTGGTTTGTCAAAGGCATGCAACCCTTCGTACAAAAATGATATATGTAACTATACGAACGGAAAATGAACTGATGCCTTGTGCAATTCAAAAAAAGTCAAAAAGAATCAATGTAAAGAAAAGTAGTGCTTAGTGTATGGAGGGAACACTTCTTTAGCCTGCTGAATGGCAGTGAAATTTAGACACCCAGAGATCGCGGACCCGAAACCACAATTAATTACGATGGTATAGACGCTTCATCACCCGACTATGATGAAATTCGAATAGCGATTGCCCGTTTAAAGAATAACAAAGTTACGGCATACCTACAAAGCAATTCAACTATGGGAGTGAAGAACCGACAATGTGATTTGAATGCATGCCCGACGAATGGAATATGAGTGTGCTCTGCTAAAAATACTTTTGTAAAGACAGCGCGGTTATTCGTCGAAGTACTAATCGAATTTCTCCACCTTCTGCGAATATGATAACAGTGAAAATACAATAGTCTGGGTTCAACCAACTCGGATGGAGCGCAGTTAGACGAAAGTGTCAATAACTATTTAATATCTTTATGTAAGCCGTATGGCGAAAACATATTAATACGCTAGCTCCGCTCACAACCGAATTGAAAGAGTTCCGCCGCTGTACGTGTTTAAACAACAATAAAAAAAACATAAATCGGCCAAACACATTGTCTCTGATTCTTGTTTGACTGCTGGTAATGCTGATGCTAATGGTTCAAGAATTTACCCACGGTAAGTCATGCCTGTCGTAAGAGCCGACTAAAATCCATAGTTCCCGCGTCAGTCGGGTCTTTATTCCGGAACGACCCGGATTTTTGTCCGGCCAAGGACTGTCACTCCCACAATGTTCCCCGAAGCCCCATTTGGAGAATTTTCTGCGGTTACAACAACAACAACAACATAACGTGCTGCTTCCCTTGCCCTGCTTCGATTGAGGTCTCGAATGTGAAACATACCTTGTGTGTATAATTCTAATGCTTTTTCTTAGTCGCTCGCTTATACGTCTGCTAGTTCGACTTTGCTTGGCGAAGCTAATGAGGCTACTAACACACTTTCTAATACAAATCCACGTGAGAGCAGAACTGTTGAATCAGGAGGCACCAAAAATCAATCAACTTTTGAACCAGCAGTAATTAATTTTTATCTCAATACATCTACTTGTGCCCATAATCCTGACTGACATGTTATCAGATCAAATAACAACATTGAACATGATGATGGGGTTGCTTCACAATGAATACAATATTTGGAAAAGCACTCTGGGATCAATACGCATATTTTGTCTTACTTCAGTCTGGTCAAGAAGAATGTCGAAAGGGATACCTTAAGAAGGCATAACTTCAAATTGGGTGTTCCTAAAAATTTATGTGACAAACGTCTTAGGCCTGAGATTTTTTTCTTCGAAAACAGTGGACCACTCAGTTGGATGATAAATCGCTGTTCTTGTATCTTTTATTTCTAAGTAATAATATAAGCTACCGGCTGTCGGAATGACCATCATATTATTAGAGTACTATAAATGTTTTACAGCTTCACAAAAAAACGGGTGTCAAGCTTTCAATTATAATTTATGTAATTTCAACCATTTAAATTTATTGATAGAAAGTGAAAATTTGCTAATATAGACACGACAAATGCTTATAATATTTTTAAGATATATGTATATTATTTGTGTATTGATCATATTCCCATTCTTCATAAACGGATTTATAAGGTTCAGATACATGGTACACGGAAGAGTTGAAACACCTAAAAAAATGTATAATTCTTAGTTTTTCAAAACATTTAGAAATTATGCAAATCCGTTTTACTACAGTATGTACAAACTTTTTTTACATAAATTCAATAGCCTTGATAAATTACTTTACAAAAAAAATACATTACTAAATATGAAATAAATATGATAAGTAACCCGATGGCGTTCTGGAGTTATATTAAAACTAGGAAATCTAGTTCTGATATTCTTTCATCCATCTTCTATATCGACAAGTATGCTTATGCTCCTGAAGAAGCTGCAAATTTCTTCACGGAGTTTTTTCTTAAAATTTCGTTTCAGGCTCAAAGGTTCGTCGTACCTACTGTTCTATATCCGAATCTACTTAAACTTTTGAGTCCCTCGTTTTAACTGAATTGATATTTAAACTTATGGACATAGGTGGTCTTGGGACTATTAGCTTCCAAAAACCTTCACCTCTGATAAAACCACTAACGATTATTTTCAACATGTCCTTATCTTCAGGCATTTTCCTAGATGATTGAAAAAAAGTTTCTAAAATCCCAAAATTTTAAAATTCGAACAAGAATGATGTTAGAAATTAAGAAATGAGTAAACTGATTTGTATCAATTAACAAGTTGATAAAATTTACACAAAAGCTTTTGACAGAGTGTCACACATGGTCCTAGTTTCCAAATTATCTAGTTTGAGTTTTTTACTAAACTTTTCTTCAATGGATAAAATCTTATCTATTTAGTAGACCCTGTGCAGTTGTTTTTGATAATGCCTCATCCCGACCTTTTATAGCGACATCGGAGGCACCTCAAGGGGACGCCTTGGGCCATTTGCTGTTTATTTCATTCATCAATAATGTCAGTTTTCTTTCATCTAAATTTCTTCTTTATGCTGATGACCGCATTGTCTGGTTTGAATTTGATGCTGGTGAAAAAAATAGGAGTTGTAGAGCTGTATAGAGCAGGTGCAATCTTTTATAGGAATATACTGTTGCGTCCTCGGTGTACTCCAGATCATATTGATATCATTGGTCATAACAACCGCGGACTGAGTTCTACTTTCTGTCAACTGGACTAAACGAAATATCTCCTGTAATAAACAGTCGTCACATTCGTCACGCGGCTCCCACGTCTCTGTGGACAGTCATAATGCAGAAGTTGAAGATAATTTAATTTAATAGATAATAAAACCAGCTCTTTGACACCAGCAACATGGTTTCCAATGCCTGAAAATTAACGCATGTTCACTCTTGCCAACAGGTGCTACTTTGGATTGAGCAGGTAATTGAAAAGTAAAGTCCTCGACGAACAAAGACCAAACCCTGGACCCTACAGGTCACTCATCATTCCCGTCTTGCTATATGGTGCGGTGCATGGACGATGACAACATCTGATGAATCGGCGTTAATAGTTCAGTTTTCGAGAGAAAGGTTTTGTGTAAGATTTATGGTCCTGTGTTATTGGCGAGGGCCAATGCCGCAGAGAATTAAAGGCAGCAGCGACTACCTGGCTACTAGGACATGTGAGCCACTTCGTTGGAAAGATCAGGTGAAGAACGAATTGGTTTCGATTAGTATTTCCAACTGGAGCCAAATAACGAAGACAAGGAGCAAGTGGCACGGTGTTGTGTTGACCATTAAAATCTTGTAGAAGAAATATGACTACACTTTTAAGAACAAATAGACTTGAGGCAGAAGCCACAAAAATAAAATTTAAAAAATAAGAGACGAAAACAGAAAGACTACAACCTTCGACGCAAAGAAGCTAGCAAATGGCTGCTTGACGAATTAGTTGCTATAACATATAAGACTCTCAGTTTGGTGGATAAAGATAAACGATTCTTGCAACATTGTTCAAGGAATACAGTTCGAAGGTCCAAATCGATCTTCAACGTGTGCCAAATTCATAAAGTCATTGGTAAAGTTTTGCGAAATAAAAACGATCCATTCGAGGGCGAATGCGAATCAGGATGACTGAATTATGCTATTGGGGAAATCCCAGAAACGTTGGTAACCCTTAAAACTAACTAGTAGACTATACTACTGTTGCTGCAAAAACATAAACTAAATCGAGGAGCCAACAGTATACGATCGACGATGTAATTTGTTAAATAAAACTATAATTTTAATTTTAAATTATTATAATGTATAGAATAAATAAATATTGGGTTGAAACTCCACATGAAGAAGTGCAAGAGATTGTGCTCTTTAATTATATAGAAAATCTGGTAAAAATACAGTTTAAATAAAAATTTAGTGCCAGCAAGCTCCTACTATGTCATAAAATTCTAAAAGTGCAGTGTTATACATACATATATCTCAAATTTATTTAATTTAATTTAAATAAGCATATATGTAGATTTGGCACTCCATAAAAGTGAACAAGAAAATAACAAAAACAGAGTTTATCAAAAGTTACGCCTAAAGATATGCTGCAAATTTAAAAATATTGAAGTTAGCTCTCGTATTAGGAAAGCTATTAAAAAAATGGGTCGCGGCGAACCAAACCGTTCGCAATATTTTTAAATCGTTACAACTGCACTGTAGCACGACCCGATCAGAAGTGATTTTACAATGCATTTGTAATTAAATAGAAAACTCCAACTCTGCTTTCCTTGGCTGCTATGCAGTATCGAAATTGTCTACGTTACATTCTCACGCTTTTTGTGAAGTATCGTATCTCACCGGATGCTCGTGTGCTACGTCAGCAAAACCTTATGCCGTGTGGCTGCATATTGCGTCACCTGTCTGGCAACGTGAGTAGCTACGTAGACCGTGGGATCACTCTGTTAACTTTCATAAATTAAAAATACATAAATAAAAATTATGAATTATCCTCTATATAGCGTATAGCTTCCGAAACCATTTAGGCGATTTTGTTGAAAATTTCAGGATAGACCTGGGGAAAAGTTCTAAAAAATTTATTTATTGTCTAGTTTACTTGTAATTTAGATTGTATCCTAAAATATCTTATTTATGGTCCTCAAAGTGGATCTAGAACTGATCTACTCAATTGCCGCTGCAATATTTCTAAGCAAAAGAAATAAAATACAAATATGTAGATAAGTCAAAAAATACAAAAAAAGAACACAAAATTTTTCGATTATCTGCTAGTTCTTTACAACGCTAAATAAAATTTCTCTCCGGGCATTGCTAGTAAAAATAACAATAACAATAAAATAAAAAATTACTATGTTTGAACAAGTAACATGAGTGTTAAGTACTCACTACAAAGATAGAGAAGGCGCTCAATCCAATCGCTTAACGAGCGAAACGCGCATTTCACAGTTGATTCTTTAGCTGAAGAGGTAGTCCAAACAGCCAGTCTCAAATGAAACCAAAAACCACAGGAATGCAAGCAGCGAAAACAACTCCAACACCAAAGAGGAAGAAAAGCAGGTAGATACTGCTATGTCACCATTAAACGAAAATCGAGCCCGTTTAAAAATACAAGAGGTTTAAAGAGAGCGAACAAAAATTATGGTACTCAAAAAGCTGCAACCTCACTGGCCGCAAATAGATCCACGGCACTTAGTAAGGATGATCCGATGGTCGAAAACTGGACAGAAGTTCATAACGCACAAGCTCAAATTAATTATTATAAATATAGAGGAGACCAAAACTCAGACATACACTGAAAAAAGCTTTTATCAGATAACAGATAACATAAACAATTATTATTATCAGAAACCTCAATTAGCATTTCTAGCACAAGAATCTACGACGAAATACTCTTCAAATATTCCAGCATTGATAACAAGTGGAACATTTGTATGACACAATTTATGTCTACCATGCAAAATATGATTCAGCACTTAACAAATCCCAAAATCAGTTGCTTGCTTTCGTAAATAAAAAATTTGTGAAGTAAAGATCTGTATATGGAACGCAATCCAAATACTGAAAAGGAACGGAGGAAAGCTTTATAACGTGAAAAGTTGAACTTAAAAAAAAATTAGTTCCACTGACGCTTGGCTCTTCTTAAAGAATGTCATTATGGAAGGCCGAAAAAATTGTGAGTCACCAGTAACAATTGAGAGACCGCTCAGACAGAGGTCATTTTCTGAAGAACAATAGCAAAATGTTATTCTAACCTGAATGAAGCAATGAATAATTTATTTATACCATCTTTGTCTTACTATACCTTGAGGATTAATCCCAAAGTGTGTACAGCTTCATCTCAGGTTAAAAGTCATAACAAAAACGTTGTCTTATTTACTGTAGACATTCCAACGAGCGCAAAAGTACTAACTTCAACATTAGTCGACGATACCTCTATTTTATGTAGGAGCAAGTGCTCAATTAAAGCTTTAAATACACTAGAAACCCACCTTATACCTGGAACACGCAACTATTATCTATATAATACGAATGCCCTACCGAACATTCCTATCCTTTATCCTGCCCAGCAAGAAGAACACTCCTTAAAAAACGATATCTGAACAGCAACGTTTTACCTGCAGTCCATTATTAAAAGTGAACTAAAACTTCTTGTTAGGTTTCAATTAATCAAATCTAATTAATAAATTTATTAAGAAAAAATTATAATAAATGCTATTATTCTTTAACTATAAAGTACTTTGATTCACAAATAAGACAGTCGTGAATACAAGGCCCCACATATGTATACGTTTTAAAAGTTTTTTCGGCGCTAAATGCCATTCTTTGTCAAACGCTTCCGCTACATAAAGACAAATTGCTCAATTTATTATTATTATCGTTCATCCGTACATCATCCGCATACATTAAAGGTTTTGAAAATTTTATCTCAGAAGAAATATCATTTATAAATAGTGGAACTTAATAGTGCCAATAAGCCAAGTTTCATGATTAGAAATGAGTCACCTACTTTATCAACGCTGCTGTTCTCTCTGAATGTATTGATTATATAAAAAGTGAGCTGAAGTAAATTAGTTGATGTAGACTTTCCTTTAACAAAGCCATGTTGGAAATTTGTTATAACAGATGAGATTGAATATTAGAAATTTTCTACCAAAGACCTACTTCTATTTTTATAAAGGGGTATAATAAGAGACGATTTCCATAAAAATGGAAAAACATGGCAAGATGGTATATGTTCAGGACCATACATATGTGCATGACTGTTTCATGGGATTTACATAGAGAAATACATCGTCGGGCGGTATTGTAGGTAGGTGGTCTAATTTGTAATAACACTGCTTGTTTTAATTATATTCATTCTTTCTAATTTCATTTTACAGTTACTGTTTCAAGTGCACTCTTCACTTTGCTTCCAATATGTTTGACCTTGATTCCCTTCTGTAACTACAAAAAACTACAAATTTAAATTAAAATTAAAGCTAAAATTCTTCAGTTTGAAACGCTCATCAGTTCTGTCCGCTTTTCAAATATCTCTTTGCTGTGTTTAGGCCTTACCTTCGCAATTCGAGAAAGATATGCTTATCTTTTTTTTCCGAAAATAACACCTTTGTATTTGTTTATGTGTCTTAAGTCTAATTGAGTTAAATTCTGTAAACGCGTCTTATTTTGACGAACATTGTTGGTAATATGTAATTTTATTATTATTTCATATCATCTATTGAATTAAGTATATGGTTACAATAACCTTAAAGAATAGATGTACAAATTTACTTAATGCTCTAAGATCTAATTTATATAGAAAAACTTTTATAAATATTATTCAACTCAAACAAAAAGTGAATATATAGCATTTTAAAGAAATTGAAAGAGATGTCGGAATTGTAAAAGCTTTATATTACCGAGAATGTCAAAAACAAAAACGTGGCGTAAATACACACTAAAAATAATTTCAAATTTTGTTTTTATATTTGTGGTTCCTGAAATAATATATGGAGGCGACCTAACATACAGTTTATTCTAAGCCGCCTGCAATACCAAATAAATCTAATAAGCCATCATCGATCCGACATTTTAGCGGAATTCGGTAATTTTTAGCCTTACTATTTGTCGAATTGTTAACTAACGATTTCCGTGGCCTGCACTAGCGATTATATGATTGGCTAACTCATTTTGAACGATAATTGTTAGCTGACATCTCCTTTTTATTGACAAAAAAACGAATAAATTCGTGATAGGAACTATTCTTATTAAATTAGTTGCAATGGATTACATATCAGGGACTGTCCCCCCACGTGGTCTATCGTAGCTTTTACCCTAACCCCCCTCTCCCCCCATAAGGCATGTGGTTTTTTATGATAAAATTTTTGGAAAGAAATCTTTATTAAAAAAAAGTTAGGACATTTTTGTTTCAATCCAAGCTTGGAATGAAACACGAAACTAGCCATTCATGTAAATCATCTACTACAGGCACACATGTTTCTTCAGTAATATTTTGACGGTGACCTAAACGGGGTTAGGTCGCCGAAAGGGTGACAGCCCTTGGCCGGATAAAATCCGGGTCAACTCCGGTGCGTAGAACAGGCTGTCGTGGGAGTCGATATATAATTTGAAATACTATACTTATATATATGAAACATACAAAAATTAATATTTTGACGGTCGAGCTAATTAGTGGATTCGTCAATTTCAATGTCATCTTCCTCAAACCATCAAATTATTATACTGGGGAAGGGAAAGAAGGAGAAAGAAGGTGCGCTTTCTTACTGGCAAGCAGTTAGGCGCGGAGGTGGTCTGCGCATTGTAGGTCGTCGAACTGTTTCGTCGTCGTCACTCGCGGCATCATGTTGAAACAAATGAGTGCGCGTTAGAAAAGGAACGCGTATTTTAAGATCATCGCTCGCTTCTAGTCTTTTCTTCATGATTATGGATTTTTATAGTTATATTTTTTGTTGTATTTGTAATAGAGGATTTATGAAAACTGCGCTATTTAAACATTTTTTATAGATATTATCTGACTTATAATCTTAAAGTATCGATTTTAAAATAAAACTCACCGTTTGCTCAAAATCGCGAAAAAAAAACTTTTTGTGACCTTTCACTCCGCGGAATTTTTTTTCCGTCGTCGAAAATTTAGTTCATCCATTATGATAATATTTTGAGCAATCCTACCAACTTTCAGCTGGATGCGGGTCTAAATTGATTGGAATTGTAACGTAATAGGTAAATAATTTAAAGAGAAAACTTATTAAAATCTAAACATAGATAAATTACATCTCTAAAAGTACAAAAATGTTTATATAGCAGCAAATAAAATTTTCCATATTTGCCTTCTGAGGGATGAAGAGTTAAAATACTAGCCAAATTCAAAAATACTCCTTCCGACTTTTATTCTCTTCATAGTTTCACCGTCCGATCTGTGAACAAATTCCTTGGCATTTTTTGCATTTTTATTAGTTGTTTTTGCCAACGAAGATCAAACACTAACTTTGAAGCGTGACGGTTCTAGGAAAGTTTTTTGCTTCCAAATATGATACCGATTTTGAAAAAACTAAGTAAATTGAAGTAATATAAGTTCCAAATATATATGCAATAAATGGCACCTTTGTTGACTCAGTTAATTGAATGTTGGATGATGTTTGGAAGAGTATGTTTCAAGTTCAAGTATTAATTAATAGGGCAATTCAATGTATTTGAGCGGGAGGCTTCACAGCTTGCACTCCCACACCAGTATAAGTTAATTACATGCCCCTTGCGCTGCAATGGGGTATGTGGTTACAGTCGCAAGGCTATTCTCAATTCCTACTCTTGCGTCCACGTCGCGCACTCTGGAATCGTGAGCACAACCCTTGTGTAAGATATAACCAACCCGTGTGGAGCCTTGGATCACCACTGAAAGATAGGAAGCTCCTGGCTCCGACATATTCATATTAAGGGTTCGATCAAGTCTAATTACTGCGTCTGTTCACCAGAATTGGCTGCGAGCTGAAGTCAGTAAACTTTGATACTGTTAATTACTTTTTTTTATCTTTAAAAGGTGTCTTGCCCGCCGCCACAACAATAGTATCTAATTGCCTTTTCTCGTTTTTAATATAGTTTTCAGTCACAGATAAGAAAAACAAATGAAACCAACATCTTGTATTGTGTATGGGGACCACCGAAGTAATTATTTAGTCTCTTAAATATTTCCAAATATGGGTATCCTTCTTCTAAAAGCCCTTGAATCTTAACATTTATTTTCAGGTTAAAGATGCCGAAGATTGTTATAACACTGCATTACGCTTATGCCCAAATCATGCCGATTCACTTAATAATTTAGCAAATATCAAACGTGAACAAGGATATATTGAGGAAGCAACTCGTTTGTATCTAAAAGCTTTGGAAGTATTTCCAGACTTCGCAGCTGCGCACTCCAACTTGGCTTCGGTTCTCCAGCAACAAGGAAAGTTGAAAGAGGCTTTAATGCATTATAAAGAAGCTATTCGTATTCAGCCTACTTTCGCAGACGCATATTCCAACATGGGAAATACACTAAAAGAGCTTCAGGACATTAATGGTGCTCTTCAATGCTATACACGCGCTATTCAAATAAATCCTGCATTCGCTGATGCACATAGCAATCTTGCAAGTATACACAAAGATTCAGGAAATATTCCAGATGCCATACAGTCTTACCGAACAGCGCTGAAATTGAAACCAGATTTTCCTGACGCATATTGCAATTTGGCTCATTGCTTACAAATTGTGTGTGATTGGACAGATTATGATGCTCGAATGAAGAAGCTTATTAGCATTGTAGCAGAACAACTTGAAAAAAATCGTTTGCCATCTGTTCATCCACATCATTCAATGCTATATCCGTTATCTCACGAATTTCGTAAGGCTATAGCTACTAGGCATGCAAACCTTTGTTTGGAAAAAATTCATGTATTGCATAAACCTCCGTATAAGTTTTCACGTGATTTGCCTGGGGATGGTAGATTGCGTGTTGGTTATGTAAGCTCAGACTTTGGTAACCATCCTACCTCTCATTTGATGCAATCGATACCAGGACTTCATGATAAATCTCGCGTGGAAATATTTTGCTATGCTTTAAGCTCAGATGACGGAACAACCTTCCGATATAAAATAATTCGTGAAGCTGAACATTTTGTAGATTTGTCGCAAATTCAGTGCAATGGCAAAGCGGCTGATCGCATTTTTTCTGATGGTATTCATATACTGGTCAATATGAATGGATATACTAAAGGGGCTCGTAATGAAATATTTGCTCTACGGCCTGCTCCTGTACAAGTGATGTGGCTAGGATACCCAGGTACCAGCGGTGCTAGTTTTATGGATTATATTATTACAGACCCTGTCACTAGCCCAAAGGAACTCGCTTCCCAATATAGTGAAAAACTTGCATATATGCCAAATACGTACTTTATCGGTGATCATAAACAAATGTTTCCCCATCTTAAGGAACGTATTATTGTGTGCGACAAACAACAATCATCTGTTGCTGATACTGTTGCAGTCATTAATGCAGCAGACTTATCGCCACTGGTAGAAAATACAGACGTTAAAGAAGTTCGAGAGATAATAAATGCGCAGAAACCAGTTGAAATCACACACAAAATTGCAGAATTACCAAATACTACTCAAATTGTTTCAATGATTGCTTCTGGACAAGTCCAAACCTCACTTAATGGAATTGTTGTTCAGAACGGGTTAGCCACTACTCAAACAAACAATAAAGCAGCAACGGGAGAGGAAGTACCTCAAAATATAGTCATAACAACTAGGCGCCAATATTTATTACCCGACGATGCAATCGTTTATTGCAATTTCAATCAATTGTATAAAATAGATCCCCAAACATTACAGTCATGGGTTTCCATTTTGAAAAATGTG
Organism: Neoceratitis asiatica; assembly: GCA_030068015.2. Taxonomy (NCBI): domain Eukaryota; kingdom Metazoa; phylum Arthropoda; class Insecta; order Diptera; family Tephritidae; genus Neoceratitis; species Neoceratitis asiatica. The sequence continues at coordinate 53,735,099 of CM061527.1, forward strand.
CCAAATTCGGTGCTGTGGCTGCTAAGGTTCCCAGCTGTAGGAGAACAGAATATTAAAAAATGTGTGGAGGCATATGGTAAGTACAGAAAAAGGCTTTGTAAAAGTCTTGATATTAAATTATATGTGAATTTTTTAAAAACTTGACTTAAAACAATAATTTTATATAAAGTACAGCTATGGCAACCCACGCCATCAAGTATTATGGGCACCAGTTTTCTTTGTAAACGTACATATGTATATTTTATATTGGATTTCCTTCACCGTAGGAAACCTAACAATAAGTTATAAAATCTTAAAGTCCATATTAAGTACAATATTTTATGAATGATTTCCTTCGAAACTTAAAGTGTTAACCAAAGGATTCGAACTTTTACGCAACAACAGCCGGATTTTATCCGGCCAAGGGCTGTCACCGTTTCGGCGACTTAATACCGCATAGGCCCTCCGAGACATATTCGACTTACTCAATTTTACTCCAACGGATTTCAGATAAAGTTAGACGATATAGTCAACTTCTTGAGCCGGAAGCAGCTGCGATTCAAGAGACACAACTGAAGGCCTGCTCAGATTTCCTGAGCCAAACAGGCTACAATATTATAAAAAAGGATCGCGAGTGAGATCATGGTGAAGGCCGGACGTGCACTCTACACAACACCGTGTAGGATCGTCCTATCGACCTCAAGGATAATACCCTAGAATGTCAGGACGCGATGCTTGATTTCTCTCCAAGGTTTTCAACTTGTCTTTGATCACTCTAATTATACCCGACATTTGGAAACTGGGCAGAGTGGTCCCGCTACTAAAGCCGGGGAAACCTGCAAATAAATGAGTCTCTCCTTTTCCCAGTAGCGAAAATAATTGAAGCCTTGCTGCTCCCGTCTCTCACACATCATCTGAGCCCAGTTACGCATCAACATGGCTTCCGTGCACAGCACCACAATAGGTCTTAACGCCATAAACTTCCAGATAGTTCGTAGCCTCAACCAAAATCAGCCCTGTACGTGAACAGTCTTAGTAGCACTGGACCTGTCGAAAGCTTTCGATACGATCAATGCTACTATAGGACCTTGATTCTGACTTTTGAGGTCAGTAGCGGCTCCAGAATTTCCAGAAGGGGGGGGGGAAGGGCCTAAAATATATTCTTTTTTTTTTTTGGAGACATCAGACACGAATAAACTGCAACAGTAGATTCGAATTTAAGATTTTCATTGCTTCCGAATGGGGGGTCCGGACCCGAATACCCCACCCGTGGATCCGCCACTGTTCGAGGTCAAACATCAAAGGTACTAAATAATTAAACAGGGGTTTCTGCAGGGTGGTATCCTCTCCCCACTGCCGTTTAGATTTCAAGGCTCCCTTTAAGACCAGAGGGCGTTTCATTGATCTAATATGCCATTGATTATTCGATATTGGCGTCTGGCCTTCGTTCAAAAGTAAACTGCTATCTCGTCGACTTTTCCCACTTCTTCACTGTGCGGCATATCGGCCATCATTTTCACCAGCTGGTTATAGGAGTACCGGCTAGAACTCAATGTGAAAGCCGATGACCAAGGAGAAAATCCACACCAACTATGACCATCACCACTTACTGTTCTCAACTCAGCTCCATACAATTGAATTACTCCCTTGATGATTATGTTTGACCGAGTGAAGAAGTGCGACGAGATCGTATCCACAGTTAGTACTCGTTCATATACATCCATATACCCACCGATAGTACCGTTGCTCGTTTTGTTACCGATTTGCTAGAAGGAGATTATGGTACTTTCTTCCTTGCTTAATTTATTCGTGGTCCTTCTTGTCTGGTGGAGTCCATATTATAGTCGTGGGCGTAGTGTCATGTTTTTCTACAGTTGTAACGTGTCCTTGTACTAATTTTTTTTGGCGGTTGTACCACTACAGTATTTCTTTAGAAGTTTCGGCGTTTCCAAGATTCCTTTTCATCACATAGTTCGCTTTGTACAGTGGCCTACATAAGAAAAGCTTGCATAAATCACTATCTTGACACACACATTGAGTATGCAAACACCCATGTGTAAATCTGCTCAAACCACACATGTAAGAATAATTATACCCCGAGGAATAATATGGATTTACTCATTCCTTCTTAGTTGTGTACAGGTTATAAAACCAACGCAACTCGAGTGTTTCAAACAGCATATACGACTGCAGCCAATTGGCTAATGTTCAACGCTCGCACTCGAACTAAAGAAAATAATCCAACCAATTGGCTAATGATCAACTCCCGCACTCGTACTAAAGAAAAGAATCCAACAATATCCGAGAGGTGATTCGAGGGTAAAAGAAAATGATGTACTCTTTGCAGCTCTCTGGTACATATATTTATAATTTATTCCTCTTTGCTTACTTTGTTAATCGATGTAATGGTAATGATTAACTGGTATTATATATAACCGAATTAGATTAAGATTTTTGAAATTATTGATATTTTCTGGAAAGAAAGATTCAGTAAAATACAATTATATGATCTTAGGAGGTTTCCTTCGTTATATGACACCTGTTTGCAGTCCTTTAGCTAAGTTTTTCTGACATCGTTATTATTCTTCAGTTGTGAACTTGTCGATGGTTAACTATGTTCATCTTTATCTACTGATGCACTTTCACCCGTATCTACCGGATCGGAATTTTTCTTATTTGTGCTCAAAGAATCAGGCCGTTCATCTGAATTAGTCGGGAAATCCAAGTCGTTTGATTGAAAACTATCTCATTACATTCCTGGAACTATATTATTCTCATCTACAATGACCTCTCTCGTTTCCTTTTACTTTTTCCATGCTTCTTACAGTTACTGCTACGATTTGGCTACTGTTGGTTAAGATGCAGGTCGGCAGGGACTATGAAGCCCTCCGAGTGTATTTCTGGCATGAAATAAAAAGCTACCCTTAAAAATCCATAGGCAGTTCGGAGGCGGCTAGAATAAATTGTGGGCTCCTTCATTTGTTGGTAAAAACGTCAAGACGCAAATTGGAGAGGGAGCTCGGCCAAAAATCGCTTCAGCGGTTACAAAGCGTCAAATAAAGTGGCGGACGAAAGTCTAAATGCACCCACTATTTTCGTTGAATTGGAAGTCCAAAAAGTTTATTGGAAAATTTAATGACACAGTTTGTTTCAACTTCCCTTATCATTAAGAACAAAACAAATTAAATTTTTTTAACATAAAATACTAAAGCTATGACAAAAAAAAAAAACGTAAATTCAATATTGGCAAAAGTCTACATACAGTACATACATAACTTATCTTTGGTTAATATCAGGTAACATAGGTAACAGGTAACAAATCATTTCAGTATTAGGTGGTCCACCACTTGCATCAATAACAACTTGAAGCCGTCGTGGCATCGAAGCTACTAAATTTGTCAATTATCAGGGAGTAATACTGCTCCAAGCTTCAAAAAAATGTTCTTTGAGTAATGCTGAGCTGGAAATATGATTTTTTCTAATTTTTCGCTCAAAAATCTCCCAGGCATGTTCAATAACATTCAAATCTGGGCTTTGAGGTGGTGTGTGTGGTCGCCTTGGAGCATGATAAAGCAACCAATCCTTTACAATATGGGCCGCGTGCTTTGGATCGTTATCCTGTTGAAAGATCCAGCCTGCGCCAAACTGTCCACCGAAGGCTTCAGATTAGCTTCCAACAATAACTTACGTTTCAACCGATCCATATTACCTTTAATAAAAACAAGCTTTCTTACTCCAGATGCCGCAACCGCTCCCCGAACTATTACGTTGCCGCCACCATGTTTCAATGTTGGCACTATGTTTTTGACGTTAAGTGCAGTAGTTTCTTTTCTTCAAACGAATATATTGAACTTCGATTTGTCTGTAAACAAGACTTTTTGCCGAAAATCCATTCGCTTGTCTAAGTGTGCTTTAGCGAACAACATGCGAAGTTTGCGATTTTCGTTCAGAGCTGTTCGAATTGTACTTGGATAGACACACTTTCTTGATGAGCTTGCGATGTTTTTTGGAGCAGTAATTTTAAGAGCATCATTAGCTTCCTTCTGAATAAATCTGATGTCTCTTCGAGTTAAATTCTTCGGGCGATCAATACGCGGCTTATTTCCGATGGATCCATTTTTTCAAAGTTATTTTACAATGGTCTATACTTTTTGTCGACTTAAGTTTAAAATTTTTGAAATTTCACCATTCGATTTCTTCTCTTTTCTGTGCTGAATAACCAAATTTCGTACGTCAATGTATGTATGTACATACATATATAAAACTTTGAAAGCGTATGTATCAAACGCATATACATTCGCCACGTGTGGAAATCGATCAGAAAGTGTAATTAACGTTTAAAATAATTGTTAAAACCGCTTCATTAACATTTAAGAAAGCGGAAACCTAATACCGCTATCGTGCGAGTGGTACTTTTTAAACGGTAAATCTAAGTGGGAAGTCCCGTTAGCCGCCAAAAGATACCATTGAAGCAGTACAGTAGCTTTTGCCAGAAAATTCCATTCTGTTGCTGAATATATGTGCAGAATCTGCCAGCTAAGCAAACGTTAATAAGGGTGAGTGCTCCAAGCAGTGGCGCCGAAACGTATAGTTGCGTCGTGAAGTACAGCAGTGGCGAAATAGCAGCATTAAGCAGCAAAGCGACAGCTTAAGCGCCATAGCCAAGCAGCGATTCTCAACATTAGAAGCGGAAGTAGCGGCAGAGTGGCTGGCAGCAGGCAAACATGCAGCGAAAGCAGCAGCAGCAGCGAGAAGCAGTGAGACGAGCAGGATGGCAGAATTTGTACAACAACATCATTTTGAATATTTGTTTTTGAGTAATGGTGGCTACATACATATTTACATTTAATATAACGTACATAACTGATTGCTACGGTCCGTACTTCTTAAGCTGGTAGCATCGTTACTGTCAATGGAGAGCGCTACAGATCGATGATAACCAACTTTTTATAGCCACAATTGGAAGAAGTTGATGTTAACAACATCTGGTTCCAACAAGACGGGGCTACGTATCACACAGCACGTGCAACAACCGAATTATTTCAAGAAATTGTGACATTGAATGGCCTCCCAGAAGTTCTGATTTAACACCGTTAGACTACTTCTTGTGGGGTTATTTGAAGTCATTGGTCTTTAGCAATCAACCAGACTCTCTTCAAGCATGAAAAGTCAATATTGAACGTGCTATTCATGACATACGACTTGATTTAGTGGAATAAGTGCTCAAAAATTGGGTTCATCGAATTCGTTCCTGCGAAAGAAGTCATGGAGACCATTTGAATGATGCTATATTCAGAACTTAATTGTACTTCACTTTAAATAAAAAATATTGAATTTCCTTAACAATTAGTGTGTTTTTTTATAGTAATCAAATCCTATTGGAAAACACTAGTACAGTAGCGTGCAAGATAGTAATACCATCGATTCTGAAAATATTTTAATCATTATAATTTAATTTTGTTCTTATTAAATATAATTGGAAATTATAACATTTAAAATCTTGTAAGACATGGACAAGGACGAGATTTTAGCATTGACATTGGACGAACTTAAAGAACGACTGGAGGCTTTGAAATGAAAAACAATGAAAGGCCTGAAGGAAAAAATAACATATATGAGGGGATCAGAGCAAACAAACCTACGGCTTTTACTTCTAAGATGCAGAAGATTTCAACTAAAGTTGGCGATAAGTCACATCTCGCAAGAAGCTATCCAGGTAGTCGATTAATATGTACAAATATAGTAAAGAGAGCCATCGTTCAACCTATTGCAAGAATATTCCTAAGGAAGCGAAATTTGAAATATCTTCTGCAAATATGATGGCAATAAAGAAAAGTGGCTTAATTTTTAAAGACATTTCATTTAGTACGATAGTTAGGTCCGGATGTTGAAGTAAGTAAGGAGAAACGACGATTAGTTAGAACAGGTAACAGCGTGATGACGACTATTGGTAGTTTCAGATGGAAATAACGTTCACTTAGCAAGGGAGCGAGATCTAAGTTAATCGATGGGCAACGACATTCTCAGGGAAGTTGAATTGATGGTGACAGAAGAAGGTGCAGTTTTAAAGGAGGAAATAATTGAGTCTAGTAGACGTGACAAAGAAGAAGAGGGTGAGAAAATGGCCCCTGAGTGCATTGGAGTTGGGACAGTTCCTGGAGAAGATCCAAAGATTACAAGGCAAGACCATAATTGGACCGGTGAGTATCTTGGATACTCAATTGCCGACGATCTAGAATTCTTTTGTATAGCGGTTAAGAAGCTCAGAGAGCGTGATGCCCAGAATGCCAATGTAACTGAATTCACGGTGGACATGTTAATATATGTACGTGATTATTCAGGTGTACATGATGTTGTCGAATATACAAGAATACTTGGTGTAAGCGTAAAGCCTGATTAGGTGTGAAGACCGTCACAGAAGTCAGGAGTAAGACGAAAGTGCAGAAATATGGTGATTTGGAAGAAGAAGCCAACGAAAGACCTTCAAGTCAAATGGACGAGTCGAAAGCAGTTAAAAAAGTTATGCATGGTAGCAGAAACGGGGCAAGACACAGAATGCGATGTTTACCTGTCACATCAGGGCAAGATGCAATCACACACGGTACGGAGTATGATAGCAGCCTACAAGCTAGCTAAGAAATCAACGCACCCATATACTTACATATGAAAGTCCAAGAAGAAAGCCATATTTGAAGCGGCGGAGGGAAAAGTCGTCAGTCTGCAGAAATCCCAAAGTTTACAGCGAAAGTGAGAGCATTGAGAATTCGTTGGTAGTGTCTGGAGTGCCGCGCGAAAACGGACAAGTGGAGATAATGCTCCGAATAAAGATACCGATGATGGAAAAGTTGAGTCACGAATACCCTGGACAGTGAAACACTCAAGTTAACAGTGTTAAATGTAATACAAAGATGTCACCGTTTAAAATATTGAGTGAATTGGAGATGCGGATGCAAGGAATTCCACAGTTGCAAGAGTAACTCGAGAATGACAATAAAGTAAGCTCGACACGGAGCAGAATTGAAGAGAATCGTAGAGCATACAATACGTCGAAAGACGGAATATGCGATAGACGAGTTGGTAACTATCAAACGAACACAGTACGGAAATGGACTTAAACTGAAGCCGAAATATTTAAGAAATGGGACCCATCATCCGGGGCCAAATAATCATGGAGGATGGCCAAATATAGGAAATAATACAAGCAACATCGGTAAAGGACTGAATTAACTCCACTGAACATACTCGAGGGTAAACAATCAACAAGACGAACAAAATGACAGAGATCATTGTAAAATCAACCGCCTTCAAGCGAAGTAGTGTTCACTCATTTTAAATCAATTAACCAAAACAAATGTACTTAAAATAAGCTCGCATAAATTATAAACTAAAATAAAGAGAATTTTTAAAGAAATAAACTATAAGAAACTACATACTTGGTAGGGACATAAATACTGTTACAACATTAAACACACGCATTTCAATAGAAGAATTGAGCATACCACATAATTCCCATATCATTTATAAAATATAACCTGTAAAGCGTTAGTCTGTATCGGGAATTCTAAATTGTGTGAGTTTTCAACATGGAATGGTCAGATAATGAAACCGTATCAGTTATAGCCCTTTTTAAGTGTGAAATGAAAAAAGGTGATATTTTCAAAACACTCCGTCCGCTCGGCATTAGTCGCATGTTCGTCTACCGGTGCATAAAACTGTTAGAGAAGACTGGGGATGTTAAAGACCGATGAATGTTTCGCAAAAGTCCATGAGTCGAATTATTAAAAAACACTTGGGACTTGGGGCTTTCAAACGCCGTACCGGACATTTATTGACTGCAGCTTTGAAAATAAATAGGGTGGTAAAATGGAAACGTCTTTTGGTGAAGCACGCTGATAACTTGCACAGAAAAATCTGGTTTACCGATGAAAATTTTTTTACCGCATAAAGCTAAATCGACCCAAATCTGGCTCCGAAACAATTTACCAGCATTCATTTCCTCTGAAGAGTGGGCCTCTGGCAGTCCTGATTTGAACCCGCTGGATTACAAATTGTGGACAGTTTTAGAGGACATGGTTTGCCACAAAAGATACCCCAACATTGATTCTCTTAAGACAGCTTTGATTCGTGCTGTGGCCAATTTCCCAAAGGAGGAGGTGCGTGCGGCTATTGATGATTGGCCAGTCCGACTTAAGGCGTGCGTGAAGGCCAAAGACGGGGATTTCGAATGAATACTGCTTTTTTGTATACAATATATATCAATAAATATGTAAAAAAAATTGGTCCAAAAACATTCATTATTTTTTATTTTATAGCATAAAATGTGTGTATTTATGTCCCTACTAAGTAGATATATGTATATATAGGGTGTTTTTTTTATAGAGGTATAGAACTTTAAGTTGGCATTACTTTTCAAGATGGCGACCGATTTAGCAGCTGTCAAGTGATTTATTCTCAGTTTGGTTTGGCAATTCATCATGAATAGACTCACGCCTGAACAACGCTTGCAAATAGTGCAATTTTATTTCGAAAATAATGGTTCTGTGCGGTAAACGTACATGTGATTAGAAAAGGATTTAAAATAAAACTGTATATCTCCCTTTCTCAGCTAAGTGATAGTAATTTCTACACAATGAATACAGGCGGTGTATGTAGACTTTTGTCCGCCACTGTATGTTAAATCTTTGTCACGAATTGATGTTTGAAGAATCGTTCGTTAAGATATTGAGAGGCATTTAAAGTACATTATTAAAGTCAGTTGTCTACTTTTATTTTCTGACTTCTCTGTTTGAATTTTCCAAAGAATGATAAATAAAATTTAATAATTCAGCCAAAATAACCTGACAAAATGAAAAATAATAAAGTAAACAATAAGTTTTATATTATAAAGTATTGCCATGGTTATGGGTTAAAAATAACCCTTTTGATGAGAAAACAATGTTCCAACAAACCAGGTTTTTATGTGTTTTTATAATTTAATAGATAACAGAAAAAAAAAATATTTTTTTTTCAATAAAATTATCATAACTTTTGAACTGTAAAATTTAGAAGTATTGAAAAGTGAAGAAAGAAAGATCAAACAAAATATGCAGTTTTCAAAAAAATCGTCACAAAGTTGAGGTAGAGGAATTTTATTATCTTTTTTATTTTATTATTATTTTTTTGTTTTAATTCAGAAATGAACCCTGCAAAACTTGTGGGACCAAAATTCCAACACAAATAAAGATTTTTGGTGATATTAATACACTCACAATTATTATTCGCATTTTTTTTTTGTTTTTTTTTTGTTTTTGAAATGAGAGTAATGTGAATTCATTAGAAAATTCGCCGCTGACAACAAATAAAGCGAAAAACTTTAACTTCAAAATATAATGTCGAATCAATAATTTTTTTTTAATATGCTGATGTAGCCGAGTCATCAGCAGAGTGTACTGCTATCCGATATCCACTCCAGGACGGCGCCGAAGCGATTTTTGGCCGAGCTCTACTATTTATGGTGTGCGTCTTGATGTTTTTCCAACAAATGGATTGACCTCTTCCGAACGTTTGACGGAATGGTAGTACATCCTGATAACCACTAGGCTATTGTTAAAGCATTTATAATAAATATGTTTTTATTTATTGAATCTGCTTCGACATTGGAGGCCTCACAAATAATAACATCTTAAAAAACTAAAAATATTATAGTATATTAGCTAGGAAAGGCTGTTGACTCAGTGCTTTACAAGGCTGGCGTGTTGTTATTTTTGAAGATTTAGATTGTATTATATCAATATTCGTAACGCAAACTGTACCCCGTAACTGGATTTCATACATCTACGTATATCGGTTTTATTGTAATAGTATATAAAAGGACACCGTTGTTAAGGCTGAGCCTAGATATCTGGTTTAAAAACCAATGCAAACTAGCGTATTTGAGCTTAAGCGCCTGTCTTAAGTGAATTGCAAGGTATTTCATTTCGTTAGCTTGCTGTGTTTTCCGTTAACTTTTATGCGTCATTTTCTTAACCGTTATTCAGTTAGTTTAAGGTGTGGTTCGAACACTTATGTGGTTGTAATGGAGCATTTTACCTATATATTATAACAGTATCATCCGCAAAAATTGGCGTGATTGCTTTTCTTACAATACTTTACTTGTTCTATTGTGCCATGAGTAGGGATTACAAATATCATCTTCTGGGCGAAGAGTAAAAATTTTTGGTACCAGCACCTTTTTAAAAGTTTGGGAAGCTAGACAACAGCCAGATTGGTCTATATTATGACGGCAGAGTTGGATCTTTACCTTGCTTACCTATCATAATTATCTGCGACTTTTTCCATGTTTGCGGATAATATTCTAGCTTTAAAATGACATTGGATGCTTTGCACGAAAAATGAGATCAATGCTCGGCAATTGTTTAGCATCTTTGGTGTGTAAACCAAGTTCCTGGGTACCTCTGTATATTATGATCAGCTGATAAGGGGCATTATTATTTGAAGTAGCATTTGGGTGGAATATCTTACTGAGGTGTCCTTCAGAACAAGTCGCCTTTTCTTTTTCAGTTCTGGTCCAGAAACCGTTATTCAGTCAGGTTTCTGCTTCCTTTCAAAAGTGATTTGTGTGTGGAATCGTTGGAAGACAGAGATAGGGATCTTTATTTTTTCTTCTTGGTATCTCATCACTGTTTTTAGTCTTTTTTCGATCATCTTAAGTCGAATTTGAGTTAAGCGTCGTCGATTTATAATCAGCGACTCAATTTCGCTCTTTGTTATCTTTTTTTTTTTAGTTCTTAGTTCCGTTATCTGTTCTGTTGTTGCTTTAGTTCCTACTATTGCTAGCATAATATTAAACGGAAGTACCTCGTTATCACTGTCGGATTTACTCTATTCCAGAATTGGTCTTTGTGTAACCACTTTTGTAAGTATTTCTTATATTTAATCCAATTAGTTTGGGATTCGTAAGATAGAGGGGATGCAGAAGAAGGGGAAGGAAGCCCCAATAAGTATGTTTCGCATTGTTATCTCCTCCAGCCAAAAATCTATCTCCAATCGGCCTTGAGAGGGATAATATGTGGGATTTGGTTGAATTTTGATTGAATACCTGGAGTAAGTTTTGGTTTTAATTCTTTATATACAGGTCAGCGTCATGGCCGTATGATTACTAAAGTTTTTATTTGTTGCATCGAATTTATATAAAGAGCACTTGCTACAGTGGTGGAGGTCACCACATGCTAGGCAAACAATACATAAGGTAGGATTAGGTATGCCAAAATTATTGACAGTTCGTACATTCTGCGGTGTAAGATATATATATTTCAGTGTTGCAAATTGCATGCGTTTCTTCTTAGGCTGAGTTAATTAATTTGCGGCACATTGGTTTTATTTATTATATTTAAGTCTACCCTAATATCTTGTCCTTCTTGAGCTTCTTTTACATCATTTGAGTGAAAAATGGGAAGGTTCAATTCCATTTATAACAACAATCAGGCTTTTCCGCTCTTTAATTGGTAAGAGTAATAATTTTTGTTATTTGACGATGAAAATAAAACGTGTCAGAAATTACTTAATATTAACAACGATTACTGCTGCCAATATGTATATATAAGGAAAAATCGAGAACGTCTTACATTCCTCTTCTGAAAATAAAATTTGAACTTTATTTATTTCTTACATATAATTAATTTAATACGTGTAAGTAAAACTGTAATTCATTTTTGCCTTTAGGAATGACTGCTGATCGAGTAATATTTTCAAATGTGGCTGCCAAGGAGGAGCATGTCCGCCGTGGGCAGTTGGCTGATATATGCCTTGATACTCCTCTTTGTAATGGTCATACCACCTCTATGGATGTACTTTGGACGGGAACACCTGTTGTTACTTTACCCGGAGAAACATTAGCTTCAAGGTAAATATGTTATAGACTTTCATATGTATATACACATGATCTATTTTCTTTTGCGGTTTAATGCTGGCATTTCTAGTTTAATGAAACATTGTTAGCTTGTATGTAGAAGCTATTCAAATAGGCAAGGGTGCTTCATCCGACTGAGGAGAAATTAAATCAAATTCAGTGGGTAACACTCAAAACCTTTCAGTGTAAAATTCACTGTCATACTGCATTTTACATTCTGTAACTACTGAAAATTAGAGCATTTTAGATTAATCATTTTCATTTACGCTCAACAACTGCTTATGAAAAACATACATGGGAAATTTCAATATAACTTACCAACAACAATAAGTACTTTTTATGCAGAGCTTGAGATCGTACTCAAAAAAGGAGAGTCTAGAAGCTTTTATTATGACCTCAAGCATACCATATCTACGCGTTATTTAAATCAGCCACTTCACAAGGCGCTGTGCATTTTTTTCCATGTCTTGGAATTTTTATTTTATTCAGCATGATACAATAAGGAAAGGTAATATATGGACGTAGTGACAGCTCGTTTTGTGGTAAAACTTTGCATTTTTAGTTCTAATAATATCTGGATCACAATCAAAGGAAATAGGACAGTAAACTTTAAATTAAAAGAAAGGTTATCACGAAAAATATTAGGGCATTTCCTATTATTCATTAACAATAATAAATTCATATATAAGAGAAAGGGTATCTTAAATAAAGATTTTTATAACATTATATCCATTTCAATATCTGGGAACTAAAACCCTATATTAAACTCTCATAATCGGTATGCCAAATTAAAGATCTTGTTATCATTATCGCAACACCAAAAAGTTCTAATAAGCCAAATCCCAAACTAAAGATCTTTATATCAGTATCTCAATATTAATATGTTAGAATTATACTGGAAGGTGTTAGCTGCCAGCGCTATATAAAATTATTTGTTAGATATAGTTTTTAAACTTAGCTATCAATATTAATAAATAAATAATATGTGAGAATTATGGGCATTATATCAAAATCTCATAGTCAGTATCCTAAACTAGCGATCTTGATAACATTATCTCAAAATCAAAAACCTTATGACAAAATTTAACAATTGTCATCCCAAAATAAGATTTCGATATCTTTATTTCAATTTCAATATCTGGGAATTAAAGCCCGTTATCAAAATCTCATAATCATTCTACCAAATTAAAGGTCTTGATGACATTATCTCTTTGTCAATGGAAGTCAAAAACCTTATACCGATATCTCAAAAGGGTATCTTAAACAAATGACATGACATGATTGACATTATCTCAATTTCAATATCTGGGAATTAAAACTTTTTATTAAACTCTCGTAATCGTTGTACCAAATTTAAGACCTTGTTATCATTATCGCAGCACGAGATCTAATAATCCAAATGCCAAACTAAAGATCTTTATATCAGTATCTCAATATTAATTTGTGGCAATTATGGGCATTATATCAGAATCTCATAATCAATATCCTAAACTAAAGATCTTGATAACATTATCTCAAAATCAAAAACCTTGTAACAAAATCTAACAATTGTAATCCCAAAATAAGATTTTGATATGATTATCTCAATTTCAGTATCTGGGAATTACGATCTCATAATCGTTCTACCAAATTAAAGATCTTGAGAACATTATCTCTGTATCAATGGAAATCAAAAACATTATACCAATATCTCTTAAAGGGTATCTTAAATAAAGATCTTTATAACATTATCTCAATTTCAATATCTGGGATATAAAATCCTATATTAAACTCTCGTAATCGTTGTACCAAATTTAAGATCTTGCTATCATTATCGCAACAACACAATAGTTTATTTAGATTGGTACTTGTACTAATTGACTTTTTTAATTTCAGAAAACTCTGCAGGTATTTCACACAAGTTTCCACAAGAGTTCCACACAAAGCATTAATTATTACTTCCAGCAATTTTATTTTTGCTGCTTCATTTAGTTTTCATTTTCAAGCATGATTAAGCCTATATTTTATAATCAGCATTTACATTATCCCGGTCTATTACTACTGCGCTCGTATTTGTTCTAAAAATATTTTCATAATCTGAACTTAAACTGTTAAAGGTGGGACTGTCGTGTAGTCTGCCTTTAGTTAAGTGCACATTTTTCCAAAGTTTTCCAAAATTTTTTGATTTATGTCGTCGAATTTTTTTTTTAATTTCAACGAGTAAAGGGTATTGAACAGATAACAAAGCTTTTATCCTTCAAATGCCTCCGGACTTGAAAATGTTCGAAATAAATCTTGAGTATTATTAAGTATATGTGACTGTTGTTAGGTTCAAAGCTGAAAAAAATCTAGCCATTGGACCTACAAATTTGTTATCGGGCTTATACAAATGACCATTATATACAATTATAATCTTTAAATAGGACTTCCCGAATATCAGTATACCTTTGAGCGACTTGCTGCTACAAAATACTCCTTCTTTGGCGTAGGCACCGCTGGAGCGCTTCCATCTATTCGGACGACATGACCAAGCCAGAGTAGCCGCTGTCTCTTGATTCGCTGAACTATGTCAATAACGTCGTATAGATCGTACAGCTGCTCGTTCCATCGTCTGCGGTATTCGCCGTTGCCAACGCGTAAAGGACCATAAATCTTCCGCAAAACTTTTCTCTCGAAAACTCCTAAAGCCGACTCATCGAATTTAGACATCGTCCAGGCTTCTGAACCATATGGCAGGACGGGAATTATAACCGACTTGCAGAGTTTGGTTTTAGTTCGTCGATAGAGGACTTTACTTTTCAATTGCCTACTTCTTCATAGTCGTTTGCAAGAGTGATTCTGAGTCGGATTTCAAGGCTGACATTGTTGGTGTTGTTAAAGGTGGTTCCCAGATAGACGAAATTATCTACGTCTTCGAAGTTGTGACTGTCAACAGTGATGGGTGCGATGACTGTTTATTTGATGACAGAAGATATTTCGTCTTGCCCTCGTTCACTACCAGACCCATTCGCTTCTCTCCTTTGTCTAATCTGGAGAACGCAGAACTTATGGTGCGGGCGTTATGACCAATTATATCAATATCCTCGGCATACGCCAACAATTGCACACTCTTGTAGAATATTGTGCCTGGTCTGTTTAGCTCTGCAGCTCGTATTATTTTCTCCAGCAACAACTTAAAGAAATCACACGATAGAGAGTCTCTTTGTCTGAAACCTCGTTTGGTATCGAATGGCTCGGCGAGGTCCTTCCCCATTCTGACTGCGCTTCTGGTATTATCCACATTTGGCGCATGGTGAATATCAGATCAGTTTGTTGACGGTAGGCTTTAGTCTTTCACACAATACGCTTGATAGAACTTTATATGCGATATTAAGGAGACTTATCCCACGATAATTGGCGCAGACCGTGGGGTCTCCCTTTTTAGGATTGGGCAGAGCACACTTAGGTTCCATTCGTCAGGCATGCTTTCGTCCGACCATATTCTGTAAAGAAGCTGATGCATGCTCCTTGTCAGCTCCTCGCCGCCGTATTTGAATAGTTCTGCCGGTAAGCCTTTGGCTCCCACCTCTTTGTTATTTTTTAAGCGGGCAATCGCTTTTCGGACTTCTTCATAGTCGGGTGATGTCACTTCTATACCATCGTCACCGATTGGGGTTTCGGGTTCGCCATCTCCGAAGTTTTCATTTTCACTGCCATTGAGCAGGTTGGAGAAGTGTTCCCTCCATGCACTAAGTATACTCTGGACATCTGTTACCAGGTTACCTCCATGGTCCCTACACGAGTTTACTCCGGTCTTGAAACCTTCTGTAAGTTGATGCATCTTCTCATAGAATTACCCTTGTTGGCCAGCTTCTCAGCTCTTCATACTTACGCATTTCGGCCTATTTCGTTTTTCGTCTGCAAATGCGTTTTGCTTCCCTCTTCAGCTCTCGGTACCTATCCCACCCGGCACGTGTTGTAGTCGATCGCAAAGTCGCGAGGTAGGCAGTCTGCTTTCTCCCCACTGCAGTTGGACATTCCTCATCGTACCAGCAGTTGTTCTGGTATTGTTGAAAACCAATTGTTTCCGAAGCAGCGGTACGCAAAGAATTTGCAATTTCGTTCCACAGCTCCCTTATATCGAGTCGCTGATGAGTGCTCCCAGAGAGCAGGTGTGCAAGCCGAGTAGAAAACTTGCTGGCTGTCTGCTGTGATTGCAGCCAATGTCAAACCTTCCTTGTGTTTGTTGACAGGCGTTCTTTGCCACACAGAGCCGGGTGCGTATTTTTGCTGCTACAGGATAATGATCCGAGTCGATATTTGGCCCTCGGAACGTACGCACGTCTAGAACACTGCATACATGTCTTCCGTCTATCACAACATGATCGATTTGGTTGCGCGTTTTACGATCTGGCGACAGCCATGTAGCTTGATAAATTTTCGTGTGCTGGAATCTGATACTACAGACAACCATATTTCGGGTCCCGGCAAAGTCAATCAGCCTCAGCCTGTTTGGGGATGTTTCGTCGTGGAGGCTGAATTTTCCGATTTTTGCGCCAAAAATACCTTCTTTGCCCACCCTGGCGTTGAAATCGCCTAGCACAATTTTGACATCGTGGCGGGGGCAGCGCTCATAAGTACGTTCTAGACTTCATAGAAAGCATATTTAATCACATCATCCTCTTCTGTCGGGGCGTGGGCGCAACGAAAGTTGAAGAACTTCGCTTTGATGCGAATTGCGGCTAGAAGTTCATCCACCGGGGTGAATGCCAGGACTCGGTGACGGCGACCATAAACCCAACACCAAATTTGGGCTCCTTTAAATGGCCATCGCATTTCTTGGACGGGGAGTCTCTTATCCGAGGCATTTGTTGATTTTTCATTGGAGTATAGTTTTTATGTGGTGGGTTCCACGCCCTACGCACAACCGCAGGGGATTCGCCTTCTCACTTTAGCTCGCCTCCAAACGAATACTTGTTGGCTACCCAGAGGATGCTTAGTCTAAAACCGGAAGTCATGAGCTGCTTGAACCATATGGAAAAGAATCGTTTCTGGCCACTCCCAGGTGAAAGGCAGTCAGAAGCTTTCCTCACTTGCGTGAACTTCTACACATGACCCCATCCTCATTCGACAAAATCCCTCCAAATTGTAAAAGAAATGGCATTGTTTTTATAAGGCAGAAAATATAGCGAAATTAGAGCGATAAGCTTCTACTTAGTTCATCTTTCTTTATCGTATCATATTTATTAAGAAGCGATAAAAGATAGAAATTTGAAACATACAACATTGGAATTTTTTTTAGTACAAACAAATTTTTGAAATGATCACTCCGATCCATTTCTGAGTCGGATTTACTAAATTTATCAGGGATTGTTGTAATCATTAATCAAATTTAATTTTTATAATTTTGTTTAGATGATAATAACTATTTTTCGAGGTTTACTAAAACGCTTTCACAATAATCATTATAACTGTGAGCGAAAATATATCGCTCAGAAAATAATTATTATTCTTTGATTGTTATTTTTTCGTTCAAAATTTTAGTCAACTCGAATTATTTCTTTTCATAGAAATTTT
This sequence comes from Neoceratitis asiatica, assembly GCA_030068015.2. NCBI lineage: Eukaryota > Metazoa > Arthropoda > Insecta > Diptera > Tephritidae > Neoceratitis > Neoceratitis asiatica. The sequence continues at coordinate 53,752,500 of CM061527.1, forward strand.
CGAAAAAATTGATATATGACTTTATAAAGTGAATGATTGAAACCTTTAACTCTTGAGCACTTGAAACCCATTATTCGTCAAGAGAAAAAAAACTATGAAAGAGTAATGATTAATTTCTGAGCGATATTTTTTCGGTCTCAATAACAATGTTTTTTGGATTGTGTAATCCGGCCTGTAATTTTTTTTGTTTATAAATAAATGAGCTGTAGTCAAAGGCCTATTTTTTTTTAGAAAAAGTTTTTTTAATTGAATATTTTGTTATACAACAAAGAAAAGTTGGTAGAAGTGACAGCTTTTTCGGAGATCATCATATCTCCTAATCAGACTTCTTTTGCCAGGAATCGGACCGACGAATTCTGGCATCACAGGCTAGTGCTCTAACAACTGAGCTAACGTGTAACATGCAATCTGTTGTTGTATTAATCAATTTTTTACTAGCCTACAATTATTAAGTGCACTAATATTTAGCCGTTACTTAATTTTGGGTTAGCGGCTGTTTGCAATCCTGCATACATTCAGGCATTAATTGTCTGAGAAATGTATATACGTATGATTGTTTGTCGGGCTCGACTTATATGTTATGGATTGTTTAATGCGGCCTGTAATTGTTTTTAGTTATAAATAAATGTTTTTTGTTTTCCTAATCAGATAATCATTATATACGGTCCCTGATATTTCGGATCCTTTGTCTGCTTGTGAAACAAACTCAGATTTGGCATCAGGCCAATAAACTTACAAGCGACGTATGGAATATGGAACAGCACTAAGAGCTAGCCGCATTAAAATACTAGACAATTGGATTCCTTCATATAACTGTGAAGGTCATGGCAGCATACAGAAAATTATTGCGTACAATGCGGCCGAGAAAGGAGAACCATCTGCAGGGATGTCATCTAATGAAATTAACAGACTTTCAAGGGAGAACGCAGTGAACATCACTTCAGTCGCGAGTCGTACGGATGTAGAATGAAGTGGAAAGACGTACCTTCAATCTTTATGTAAATCAGTGGACCCTAGAGGGAAACTAATCACAGCAATTTTCCGGTTTTACTTTGTACGAGCGCTGTCGCTACTGAGTTTTCAACTATATTGTCTGTGATGTCACTCTTTTTATACATGATGATCCAAATATTCCGTTCACGCGTTCTAGAACATGCTGATAACTTGTTTGCCTGCGATTGTTGCTTCCACTCTTATAGATGACGATGGTCCAAACATTCTCTCAGCTCTTCCTCTAGGGCATTTGAAGCATTCTTCCAAATTACCATTTACTCCAAACTTCAAATCACTAGGCAACCGAAGTTCACTACCGAAGAGGATCCTTGCAGGTGTTTTACCCGTTGTTTCGTGCACCGCTGACCGAAATCTGATAAGGAACAGTGGTGTGTGGATATCCCAATCGTCCTGATATTTGCCCACGACCTTCCACAATTACTCTTCCAGTGTTCGGTTAAACCGTTTAACCATACCAACTGATTGATGATACAGGGCTGTGAGAGTCATCCTGATGTTTGTCCGCGACCTTCCGCAAATGCTCTTCCAGAGTTCGGTTGAACCGTTTAACCATACCACCAGGTTTTTCGAATATTCAGTATCAGGCACATCTCCTGGAACACCACCGATTCAAAGTTCCTTCCCTAGCCCGAGTGCAGTTCTTTTGGCGCGCCGTTTAGTTTCTGGTTTGCAATTGGGAAGACCTCCGGCCATTTAATAAAGTACTTACAAGTAGTTCATAACCACGAACATATTTGTTCCCTTGTCTGCTCAAAGGGAATGGCCGGTCCAACCCGGTAAAATGGTTCACCTGAGTTTTGCCCTTTAGCTGCAATAAACTCCGCACAGTTAGCAATCCATTCAGCGATCGATTGACGAAAACTAACCTAATATAACAGATTGATATTCTCCAGCGATTTCGTAATGCCTAGGTGCCCTCCGTTAGGATTATCATGGAATTCCTTGAGAAGGTCCAGAATTATTTTCCTCGGAACAACTATTATAACTCAATAACTAACTATATTTTCCAATGCTGGAGAAATTGAATATCAATTATTTTTTTATATGCTCTGATTTCAATTTTAACCTAAATGTTGTGAGATTTGTAAAAGAAACAAATTAAGAATTTATGGAGTTAGAAAATTGAACACACAAACTTTTTGAAATGCAAATATAATCGTATTACATATTTGGCGTAATACGTTGACTTATTAAATTTATATTATTGTGTAACTGGGCTTTGTGACAGTTCTTCAAAAGTTATTAAAATGGCATTTTCCAATGACTACACTCGAGCTACATAAAGGGCCGTTTTATCTTATATAACTCTTTTGGAGAATTTGGTGTGTATATCTATTGGGTTTATAGCTTAAGTCGTGCCTTTTCTCTTCAAAATTTGAGCGTTTATTTAAGTAAAACATGGAGAATAGTATTCTAAGTATTGCTCAGCTGGAGCTATAGCAATTTCGTACCTTTCTCGTTACTCAGAACTTTTCTCGTCTTCCAAACCAAAATCACCAATTTAAAATTGTACGCTCAACTGGAGCATGTTTTCTTAACATTAAAGTAAAGAGCTCCCGACAAAAGCATACAAATAGGACGACATATTTGAGTAAACAAGATTATTGTTGTTTTCACTTCAATTAAATGACATATACTCGAAAAGACGCACAATGACAGTAATTATTATTATTATTATAAATAAAAAATAATGAATCAAGTTACGCCATCTCAAACCGCAAGAAATAAGTTATAGATCCAATAAACTAAAAATATCCAGTATGCGTAAAATTTCATCAATCCATCCATCAAAGAAACACTCGGAGGCGACCGCAATTAGAAAAGTTAATTTCCTATAATTTTGGATGTTGGTAAGAACAGAAGAATGTGATAACTTCAATTCAGTACTTTTGAAGTTTAGTCTTTTGTTTAGGCCAACGGTCTAAATATAAGGGACCACCCTAATGTGTGATGACTTCGGTTACATGCATTGATATACATACATACATATGTATGTATGCACAACAAAAATAAAACTTATAGATATGTTACATATATCACTATTGAAGCGATCATTCACGATCACATAAAAATCACTTTTTCTTCACTTCTTTTGAGATCTTGAACAGCCCAAACCAAGCCATAGCGCCATCAAAGGTAAAATTTGCAATTTTATAATTATAAATTCATTCATTTCCATCCAACTTTAGTATTTTATTGTCATTAAATCAATCGATTAACATCCGCTTTTCATTTAATTAGTTTTACGTGAGCTGTGTGTGTACATATTACAAGGCGTCCGTACGTAATTACCATATAAACATTTTCTCTATAAGAAAGAATTTTTTGATTGGTATGGATATCTACATATATCTAGTATTTTGTGCTATTACGAATAACGGTTATCTGTGTACAGTTGTTATACCCTGTGAACAGAATGCAGTTGGGTATAAAGTTGTTTAAATAAAAGTCACCAACTATGCTTAATTATAAAACATTTTTACTCCACTTTCATTTATTAATCAATAAATAATATTCGCTTCACTATTTAACTATTCAAAGAGTTCCCTATGAACTCGCTAGCAATGTGTGTTCGACCTTATATACTACATAGTTTGCTCGTGAAAGGATCGACATCTTCTCAATAACAAATATTATCAATTCTCGCGCTCCAGAACATGCCAGTTATCGATCTCTTCTTTGCATCCGACATCTGTTTCGCCTTTTCGCCAAACTGCCCTACACCTCAGTCTTATCGAAACATTTGCTGGTCCAAAAGCTGCAAGTTTCTCTAGGTGGGCCACTTTTATCTTTTTTCTTGATCACCAAATGGTCTGGATGCGATACAATACGTAGTTTAGCGGTTTATTTTATAGGAACCTTCCCAATTGCATTGAAGTTTTGGGGACAAACCTTTCTTCCCTTGTGAATTGTATAACAATGCTAAGTCTTCATTTTGTCACTCATAATTTTAGTTCACAGTCTCAAAGCCCTTCTAGAATGTTAGATGCTTCCTTCCCAATTCTAATCTCATGACTATTTACTCCAAATTTCAGATCACTAGGCAACCGAACAGGTGTTTTACCCGCTGATTTCCATTACTGCGGACCGATATTCCATCAGGTACAGAGGGGTTTGGACTGATATATGTCCACGACCTTCCTTAAGTGCTCTTCCAGGGTTTGATTAAATCATTCTACCATGCCGTCTGATTGACGACAGTTCTGCACTTTCGATATTCTTGAACTGTAGTAGTTCCACTCTGTTTTCACAGCAGATCAGCTATAGTAGTCGTCTCCTGCTCATCAACCACTTGTGAAATTATACTTCGTATAGCATAGCCACTGCATCTGTATCCAGAATAAATGTTGCACCTGTAACCGGGTACGTTGGCATAGGCGCAGTCCATAGCCGTTCCTCCAGAGCTTGGAAGGTCGAATATTGAGAACTATTCCGTGGTAGTCAACGAGTCTACGGTATCGTCGATTCTTGGAAAAGAATAACTGTCTTTTTTGTCACGTCATTTGGTCTGATAGTCCACGCAGAACAGCTACCGGCCATATTTCTTCACAAATACTACCGGCGAACTCCACGGATTTGACGATGATTTAATAACTCCCCTTGGACGTTTTTTTTCTTTACTGCTTCACGCTTGTCTAGTGGAACATCCCACAATTATAACACTTGTTAGCTTGATTCTTCATGTTGATACCAGAACGATTCTTCCAATCGATCGTCTTTAGAATTTTCAATATTTCGTTCATCCCTTCTGGTGTTTCTACTTCCATTCTATTGACTTTGTAGCCTGGTCTGCATTTAAGTGCTGCTGTTTTACGTATGGGCTTTCGCGACAGTTTCAGGGAATATTGATTTTAAATTCGCATACGTCTCTCGCTTGGTGTATATGTCCTTTATTTCGCTGACTGTTTACCTTTGTGTTTGAGTTTTTGATCGCTCTTCTCCAGTTCAGATCTTCAGGAATTTTTATCTCATAAAATAAATTAAATTAATCACAAGAGCTCTATAAAAATTTATAACGGTTGCAGTTCACCCTCAAAAGAATTTAAATTCTACCCGTTTATAATTTGAAAATTTATCAATACGATGCATTTAATTTTTATGGCTCCATTTAGGCGATTAAAATTATATTCTTTAAATAACTACTCTCACGACAGTACGTTCTACGTACCGAAGTTAACCCGGATTTTATCCGGCCAAGGGCTGTCACCCGTTAGGCGACCTAACACCGCAACACCCTGCAGCAGGGTTGCTCTAAATCCTGCTTATCAGAGCTGGCGTCAAAACCAACCCTGATCCGGCGAATTATTTCTGCTGCGTATGCCGAAGCCGACTCCACCATTCTTCCAGGTTAAATGCAAACAGTGCAATGGTTGGGGTCATCTTACGATCTACTCAGGTTTTAAGACTCTACGTGGCTTCATGCTGCCAGCGCATTCCTCCAGTTACTCGTTGCACAGTTGGATACTGTCCTGATATAAGTGCGCTATTAGAGGCGAGAACCGCGCATCACGATCTGTGGCACTCCTGCCTGTCAAATGATCGCCGAGGAATGGAGCTGTCGGAACGGATAGACTACTCGACATTCTGCACAATGAACGACGAAGCCCCTAACAGGATTGTGGGCAACTACCATAGCTCGCATGATATTACAATATCTAATGCTGGGCTGATAAACTGCACAGAATGGCGAGCTATGCTGACGCTCGCATCAAACCATTTGTCCATAATCATCTCGCTTGACAAGCCTCCCGACTTTGTTTCCGTGGACCATCGGACATCTGTTAACTATAATAAAGCCAACTGGCCCGGCTTTTACCGAGAACGCCTTCAGCCTCTCATCACTCCCACCAACGACACCCATAGAGAAAAAATTGTCCGCAAAATTGTCGTCTGCTGCCACCCGCTTCATACCAGCTGGCCGAATCGCGGAAATCCGCCCACACTTTCCAATCACGCCTCGTCGGTCCTAAAGAGGATATCAGTTTGTCTTTGACCACTATGTGGAAACTGGGTAGAGTGATCCCGCTACTAAGGTCGGGGAAACCTGGAAATAAAACAGAGTATTCTCGGCCGATATCTCTCCTTTCTCTAGTAGTGAAGACAATTGAGGCATTGCTGCATCCGTCCCTCGCACATTATCTGTGTCCAGCTATACATCAGCATGGCTTCCGGAAAGTGCACAGCACCACAACAGCACATAACGCCATAAACACCCAGATAGTTCATGACCTCAACCAAAATTGGCCCTGTGCGCGAACTGTTCTAGTAGCACTGGACCTGTCGAAAACTTTCGATACGGTTAGTCACGCAGTATTATAATCGAACATTGAGGACTCCTCATTACCACCTAGTTGAAGAGGTGGACCATGCATTACAGATTGTGGACAATCATCATCAGCTACGAAAAATTAAACAGGAGGTTCATCTCCACGATGCTGTTTAATTTTTATATTTCGGGGCTCCCTCCACCACCAAAGGGCGTCTTCTTGATCTCATACGCCGATGACTGTTTGATATTGGCGTCTAGCGAGGATATTGTTAGCATTTGTTCTACGGTAAACTGCTTCTGTTGGAAAGTAAATTGATTCTCGCTGACATTTCCACTTCTTCACTGCATGACGTCTAAACTTACGACCCTCTGCCACCCTTTTCACCGGCTAGAACTCAATGTGAAAGTCGATGATGTTAAACTTCCGACCATAATAATCCAAAGTTACTGGAAGTCACATTTGACAGCCTACACTCTCTCTGTCCGCATACGACTGCAATTGTCACTAAAGTACAGAGCAACAAAATCCTTAAATCTTTAGCCGTGTAACACTTGAGGTAAAGACAAAGAAGCGTTGTTGACAACATACAAGGCAATTGACTGACCGGTCGTAAACTATGGTGCTCAGATTTGGAGGCCGGAGACTAGCGAGACGCAGTGCATTCACCAAGTCTTTTAACAACTTTGGGAACTCTCTTCCCGTGAATAGTGTTCTCGGAGTCCAATCACTACAAATAGCAGAACAAGAGCTCGGAAGTGCCTCGAGAGAGCCGCGTAACCCTGAGACAATTAAGGTCTGGATATTGTAGCAGGCTCAACTCCTATTTATCCAGACTCGCCCTGACATACCCAACACTTGTTCCGCATGCAACGAATGCCCGCACGACACTAGCGATCTCTTTGCATGCGCACTCAACCCGACTCATCTAACACCCCTTTCTCTCTGACCCGTGCTATATTTGGGCTTTGTATAATGTTGCTGCCACATTAGCCGAGTGGTAAGCATTGCGTACTACCATTCGGTAGTCAAGGGTTCGAGTCCAGGTTCCAGCAACATCCAAAATTATAGAAAATTAATTTTTCTAATTGCAGTCGCCCTTCGGGAGGGAATGTCAAGCCTTTCGAGTGTATTTATCTGACATGAAATAAAAGCTCCTCATAAAAATTCATCGGTTGTTCGGGGGCGGCTTAGAATAAATAGCAGGTCCCTCCATTTGTTGGTAAAAACATCAAGATGCAAAACAACAAAATTAGAGGAGGAGCTCGACCAAAAATTTTTCAGCGGTTACAAGCGCCTAATATATGTATATTATTATAAAAAAAAATTGTTTTAATACATTCGGTTGATTAAATAATTACGAAAAGACAAAGATGGAACACCTTAGGCATATAATTAAATATATAAATAAGTTTAATTAATTATATCTCTATAATTTGTCGAAAACAGCGTACCCAAATGAATTTATTGACGTTGTTTTGCTGGTGTCGCACTAGAATATGCTGGACTTGAGCTTGTTCATGTTGCTGAGTTAGTATCTGCTGTAAAATAGTCGCCGTTAGTATTTCTATAGTTTGGGGTGTGGTCTGTGTGGCAGTCGTAAGTTCGGCGTTCCGCAGAAATGGTTTTATGGCGTCTTGCTGAATATTTACTTCGTCCTGTTATAACGAAAAAATTTTTAAATGTCTTAGAAAAATGCTATGAGTTGAAACTTATTATTTACGTTTTAATGTATTTTTTTTTATAGAGTGGCTGCATCACAACTAGCTACACTGGGATGTCCGGAACTTATCGCACAGACGAGGCAAGATTATGAAGATATCGCAATTCGATTGGGTACAGACAGAGAGTATTTAAAAGCCGTACGCGCAAAGGTATGGAAAGCGCGGGTGGAGAGTCCTTTGTTTGATTGCAGTCAATACGCCAGCGGACTGGAAATGGTTTTTAAACGAATGTGGGATCGTTTCGCAGCTAACGAACTCCCAGATCATATTTCTGCTATAGTAGACGAATAAATCTTCTATATATTTTTAAATATTTATTATTTTATGAAAATGAAATAGAAATCAAATTGTATTCTTTAAAGAATTTGATGTTATTAAACACAGACTCTAATGAGATCTAGATAATTTTCAGTAACGTATATATGTACAACGCCTATAATCAACCTGTTTAAAAAATTTAAATGAAGCAAACTTATAAAATAAAAACAATATTACAATATGAATATCAACGTAAAAATTTTTGAGAAATATTTGACTACTATATATGAGTACTATTCTCATACCGATAAATTGCTTTATCGCCTGAACATCTAAATAGTAATAAATTTATTAATTATTTGTCTTAAACGACTTTTTGACGTTTCTTTTATTTTTGTGCTCCAATTCCATTTATTAAAATAAATAATTAATTTAAACAAAAATTATTTGTAATATTACATAAGAATAATTTCACAAAATGTTCTAATAGTTTAAGACAAGACGAAAATACAAGACTTGTTTAATATCGCTGACTGCGAAAATAGAAAGAAACTACCTTTAAATTACTGTATAATAGTGAACCGATACAGAAAGTATTTTCAGCCACTATGCTACTTGGAATAACATTTTAGAAGATACTTCATCCTATCGGATCAGAAACCTGCTGTTAGCTCAATGTTTCATTCAAAATCGAAATTTTTTGTTCTGCTGAGCAGTCAAGGCAAATTCACTGCAGGTGGACGTAATGGGGAATTGGGCGAATATTGGTGTTCTCGAATGTCAACAAAGAAAAAGAAGAAAAACAGCATCAAAATAAAAACAATTGTTTGCCTTTATTTTGTTAATATTGTAACGAATTTGCAAAATTCACCTCAAATATTTTCCAAATTGTTCGAGTCCGATCACTGGATTACTAAACAAACTCCCAAGATTTATTTGGTCGGCTTTTTAACCGTCAGGAATTTATTTGTACAATTTTGTCTTTAGCCAACGGCTTATTTTACAATTATTTATACACACTTATTATCTGCTTCACTCAGCTTATCCGTTTCTCAAACACACAGCTCACAGCAGTGTTAACTCCACTAAGTTGTATATTCGTCTTCTCTTGTGATAGCGGCTGCCTCTCTTTTTATACCTGTTGATGACCTAACCATTCTGTTCACGCGCTTAAGGATAGGCTGATTGTTCGTTTGCCTGCGGTAGCTGCAGCTACTCCGTTCATCCTTAACGACCTGGAATTTCCTTTTGTTTGTCCTTGGTATGGGTAATTTGCATTATACAGCCGCATCTTTATTTTCTGTCCTTCCGCGAATTGCATTTACATCGTCAACAGTTTTGTTTGTCCCTGGTATGGGATTTTCGTCACACTGCCCTCCACCTAAGTCTGATCGTCCCGATTAGACATACCATCTGTTCCAAACGTCGCGAGCCTTTCTAAGTGAACCACCTTTATTTTGGTTCGTGGTTTTCCAACGTTGTGGATTCGATAGTCCGTACTATTTATTCGTCCAATTACTTTGTATGGACCTTCCCGCTTGCTGTGCAAGATTTTCTTCCGTGGAGAATCGTGCAGCCTTACCAGATCTCCTTTCTCAAAGCTTTCAGGATTCCTCGCCTTAATACACCCTTCTACCTTGTTGTTCATAACCTTAGGGCGTTGTTCAACAGTTTTCGTACCTCTCTCAACTTCTTCATTAGGGCACGAGACATCTTGCCATTTCCGTACGTATTTCCCTTCTGCTGCTCGTTCTTTACCAGGGGCACATCATTTCGGTTGTACACATGATCGTGGCCAATACTTAGCGGTAACTGCATATTTCCATACTCTATCATTCTTTCCTTTAGGTCGATCTTCGTTCCTTAACCAAGGAGAAAGTCCACACCAACTATGACTTCATCTAATATTTCCGCTACTAGGAACTCATGCAACACTGTCATATTTCCAATGGTGACTTTACACGTGGCTTTTCCCAGAACCCTGGCGTCCTCACCAGTTAATGTTTTCAACTTAGCTCCATGTAATGGGCTTATTTCCTTGGTGATCAAATCGGATCGAATGATGGAGTTTGACGCGCCCGTGTCCACAGTTAGTTCTCGCTCATGTCCATCCACATATCCGCTGATAGTAACGTTGCTCGCCTTGTTATCGATTTGTCTCGTAGAACCCATATTACAATCGCGAGCTAAGTGTCCAGGCCTTCTACAGTTGTAGCAAATCCTGGTTCTCATCAGTTTGGTGGTTTTCGACGTTTCCCATATCCCTTTCATCACATCTAGGCTTTCCAACTTCGCACAGTTTGCTTTGTACGCTGGTCTGCACAAAACCTCGGCCGCTTCCTTTGTCTGAGCATACGAGACAGTCTCGGCAAACGTTGGCTTTGGATCCGCATACGCCCTTCGCCTGCTATAATTGTTCCTTATTCCGCTGATAAACCTCTGAATTTTTATCCTCTCGAGGTATTCTCCAAGACTATCTCCATAACCCTAATGAGCTAGCCTTTCAATCTCACAAGCAAATTCCTGCAGGGTCTCGTTGGACTTCTGATAGCGGTTCTTTAATTCCATCTGATAGATTTGTCTTCTATGCTCGCTACCATAACGTCTTTCCACGCCTCGCATTAGTGCCTCATAGTCATCTCTCTCGTATGCAGGAATTATTTGCAAAATTTCCGTTGCAGGTCCCTTTAAGGCCATAAATAGTGCAGCTGATTTCTTCTCCATTCTCCAGTTATTTGCTCTAGCCGTCTTTTCGAACTTAAAGATGTGGAAAGGGGTGGTGCCATCAAAGGATGGGGCTTTTATGCTAGGGGTGCTCCTCGAAATGCTTGGACGATTCGAAAGGAATTCGTGGACACGTCCTTCCAATTCGCTAACTTTGGTCGCAATTAGCTCCTCTATTCTGTCTTGCCTTTCCTCGATTACGTCCTGTCTCTCCTTGAGTTCTGTGCATTCTTTAACAACACTCTCCTGAAGCTGTATGAGCCGGGATGAAATACGCGCTTCTTGGTCTTGCATTTGCGATGAAATGTGGGCATTCATTTGTGACATGTTGGTATCCTGTTCATCCAACTTCTGTAGCAACTTGGCATCCTGTTCATCCAACTTCTCTGAAATGTTGGTATTCATTTGCGACATCTTGGCATCCTGTTCATCCAACTTTTGTGACATCTTGGAATCATGTTCATCCAACTTTTGTGACATCTTGGAATCCTGTTCATCCAACTTTTGTAAAATTGCAGCCAGTAACATGTTCATGTCCATACTCGTAGATGAGCTAGGAGCCTTTCCTTCAACTTTAGTTGCTGACTGCTCTAAATCTTCCGTAGTCTCAACAGCCTCTTCCTTCTCCATTTCTTTCTTGGACGTCTCCTCGTCCTCACGGCAGAATTCATATTCGCTCAAGTCTATGCCTTCTGCTTCCAAAGTTTCTCGCAGCCGTGATTGTAGTTCAGCCTTATTCCCGGTTGAAGATAATCTCCTCTTCGCCAATTCCTTTTTGAGCCGTAGTATCGTTAAATCTTGAATCTTGACCATTTTCAAATATTTTTGTTGTTTTTTTTTTTCCGGAATTTATTTAGCAATCCCACTTCTGACACCAATTGTAACGAGCTTGCTAAATTCACCTCGAATATTTTCCAAATTGTTCAAGTCCGATCACTGGATTACTAAACAAACTCCCAAGATTTATTTGGTCGGCTTTTTAACCGTCAGGAATTTATTTGTACAATTTTGTCTTTAGCCAACGGCTTATTTTGCAATTATTTATACACACTTATTATCTGCTTCACTCAGCTTATCCGTTTCTCAAACACACAGCTCACAGCAGTGTTAACTCCACTAAGTTGTATATTCGTCTTCTCTTGTGATAGCGGCTGCCTCTCTTTTTATACCTGTAGATGACCTAACCATTCTGTTCACGCGCTTAAGGATAGGCTGATTGTTCATTTGCCTGCGGTAGCTGCAGCTACTCCGTTCATCCTTAACGACGTGGAATTTCCTTTTGTTTGTCCTTGGTATGGGTAATTTGCATTATACAGCCGCATCTTTATTTTCTGTCCTTCCGGGAATTGCATTTACATCGTCAACAGTTTTGTTTGTCCTTGGTATGGGATTTTCGTCACAATATTGTTACGATCTTGCTGATTAACCTCGATGATTTCCCAAATCCAGGTACGATCTATGGATTGTTAAATAAAATCGCCAACTTAATTTGCAGTTTCTTTATTTATAAAGAATTTAATTAATGTCCTTTTGATTACTCAGTAATTCACAATTCAATTACAATTTACTTTACTATTTACAATCACTTGTATACAACTTTCACAATGTACTGTTTTTATTACTTCATTGCAATGTAATCTCCAACGCTTTTAATTCATGACTGATTGCTGACTGACTCTTCTGCAGTCATGTGTCGCCCTTATGTACAACTCCCGGTAGCTCGCAACCAACCGTCTAGAATAATCGGGTCGTTACGATAATCGTCTCTTTCATTTGTCATTCGCTTCGCATTTTCGCCACAATATTCTAAATTCACGATGAAAGCTATCTTGTGACGGTGGTATGTTATTGTTTTCATGTATATACGAATACAAGTAAACAACCACACCCAATACAAGATTTATTGAAGTAAACTATTGGAGGACAAATCCAAATAGCTTAAAGAAAGGTGTCTTCAGACAATGATGTTTACGGGTATATTAGGACTAATATTCGATCCCAATGATTTAATGGTGATTAATTACGTTTTTCAATTAACCTGTTATTAATTGAGTGACTACCCAGATTTGGATAAAATCAGCAAGTGATTAATGATTTCTTCCCGTAGTATATACAGGGTTTATCAATAAGTGTAATATGATTTCTTTAAAAAAAGAAAAAGAAAAAAAACAGGTCAATGTAATGGTTGTTCAAGAATAATTTGTGGATTTTCTTCGCACCAGAATGTCCGTTTTGTTTATTTCCCACTCAGATGAAAGGAAGCCTCTTCGCAGATGATTTTCCAATTGAATGATGTTAGATTCAGAACTTAATGGTATCCATTGTACTTCACATTAAATAAAAAAACATTAAAATTTCCTAAGCCAAAAAAACACACGAATTTTTTTTTTTCTTTTAAGAAATCATATCGCTTATTGGAAATACCTACATATATATGTTTAAGTAGACCAGACTAAAGTAGTAAAGAGCGTTTGAAATAAAAATTACTTCGTGCTATGCAAGAAACTCAGGGATTAAATTAGAAATAGCGATTATAGTAAGAAATTACTTATCATTGATCTAGGCTGATTTGTTTTCAGTAGAAAATGTTTATTGTTTGTTACAAAATTTTCATTGAACTATTTGAATGTACTTATACACATAACTTGTAAATATATTAATTGCAATAGTAGATGTATCCAAAATCAAACACTCGGTCATGATGTTTTCATTTCTTTCGGCATACCGACGAAATTTTTAAAATTGTCACTCCTTGGCGATTAACGAAGCTGCGAAGACATAATAAAAGCGTTAGTTGATAGGTTTTCTGATAGCTCGGGTGGGATGGTCCATTTTTTCAGTCCTGCGACGTATTGTGGCATTGATTAAGGTTCGCTTATCGATGCTGTTTGGCTCTTGTGTCTCATGACGTGATTGCTCGTTGGCAAGGTGATTGGTCTGCGTATTTTTGTCGACATGACAAGCGACTTCACAGCTTGCTTCGCTACACCCTGCACTGCTCTGCTTACCTAGGCAATGGTGTCACTGTTGGATGTAGAAACTTTTGTGTGTCTCAGGCTCACCTGCTGACCGACCGTTTACTTGGTGCTTGACAATGAGGCTGCTGAACTTGATGCGCGAATAAAAGGGAAAAATCACTTTGGAACTATATTATAGCTATATGATACACCTTGCAAATAACAGCGACGAATATCTATGACGACTATGGTGTTACCAAAATCATCCCTACAAACTGTCCTGGTAGCACTGGACCTGGCCCTAATTGGTTTTCGTATAACATTGTGGGAATGATAAATATCTAACCCGCCGGGGGAAATAGTATCCTCTACCACCTGCTCTTTAATTTCTACATTTCGAGGCTCCCTCTACCACCAGAGGGCGTTTCCTTGATCTCTTATTCCACTAAAGTACAGGGCTGCAAAAAAATCCTTAAATCATTAGCCGGCAACAAAGAAATGTTACTCGCACCATACAAGGCAATTGGCCGGTCGTAAAGTACGCTGTACCGATTTGAACGCCGTGGACTAGTGTCGCAATTGAAGAAGCTGCAAGTATGTCAGCACACTGCCCAAAGGACCATGACAGGAAACCTCTTGATGCAACCGGCGTATCACTTATACGGTGAAACACCAATGCATAATGTTACGGTGTTTAAGCTCACCCAACCCCGACAAACCCAACGTATGCCATGCATGCAATGGGACTCATCTAACACCCCTCTCCTTCTGGTCCGAACCCACCGAAACACTACGTTTTTTTGGCTTGTTGTTAGATGACCTCGATGACTTGTGTTAATTTCACCTAACCCTAGGTGGGGTTTAGCAAGCAGCTACAACAACAACAATTTCCGTGGCGACTTTTGATGAAATGAAAAGGTTACTCCGCCTCGTGAATGGCAGAGAGCAAGTTTTAGAAGTTGTTGATGACGGCGACGATAGTCATTTATTAATTTCAAAATTTACAAATATTTAAGCGCAAAACTTAGAAAACTAGTGAGCTATAAAAAGTATAAATATTTCTTTCATCAACATCGAATTTCAAAAAGCCCATATTAATGTCGGCGCTTTTGCTTATGTGAAAGACAAAGTACTGCGTTGAGATGTGTCGTCGATGTTTGTGTCGCTTTCGGAAAAAAGCTAGAGCTGCTGTTAGAGCATCCTTTGACATCAGATCTACATATAAGCAAGCCCAATTAAAATCTTTGATTAGTTCATCAATAAAAACAAAATAAGGGCATATTCATGTATTTTCAAACAAGAATCATATTATCTTAACTAGTAGTGTATATACATATATTAACTTACTTCTTTGTTGTAGTTTGTTGTAGTTTGTTGTAGTCTGTTCACAATGTTATTTGCAATATTATATTAAATTTGTATTGATAGAATAAACTCACTTCACTTTTGATCCGTAGGGATCAATATGAATATGTTGTTTACATTTCACCTTTTGTTTTGCTAGTCGCATTGTCCGGGTATCTAGACCTCTTTTGTGCAATGTCACAAGGAAACAACACTTTAAATTAAAAATATTTCCTGCCATGCGGGGATTCGTTACATTCGGGACATACGTTGGGTATGTCAGGGTCGAGTCTGGATAGGTAGGAGTTAAGCCTGCTACAATATTCAGACCTTAATTGTGTCAGGGTTACGCGGGTCTCTCGTAGAAGTTCGAGCTCTTGTTCTGCTATGGGTGGTTATTGGACTCCGAGAACACCATTCACGGGAAGAGAATTCACAAAGGTGTTAACAGACTCTCGGTGAGCGGTGTTTATGGCCTTTCTGTACGCCGTCCTATCGCGTGGACCACTCCCAATGGGCCTAAGGCCTGAGCAGGTCGTAAAATGACTCCAACCACTGCACTGGTTGCATCTAACATCTAGTGGAGTCCTCTTTGGCTCACGCAGCAGAAGTAATCTGTCGCACCAGAGTTGGTTTTGACGCCAGCCATGATAAGAAGGATTTGGAGCAGACCTGCTGCAGAATGTTGCTCCATTGATGATCTAAAACTAAGATTGCCTGATGACATAAACGGCGTTAAATCGCCGAAAGCGTGACAGCCCTTGGCCGGACAAAATCCGGGTCAACTCCGGTACGTAGAACCAGTTATCGTGAGAATCGAATATAAAGAAATCTAAATATAAATATAAATTGTGATGAAGTCTGTCGACGATAACAAAATCTTAATATGAGGGATAAGATAAGATAAGATCTGAATATTTTTTTTTTAATTGATGTTTTTATTCTAATAAATGAGTTCATTTTCTATATTACAATTTTATTATTTTATTTTAATATTACTACTTTCCAATCAGTTAACTTTCCACGCTTTTAGAATCTTCCTGCTTTTTCTTACTTCGTTTCTTTTTCTTCAGGCGTTTAACTCTTTTCTTCGCTGTCTTTTCTTCCGCTACACGATGATTATTTTCCATTTTCCTTTGAAATTCCTGATCTTGTTGTTCTTTAATACTCAGTGCTTGTATATTCTTTTGACGGGAATATTCTTTCCTCCGTAAATGACGGTAAACGTGAAATTCACCAGAACCTGCCCCAGCACTAGATCCCATGACATTACGCACAAAACTGGGTGCTGTCTGATTACAAGTTTTATCTTTTTGAACTTCTGGTATTACAACTGGCTTATTCTGTAAAATATAAAAAGCTATTAGTGCCACAAATGTGTGCTTATTAAAAAATTATTTTGTAAAAATTTATAAATAGTTGGAGTACAACGCATTGTCTTGGCAATCTGCTTAAGTAAACAAAATTCACGAATAAAATATTGTTTGGAGCTAATATGGATAGGTCGAGTCACTTTTATTTTGATTTTTACCGTTTAAAAAAATATATATTTATAGTTGCTAGTTAAAAAAATCTTCCGAATGCGAGCTAGAGCTCGGGTACGCTTCGAGTATACACTGAGCAGATGGCAAGAAGGCAAGGCGCAGTGAAATTTTGCTCGATCACTGAGTAGTATCATAAACTGCAAACATTTGGGAAGTACTAGATGAAGATCACCGCTTTCAAAAGATATAGATTGTAAAATTATGGGCTGGTGGAATCATTGGTCCGTATCATTGGACGTAGTGCGCCATACGTTTTCCGCACAGAACCATTATTTTCGAGATAAAATTTCACTATTTGGAAGCGTTGTTCAGGCGTGAGTCTATTCATGATGAATTGCCAAACCAAACTGAGAATAAATCACTTGACAGCTGTTAAATCGGTCACCATCTTGAAAAGTAATGCCAACTTAAAGTTCTATACCTCTATAAAAAACACCCTATATTTTGTGTTGTTAATTTCTGAGACTCATTTTTCACTTCCTTTTGAAATTCGGGAATCGAGATTCGATTGTGTATACTAGATGTCTACAATGGAATGGATTTATCTTCTCTTTGTGCAGTTTTTTCGTGAGTACGATTCCTACTCGTACTTTTACTGATGGCAGGAATAATGAAGTGTAGTTGTTGAATAATTAATTTACATTTTTAATTATCGTTTAGAAAATAATTAGTAACAATTGAGTTATATTTTTTCGATCAGCTCTAATTTTTACTTTTAGATTTTTTATATTTTCGCTGGAAAAAATAGTTATTTTCTAAGAATTTTTTTTCTGACCAAAAATAAAAATTGTTTTCTAAAAAAATGTTCATAAATAAAAAATTATTTTTTGATCAGAACGAATCACTCAAACCGCATAGCCCCTTTCCAATAAATGGTATGTGATAAAATCGTATTGAATGAACTTCAAATTGATATAATCTTTAAACTCACATTATGGGTATTTAAATAGGAAAGAAAGTTCACTGAACTTGGGAAATAATTCTTCAACATTTCTCTCAGTTGCGCCCACGCCCCGACGGAAGAGGACTATGTGACCAAATATGCTTTCTATGAAAGCCTAGAATGTACCTACGAGCGCAGCACCCGGCGCATAAAAATCGTGCTTGGGTATTTCAACGCCAGGATGGGCAAAGAAGGTATCTTTACACAATAGTCGGAAAATTCAACCTCCATGGTGAAACATCTCCGAACGGGCTGAGGCTGATCGACTTCGCCGGGGTCCGAAATCTGGTTGTCTGTAGTACCAGTTTCCGGCACGAGAAAATGCATCAAGCTACATGGTTGTCTCCGGATCGAAAAACACGCAACCAAAACGTTAATGTTGTGATAGATGGAATACATATCTCCATTGTTCTAGAAGTGCGTACGTTCGGAGGGCCAAATATTGACTCGGATCACTAGCTTATAGCAATGAAGATGTGCACCGTCTCTGTGTAGCAAAGAACGCCCGTCAACAAACAAAGGTTCGACGTCGAAAAGCTGCAATCACATCATACAGTACTCAAGCTCCTTACGTACCGCGGGGGCGGGATAGATACTGATAGCTGAAGAGGATAGCGAGGCACATTAACAGACGAAAAAAAGCGAGGTCGAAATCCGTGAGTATGAAGAACTTAAGAAGCTAGCCGTCATAGGTAATGTTCGAAAATTCTATGAAAATAAGCAACGACTTGTAGGGACCAAGGAGATAATTTAGTCACTGAACACTTCTCCAACCTGCTTAATAGCAGTGAAAGTGCGAAACCCGGAGATAGTGAGACGCACCCCAATTGAAGAAGAAGGAATAAACATCGGCCGACTATGAGAAAGTGCGAATAACGATTGCCCGTTTAAAAAATAACAAAGCGACAGGAGCCGATGGCTTACCAGCCGAGCTATTGAACTTTGGCGAAGAGGTGATAAGATGCATGCGTCAGCTTCTTTGCAGAATATGGTCGGACGAACGCATGCCCGAGTGCGATCTGCAAAATCTATAAAATGGGGAACCCCATATTGTGTCAGAGATTAAAGCCAACCTGGTAAATCCACCATTGACCGGATATTCACCACGCGGCAAATCTGATATTCATCGATTTTAAAGCTGCATACGATAGCCTTTTTTGTGCTGCCTCTATCAAAGATGACTAGATACGAAACTCTCTCAAAATGTAGACAAATGCGTTCCTAGATTATTTTTTGTGTGCTGGTAACAAAGCCAAATGAAGGAATTTTGATCAGCTGACATTAAAAAGGGGGGTTGCGAGAAAAATACCGCGAATTAGCTGACAAAATCAGTCAGATCAGAAATGTTTATTTAAGTGTAAAATCAGTGTGTGCGTTAGAAAATAGCGGAATAAGTTTAAATATAATTGAAAAATTGTAAAATATACTTTTTGAATTGTGTACAATAGAAAAATGCCAGAGGTAAGATGTGCTTGGATGCGAGTTAGTTATTATATTTAAAAAAATATATAATGAAGTAATGGGTTAGATAATATTATAGAGTATTGAATTAAAAATTAAAGAAAAGGTTAAGGTCATATGGTGAGGAATTATTTCTATTTCCTATTAGATATTTGATTTGGCTGAGGCGACTAGGAGTAGCGCAATTAAAGTTAAAATATCTGGCCGCCGCTTTTCAAGGATTATGAGAATGGAAAGGGAGCTACTATCAGAAGCCGTTCCGGATACAAATCTGCCAATAGTTTCTTTGCCCAGTTCTGACATTAATGATTATCTTAACTATTAACTAACTATTGAATTAGGAACATTTTTCTCCACAAGCCAAACATAGGTTTTCAGAGAAAGGTATACGATAGTGAAATAAGCTATCTCAATTACCGGTTAGAAGAGATCAAATAAATTAAGAAGCTGTGGGATAGAAGTAAGGGATAATAATGAAGGCATCGGAAGTTTTCATCCTGAAATATACTGAATTATAAAATAGTCTGAAAAATAGAATTCGTAGATACGACAGTTATTTTAAAACATTGACTGGCTTTAGGTGTATATTTTCTTTCACCTTTAGCATATAAACATTTAAAGCCGCTCCTTAGGTTTCCCGAAGTGAGAATTGTTGACAAGTTTTTTCGGGATAGCCCCGTGGTCCAGGTAATAGCAATAGTAATATTAAATTCTTATGAGTTTAGAAACCGGGGCTTTAGTCAGGACCAAAAATACGTGACAATTTCATGACATGAAATGGCACTTAAGAGTCCCATGGAATATCTGCCAAAATTTTACAAAATTATAAGAAGATTTTGGCGATAAAAATCGTACATGAAGGACGGGAAATAGCGCAAAGACTCTTATGGTTCAAGGCATTGGTAGAGTGTCTTGGTCACACCCTCTATCATATTTTATTGTCCATGGTTCTTGTAAAGGTTGTTGCTCAAAAATATATTTTGGACGCAATAATCCAATTGTAAGGCATAGGCCTTATAAACTTCAATTCGTTGTGCGCCAAACTTTCAGATTTGCATATTTTACCAAATAATTTTCCAAAAATTAATGTTAAACTTGCGAGCCAAGTTTTTAGTGACGGGTACATTGTCAATTTTTAGTTCAGGTCATTTGCCTTGTCCTTCTCTAAGTTCTAACTAAAAACGTAGTATAAGGAGTTATCCTTGTCTCTTAGGAATTCCGATACACGAATGTAGTTGCAAGAAGAAATTGTGAACCCATTACCCAAACAGAACCGTGTGTGCAAAGACCACTAAATTCAACCACGCAAATGAAATAGATGACGTAGAAGTAGAGTTTTTGAAAGATAAAGCATTTGCATATTTTAGCGATTATCTCTATTTTAAAATTTGATCCCAACTCCTTCCTTACTTTGATGTTGAACAAGATTCATCTGAGTTTTATCTTATTGAGGAAAGGCAAACTGATAGATGTAAATTAATTACGCCGCCATAGTAAAATTTGAAATATTTAAAAGATATTGATAGAATTTTTGTTAGAGAATTTGATTCTACTTGCCATGGAATAGGTATAGGTCAAATTTTTTCTGACAAAATGAACTATGTCGGGACCTATCAATGTTGTCATAATTGCGAAAACGATCTTGTTTTATCTTTGTTGGATGGGGTACATATATTTTTCAGGCTAAAGTTCTTTAATAGTTTTCAAAACTTATCAGCTAAAATATTGTTTCTCACACCTGCAGGTTTTTTAGGCAGCACGAGGATTTTTTTTAATTTAATTTATTTTTGGAGGCAATTTATATAGTAGTATTTTCTTCTTGGCTTCTGTTTGTTAATAATAATTTTTTTTTTTTTTGATTGGAAGTGGGTAAAACCAACTTTTGACTTTTTGACAGTGTAAATATGTTTCTATATTATATAAATATTTGGTGCAATTTTTGATTTGCTTATAAATGAACTGTGATAATATTAAAAAAAAACTTAGTTTTTAGACAAATTTTTTGTTTTTATGTATATATTTATCATAATGCAATAAAGAAAAATAAAGTACGTAGACAACTTTTTTTGACATTTTTAATATAACGGCTGGATATAAGGTCAAACTGATTCGGGAAGTCCTGTTTAAAGTTTATAATCGTCATTTGTATAAACCCGATAACAAATTCGTAAGTCCAATGACTAGATTTTTACAGCTTTGAACTTACTAACGATCAAATATACTTAAAAGAACTAAAGATTTATTTCGAACATTTTCAAAGGCCCGAGCATTTGAATAAAAAAAATACCTGTTCTATATTCTTTACTCGTTGAAATTTTAAAGAAATGTTCACAAATCAAAACAGTTGGATCCAGTCAGAACATTTTAAACAAACCTTTGAGCCGTTGAACAAGAATCGCTCACATTGCTCGTTACCCGAGTATATAAAGGGTGGGCCATTTCGAGGTTCCCTACTTTTTTAAAGGAAAAAACACAGAAATTTTTACATTTATTGGGGAATGTTTATTATCATTCGAAACAACATTCTTTGGCATTTATTTATTAAGGATTATCTTCTTCAAATGTTGGCCGCGGCTACGTCTCAGATGGTCCATCCATTGAGTCCAATTTTCAATGACTCGTTCGAGCATTTCGACTGGTAACTGGCGAATGACACACGTGATGTTTTGCTCCAAGGCCTGAATCGAAGCGGGATTGTCTGCATAGACTTTAGACTTTACATATCCCCACAGGAAAAAGTCTAACGATGTGATATCACACGATCTTGGTGGCCAAACGACCAGCCATAAACGTGAAATTATCTGTTCACCGAAGTGTTCTCTCAATAAATCCATTGATTGATACGATGTGCGGGAAGTGGCGTCATCTCACCAGCTTCAATTTTAAGCATAAAATAGTCGGTTGGAGATATGGACCGATGATTCCACCGGCCCACAAACCACACCAAACCGTTGCTTTTTCTGCTCTGGCTCTTCGTCCCAAATGTGAATTTCGCTTGTATACACTTATATTTAGCCAGAAATGGGCCTCATCATCAACGTCGGATCTTCTTGGAACTTTTCAAGAGCCCATAGAGCGAAGCGATGTCGCTTGGGAAGGTCGAGCGGCTTCAATTCTTGCACGAGCTTTATTATGTAAGCTTTCAATTTAAGATATCGACGTAAAATGCACCAAGTCGTTCCATACGTCAGTCCGAGTTGCTGCGAACGGCGCCGAATCGACTCTCGTGATCTGTCAAAAAAAAAAAGACTATTGAAAATCCTTTCATTCTTTTAAACCCTTTAGAACTCAAAAACTTGCTTACATATATTAATCAGCTATTAGCTCGATTCCACCTAAATTTCGCTATCCCACAAGAGCATGCATCTCTCTTAACTCTTCCTCGGGAACGGTAGACGTTTCTTTCCCAATTCTTTTCGCATCACCAGTTATTCCAAATTTTAAATCGCTGGGCAACCGAAGCTCATTGCCAAAGAGTATCTTTGCAGGTGTTTGACTCGTTGTTTCATGCACTGCGGACCGATATCAAATCAGGAACAGCGGTATGTGGCTATCCCAATCAGCCTGATGCTTGTCCATTACCTTACGGAAGTGCTCTTCAGGGGTCCGCTTGAATCTTTCTACCAATCCATCTCATTGAGGATGCAGAGCTGTCGTTCGGGTTTTTCGAATACCACATATCAGGCACATCTCATGGAACACCGCCGATTCAAAGTTTCTTCCTTGGTCTTACTGGAATTCTGTATACGCACCGTATCTGGTAAGGAATTGTTAGTGAATGCATCTGCAACTGTTTTGGCTTCCCGATTGGGAATTGGGTAGACCTTAGGCCATTTACTAAACTAGTCCATAACCACAAGAACGTATTTGTTTTCTTGTTTGCTCATAGGAAATGGACCGGCTACATCCATGGCAACCCGCTCAAATGGTGCACCTGAATTATACTGCATCATCTGCCCATGACTTCGTGATTCGGGCCCTTTAGCTGCTATGCACTCCTTCCAGTTAGCAATCCACTCAGCGACCACTAGGATCATTATGGAATTCGCCGCTACAACAACAACAACAACAACAACAACAACCATTATGGAATTCCTTAAGAACATCCGGAATTCTTAACCTCGGAACTACTAGTAGCCTTCGAGAGCACTGGCCACCTTCACTCTCAAATACTTTATGCAAACAACCAGATATTCACTCTAAACTGCTTCGTTGTGCCCAGTATGCCTTCGCGATTAAACTTTCTGCTGCCATTTGTTCCTTACTTGGCCGTCTATTCATCTCCAATCCGTGTATTAATAATTCCAAGTCCGGATCTTCCTGCTGACATTTCCTTAAGTGGCTTGCCTCCCTTTCTTCTGCTGGTGTAATTATCATTAGCCGTACGTCTATTATGTGTTCCTTACCCTCGGCTTTTAAGCAGTGCTTACATTCCAAATTAGATGGTCGACGGGACATAGCTTCAGCATTTCCATGCGTATTTCCTTTGCGTTGCCGTTCTTTCAAAGCTTGGAAAGCCTCCTCTTGTTCAGCCTCCTCTAAGGTAGTGTTGAGAACCATTCTGTGCCAGTTAACGAGTCTAGTGTATCACCTATCCTGGGCAAAGGATAACTGTCTTTCTTTGTGACATCATTTAATCTCCAATAATCCTCACAGGTTCGATAACACCGCTTTCGCACATTTCTTTAATTATTTGGCCAACAGCGTCACGTTTGGCTAGTGGAACACTTCGAGGAGCTTGACGAATTGGTCTAGCGTTTATTGGCATCCTTGTGCTTGTACTTGTCTTTAATACTCTCACGGGGATGCGTCCATTCTTTTGTGTCTTAGCCAGGGTTTTGCCAATAAATACGTCCGCTCTAGAATTTTGTGCTGCTTCGGCAACCCACAATTTGTTTGTCCCACAATCTCCATTAATTTTCGCCCAAACTTTAGTGGGATCAGTTCGGTTTCTTCTAGGTCCACTTGCTTGCTGCTGTATGTGAATTTATAGTCAATGCTTAGTGTTACTTCCATTTTCTTATACTCCATAATCGGGTTATTCAAGTCGATCTTGATACTTTGATCCATTAAGAAGTCTACTCCTCTGATTACCTCATCTACAATTTACGCGACTATAAAGCAGTGTAACACCGATTCCCTATTGTGACTTTACATGTTATTTCTCCCACCACTTGGGTGTCCTCACCAGTCGCCGTTTGCAATCGTGCTGCAGGTAATGGTCTCACTTCTTTAGCGATCGCGTCAGTTCGAATGATGGAGTGTGATGCGCCCGTATTCAACGTTAATATTCGATCTCGTCCATCCACAAAGCCAATGTTGCTCGTTTTGCTACCAATTTGCGAGACGGAGTCTATGGGGCGTTCAATTGCAGGAGCCACCATACGCTTCTTTAGACTGGCTCATTTTAATTTATCAACTGAGAAGTTGATGGTACATCTTTCTCAGCTTCCTTTCTGTTTTCGCTGTCCTTCCTGTCTGTTGGAACCCGTTTTGCATTCGCGTGCGAAGTGACCTGCTTTTCCATTTTAAAGCATTTTCCAGTTTGATTCCTTATTTTGACACCAGAACGATTCATTCCTTCGATCGACTTCAGCGTTTGCAATATTTCGGTCATCACATCTGGTATTTCAACCTCCACTTTATTGACTTTATATGCTGGTCTGCTTTAGAGTGCCGCCGTTTCACGTCTTTGAGCATACGCAACAGTTTCAGCGAATGTTAACTTTGGATTCACATATGTCTCTCGCTTGGTGTAAATGTCTTTTATTCCGCAAATGAATATTTTTTATTTTTTACCCTTTCGAGATGCCTATTCGATGCGACCCCAATAGCTAAATGAGCCAATCTCTCAATTTCCGAAGCCAATTCGTTGGTTCTTTGGTCGCACTTTTCCAACTCCATCTGGTAAATTTGTCTCCTGTGTTCGCCACCATAGCGTTTTTCTATGGCTCGCATTAATGCGTCGTAATCATCTCTCTCATATTCAGTCTGCAAAATTTCCGCAGCAGGTCCTTCCCACCCAACGAATAGTGCAGCGCATTTTTCCTATGTGCTCCAGCTACTTGCTGTAGCCGTCTTTTCAAAGTAGAGCTTAAAGACTTGGAAAGGAATTTGCCGTCAAAGGATGGTGTTTTTACCTTGGGAGCGTTCACTGAAGTGGTTGGACGACTTAACTGCAAATCCCGCACACGACCTTCCAATACGTTGACTTTGGCTTCAATTAACTCTTCTATTTTTTCTTGCCGACCTACCAATTTGTTCACTTTGGTCTCAATTAGCTCCTCTATTTTGTCTTGTCGCTCCTCGATTTGATCCTGTCTTTCCTTAAGTTCCGTTCAAATCCATCAAACTTTTGTGACAGCTTAGCATCCTGTGGATCCATATTTTGTGATATCTTGGTATCCTGAGCATCCAACTTTTGTGACATGTTGGCATTGATTTGTGACATTTTGGTACTGATTTGTGAAATTGCAGCCAATAACATGTTCATGTCCATACCGGTAGATGAGCCAGGAGCATTTTCTTTAATCTTACTTGAGGGCTGCTCCAACTCCTTCGCAGAATCAATAGCCTCTTCCTTTTTGTTGTTGTTGTAGCGGCAATACACTAGCCCCGTCTAGGGTCAGGCAGGTTTAGTTTCAGTCATCGGGGTCATCTAACGGGAGGCCCAGGAAACGTGCTGTTTCGACGGGTTCGGACCAAAGGGAGAGGGTTGTTAGATGAGTCGGGTTAAGTGGGCATGCTAAGAGTTGGTTGATGGAGGTGGCAGCCCTTGACCGGATAAAATCCGGGTCAGCTCCGGCGCGTAGAACCGGCTGTCGTGGGAGTCGTTGCCAATTCCCTCTTGAGAGGAGGTATCGGTCAAATCCTTAATCTTGACAAATTTTCAATTATTATCCCTTGGGATTTATTCAACAATCCCACTTTGGACACCAATTGTTACGATTTTGCTGAGTTAACCTTGTTTATTTCCCAAATCCTTCGGGTCAGATCACTGGATTGTTAAATAAAAGACGCCAACTATATATATATAAAATCTAATGTAAACTGCTAAGTTTGTATGAAGAAATGTCAAAATATTTGTTTAATCGAAAAAAATTTTATTCTTAAACCACAATTTTTTTTGTTTTTTTTTTTAATCTTTCTCTCTCCCTCTTTCAACACTACATTCAACGTAATGTACGTGTATTTTGGAATTTTACATGTATTTGTTGTTGTCGCATGTATTGTGTATGAGTAGCGACCAATGTTCACTAAAGAGGTCATATCTCTGAAAAGGCTGCGTCAATCTCATGAAAACATACACATTAACCTTCTCCTGATATCCATTTATAACTCATAAAAATATTGAGCAATTTGTTTAGGTGGTTCTCAAGTTATAAGCGTTCATCAAAATTTACATTGAATTTTATATATGTATGTATATAGATAGATAGATTTATGCAATGCTTTACGCCCAGTTATTGGCTTATCTCTTTCATCTGACATTCGCTTCGCATTTTCGAACAATGTTTTTAGGAATTAAAAGAAATATTAGGAATTAAATTAGGAATTAAATATTTGGGAATTAAAATAAAGGAATTAATT
Source organism: Neoceratitis asiatica (assembly GCA_030068015.2). NCBI lineage: Eukaryota > Metazoa > Arthropoda > Insecta > Diptera > Tephritidae > Neoceratitis > Neoceratitis asiatica. The sequence goes on from CM061527.1 coordinate 53,779,326, forward strand.
TAAATTTTTTTCGATTTCAACAGTTTCCCCAGAGCTTTTTGTAAGCCCCATGAGGTTAAAGTTGCATTAATCAAATCTTAATTCATTGTTTTTCGAATAGGGCCAATTGGAAGGGCCCTGGTTCTTGCATTTGCGAACCATACCAAGGTACAATATTTTACAAAAGCGTAAAATTGTTGGCCAATGATGATATTGCTATCATTGGCCACAACAACGGCACTGTTAGTTCTGCGTTAGACAAAGAAGCGAAGCGAATGCGTTTCCCGGTGAACGAGGATGGCGCATTCGCGTCTTGGCTCCAATGTCACTGTTTACAATAATAACTTTGAAGTTGTAGATAATTTCATCTAACGGGAAGCCCAGGAAACGGTCGGTTTCGTCTGGTTCGGACCAGAGGGGCAGAAGTGTTGGATGAGTCGGGTTGAGTGGGCACGAAAAGATGTTAGTCTCGTGCGGGGATTCGTTGCATGCGGGACATACGTTGATTCAAGGTGGAATCTGGATAGGTAAGAGTTGAGTCTACTAATATATCCATTTCTTGTTCTCGGACTTTATAGTCCGAGTTGCCGCGATCTTCCAAAACAAAGTATATTAAACTTAGCCTAAAAAGTATCCAGTTTTTTGAAAAAAGTATCTACTATCAAGGCCTATAAATGTTGAAATAAGGGATATTGAACTTTTGATGCATTTTGAATCATTTCAGTTTATAACTCACATTTTAGTGTAATTTATTTAGTCAAAAAATCCAAAAACTCACACGGGATCAGTGGGCTTTTCAGGCTTTTATTGAAGTGGTATCCTTTACGTGCAGAAAAATTTTCTGGTTATGGAGAATTAATGCAAAAGTCAATGTTTATTTTGACCGGGCTATTATGCAAAAGTTCGTTTAATAGATTAATTTCGTTCTATATTTTTCGCCAAAAATGTTTAAAATCGTCTACAACCTTAGTTTTATTGTATAACTTTATCAACCGAAATTACATTAATATAATTTCTTTGTCACTTTTGTTATATTAAAGTAAAAACTTATTATAAATAAGAGAAATAACATTCAAAACATGTGTTTAGTGAGTAAACGTGTGTGCTACTGAATCAAAAACATATTTAAAGTAAAGAATAATTGAGCAATATATTTTTTTGGAAAGGTATCCAAATTTGTACTGACCACCAAAAAAGTATCCACCAAATTTTTGTTTGGATCCGAATGGATCGAAACGACAACATTGCTTATAGTCTTTCCAGCTGAATCAATGATTGCAGAAGGAACTTAAAACAGAAAGCTGAAGACACATCGGACAGGTGGAACACCATCTAAAAAGTGAAACGAAGACATATGTTTGCTATGAATGCAATAATGCAGCGCTTTAAATGTTTTCCTCCTGTCATAAGAATACATTTCCAGCAATAAACGGAAACTTGTATTGTTATAATCAAACATCTTATTGGAAGATATTTTGGTGAAAAGGCATTCCCGCAATATTCCCCGAAAACCAATTTGAGAAATACTCTTGCGGTTACAACAGGTCACTTAATATGTCCCTGGATAATATTTGGAAAACATCTCCATTATGGTTTCATACTTTGTTTATTGAGATATTTAAAGTTAATGTTGCAAAAAATGTCAGCTTTAGCCTTAAATTTTGGTGCTGTCACAATGTAAAAATGTTCACAAAAACAAAAAAAAACAAATTTTATACTTTATAAGCATATTTAGACCTTCGGCCACGCTTGGAAAAAACCTCAGCGGGCCAACACCAGCTTCGCCTTGCACAATATTCCTAAGTGAAACCATTTACTGTCACTATCAAACATTAGCATTGCAAAACATTAAAGAACAATTATGCATAAATAAATATTGTTTTAACCTTAAATAAAATAATGTAACAATATGTGAAATAGTGAATAAACATATAAAAGTAACTTTCTTACACCATATATAATACACTTGTGTGCGTGTTATATAAAATATCTTCAATACAATTGTAAATTTTTGGCTCAGCACCCCATTAAGGTATCAATGCTTATTTTAGCTGAAATACTTTACTATTTATGAACTTTGCAAGGGTGGTTATTGTAGATGTTATTTATGTAAATTGATTTTATATTGCATATTATTTCTTTTAAATTATGCATAATTAGTTGTTGAAAATTTTACAATTATATTCACAGATTTTTACATTTATATATCATTTTGTTTAATGGATAAAAAAGTTTTATTTATTTATGCAATCGTAATGTTTGATACGGCATTAATATAAAAATACTGTAACGTTTTTCGTAGCTACTCTCGATGATTTCCACAATCCTTCGAGTCCGATCATTGGATTGCTAAATAAAGCTCCCAAAATTTGTTCGTTTGGCCTCTTAATCTTCAAATATTTTTTCAGCGTTTATTCCGCAGTCCGCAATAATTACAATTCTTTACTAACACAATGGCTTATAACAATTATTTATAACACACAATTATTTACCTCTTCATACAGTTTTAGTTTCTAAGACATACAGCTCACTGCAGCGTTAACGCCACTGCGTCTTCTACTCGTCTCTCTTGTGGTAGCTGCTGCAGCTCTTTCATCCTTTCGGCGACCTAACCCCGTTTAGGTCAACAGGTAATCTTAGGTTTAGGTCATCAATGGAGCAACAACCTGTAGCAGGTCTGCTCTAAATCCTTCTCAGCAAGGCTGGCGTAGAAACCAATCCTGGTCGACGGATTATTTCTGCTGCGCGTGCCAAAGACGACTCCACCATCCTTCCATCTAGGTTAGATGCAACCAGTGCGCGCAGCTGCGCCTCAAGCCTTCACGGCAGCGCCTTCAGCACAATTACCCACTTTGAGGCCTCCACGGCGCAACGGAGCTCCTGCAGCATGACTCCCTACGTTCTTTACCCATCCCACCCCCATCCTCATCCAGCTCAAACTCCCGTGCGGGAGCTACACATCAGCTCCTAGTAACCCGTAATCTGTTCCGCATGTCAGGTCATAGTACGTCGGAATGTGACATCAGTCAAATGCAACTCATGCACTTGCTGGAGCCACTTTCGGTCGTGCTCTGGCCTGTGCACCACTCTGTGTGGAGTAATGCATTCGTTGATCCTTGCTGAAAGAGTTTGCCCCCGCTTGTAAATTCTACGCAGCCGCCAACCATCACCAATGTGCGGAAACCACCACAGCGGGTTAAACAGCTGCAACAATCAAGGTCTATGCATAAGTGCCTCTGAGACACTTCAGACTCATACAATTTAACTGCAACGGACTCCAAGGAATACTACCCTAGGATGTCAGGACATAGCTATCCCGTCAGGCGGTGTCGAGCTCGAAATATTTAATATATACATTCCCCCTGTTACAAGTTGTCCAGTTGGATACTGTCCTGATATAGGGGCACTACTCAGAGGCGAAACCCGTTTGGATTTGGGTATCAAATGATCATCGAGGAATGGAGCTGACGAAACACATTGACGATTCGAAATTCTGCGCAAGAACGATGAAGCCCCTACCAGAATTGTGGATAACTGCCACAGCTCACTTGACGTAACAGTAGCTAGCGCTGGTCTGATAAACTGCATAGATTGGCGACCTATACTGACACTCGCATCAGGCCATTTGCCCATAGTCATCTCGATTAGGCCTCCCGACTTTGTTTCCGAGGACCACCGGACTTTTGTTAACTTCAACAAAGCTAACTGGCCCGACTTTAGGGAATTTACTGATAACGCCTTCAGTGCTCTCCCCACTCAAACCAACGTCCTCTCTGCAGAAAAGACATTCCGCGAAATTGTCGTGTCTGCTGCTGTCTGCTTCATACCTGCTGGCCGAATAGTGGAATCCGCCCATTTTCTCACTGAAGTGGCGGCTCTAGTGTCAAGGCGCGACACGCTACGCCTAGCCGATGCCGGAGATCCCCGCATTAGGGAACTCTACACGGAGATTCGGTCAAAGGTTAATACTCACAAGCGAGACAAGTAAGGGGAGCACTCGTCGCACTCGGTGATCACGCCTCGTCGCACCCTAAGAGGTGCGCGAGCAATTTTAGCCGATTATTTACACTGCACCCTTCGGTTGACAGAACGAAAAGACAAGTAACCCGCCGTCTGCGCAAACTGTCAAACACCAGCGCGACGTTCATTTCTCCAAAGAGAAAGAGGTAAAGGAGGGTTATCGGGAACAAATTATCTCACCAAGGTTCTCAATTTGTCTTTGACAACTCTAATTATACCCGATATGTAAAGCCGGGAAACGTGCAAACACAGGGTCTTATCGACCGATATCTTTTCTTTCCTCAGTAGCGAAGACAATTGTGGCCTTGCTGCGCCCGTCTCTTACACACCATATGTACCCAGCTACATATCATCATGGCCTCCGGAAAGTGCATAGCACTACAACAGCACTTAACTCAATAAACACTCAGATAATTCATGGCTACGACCCGCGAAATTCTCTGCCACCCTTTTCACCAGCTGCACGAAGGAGTACCGGCTAGAACTCAATGTGAAGGTCGATGATGGAAGCCGAACCTCCACCAAGGCACATCAGGAAGGGAGTACTTGGCTACCGGGACGACCTACAGCAATACAGACAAGACCCGCTGGACAGGACGGACAGGACGTGTTCTCGGAGTCAAACCACCACCCATCGCAGAACAAGAGCTCGAGTTAAGATCTGCATGTTGTAGCAGGCTCAATTCCTACCTATCCAGACTCGACCCTGACATACCCTACATACCCGCACGGCACTAACCACCTCTTTGCATGCCCACTCAACCCGACTCATCTCATCATCTCATCATTCTCCCGTTAAAACAGCACGTTTACTGTGCCTCCCGTTAGATGACCTCGATGACTAAGACTAGACTAGTTGGCAAAGCCGCTACAACAACAACGACAACCAATTTTCAAAGGTGTTTCACTTAAGTATACTGTGCAAGGTGTTTCACCTAAGAATAAGCCGCAATTAACAAAGGTGTTTCACTTAAAAGTACTGTACAAGGCGAAGCAGGTTTTTTTTATTTTATTTTTTTTACATGTGGCAGCAGCAACTGCTTATTGTATCTAAACGCGTCGACCAAATTAAATAATTTTTAAAGGCATTGATAAACTTTTGTACACCTTTTGTTTTACTTGTTTATGTGTTTTTCAACAATGATTTAACAAGTTTGAATATACATATTTACACACTTTCGGTATTTATCTACGTTGCAGTTGCTTCACAAATTTTATCATATTGTTACGATCTTGCTGATTAAACCTCGATTATTTCCCAAGTCCTTCGAGTACGATCTCTGGATTGTTAAATAAAAATCGCCAACTTAATTTGCAGTTTATTTGTTTATAAAGAATTTATTTAATATCCTTTTATTACTCAGTAATTCACAATTCAATTACAATTCACTTTACTATTTACAATCACTTGTATACAACTTTCACAATGTACTGTTTTTATTACTTTACTGTAATGTAATCACCAATGCGTTTACTTTACGACTGATTACTTACTGACTCACTCTGCAGTCGTGTGTCGCACTTATATACAACCCGGTTGATCGCAACCAAACGCCTAAAATAATTGAATCTTTCTCTTTACGATAACGTCTAGTTTTACGATCTAGAACATGCCAGTTGTCGGCTCCTCTCTTTCATATGACATTCGCTTCGCATTTTCGCCACAATATTTAAGGCTTCAATTTAAGCAATTTATGCGACTTTCTGATGCGGCACAAACAACATCTGCAGATATTTTTGTACTCATATGCACTTTACTTATTACATTTTATATATAAATTAAAAGTATGTGATTTATTCAATTATTTTCTTAAAATTTTATGCTTTAAGCGACAATGGTATTAAAATTTTTTAATTCTTTGAATACCAACTGTCAAAGCGCTGCACTTTAAAACATCGTAGATGTCTACAAGTATGGAATCTTCTGTATTTTGCAGGAAACTGTCAAACTCGCATTTGTATGTCAATCTCAGGGTTTGACTGTCAAATAGAAAATTATAATGGCTGCCCGCAAGTTGACAGGCAAACTCGACGATGCGGACATCGTTGGAATGAAAAATTTGCGCAATAAATACAGGGGCAAAGAAAGAATTAACAAATAACAGAATGTCATGTAGAATTTTTAGAAATCAGGTGATGTCAGCTGTTTTCGAATGTAAACAAAGGAAATGGCGGATTCCATATTTGTAAGGCTGTACGATGCTTTAAAACAATAATCCTGGAGCGGACCTAAGCCGGCTTCGCCCATCACAGTATTTGTAAGTTAAAAACTTTTGTGAGTTGGCGGCACAAAAAAAAAAAAAAGAACACAGGCTCTATAATGAAGTTAATCAAGACACTCCAAAAAAAAATATTAGTCTAAATGGAAATGACCGCATGTGTATACTTTCAAGTACTAAAAAAATTTATTTCTGCTGTCGTAATTTTTTCAATTCTTACCAATTTTTTAATTAGTTCTTCCTTTTTATATTTTAAGCATTGAAAGAAATATATTAATTTTAATTTAGAGCGCTTAATTTAATATAGAATCGTCTATTTAGGGCATACCAAAAGTAAATTTTTCTCGATTTTCAAGACTTCCCCAGAGCTTTTTAGAAGGTACAGGGGGTACAATTGTATTAAACAAAAGTTTAATTCATTGGCTTCCAAATAACACTAACTGGAGGTGCCCCGGCCCATCCGTTTGCACCCCATAACTTCTTCAAAGTGGGATACTCTTATAAAGTTTTCCCCAAAATAATATGCGGTAATCTTTTCCAAAAATTTGCCACACTTTGAATAAAAAAACGATGGGGGGTGGTAGGCTAGGGATGGGGACCTTACGGTCCAACACTATGGGGAAAACGAATGATGAGGGGTGGTAGGGGTCCCTTCCCCATTCTAAAACTGAAAACCAAACCCAGAGAAGATCCCTAGTTTTCGATATATTTAAATTTAAAGTTGCAAAAAATACGAATTTTTTCCTGTTTTAGCTTATCAAACCAACTACCATAAATTTTGGTGATGCCACTTGTAAAAAAAAAATTCCTAAAAAACAATAAAAACGCAAATTTTACAGTATTCTTAAGTAAAACACCTTTATAAATTTATAAAGGTGTTTCACTTAAGAATACTGTTCTAGATGAAAACGGTGTTGAGTTATTTTCCCCAAGTGCGGCCGGAGGCCGCCAACATAGTGGGTAGTAGAGCAAAATTCGACATTTTTTGCAACTTTAACATTAAATATCTCGAAAACTATAAATCTGCGGTGGGTTTGATTTAGTTTCTGAAAGCGGGTGTACCCCCTACCACCCCCCGCCCCAATCGTTTTTTTATTCAGTGTGGCAAATTTTTGGAAAAAATTACCTATATTAATTAGTTACAAATAGACGTAAATAACATTTACAACAACAACTCGTGCAAATTTCACAGATTGGTTCATTATTTTGGCTAAAACTAGCATTGGTATGTTGAAGGAAAATTCAACCAGTATTTTGGCTAAAATAAACATTAGGGTAATTGTCTAGAATAGCTACTTTTGTTAAAACGTTATTAAAATGAACAAAAAAGCATATCAATAGATTCGTTTTGACGCGAACATTAATTATATATCGGGGGAAGACCAATTTTCCAAACACTTTTTTAGTTATTAACAAAATAAGTAACGAAATGACATATTGAACATTTTTCCCTAAAAATTTGTGCAAATTGTTGTTGCAGAAGGCTTTCATGCGAAGAAGCAGCTAACTTCGCTTTTGAATGGATGAGTTGCCATGCAAATTAATTAATGGTAATTACGTGCGACTTTCGCTCAAAGTGAACCAAACTGATGGTTTTTTTTTCGTAATAGGTGTTTGAAGATGTTATTTCCATTAAAAGTAGCGGAAAGCGGAATTTTGCCTAAGCTTTTCATTATTAATATTTAAAATGGCTGAGCTTTAGTTTTCAGTCGCACTTCATATTATAATAAAAAAAAGCAATTTCGTCATGAAACTTTGTAGGAATGATCAGAAGGATGTCTTTATCCAGTATTTTAAGAAATAAAATTTAAAAATATAGTTCACAAGTTATTTGTTGTTAACAATTGCCAATCTTTTCGTATCATTTCCTTATGAAAATTTCAGCCCATTCATCGTATGACAAAGTAAGCTGCAGTTCATTTGATAATTGTCTACAACAACAACTATTTGAATCAATTTAAAGCGATATTTGTTATTTTCTTACATCTTTTGTTAATAACTAAAAATTTTGGCAGAAAATTTCACTCCTACCGATTTATTCTTTGATGCATCGATTTACATGGTTTTTTGTGTGTATTTCACTACGATATTCACAAAATAACACATATTATGAGTGCAACTAATGAGCATAATATTGTTACTTATTTTGTTAATAACTAAAAAAATGTTTGGAAAATTGGTCTTCCCCCGATCTATAATTAATGTTCGCGTCAAAACGAATCTATTGGTATGCTTTTTTGTTCATTTTAATAACGTTTTAACAAAAGTAGCTATTCTAGACAATTACCAACTTTGGTACTATAATGGGGTGCTGAGCCTAAATTTTCTGTCTCCCGTTGATCGATGAAGATTAATTCTTAATAACTTTTTGCTATTGGTATCAAATTGAAAGAAACACATGCCGACCCTGACAAATTAAACGTCTAAAATTATATTTTTATGCATTTAAACGCATGAGGAATTACTTCGGTTATATTGCCCGGCAATATTACAAAATAAACTGAAACGGGTATTCTCAAATTAGATTTTACTATAAAATCCATACATTAACATGTCCGAAATACAATAGATTACACATACTGGATTCGACATTAACTTTTCCAACTTCAATCTCTGCAAATCTGTAGCTGTTTTTATAATAGGCCGCTTCCTTTTCTCAACAATATTTTCTTCTGAATCCATTTTAGAATATGTAACAACCTTCACTTATTTTACTTAACAAAATTACTTCATTTAATAAATTATTAGAATCTATATATCGATTAATTACAAAAATCGATATTTTGTTCATAACCGTTCTATTCCACTAAACCGAATAGCATAACATTGTCAAGCTTACAAGTACGGAAAGCGCCATTCTGTTTGTTTACATTTGAAAACAGCTAAGATCACTTGATTCCTAAAAGTTTTATATTCTTTCAAAAAACACCCAGAACCGCACTAAGAAGTAAAAATTTCATTGCCAAGGATTCCAAAAAAGTATAATTAAAATGTATTAATTTGCAAAATTAACGTGTATATTGTTACGATCTTGCTAATTAAACCTCGATGATTTCTCAAATTCTTCGGGTACTTAATTTGCAGTTTCTTTATTTATAAAGAATTTATTTAATGTCCAATTATTATCAGTAATTCACAATTCAATTACAATTCACTTTACTATATACAATCGCATGTATACAACTTTCACAACGTACTGTTTTTATTACTTTACTGTAATGTAATCTCCAACGCGTTTACTTTACGACCGATTGCTTTTGCAGGCGTGTGTCGCCCTTATATACTTGTTTATGATCAAAACGATAAAGTCTGGCTTTTCGCTCTAGAACATGCCAGTTTTCGGCTCCTCTCCCTTCATCTGACATTCGCTTAGCATTTTCGCCACACTGTTCTCCACCTAAGTCTGATCGTCCCGATCAGACACATTCACTTTCCAAACGCAGCAAGCTTCTCTAGGTGCTTCTCTATTTCATCTAGTTTCTCGGCCTCCCAAGGGTTTGGATTCGATACACTGCGTCGTTTAGTCGTTTGATTATCTTGTATGGACCTTCCCAATTGCATTGAAGTTTTGCGGACAAACCTCTCTTTCGTTGTGGATTGTACAGCAACACCAAATCTCCATTTTGGAAGCCTTCGGAGTTCATCGCCTTGTCATACCTAGCCTTCATTTTGTCACTCATAATTTGAGTTCGCTGCCTCACAAGAGCATGTATCTCTCTTAACTCTTCCTCGAGAACAGTAGACGCTTCCTTCCCAATTCTTCTCGCATCACCAGTTATTCCAAATTTTAAATCGTTGGGCAACCGAAGTTCACTACTAAACAGTATCCTGGCAGGTGTTTGACCTGTTGTTTCATGCACTGCGGACCGATATCCCATCAGGAAAAGCGGTATGTATACATCCCAATCATCTTGATTCTTGTCCACTACTTTCCGCAAGTGCTCTTCCAGGGTCCGGTTGAATCGCTCTACCATGACATCTGATTGAGGATGCAGGGCTGTCGTTCGTGTTTTTCGAATACCAAGTATCTGGCACATCTCCTGGAACACCGCCGATTCAAAGTTTATTCCTTGGTCTGAATCCAATTCTATAGGCGCACCGTATCTGGTAACCCAATTGTGAGTGAATGCATCCGCAACTGTTTTTGGTTCCTGGTTTGGACTTCAGGCCATTTACTGAAGTAGTCCATAACCACAAGAACGTATTTGTCTCCTTGTTTCCTCATAGGGAATGGACCGGCTACATCCATGGCAACCCGCTCAAATGGTGCACCTGCTTCATCTGACCATGACTTCGTGACTTTGGTCCTTTAGCTGCAATGCACTCCGTGCAATTAGCAATCCACTCAGCGACCGATTGACGACAGCCAACCCAATAGAACCGCTGCTTGATCTTCTCCAGCGTTTTTGTAATGCCTAGGTGCCCTCCACTAGGACCATTATGGAATTCCTTAAGAACATCCGGAATTCTTAACCTCGGAACTACTATAAGCTTCCGACAGCACTGGCCATCTTCACTTTCCCCTATTATATGCAAACAGCCAGATATCAACTCTAAACTGTTCCATTGTGCCCAGTATGCTTTCGCGATGGGACTTCCCGCTGCCATTTGTTCTTTACTTGGCCGTCTGTTCACCTCCAATCCGTGCATTAATAATTCCAAGTCCGGATCCTCTTGCTGACATTTCCTTAAGTGACTTGCCTCCCACTCTTCTGCTGATGTAACTGTCATTAGCCGGACGTCTATTATGTCTTCCTTACCCTCGGCTTTTGAGCAATGCTTACAATCCAAATTACATGGTCGACGGGACATAGCGTCAGAATTTCCGTGCGTATTACCCTTGCGGTGCTCGATGGTGAAGACATAACTTTGTAGCCTCTCAATCAACCGTGCAAGCTGCCCTTCGGGATTCTTGAACTGTAGTAGCCACTTCAGCGCTGCATGATCCGTTCTATCGCGGAAATGTTGACCATACAGATATTTGTGGAAGTGTTTAATGCAATCCACCAACGCTAATAGTTCTCTCCGCGTTACGCAGTAGTTCCGCTCTGGTTTTCCAATAGTCCGGCTATAGTAGGCAACTATCTTCTCCTGCCCATCAATCACTTGCGAAAGTACACCCCCTATGCCATAACCACTAGCATCTGTGTCCAGAATAAATGTTGCACCTGGAACCGGGTACGCTAGCATAGATGCAGCGCATAGTCGTTCTTTTAAAGCTTGGAAAGCCTCCTCTTGTTCAGTTTTCCACTCGAAAGATCTATTTTTCCTTGTGAGCTCATGGAGACTATGAGCTACGCTGGCGAAATTTGGAACAAGGCGGCGATAGTAAGTACACAGCCCAAGAAAACTTCTGGGTCTCGGCCAATCCTTCACTGCTTCTATTTTTTTCTTCGCAGTACAAACGCCCTACGTGGTTACTTGATGACCTAAGTAATTCACCTCCTTCTTGAATAAGAGCACTTCTTAGGACTTAGTTTAGGACCACCGCCAGCTATTCTCTGGAAAACTTCTTCCAAATTACTCAGATGTTCATCGAAGCTTTTGCCCGATACGAGGATGTCATCCAGATGCACCAAACAAGTCTTCCAGTGTAGTCCTTTGAGCACATGGTCCATTAGTCTTTCAAAAGTGGCAGGAGCGTTGCATAACCCAAATGGCATTACCGTAAATTGCCATAGACCGTTGCCAACACTAAAGGCTGTCTTCTCTTTATCTTCTTCACTCACTTCTACTTGCCAATAACCGCTTTAAGGTCAAGTGTTGAGAACCATTCTGTGCCAGTTAACGAGTCTAGTGTATCATCGATCCTGGGTACACGATAACTGTCTTTCTTTGTGACATCGTTTAATCTCCGATAGTCCACGCAGAACTGCAACTGACCATCTTTCTTCTTCACGAGTACTACCGGTGAGCTCCATGGACTTGCCGATGGTTCGATAACATCGCTTTCGCTCATTTCCTTAATTATTTGACCAACAGCGTCACGTTTAGCTAGTGGAACGCTTCGAGGAGCTTGACGAATTGGTCGTGCGCCACCAGTATCAATGCAATGTTTCACTACGTTAGTCCTGCCTGGTTTGTTGCCATCCTTGTCGAATATGTTGGAGTATTTACGGATCCTCTGGCTGGCCTTGTGCTTGTACTTGTCTTCCAACCCTTGCGTCCATGTATTTATATCTTCCTCCATGCCCTTGCTGCCACTAGAGTCGATTCCAGATGAATCATTGCATTTGATGATGGCTTCTACCTCTTCACATTGCCCTAATACAGTTCCACTAGGAATTTTTACTGGTGATCTGAAGTCATTTAATACTCTCACTGGGATGCGTCCATTCTTTTGTGTCTTAGCCAGGGTTTTTCCAATAAGTACGTCCTGTGTAGAATTTTGTGCTGCTTCGACAACCCACAATTGGTTGTCCCACAATCTCCATTAATTTTCGCCCAAACAACTGCTTCTGACTTTGGTGGAATCAGTTCACTGCCTTCTAAGACCACTAGTTTGCTGCTGTATGTGGAATCATAACCAATGCTTAGTGGTACTTCCATGTCCTTATACTCCATAATTTTGTTATTCAAGTCGATCTTGATACCTTGATCCATCAAGAAGTCTACTCCTATGATTACCTCATCTACAATCTGCGCGACTATAAAACTGTGTAACACCTTGCGACCTCACATGTTATTTCTCCCACCACTTGTGTGTCCTCAACAGTTGCCGTTTTCAATATTGCGCCAGGCAATGGTCTCACTTCTTTAGTGATCAGGTCAGTTCGAATGATGCAGTGTGACGCGCCCGTATCCACTGTTAATATTCGCGCTCGTCCATCCACATATCCACCAATAGTAATGTTGCTCGTTTTTCTGCCAATTTGCGAGACGGAGATTATGGGGCATTCAATTGCAGGAGCCAGCATATGCACCTTTAGACTGGCTCTTTTTAGTTTAACGACTGAGAAGTTGATGGTTTATCCTCCTCAGCCTTCCGTTTGCGCTGTCCTTCCTGTATGCTGGAACCCGTTTTGTATTCGCGTGCGAAGTGACCAGGCTTTTCACATTTAAAGCATTTCCCAGCTTGATTCTTGCCATTATTCCTTATATCGACTTAAGAGTTCTCAATATTTCGGTCATCACATCTGGTGTTTCAACCTGCACTTTATTGACTTTGTATGCTGGACTGCTTATGAGTGCCGCCGTTTCACGTCTTTGAGCATACGCCACTGTTTCAGCGAATGTTAACTTTGTATTCGCATATGTCTCTCGCTTGGTGTAAATGTCTTTTATTCCGCTGATGAATCTTTGTATTTTCACCCTTTCCAGATGCTCACCCGTCGTAATCACTCCTCTCATAATCAGGTATAGTTTGCAAAAGTTCTGCTGCAGGTTCTTCCAACGCAACGAATAGCGCAGCAGGTTTTTCGTCCAAGCTCCAGTTATTTGTTTCAGCCGTCTTCTCAAACTGGAGCTTAAAGACTTGGAAAGGAATTTTCCCGTCGAAGGATGGTGTTTTTACCCTAGGAGCGTTCACTGAAGCGGTTGGACGATTTAATTGCAAATCCCGGGCACGAACTGCTAATTCGTTGACTTCGGCTTCAGTTAGCTCCTCTATCTTATCTTGCGACCTTCCAATTTGTTTACTTTGGTCTCAATTAGCTCCTCCATTTTGTCCTGCCGCTCCTCGATTTGATTCTGTCTTTCCTTAAGTTCTGCATTCTCGTTCACCAGATCTTGCTGTATATGTGCGATTGTGCATCGATTTGTGACATGTCCGCGTTCATTACAGACATATTTTGTGACATGTTGGCATTGATTTGTGATATTGCTGCCAATAACATGTTCATGTCCATACCGGTAGATGAACCAGGGGCATTTTCTTGAATCTTACTTGATGGCTGCTCCAACCCCTTCGCAGAATCACTAGCCTCTTCCTTGTCAACATCCTTCAAGGATACCTCTTCATCCTCGCGCCGGAATTCGTATTGGTTCAAGTCGATACCTTCGACTTACATTGCTTCTCGCAGTCGCGATTGCAGCTCTGCCTTATTTCCTGTTGTAGATAATCCACGCTTTGCCAGTTCCTTCTTGAGAGGAGGTATCGTCAATTCCTGAATCTTCACCATCATTCAACTATTATCCTTTGGGATTTATTTAACAATCCCACTTCTGACACCAATTGTTACGATCTCGCTGATTAACCTCTGGATTTTTAATCTTTCGGGTACGATCTCTGGATTGTTAAATAAAATCGCCAACTTAATTTGCAGTCTTTTTATTTATAAAGACTTATTTAATGTCCTTTTATTATTCAGTAATTCACAATTCAATTTACAATTTAATTTTCTATTTACAATTACTTGGATACAACTTTCACAATGTACTGTTTTTATTACTTCAATGTAATGTAATCTCCAACGCTTTTACTTCACGACTGAATGAATTGGCAACTGAATGTCGCTCTTATATAGTAGTCGGCCGCTCGCAACCAACCGTCTAGAATAATCGAGGCGTTCTCGCTAACGAATAATCGAAGCGTTCTCGCTAACGAATGTTCTCGTTTCTCGCTATAGAACATGCCAGCTATCGGCCTCTCTCTTTCATCTGTCATTCGCTTTGCTTTTTCGCAGAGAACGTGTATATGTAGGGAAGGACCAATTGCGGATTAGCGTGGAAAACGTCAACTCCACCTCACCACGATGAGCGTGTTTCACCACGGCCACAAAAATTAACAGAATTGGCTTTTACAGTGCTGAGCGTAGTTATTATTAATATGCTCAGATATGCAATTATCTATACTCCTACAAAATGTTTATAACATGCTCTGTAATTTGAATTGAAATATATTGATAATTTCTGTAAAAAATTTCTAGCTTTTGATCTGGAGTAAATACTAGAAAAGTGGAAAAACATTATTTTTGGAAAAATGTTTATATTTATAGTGATGATATAAAGAAGCATGTTTAATTCGAGTAATTAATGGATTTTTTCGTTTCGAATAATGGAATAAAGCGCAATAGTTTACCAAATATATTCATAGCGTATGATTGATTTGCCGTCGGCATTTCAATATACATATGTGTATATGTACATATGATTTTAAGGGAATTATGAATTTATTAATAACTAGAAATCCTGCGGTTATTATAATGGGTATTCCTAATTTAGTTTCAATTAATGCAAAATAATAAATATTTATCCTATACTTGGCCTTTTCATAACGTTTACATATTATTACTGAGTATTTATTTACTTACTGCAACCTCAGTGCACTAAAATCCTAATTACATAACTCCATATATATCATACATACAAAATATAATAAAGAATAAATAATATATTAATTGCTTACATTCAAACATATTTTCTTCCCCGCGAACAATCGTACTATCAAATTTTACAAGTAAGAAATTTCTATATACAACAAAATTCCTGACCTATATAAACTCATATGTTAAATTTTTGGCCTATATTCTCGCCAAGCAGTGAGGAAATATATATATATATATATATATTTGCATACATATAAGTTTACCCCGATTACTAATATACATACATATATGCATCATAGGTATATAATGAGAACATAACACTACTTCTTCCCGCCTCTCATATTCACATCCAATGAAACAAATCAAATACACAATAGCATATATATATTTATTTACCAAGCGCCGTTTATGAAGAAGAATGCTTCTGCGCGACAGAGACCACAAGTACAAATAGAAAAAATCATCATGGTCGCGAAATGTGAAGCAAAAACAAAAACACATAATATTTTATTGACTCCGACAAAAAGTCAACCAAAAAAACTGCTCTATATTTGCTGCGCACCTGTTTTTTCAATGTGAAGCAAGCAGCGCACGCGCCATACACATAACAACAACAACAACTCAACCGCTAAAAATCTCTTCATTTTTTTGTTTGAAAATGGGACATTTTTGCCTACATACATATATGTATATTGAGCCCTGTGCGAAAAAGCGGCCATGATATTAGATTTTTTTTAAGGAATATACATCATTAATATCACACACTTCATCTCTCCAAAGTTTTTATTGCACAATAGATATCGGACTAAATAAAAATTATGTACTTAAATTTCATGACAATATATAAACTAAATCAAAGAAATAAAAAAAAAACAGCGGTAAAGTTTACTTTTTTGCCCTTACGTATTTTTTGCGCATAGGGCTCGAAATATACACATAGTTGCCTGTCGCAATAAGGGTTACTTCGTAAATTCGTATATACATACATATATACATATGCTATAGATATGTATGTGCATATTAAAGCTCTTTGAACGGATTTGTTTTATTTATGTTGTCTATTGAACTTTGGCAAAATACTTGGAATAATAATACTTACTTTTTGGACTCATTGTATAAAAAGATGTTTTCTTTTTTAATAGTACATGTCAGTATTTTTATTGATAAACAAATATACAAAAAATAGGTGTGACAGAATTTCGAAATTGCCACCAATTTAATGATAATTTCTCACATGACTTAATAAATAAGTTATACACATTTTAAGTGCATAGCATATATATTAAGTCATTTTTTCATCTGTTTTGTTATAAAGACAAGGGGTGATGTCACAGTTGAAACACCGTCAATTTTATTTCAACTTCAATATGACCCAACTTGTATTTAAACGAAAACTAGGCTCTGATGCAATTAACCTGAAATTATAAAAAAAACCTGAAAATACATAAAGAAAACCCTGAAATGAAAAAGAGATTCCTGAAAAGAGAAGAGAAGAAGAAAAACCCCTTACGAGCATTGAATGCTTCACTTACCACACAAGAGAATGCTGATACGCTAGTGAGCCTTGCACTTGCAAAATATTTACAATTTTTTCAATTTGTCCGAAGTTTTTATTTTATGTTGGTTGTTCTTTTCGTTTGCCAACAACCACCTAGCATTTTTAAATAATTAAACTGTAATCGAAAACTCCATTAGCTTTATTCGGTTTTCTAGACATTCGTCGGTTATCGGGGAAAACTTCTACTGTTTTTTCTCTTATCACGGACAACATTCTACTGCGAACACCAGAATAATGAGCGTATTTTAAAAAAAGCTGAGAATACCAAATCATTTGCATACGACACACAGAGAATGTGTAACAACGAGAAGGACCAATTACGAAAAATCGTGGAATATGTCAAATCGATGCTAGAACACCATGAGTGCATAGGGTTGTATTTTTAGCATTTCCCCACAGCCCGCCAAAAAGTAACAGAGTTTGCTATTGATGCATAACATTGATGAGAAAATGAATGTAAATTTCCTGTCTCCAGCTAACATTGGTGTATGTTAGCTTTAGATAAAGAATTTTTCGGCTTCTTATCAAATAAAGGAAAATATTCTTTACAATATATTAAAAAAATTTGGGTTAAGGATGAAATTATGAAACTTTATCAATATTTTTCATGCCATTTTTAAATTTCTATATTATCTGATAGAAAATATTTCATTTTTACTCTGCCGTCGGCATTTCGCAATAGCGTTTATTTGTACTCTAAAATTTCAATTTAAAATTTGATATCCTGTAATAGACATATGTACATATGCTCTTATCTAACTACTTATATGCATATGTATCATGACATATGTACATTCACTATCGAAAATAATGACCTGCGTCAAGATATCTGTATATACATATATATACGCATGCACACACACTATTTGGATGTACACATATGCATTCATACTTCGATCACTCCATCCCTCGAAACTATTCTTTGCCTCTGTCATACAAAAGTACAAAACTCAAATCGAATACAACAATAACATTTTCATTCATAGACGCAAGCGCCGTACAACAAAGCAAATTGCGTTTATTCATAATACCACCGTGCACATGCCCCGCATACCCATGCCAACAAGTTGCTTCTTCGCGACGATGGCAAAAAACACAAATACAAAAAATCATGGTGGCGAAATGTTACGCAAAAGCAACAATAACAAAAAGTTCCTTTGACTCCGGCAAAAAGTCAAATAGTCAATCAACCACCGAAATGATGCAAACCATACAAAAAATACGATCGTTCTTCTATATTTGCTGTTCGCCTGTTACCTCAATATGAACCAAGCTGATGCCTTGCGCTGGCACACGTCAAACGTTCCTTGAGTTCAAATCCTCGCTTCTTTTTCGTATTTTGATTTTATTAGATTGGCGAATTTTTCAAATCATCGCAAAGAAATGCTTTTGGATGACGGGGCACAGAGGTAAGAAGTTGGCATGCCTTTTGTATGCATGTGTTTTTGTATACATACATGGGCCTTTGAATGTGTTTGTCTTTGCTTCAGCTCTACTTAAATTTTTGATTTTTATAAATTTTGTCATCGTCGCGGAGAAGATGGTTTTGGATTGGGGGATGCATGAAGGAAGGGAATTCGCATTGTTATGATTGTATTTGTTTCGCGTATACGTATTAAAATGCTTGAATGTATGTGTTTTCGCATTGTCGTCAGCTCAACATCAATTTTTAATATTTGGCAAAGTTTGACTTCGTCGCGAGGAAAGTGCTTGTTGATGAAGAGCAGAAGGGAAGAGGGTTTGCATGCGGTATTTGTTATAGTTGCTTCTTGTTCTTATAGCAAATAGCTTACACAACAACAACATACATTTGTATGCCCTTTTCCCTTGAACGCGTAGCATTCATATGCCGTCCACAAGCATCACTTCAAATTCTTATGACTTCGACTAAAATTCACTTTGTCTGCTAAAATGAAGCAACTTCGTGCTGCTAAATTCGCTGTTCGCCTATTAGCTCATATTGCCCAGCAAGAAATTCCTTGCTTCCCGAGTGTCCACAAGCGAGTATGGCAAAAAAATGCTGGTTTCAAGAATGTTTGATTTTTGTGTCATTATTCGCATTTTGGTGTAGAAATTCAGGTACAGTAAACTTTGTGTACCACGAATATGCACATCACATTTTAACCATGCAGTGTACATCTAGCTACAGTACTTTTACATAAGTAATTGCTCATTGATTTCTAGTTTCTATAAAATTTTCGATAATATAGAAGTATTGAACATAAATTTATTGAAAAAACAATATATTTAAAAATAATCACGTGCTTTTTAAACCTTCGTTTATTAAATGTAAAGAACTCAGTTCGGATTATCGAGAGTGCGTTTTACACAGTCCAGTGAAGACACAAAATTCTTCAACTTCTAATTTTTGGCACTTTGGTTTGTGGAAGAGTCGTGCGAAGGGAGATGTGTGCGTTCGCGATGAGGACTTTTTTTGCAATATAAGCTATCGTTGGCATGGTAATGGCATTTTTTGCTGGATGTATACGCTTTTTGCTTGTTTACATATAAACGTATGTACGTACAGACATATCATCACATGTGCGTATGTATGCACATATGTATATATGTATGTAGAAATATGAGCATGCGTGCTTGTTCTTATCACGCTTATTTGTACGCACGCTAATATGGTAATTGACTGGATGAATTTGATTTGTTTATTTATTCTGATATTTGCTACCAAAAATAATTAAATCTGCTTCAAATAGAATTAATTCTCATACTAGGATGTAATTAGTATTAATATCTCATTAAAAAATATTAGCAAAAAATAAGAAATAGGTAAATAAAAATACATCATTTTTAAATTTCGGAAATATTTAATAAAAATATACACATTTTTAAAAGCTAATCATCAAAAATTGATAAGCTCAGAATATTCGAATAATAACCATCTACATGCTTACATTTATCTCGCACAGGTTTTATCAATTTAACATTTATTTTGCATGAATTTTCTCATTTTAAACATGATTTCTGCTAGTTCACTGTTAACTAGTGGTGAAAAGAGCTCATCCATGCCTGGGGTGAAATGCACCCATCGTGTTCTGGCTCAGTGAAAAAGCGGAATGAAATGACAATCGGCACGCCATGGACCTTCTCTATATTCTACGTTCTCTGCGACACACTTCGAATGCCCTGTTGGCAGGATTGACAAGACGCAAGTCACTATCATCCTTGAAATTTTTCGCTCTTATAAGGGCTTCGGAATAGGAGTTAAGGTCGCTCTGTGTCTTTGTCATGATTGCGGTGCAATTTTCGCAATGCAATTTACACATTATTTTCTGGTAAATACCATAGCCTGTGTAATATCGCTGCATTTGTACCTCAGCATTATTGGAATCTTTCTCAAAATTCTCATCGGGGATATCGATATCCTCCAAGACAAGTTGCTCAAGCTCATTCCCTAATTCCCTATCTTCTTGATGACGATCTTCAGGATTAAGGTCCCAATCCAAATTCAGATCTTGATCATCCTCACAATTTTTCGATTTTTTCTCAAAATTATAGCGCATAATTTTCATAGAAATTAAGCCCGCTACTATGTACTGGATGTCATGGGCTGACGGGTGAGTATTTATACTCTGACTAGCACGGACTCTATAGAAAAAATTTTCCAACGCATCTTAGTTCATCTTACCAAGAAAAACCAATTTTAACCCCATATCTTGCGAAAAGAGCTCTTTGCTCAACCCTAGCATGGAACTAATAGTAATACAGAAGCCATCAATGCAGTGAGCACGTACATTGTTGGGCAACTGTATACTTTTCAAAAATTCTACCTTTTGTTTGAGGCGTTGAACCTTCCCGGAATCATTTCGTTTGAGCGGACATTTCAATGGATTGCTCGATCCAAATCTCTTTCCTTCTAATTCGTCAAAAAGGTCATTCATTTGCTTAACGAATTTCCACGTGGGCTCAGCATATTCAGCCAACTCTGGGCCTAATTTATTCTGATGATGCAACATTTCTATTCCAGCCGCGACCGAATTGCTTAGTATTTGGGTTACGCGTGACACAGACATTTTGTCGAAAGGACCTGGATGAACATGAATATCCGTTAGCTTCGGACAAATTTTAAAATTCATGTTCATCTGATCGATGGAGTACAGCTTTGTAATAACCCTAAAACTAGCTATGCCATCGGGAGTTTTAATATCATTTTTCATTATGGTGTTTCGGACAGACTTCAATAGATAGCAATAGTCGTACATGCAATATATTTTTGAATTTTCGTGCATAAAGTAGGGCTTCGACTCTGTAATCCCTTGGGACTGAAAAACACTAATATTCGAAGCCCCCTGACGTTAAGTCCTATGCCCTTGAGTGCTGTGATATTTTTTTTTCAAAATTTCGAGCAAAGGCTGTCTGCCAATGCCATTTTTGGAAATATAATAAGAAAAAACATATTTCCATTTAGCGCACAACCCCTTTGCCATAAAAAAAACAGCATTTATTTCCTATCTGAGGTTCACGTTGGCCATCCCCAAAATCTACAAACCCATCCATAATATCGGTAACCTTATTATAAACAAGATCCGACTTAATTGTGATTTCGTCAAACAAAATAACACAATTACGCTCTCTTTCGGACATACTTTCGACAATGTTCGTCAAATTAAGACAGATGTTGGCATCCAAACCAGGGACAACATACCTAATAGGGCGCCAACGCAAAAGAGATGATTTGCCTGGTAGGGCGAAGCCTAGATCATCACGCACGAAATTATAGGATTTGGTGGACATGTAATTTATATTTTGTGTCAATGCCTTTTCATCGGCACTGTAAAAAGTGCGCTTCGTGACGATCATCCTAGCGAATATTATGGCTTCAACCGATGCTTTTTCATCCGCAACTATCGCACGAAATTTAAGTTCTTCAAAATCTTCCCTAAGTTTGTTATTTTCTCGATTTTTTTTATTAAGTTCTTTAATATTATCCCTATAAAATTTACTAGATTTCTCGCGGCTGTCAATTTCTTCTGAGCCCGCATCGAAATCGTCTTCACAAAATCCTGGCCTAATTTCCATTAGTTTGGATTGCCTATTCAGTTCCCTAAGTTCTACATCATTAAAAACTCCTTATCTTTATAATGAGAATGAACTCTTTGAACGGGGAGACAATTCAAATCGGAGCCAGCACTATATATAATACTAGGTGAGCGAGACCTAGCTGCTGATCCCAAGTTAAGGGATGGAATTGCTCCCCGTGGAAGCCTAAACTTTCTAATATGTTCCCTATCGAAATGTCGTTGACAAACGAAAAGAACATCCGTAGCGGACACTGCAATTTTGCAAGCCAAAGCCCACTGTTTGCGCTCATTCTCTTCCTGCGGAAAGCTGTATAGAATGCATTTGTTAGATGAAATGCTACCTTCCATACAGCATGTCATGTCCTTTTTTTGCGCACTGGGCTCGATGTGTATGCGGTTACAAACATGTTTGTAAAAAATACATTTTCATGAATGAAATTTTTTGAATATGTATTTATATGTACATACGGACGTATAATTACACACATATAGCGATATATTTTCGAATTTTTCTACATTTTTGAATTAGAAAAAAATCAGGCCAGCGCAAAAATTTTTGAATAAAAATAATTGAGCTTTTTTTTATGGATCAGGAAACAATTTTTATTTGTGTTGAAAAAATAAAATAAAAACTCAAAAAACTCGGCGTGCTTTGCTACACCTATAAAAATATCAAGAAAATCTAATGTAAACTGCTTGATTTGTATGAAGAAATGCCAAAAAGTTGGTTTTAATCGAAAAAAAATTTATTCTTAAACCAGCAATTTTGATTTTTCGATTTTTTTTTTTTTGAAAAACAAACGAAAAAATTGATTTCAAATTTTTTTCCAAACATTTTTTTTCAACAGCACTCCAAATACAATGTAATGTAAATGTACGTGTATTTTGGTATTTTACATGTATTTGTTATTTTTGCATGTATTTTGTACGAGTAGCGACCAATATTCACTAAAATGATCATATCTCTGGAACGCCTGCCCAATCTCATGAAAACTTCACATTACCTTTCTCCTAATATCCTTTTATAACTTCTAAATATTTGGTGCAATTTGATCCAGTGGTTGTCAAGTTATAAGCGTTCATCAAAATTTGCATTATTTTTTATATATATACATAGTTTAAAAATCAAAGCAGCACTTGATCAATGGAAGTATATATTTCAATATAAAAATTTATTATTATTAAAGTAAAAGAATTAACACACATATGCACACGTAAATTCCTGTTCTATATCACAACCAAAAATTTTCTAATATATTCAAACCGTTTGTGAAAAAATCGTTTGAAAAATGTTTTAAAATTTAATTTTGAGCTCTACATTTTATTCGATTATAGTTATTATTATAACCCCGATTATTCAAAAAGTATTAGGAAATTTAAAATTTTTTTTCGCGATACATCTAAAAATACATCTATACACGCGCTACATACTTATGTATGTACAAGTATGTCTATACATGTATATACATACATACGCTTTAGCTTTTAGTTCAATTTGTTTTTAAAATTTAAACATTTTAAAACAACACTGATTATGATTAGATATTAGAATATCCATATACAAATTATTTATAAATTATTCTTTCTGTTTAATTTATTTTAATTTTTAATTAGAGTTTCTTACATTACATATATACATACATATGTACCTATGTATGTGTATATGTGTGAGCAAACAAATATGTGGTAAATTGATAAACATTTATGCAATATAAATATGCATTTTTTTACCGAGGTAGAGGGTGGGAACGGCGTTTTCCTTCAGCTTCTTAGCTCCCACTGCACTCTCTTCGAAATGCCTTATGCAAACGAAGGCATTCCGGGTAGGCAGCTCCTCCAACGGTGATATTCTAAGGTTATCCTTCCACTTTGAGGCCTTCTCTGGTTCGCTGGGGAAAGAAAAATACCTTGTATTTTTTTCACTATAATTTTCATTATTTAAACACTCGCGAACGCGACATTTCCGCGGATTAGGCATTTTAATTATTTTATTTTAAATAAATTTATTAACACTTTTTAAAATAACTACTAAAATTACTCCAAAATACGACGTGACACAATAAATTTTTTCGCAAAACTGAAGCTTTTTTCCACTCTAATTTTTTCGGCAATCAATTGCGCCAAAATCTAAAATGTAAATATATATTAATATATACTAATGCAAATCAATGCAAATATATAGCAATTAATCATAAAAAACTGCACCTGTTCGCTTACATTTCTGGATTACAGCCATTTCCCCAATTTACATTATGTGCTTTATGGTCTCTCAAAACATTTCTCCTTTTGTGATAAATCGCTCTATCTCTGTTAAATTTTGGTGAAATTGCCTCATGAATTTGTTGAGCTGAAATACGCACACGCTGGTCCTTCTCTACATATTGACGTTCTCTGTTTTTCGTCACAATATTATTGTGAGTTTGCACATACAACTCTGTATGGTCAAGTATTTTTATTTTTATACTATATGGCAACACCCATTTATTGTTATTGTCGGGCATTTCTATCGCAATTCTTGTCGAAAAAAATATACAAATATAAAATTATATTTTCCTACTTAACAAATTAAAATAAGAATAAAAATAACACTTGTAATCGCATGTGAACATATAAAAGTATCTTTATGACAACATATATGAAACATTTGTACGCGTCTTAAGTGAAAATTTAATGATAAATATGTGAATAGTTTAACAGCAAATTATTAATAATTTAACAATATTAATAAATAAATTGTTCCAAATAAACATAAATAACAATTACAACAACAACTCGTGTAAATTTCATAAAGTTTGGTGCATCACTTTGGCTAAAACTAACATTGGCGCATTACAGGAAAATTGAAACAAAAATATATCCTTTTCCAAACGTATCAAGGACATAGATAAACAAAAGGAAATTTTACTACAGACACACAAACGAGCACATAGAAATTAAAATTCCAAATAAAAAGAATACACACAAATACATTGACGAAATCTTATCTCCGATTTACCCAAACGAACTAAGTTCACTAGTGTATGCTCAAAACAAATTTACGAAAAATTAAATATCGTACATACTGTAACGCCAACATACTATTCGACAACCAACGGTCAAATCGAACAGACACACAGTACATTGACCGAACTTGCTACAGTCCTATCACATGAAAATAATTCCTTATCGGAGGACGATGCAGTTAAGCAGTATAAGAATACTCTGAGTTCTGTGATAGGAGAGAAACCCGAGGATGCCTTTTTCAATCACAGAGGGTATCCTGATATTAAACAAAAACTTCAAATAAATCAAGTTAAAATGCTTTCTTATCACAAAGAAAAGCGTAAGAACATCACATACGAAAAAGGAGACACTAAAACTTAACGCCGTAACAAAAACTTACCTGGCACAATACATACAAATCGGGGTAGAGTTATACACAAATATTATATAAGAGTGCAAGCATGCAATTATTTTATATTTTACCTCTAGCGTCTTCTGTGATCATTTATAGAGTCAGATCGTGTAAACGTTTATGAGGAAACTAAATTATTATACCACGTAGCAAATCTTTCAAAAATATTAGCACCCTATGAGAATATAGTACGATCAGCTTATAATTTTGAGCAAAACTCTGCAGAACAAGCGTTACTAAATAAACTAGAGACACTCAAGTCGCAGTTACTTCCTATTACAGTCAGAGCTAGACGATCCTTAACTTTCCGGGATCAGCTCTTAAAGTTATTATTACAGGTACAACCGATGACTGCATCGAAATTAAAACAGGGTTAAATATGCTGATAGAAACCAACAATAAACAAAAGAAAATAAATTCACAGTTTGAAGGAATATTCAAGATTCTTGATACTAAAGGCATATCAGAAAATTTAGTAATAACCGCAATTATAACTATTTATATGTAAATATCCAATATTAAAAATAAAATGCAATTTATTCAATTTACAACAGCTTTCATACAAGCATGGAAAAATATTATTAAATTCTAGAATAGCAAAATGTAACAATGTATTACACCTATTGAAAAATGTAGAACTATATTGGAAACTATATATGTAAAATTAAAAATGCAGACAATTGTACTATTAATATATTAGAAAATAAGCCAGCCAAATGTGAAGTGGTACAGAAGGTAAAGAGGAAGAAGCAAGAAGGAAGAGAATTGATGAACTGTATGAAACAGAACTAAACAAAAAGCATGGACGCTTTATTTTAAGAAGGAGGGAAGTTAACGACGTAACCAGATAAACAATATTTATCAATAGATTAACAAAGCGACCCGATCCTATTTTATCAGTAATGTTTTGCTTACAATAGTATGTATAAAATTGCACGTGCAATGAAATATAAATAGAATAAGAAACCTATATACGACAGTCTTTAGAAATAAAGTCAAGAGAGGCACATAAGTGCTCATAGAAATAAAATAAAATTTGTTTCATTCCTCCACATTGTTGTTGTTATTATTCAACAACAAAGTGACCTTAGTTAATTAGAGCATAAACAAAATATTTAATTCATCGTCAGGGTAAACTGTGTGATTATAAAAAATTGTAAAAGCACCATTGCGTATATTGAATAGAATTGTAATTTTTTAATAGTAAATAAACGTTGTGTAAACTCCTGACAATTAGGAAGCCGAACGAAGAAATGTTAGTACTTTTATTTAGCAATACAGTGATCGAACTCAAAGGATTTGGAAAATCATCGAAATTAATTACGGTAATCGTTACAGTACTTTCTAATTGTAATGAACCAGCAATGTAGTTTAATATCCTCATTTCGTTTTCTTTGAAATAATTATTAAATTAACTCTGAAAGCAAATTTAAAACATTCACCATAGGCATATTTAGCACGGCAACACTCCTAGTAAGAACTAGCGTTTTGCTCAAAAACAAGCCCGCGACTCTACCCTATCTTCTAATTTCTATTTCATTGAACTCCATTTTTATTTCAGTTTCTGTCTTTCACACAGGGATATGTATCATTTTTGTACTTGTAAGCCTGTACAATGATTTGGAAACATTTGTGAGTAGCAGAAATAAATGCTTTTTCGTTTGAGAGCTTTCAATGGATTTGTTCCATATGAACAAAATGTGACCATTCAAAAACTGCATAAATACTCGGAGACATTAAGCTTTTAATATTAAGTATTGTTTAGTCTTCGTAGTGTGGAAGAATGTACATATGTTAAACTTAATCAATAGGAGAGTATAAAAAAGTAGTTTGTGTTTTAAATAAAGCACCAAATTTGCTAAAAAGGCGGTAGCAAAAAACTGGGCTAGAACCATATCTGTAGTGTTAAATAAAAAATGATATATGCACATATGTTAACCATTTGTTTTTAATTAAGTTGTTATTCCTCCAAGTAACTCTCAATATAAAGAAATAATTTTTTTTATAAGAGAAGAAGAGTAAAATTTGCTTTGCGTTCCACAGCGCCTTATATCGAGTTGCTCTCAAAGAGCAGGTGTGCAAGTAAAGAAGAAATTCTGCTGGCTGTAAGCTGGTATTGCGGCTTTTCGACTTACTTGTGTTTGTTGACAGGCCTTTTTTCTTCCAACGAGGTGGGTGCTCAACTTTGCTGCTACAAGATATTGAGCCGAGTCGATAGACGGAAGACATGTAAACAGTGTTCTAGACGTGCGTACGTTCCGAGGGCCAAATATCGACTCGGATCATCTCTTGTCGCAGCAAAAATACGCACCCGCCTCTGTGTGGCAAAGAACGCCCGTCAACAAACACAAGGAAGGTTTGACGTCGAAAAGCTGCAATCACAGCAGACAGCCAGCAAGTTTTCTACTCGGCTTGCACACTTGCTTTCTGGGAGCACTCGTCATCGACTCGATATAAGGAAGCTGTGGAACGAAATTGCAAATTCTTTGCGTACCGCTGCTTCGGAAACAATTGGTTTTCAACAATACCAGAACAACTGCTGGTACGATGAGGAATGTCCAACTGCAGTGCGGAGAAAGCAGACTGCCTACCTCGCGACTTTGCGATCGACTACAACACGTGCCGGGTGGGATAGGTACCGAGAGCTGAAGAGGGAAGCAAAACGCATTTGCAGACGAAAAACGAAAGAGGCCGAAATGCGTGAGTATGAAGAGCTGAGAAGCTGGCCAACAAGGGTAATTCTATGAGAAGATGCATCAACTTACAGAGGGTTTCAAGACCGGAGTAAACTCGTGTAGGGACCATGGAGGTAACCTGGTAACAGATGTCCAGAGTATACTTAGTGTATGGAGGGAACACTTCTCCAACCTGCTCAATGGCAGTGAAAATGAAAACTCCGGAGGTGGCGAACCCGAAACCCCAATCTATGACGATGGTATAGAAGTGCCATCACCCGACTATGAAGAAGTCCGAAAAGTGATTGCCCGCTTAAAAAATAACAAAGAGGTGGGAGCCAAAGGCTTACTGGCAGAACTATTCAAATACGGCGGTGAGGAGCTGACAAGGAGCATGCATCAGCTTCTTTGCAGAATATGGTCGGACGAAAGCGTGCCTGACGAATGGAACCTAAGTGTGCTTTGCCCAATCCAAAAAAAAGGGAGACCTCACGGTCTGCGCCAATTATCGTGGGATAAGTCTCCTTAATATCGGATATAAGATCCTATCTAGCGTATTGTTTAAAGCCAACGTCAACAAACTGATCGGACCTTATCAGTGTGGCGCCAAATCTTGGAGAAGACCCGAGAGAAAAGAATCGATACACACCAACTTTTTATCGATTTTAAAGCTGCCTTCGACAGCGCGATTAGGAAATGCCTCTACGCCGCTGTGTCTGAATTTGATAATCCCACAAAACTCATATGGTTTTGTAAACTGACCCTGGATAATACCAGAAGCGCAGTCAGAATTGGGAAGGACCTCTCCGAGCCATTCGATACCAAACGAAGTTTCAGACAAGGAGGCTCTTTATCGTGTGATTTTTTTAATTTGATGCTGGAGAAAATAATACGAGCTGCAGAGCTAAACTGACCAGGCACAATATTCTACAAGAGTGTGCAATTTTGGCATATGCCGATGATATTGATATAATTAGTCATAACACCCGCACCGGAAGTTCTGCGTTCTCCAGATTAGACAAAGAAACGAATGGGTCTGGGTGAGCGAGGGCAAGGCGAAATATCTTCTGTCATCAAATAAACAGACATCGCACTCGCGACTTGACTCACGTGTCACTGTTGACAGTCACAACTTCGAAGTCGTAGATAATTTCATCTATCTGGGAACCAGCATTAACAACACGAACAATGTCAGCCTTGAAATCCAACGCAGAATCACTCTTGCCAACAGGTGCTACTATGGACTGAGTAGGCACTTGGAAAGTAAAGTCCTCTCTCGACGAACCAAAACCAAACTCTACAAGTCGCTCCTCAATCCCGTCCTGACAAATGGAGCAGAAGAATGGACGATGTCTACATCCGAAGAGTCGACTTTAGGAGTTTTCGAGAGAAAAGTTTTGCGGAAGATTTATGGTCCTTTGCGCGTTGGCAGCGGCGAATACCGCAGACGATGGAACGATGGGCTGTACGAGCTATACGATGACATTGACATAGTTCAGCGAATCAAGAGACAGCGGCTACGCTGGCTAGGTCAAGTCGTCCGATTAAATGAAAGCGCTCCAGCTTTGAAAGTATTCGATGGAGTACCCGCTGGCGGAAGCAGAGGAAGAGGAAGACCTCCACTCCGTTGGAAAAATCAGGTGGAGAGCGACCTGGTATCACAGAGGTATTTCTAACTTTCACCAAACAGCAAAGAGAAGAAATGAGTGGCGCGCTATTGTTGACGAGGCCATTAACGCGTAAGCGGTGCCTACGCCAAAGAAGAAGAAGATATGCTTTACTAAATACTTAAATTTTGCATAAACCCTATTTAAGATTGATTATAATTAATAACAAATGACTGAACAGCTAGTTAATTTTCATCTACATTATGTCATTCACATTTGTTTTTGTCAAACCATCTGTTCAGTTAGTGAAATTCGTGAAAAAAATATGAATTAAATCTGGTGAATACATATGTTTGTTTTATTGAAACAGTTATAATCCGTAGCCTAGCTAATACCCCACTAATCTTCATCAAATATGACAATGAATGGTGTATAATTATATTGTGATGAACTTGCTAAATTCACCTCGACTATTTTCCAAATCCTTCGAGTCCGATCACTGGATTACTAAACAAACTCCCAAGATTTATTTGTTCGGCTTCTTAACCGTCAGGAATTTATTTGTACAATTTTGTCTTTAGCCAACGGCTTATTTTACAATTATTTATACACACTTATTAACTGCTTCACTCAGCTTATCCGTTTCTCAAACACACACAGCTCACAGCAGTGTTAACTCCACTAAGTTGTCTACTCGTCTCTCTTGTGATAGCGGCTGCCTCTCTTTTTATACCTGTAGATGACCTAACCATTCTATTCACGCGCTTAAGGATAGGCTGATTGTTCGTTTGCCTGCGGTAGCTGCAGCTACTCCGTTCATCCTTAACGACGTGGAATTTCTTTTAATCTGTCTACCCTTTTGTTTGTCCTTGGTATGGGTAATTTGCATTATACAGCCGCTTCTTTATTTTCTGTCCTTCCGGGAATTGCATTTACATCGTCAACAGTTTTGTTTGTCCTTGGTATGGGATTTTCGTCACAATATGTTATTTTAAGTGCATTTTTTCTTATATTGATTTGAAGTGAATAATGTAATTAAACTAGAATAACATGCCGTCATAGCCGAGTGGTTAGCATCGCGTAGCACAATTCAGTTGGCCTGGGTTCGAGTCCAGGTTCGAACAACGTTACAAATTATAGAAAATTAGTTTCTCTTACTGCGGTCGCCTCTCGACAGGGAATGTCAAGCCCTCCGAGTGTATTTCTTACATGAAATGAAAGCTCCTCATAAAAATCCAGCGGCCGTTCGGAGCTGGCTTAGAATAAACTGTAGGCCCCTCCAATTTTTTGGAAAAACGTCAAGACGCAAAACCAAAAATTGGAGGAGGAGCTCGGCCGAAAATCGCTTCAGCATAGACCATAAAGTCTGCGTAGACCCAACACATTTTTTAAGTAAAGAAAAAACACAACTGAAATAGTTAATTCAGTTAAATTTTTTTACATGAATTTATTCATTATATTTTCAATTTTAAAATGCAAAAGCAAAAATTTATATTTGTATTTTCATTTTCGTTATAACGGATCTAAGTGTACCAACATGTAAACGTAGGCATCACAAAGTCAGCGATCAGGTTATTTACAAAAGCATTAAAAATTATAAAGAAAAAATTAAATTCGATATATTATTGGATAGCCACGTTGTTTAACAACTCATCTGTTTCCTCAGCTGAAATTCAGGACCATTCTGTGGACAATTCCTGATTTGCGCCACACAATTTGGCGACCTTTTATGCCGAATATACAAAATTTGCTCTCATCCGAAAAAAAGGCTTGTTTCCAGAATTCCGCGCACTTATTTGTATAATTATGATCAAATTCAATTCGTCCGTTGACAGGTGAGATATAGGGGTTTTTTCGAGTGACTCTACCCTGACATCCAGCTTTACGTAAAATTATTGTAGCAGTTTCTGCACAAATTGTTTTTACGTTTAATTTACGTTTTCAACAATATTTTTTGCCCGTAATTCGTGGGTTAACTTACACCAGATTTATTATTTTGCGTTCTACCCGTATTGATAACATTTTTGGATGACCAGATCGGGGTTTCGACGTTAAAATACCGGTTTGCTTGAAATTATTTACTACTCGCTGGACGGAGGAATACGTTCCTCGAATAGTTTGTCAAATTTTTCGGAGACTTTTGCCATCTTTCCACAGTTTAATAATTATTTTTCTTTCTGAAACACTAATTTCTTTCCCTTTGGTTTCCATATTTTCAAGCTTGTATTAAAACACGTCACGAACTCTTTAAATGGTTAATTAAAATAAAAGACAATAGAAAATATGCAAAAAGAAAAAACATTTCATGAAATGTGGTGCCTATGTTTACTTGTTGCTGCATTTAAATACGGTTATCTCGAAAATTAAAATCAGAATATAGGTTTTTGTTTTTGCATTTTGAACTGAGAAATATAATGGATTACATGCATTTATTCAAAAATTTTAACTGAATTAACTATTTCAATTGTGGTAGTACATTACTTTAAAGAATGTGTTGGGTGAACACAGACATTGTGGCCTATATATATATATATTGCCTTACGAGGACATCAAGCAGCTGGGCAGCGGCACCTTCTCAATTAAGGGACCGGACATTCCAGGTGCATGCTCTCAAATCGTGATCCTTTAAACGCTTGCGGGGGTCGTCATTAAAATGTGGGTGTCTCCAGATGTACTTGGTCTAAAACCGGTTGTCGTGAGCTGCTTGAACTATGTGTAAAAGAATCGTTTCTGTCACTCCCAGGTGAATGGCAGTCAGAAGCTTTCCTCATTTGCGTGAAGTAAAGCTAAGTGAAAAGGAGGCTGTGAGAGACTTGGGATGAGAGATCCCCATCCAAATCGATCTCGCTGTGACAGACGGAAGACATGTATCCAGTGTTCTAGATAGGAGTACGTTCCGAGGGCCAAATTTCGACTCGGATCACTATCTTGTAGCAGCAAAGTTGAGCACCCACCTCGTTGGAAGAAAAAAGGCCTGTCAACAAACACAAGTAAGTCGAAAAGCCGCAATACCAGCTTACAGCCAGCAGAATTTCTTCTTTACTTGCACACCTGCTCTTTGAGAGCAACTCGATATAAGGCGCTGTGGAACGCAAAGCAAATTTTACTCTTCTTCTCTTATAAAAAAAATTATTTCTTTATATTGAGAGTTACTTGGAGGAATAACAACTTAATTAAAAACAAATGGTTAACATATGTGCATATATCATTTTTTATTTAACACTACAGATATGGTTCTAGCCCAGTTTTTTGCTACCGCCTTTTTAGCAAATTTGGTGCTTTATTTAAAACACAAACTACTTTTTTATACTCTCCTATTGATTAAGTTTAACATATGTACATTCTTCCATACTACGAAGACTAAACAATACTTAATATTAAAAGCTTAATGTCTCCACCAGTACGAGTATTTGTGCAGTTTTTGAATGGTCACATTTTGTTCATATGGAACAAATCCATTGAAAGCTCTCAAACGAAAAAGCATTTATTTCTGCTACTCACAAATGTTTCCAAATCATTGTACAGGCTTACAAGTACAAAAATGATACATATCCCTGTGTGAAAGACAGAAACTGAAATAAAAATGGAGTTCAATGAAATAGAAATTAGAAGATAGGGTAGAGTCGCGGGCTTGTTTTTGAGCAAAACGCTAGTTCTTACTAGGAGTGTTGCCGTGCTAAATATGCCTATGGTGAATGTTTTAAATTTGCTTTCAGAGTTAATTTAATAATTATTTCAAAGAAAACGAAATGAGGATATTAAACTACATTGCTGGTTCATTACAATTAGAAAGTACTGTAACGATTACCGTAATTAATTTCGATGATTTTCCAAATCCTTTGAGTTCGATCACTGTATTGCTAAATAAAAGTACTAACATTTCTTCGTTCGGCTTCCTAATTGTCAGGAGTTTACACAACGTTTATTTACTATTAAAAAATTACAATTCTATTCAATATACGCAATGGTGCTTTTACAATTTTTTATAATCACACAGTTTACCCTGACGATGAATTAAATATTTTGTTTATGCTCTAATTAACTAAGGTCACTTTGTTGTTGAATAATAACAACAACAATGTGGAGAAATGAAACAAATTTTATTTTATTTCTATGAGCACTTATGTGCCTCTCTTGACTTTATTTCTAAAGACTGTCGTATATAGGTTTCTTATTCTATTTATATTTCATTGCACATGCAATTTTATACATACTATTGTAAGCAAAACATTACTGATAAAATAGGATCGGGTCGCTTTGTAATCTATTGATAAATATTGTTTATCTGGTTACGTCGTTAACTTCCCTCCTTCTTAAAATAAAGCGTCCATGCTTTTTGTTTAGTTCTGTTTCATACAGTTCATCAATTCTCTTCCTTCTTGCTTCTTCCTCTTTACCTTCTGTACCACTTCACATTTGGCTGGCTTATTTTCTAATTAATAGTACAATTATCTGCATTTTTAATTTTACATATATAGTTTCCAATATAGTTCTACATTTTTCAATAGGTGTAATACATTGTTACATTTTGCTATTCTAGAATTTAATAATATTTTTCCATGCTTGTATGAAAGCTGTTGTAAATTGAATAAATTGCATTTTATTTTTAATATTGGATATTTACATATAAATAGTTATAATTGCGGTTATTACTAAATTTTCTGATATGCCTTTAGTATCAAGAATCTTGAATATTCCTTCAAACTGTGAATTTATTTTCTTTTGTTTATTGTTGGTTTCTATCAGCATATTTAACCCTGTTTTAATTTCGATGGAGTCATCGGTTGTACCTGTAATAATAACTTTAAGAGCTGATCCCGGAAAGTTAAGGATCGTCTAGCTCTGACTGTAATAGGAAGTAACTGCGACTTGAGTGTCTCTACTTTATTTAGTAACGCTTGTTCTGCAGAGTTTTGCTCAAAATTATAAGCTGATCGTACTATATTCTCATAGGGTGCTAATATTTTTGAAAGATTTGCTACGTGGTATAATAATTTAGTTTCCTCATAAACGTTTACACGATCTGACTCTATAAATGATCACAGAAGACGCTAGAGGTAAAATATAAAATAATTGCATGCTTGCACTCTTATATAATATTTGTGTATAACTCTACCCCGATTTGTATGTATTGTGCCAGGTAAGTTTTTGTTACGGCGTTAAGTTTTAGTGTCTCCTTTTTCGTATGTGATGTTCTTACGCTTTTCTTTGTGATAAG
This sequence comes from Neoceratitis asiatica, assembly GCA_030068015.2. Lineage (NCBI taxonomy): Eukaryota > Metazoa > Arthropoda > Insecta > Diptera > Tephritidae > Neoceratitis > Neoceratitis asiatica. Next base: position 53,814,298 of record CM061527.1, read on the forward strand.
AAAGCATTTTAACTTGATTTATTTGAAGTTTTTGTTTAATATCAGGATACCCTCTGTGATTGAAAAAGGCATCCTCGGGTTTCTCACCTATCACAGAACTCAGAGTATTCTTATACTGCTTAACTGCATCGTCCTCCGATAAGGAATTATTTTCATGTGATAGGACTGTAGCAAGTTCGGTCAATGTACTGTGTGTACGTTCGATTTGACCGTTGGTTGTCGAATGGTATGTTGGCGTTATAGTATTGTTACGATCTTGCTGATTAACCTCGATGATTTCCTTAATCTTTCGGGTACGACCTCTGGATTGTTAAATATAATCGCCAACTTAGTTTGCAGTCTCTTTATTTATAAAGACTTAATTATTGTCCTTTTAATAATTCGGTAATTCACAATTCAATTACAATTTACGTTACTATTTACAATCACTTGTATACACCTTTCACAATGTACTGTTTTTATTACTTTACTTTAATGTAATCTCCACGAGTTTAATTCACAACTGAATCACGAGTGATTGCTGACTGATCACTCTTGCAGTCGTATGTCGTCCTTATATACTTGTTTGCTGCTTGAGAACGAGACCCGTGGAATAATCACGTCGTTTACGATAACCGCAATCGCGTCATTTACGATAATCGCCTCGTTTACGCTCTAGAACGTGCCAGTTGTCGGCTCCTCTCTTTCATCTGTCATACGCTTCGCATTTTCGCCACACTGCCCTCCACCTAAGTCTGATCGTCCCGATCAGACACATTCGCTGTTCCAAACGCAGCAAGCCTCTCTAGGTGGACCACTTTCATCTTGCTTCCTGGGCTCCCAACATTCTGGATTCGATACACTGCGTCATTCAGCCGTTTGATTACCTTATATGGACCCTCCCAAACGCATTGAAGTTTTTGGGACAAACCTCTCTTCCGTTGTGGACTGCACAGCAACACCAAATCTCCACTTTGGAAGCCTTCAGAGTTCATTGCTTTGTCATACCTGGCCCTCAATTTGTAATGGTTTCCCACTCAGCGATCGATTGACGACAACCAACCCAATAGAACCTCTGTTTGATCTTCTCCAGCATTTTCTTAATGCCTAGATGCTCTCCACTAGGACTATTGTGAAATTCCTTAAGAATATCCGGAATTCTTAACCTCGGAACTACTATAAGCTTCCGAGAGCACTGGCCATCTTCACTTTCCCATACTCTATGCAAACAGCCAGATATTAACTCTAAACTGTTCCTTTGTGCCCAGTATGCTTTCGCGATGGAACTTCCCTTTGCCATTTGTTCCTTACTTGGCCGTCTGTTCACCTCCAATCCGCGTATTACCAATTCCAAGTCTGGGTCTTCTTGCTGACATTTTCTTAAGTGGCTTGCCTCCCACTTTCCTGCTCGTGTAATTGTTATTCGCTGGACGTCTACTATGCCCTCAGCTTTTGAGCATCGTTTGCGTCGTCTTTCCTCTCTGTTGGAGCCCGACTGGCATTCGCGTGCGAATGGTCCAATTATTTAACTCAGCCGTCTTCTCGAACTGGAGCTTGAAGATCTGGAATGGAGCTGTACCGTCAAAGGATGGTGCTTCTACCCACGGGCCGTTCATCGATCTGGCTGGACGATGCAACTGCAAATCTCGGACACGTCGCTCGAACTCGTTGAATTTGGTCTTATTAACTTCTATTTTTTCTTGCCGACCGTGCAATTTGTTGACTTTGCTCTCAATTAGATCCTGTCTTTCCTTAAGTTCTGCATTGTCTTTCTCCAGATTTTGCTGTATTTGCGCGAATGTTCCTTCTAATCCATCAAACTTTGCATCCACCTCGCAGTCGCGTTTGCAGCTCTGCCTTATTTCCTGTTGTAAACAATCCTCGCTTTGCCAACTCTTTCTTGAGAAGAGGTATTGTCAAATCTTGAATCTTCACCATTTTTCAATAATTATCCTTTGGAATTTATTTAACAATCCCACTTCTGACACCAATTGTTACGATCTTTCTGATTAACCTCGATGATTTCCTTAATCTTTCGGGTACGACCTCTGGATTGTTAAATAAAATCGCCAACTTAATTTGCAGTCTCTTTATTTATAAAGACTTAATTAATGTCCTTTTAATTATTCGGTAATTCACAATTCAATTACAATTTACGTTACTATTTACAATCACTTGTATACAACTTTCACAATGTACTGTTTTTATTACTTTACTGTAATGTAATCTCCACGAGTTTAATTCACAACTGATTCACGACTGATTGCTGACTGATCACTCTTGCAGTCGTATGTCGTCCTTATATACTTGTTTGCTGCTTGAAATCGAAACCCCTGGAATAATCGCGTCGTTTACGATAATCGCAATCGCGTCGTTTACGATAATCGTCGTTTACGATAATCGCCCCGTTTACGCTCTAGAACGTGCCAGCTGTATGTACGATATTGTGGCGAAAATGCGAAGCGAATGACAGATGAAAGAGAGGAGCCGATGTACGATATTGTGGCGAAAATGCGAAGCGAATGACAGATGAAAGAGAGGAGCCGACAACTGGCACGTTGAAAGGACCTGCAGCGGATATTTTGCTGACTATTCCCGAATGTAAGAGGGATAACTATGGCGCAGTAATGCGAGCCCTGGAATGACGCTTTGGTAGCGAACACAGAAGGCAAATTTACCAGATGGAGCTGGAACAGCGTGACCAAAAACATAATGAATCTCTACAGGAATATGCTTTTGAAATCGAGAGATTGGCTCATTTAGCCACAGGGCACGCGTAGGCTGAATATCTCGAAAGATTAAAAATCCAGAGGTTCATCAGCGGAATTAAAGACGTGTACACCAAGCGAGAGACTTATGCGAATCCAAAGTTAACATTCGCTGAGACGGTTGCGTATGCTCAGACACGTGAAGCAGCGGCACTGCTATGTAAGCCGGCCCACAAAGTGAAGCATTTGGAGGTAGAAACACCAGATGTGAGGACTGAACTATTGAAAACTTTGAAGTCGATAGCAGGAATGAATCGTTGTGGTGTTAAGAATCAAGGTAAAAAGTGCTTCAGATGCGGAGAAGCAGGCCACTTCGCACGCGAATGCCAGTCGGGCTCCAACAGGGAGGAAAGACGACGCAAACGATGCTCAAAAGCTGAGGGCATAGTAGACGTCCAGCGAATAACAATTACACGAGCAGGAAAGTGGGAGGCAAGCCACTTAAGAAAATGTCAGCAAGAAGACCCAGACTTGGAATTGGTAATACGCGGATTGGAGGTGAACAGACGGCCAAGTAAGGAACAAATGGCAAAGGGAAGTTCCATCGCGAAAGCATACTGGGCACAAAGGAACAGTTTAGAGTTAATATCTGGCTGTTTGCATAGAGTATGGGAAAGTGAAGATGGCCAGTGCTCTCGGAAGCTTATAGTAGTTCCGAGGTTAAGAATTCCGGATATTCTTAAGGAATTTCACAATGGTCCTAGTGGAGAGCATCTAGGCATTAAGAAAATGCTGGAGAAGATCAAACAGAGGTTCTATTGGGTTGGTTGTCGTCAATCGATCGCTGAGTGGGAAACCATTACAAATTGAGGGCCAGGTATGACAAAGCAATGAACTCTGAAGGCTTCCAAAGTGGAGATTTGGTGTTGCTGTGCAGTCCACAACGGAAGAGAGGTTTATCCCAAAAACTTCAATGCGTTTGGGAGGGTCCATATAAGGTAATCAAACGGCTAAATGACGCAGTGTATCGAATCCAGAATGTTGGGAGCCCAGGAAGCCAGATGAAAGTGGTCCACCTAGAGAGGCTTGCTGCGTTTGGAACAGCGAATGTGTCTGATCGGGACGATCAGACTTAGGTGGAGGGCAGTGTGGCGAAAATGCGAAGCGAATGACAGATGAAAGAGAGGAGCCGACAACTGGCACGTTCTAGAGCGTAAACGAGGCGATTATCGTAAACGACGATTATCGTAAGCGAGAGGTTTATCGTAAAACGACGCGATTATTCCAGGGGTTTCGTTTTCAAGCAGCAAACAAGTATATAAGGACGACATACGACTGCAAGTGAGTCAGTCAGCAGTCAGTCGTGAATCAGTTGTGAATTAAACTCGTGGAGATTACATCAGAGTAAAGTAATAAAAACAGTACATTGTGAAAGTTGTATACAAGTGATTGTAAATAGTAACGTAAATTGTAATTGAATTGTGAATTACCGAATAATTAAAAAGGACATTAATTAAGTCTTTATAAATAAAGAGACTGCAAATTAAGTTGGCGAATTTATTTAACAATCCAGAGGTCGTACCCGAAAGATTAAGGAAATCATCGAGGTTAATCAGCAAGATCGTAACAATATGTAATTTTTCGTAAATTTGTTTTGAGCATATACTAGTGAATTTAGTTCGTTTGGGTAAATCGGAGATAAGATTTCGTCAATGTATTTGTGTGTATTCTTTTTTTTTGGAATTTTAATTTCTATGTGCTCGTTTATGTGTCTGTAGTACAATTTCCTTTTGTTTATCTATGTCCTCTATGTGTTCTATCATTTTTTTAGCTAAAACGATTGATACGATTGGAAAAGGATATATTTTTGTTTCAATTTTCTTTTAATGCGCCAATGCTAGTTTTAGCCAAAATAATGCACCAAACTTTATGAAATTTATACGAGTTGTTGTTGTAATTGTTATTTATGTTTATTTGGAACAATTTACTTATTAATATTGTTAAATAATTTGCTGTTAAACTATTCACATATTTATCATTAAATTTTCACATAAGACGCGTACAAATGTTTCATATATGTTGTACTAAAGATACTTTTATATGTTCACATGCGATTACAAGTGTCATTTTTATTCTTATTTTAATTTGTTAAGTAGAAAAATATAATTTTATATTTGTATATTTTTATCGACAAGAATTGCGATAGAAATGCCCAACAATAACAATAAATGGGTGTTGCCATATAGTATAAAAATAAAAATACTTGACCATACAGAGTTGTATGTGCAAACTCACAATAATATTGTGGCGAAAAAGCAAAGCGAATGACAGATGAAAGAGAGAGGCCGACAGCTGGCATGTTCTATAGCTAGAAACGAGAACATTCGTTAGCGAGAACGCTTCGATTATTCGTTAGCTAGAACGCCTCGATTATTCTAGACGGTTGGTTGCGAGCGGCCGACTAATATATAAGAGGGACATTCAGTTGCCAATTCATTCAGTCGTGAAGTAATAGCGTTGGAGATTACAGTACATTGAAGTAATAAAAACAGTACATTGTGAAAGTTGTATACAAGTGATTGTAAATAGAAAATTAAATTGTAAATTGAATTGTGAATTACTGAAAAATAAAACGACATTAAATAAGTATTTATAAATAAAGAGACTGCAAATAAAGTTGGCGATTTTATTTAACAATCCAGAGATCGTACCCGAAAGATTAAAAATCCAGAGGTTAATCAGCAAGATCGTAACAATATAATTCAATTTCATAAGCAAAACAAGTGTTAACAATAATTATTAATTTTGAAAATAATTATGTTGTTTTCTAAATCTACCTTTCAGATGGAATACTTCAAAAAGTTTTAAATATTTATTCACAGAAAATTTTTTGGTTGAGATCAATTCAATTGGGACGGAAAAAAACAAAAAATTGCATTAAAGCAACGAACGAAACTGACTCGGTTTCATTTCCGCACATTTTCTGTATATGGGTATAGAACTTATTGCGCAATTATAACTTCGTGTAATTATTGAGGATTGAGTTGGTCCAATAGTTCCCACAGAGTAATATATGTGTAGGTAGTCAAAAGGACCATAGGTCCACAAATATTTGCAGGGAAATTATATGCACACAAAAAGATATGTGTGGTCTTTTTGAACAAATACGAAATATTTAAAATTGAACTGCTTACATATATTTTATAATCAAAGATATCTTTCAAAAATTTTCTCCATTTCAAAATTGAAAATAAAATTATGAACATACGATAAATAATTTTTTTCGGCTGTCGTCCATACTTAAACTTGGCTGTGTGAGTAAAGAATATACATATGTACATAAGTATGATTGATATTAATAATGATGAATATTACGTGCGAATTGCGGATAGAGCATATTTAACAAAAAATGTAGCGTCAAAAAAATTATAAAACAAACAAAAAATAGTGTGAAATTTATTCTCGATGTTGTATGCATACATTTTCAACTGGGATGTATACATATGTACATCTCATCGTTTTTTTGAATGTATGAAAATAACTAAACAACTTTCCTGCAAACATTTTTGGACCATATGCATTGTACAGGTCTACAAGTAACAAAACTCATAATTTTCACACACACATTTTAAGCTTTTTACCCATGCATGTTTAACAGAATGCTGTATGTACAACAGAAATTGCAATAAGAATATAATGGAATGAAAAAGCGAATTTGGGGAATCGGCACCATTGTACAGGTCTACAAGTAACTAAACTCATAATTTTCACACATATATTCTAAGGTATTTACCCATGCAAGTTTAACAGAACGCTGTATGTAGAACAGAAATTGCAATAAGAATATAATGGAATGAAAAAGCGAATTTGGGGAATTGGCACCATTGTACAGGTCTACAGGTAACAAAACTTATAATTTTCACACACACATTCTCAGTTTTTACCCATTCATGTTTAACAGAACGCTGTGTGAAGAACAGAAATTGCAATCAGAATATAATGGAATGAAAAAGCGAATTTGGGGAATAGGCACCACCCGCAGGCACGACCCGCGGGTTGCCTATCAACTATTTTGCTACATTTCCCTGAATTTTGAGCAAAACCGCTAGTTTTTAGTCGAGTGTGTCGCTGTGCTAAATATATGTTCGATAAAAGTTTTGAATTTGTTTACAGAGTTTACCTTAAGTTTTAGAAGATTAAAAAAAACAAACGAATTTATTGATAGACATGTAATGTATATATTAGCTTTATTACTACGCGGGGTGTAATATAAATATTTATGAACGTTTTAGATATTTATATATGACTTAGTAGTTTGTGTAGAATGCAAGTACCTGAATTATATGATATATTTTATAATGATTTGGTTTTTATTGAGTTTTATTTTTATTTAACTTTTTTTGATTATTATTTTCGTTTTGCTACTTTTTGAGTCGTGCTATTAGTTTAGTTGTAAATTTATTATTCATTTCAGTCATATTTATTACATTCCTGAGGGAAAAAGTGGACTATTTCGATCAGGTGATCTCAGCTGTTTTTGACCATATGATAGTTTATCTATTTGTAGAGCTTTACGATGATACACTATGATATTTAAGTAATCTCTTGTCCTTTGTTCCAATCGAAATATCTATTTTTTCTACTGAGATAATGGCGAAATCCGGAAAAAATCGTCGATAGTAAGTACACAGCCCACGAAAACTTCTTAATTTGTACAAATTTCTGGGCGTTCGACACCCCATTAATACTTCTATTTTTTCCTTAGCAGTACAAACACCCTTCCTTATTACTTAATGACCTAAGAAATTCACCTCCGTCATGAATAAAGTGCATTAGAAGGAACAGTTGTTAGGTTAATTTTTCTCTCTCTTGTTGACATTGCCCTAATACAGTTCCTCTTTGAAGTTCCATTCGTGAATTGAGTTTATTTTGTACTCGAACTGGAATGACCCCATCGTTTTGTGTCTTATCCAGGGTTTTACCAATAAGTACGCCCGGTATGGAATTTTGTGCTGCTTCGACAACACAAAATTTGTTTTTCCCATAGTCTCTATCAATCTTTGCCATAACAACTGCTCTGAGGCTCGCTCGCTACTGTTTGAGGCATAATATCCAATGCCAAGTGGCACGTACAAGTCCTTGTACTCCAAATTTCTGTTATCCATGTCGATCTTTATGTTTTGGGCAAACAAGAAGTCTACTCATATGATGACCTCATCTGCAATATGCGCGACTATGAACTTGTGAAACACCTCCACATTCGCTATCGCGACTTCACAGATTATTTCTCCCATTACTTCGATGTCCTCACCAGTCACCGTTTTCAATCATGCTCCAGGTCACTACCTCTTAAGCGATTACTTCTTAAGCGATTAAGTCAGATCAAATGATGGTGTGTAATGCGGCAGTATCTACTGTTGGTATGCGCTCATGTCCATCCACATATCCACCAGTTGTAATGTTGCTCGCTTCTCTACCAATACAGGTGCTGCAATCACGGCTGCGACCTTCCGTCGCGGAAATAGAGAATGAAGATGCTGTTAATTCTTCAGAGGAGTTGGAGCAGCCATCATGTAAGATTCAGGAAAAGGTTCCTGTCTCATCTACAGGTGTGGACATGAACATGTTATTGGCTACAATTTCACAAATCAATGGCAACATGTCATAAATCAATGCCAACATAACACAAAATGTAGGTGAACATAATGCATACTTCACAAAAGTTAGATGCACAGGATGCCAAGATGTCACAAAAAAAGGATGCTCAGGGTGCCAAAATATCTGCAATAAATGCCAGCATTACACAAAAGTTGGATGCACAAATGGTTAAACAAAGGGAACAATCGCACAAATACAGTAAAATCTGGTGAGGACAATGCAGAATTAACGGAAAGACAGGATAAAATCGAGGAGCAGCAATACAAAATAGAGGAGAATTAGACCAAAGTCAATGAATTGGAAGGTCATGTTTAAGATTTGCATTTGAATCGCCCAACCACTTCAATGAACGCTCCCAGGGTAAAAACACCATCCTTTCCAAGTTCCAAGCTTCAGTTCGAAAAGACGGCTACAACAAATAACTGGAGCATTGAGGGAAAATGCGCTGCACCATTCGTTGCGTTGGAAGGACCTGCTGCGAAAATTTGGAAGACTATTTCTGAATATGAGAGAGAAGATTAGGACGCATTAATGCAAGCCGTAGAAAGACCCTATGGCAGTGAACACAGGAGACAAATTTACCAGACGGAGTTGAAAAAACTCAACAAAAGAAATAACGAATCTCTGCAGGAATATGCTTTGGAAATTGAGAGTGGTTCAGTAAGACATTGGGGACGCATCGGGTGAGCACTTCGAAAGAGTGAAAATACAGAGGTTCATCAGCGAATAAAAGACATTTGCGCCAAGCACATATGCAAATCCAAAGTTAACATTCGCTGAAAGAATCATGCTGGGAAATGTTTTAAATGTGGAGAATCGAAGGTTAATTCGCACGCGAATGCAAGTCGGGCTCCAACAGACAGGAAGGACGGATATCGAAACCGAAAGGCTGAGGAAGATGAAGCATCAATTTCTCTATCGTTAAACTAAAACGAGCCAGCCTAAAGGGGCAAATGCTGGCTCCTGCAATTGAATGCCCCATAATCTGCGTCCCCCGAATTAGTAGAAAAACGAGCAACATTACTATTGGTGGATATGTTGATGGACGAGCGAATATTAACAGTGGGTAGGGGCGCATCACACTTCATCATTCGAATTGACCTGATCGCTAATGAAGTGAGACCATTACCTGGAGCAAGATTGAAAACGGTGACTGGTAAGGACACCTAAGTGGTGGAAGAAGAAACATGTGAGGTCGCAATAGGGAATGTGGCGATGTTACATAGTTTTATAGTCGCACAGATTGTGGATGAAGTAGTTATAGGAGTAGACTTCTTTATGGATCAAGTTATCAAAATTGACTTGAATAACCAAATTATGGGGCATAAGAACATGGAAGTTCCACTAAGCATTGGCTATAATTCCACATACAGTGGCAAGCAAGTGGTCATAGAAGGCAGTGGACTGATCCCACCAAAGTCAGAGGCAGTTGTTTGGGCAAAGATTGATGGGGATTGTGGGACAAACAAATTGTGGAAGCAAGATACTGGTGATGCTAGGCCAATTCGTCAAACCCCTCGAGTTTTTCCGCTAGCCAAAGCTCTCCGGTAGTACTTGTGAAGAAGAAAGTTGGCCAGTTGCAGTTCTGCATGGACTATCGCCAATTAAATAATGTCAAAAAAAAAAAAGACAGTTATCCTTTGCCCAGGATAGGTGATACACTCAACTCGTATTGGCAAGTGTAAGTGGAGAAAATAAGAAACAGCCTTTAGTGTCGGCAACGGTCTTTGGCAATTCACGGTAATGCCATTTGGATTATGCAACGCTCCTACCACTTTTGAAAGACTAATGGACCATGTGCTCAAAGGACTGCATTGGAAAACTTGTTTAGTGTGTCTTGATAACATCATCGTAATAGGAGGAGTACTTTCGCTAGTGATTGATGGGCAGGAGAAGATAGTTGCCTACTATAGCCCGTCTATTAGGAAAGCAGAGCGGAACTACTGCGAGCTCGAAGAAAACTACTTCAAAGTCTTCCAAAAATATCTGTGTGGTCAACATTTCCGAGTTTGAACGGATCATGCAGTGCTGAAGTGGCTACTACAGTTAAGGAATCCCGAAGGCCGTTAGCTCGGTGAATTAAGAGACTACAAAGTTATGACTTCACCATCGAGCACCGCAAGGGAAATACGCACGGAAATGCTGACGCTATGTCCGTTCGACAATATAATTTAAAATGTAAACACTGCTCAAAAGCCGAGGATAAGGAAGACATAAACCTCAATCAGATGGCATGTAGGAACGATTCAACCGGAGCCTGAAAGAGCACTTGCGGAAGGTCGTGGACAAACGTCGGGATGATTCGTATATCCACATACCGCTGTTCCTGATGGGATATCGGTCCGCACTGCATGAAAAAAAACGGTCAAACACCTGCAAGGATACTCTTCGGGAATAAACTTCGGTTTCTCAGCGATTTAAAATTTGGAAAAAAAAGTGATGCGAAAATAATTGAGAAAGAAGAATCTAGCATTCTAGAGGAAGAGTTGAAAGAGATACATCTCTTATGAGACAGCGAACCAAATTATGGGAGACAGAATGGAGATTTAGTGTTGCACAACGTTTAGATCCACAACGGAATAAAGGTTTGTCCCCAAAACTTCAATGCAATTATGAGGGTCAGCACAAGATAATCAAACGATTAAACGACATAGTTTATCGAATCCAGACCGTTGGGAGGCCAAGATACAAGATTAAAGTTGTACACCTAGAGAGCCTTGCAGCGTTTGGAACAGCGAATGAAGGGCAGTGTGGCGAAAGTGCGAAGCGAATGTCAGATGAAAGAGAGAAGCCGATAACTGGCATGTACTATAGCTTAAATCGAGAACAATCGCTATCGAGCACGATTCTATCTTTCTAGGTGGTTTTTGCGAACAATGAATTTAGTATATATGGGCTAGACATGACCTGCAGTTCTAATTGAAGACTTTCGTGATAACAGTACTATGAAGTAAAAATAGTACATTGTGAAAGTCGTAATAAAAGTGATTGTAAATAGTTAAGTGAATTGTTAGTTAATGAGTGATAAAGAAACATCGAGTAAATTCTTTATAATCAAGGAACTGCAAGCATAGTTGGTGACTTTTATTTAACAAACTCATCGGGGTTAACTTCGAAAAAATCGTAACAATAACATTAAGAGAAGCATGTACTTACACTGCAAGACTATGGTAACATACTGTTACGATTTTGCTGATTAACCTCGATGATCTCCCAAATCCTTCTTAATTAATGTCCTTTTGATTACCCAGTAATTCACAATTCAATTACAAATTACTTTACTATTTACAATCACTTGTATACAACTTTCACAATGTACTGTTTTTATTACTTTACTGTAATGTAATCTCCAACGAGTTTAATTCACGACTGATTACTTTTGCAGTCATTGGTCGCCCTTATATACTTGTTTGCTGCTTGAAAACCAAACGCCCGGAATAATCTCGTCGTTACGATAATTGTCTCGGTTACGATAATCGTTTCGGTTACGATAATCGTCTCGTTTACGATAATCGTTTCCTTTATGCTCTAGAACATGCCAGTTGTCGACTCCTCCCTTTCATCTGTCATTCGCTTCGCATTTTCGCCACACTGCCCTCCACCTAAGTCTGATCGTCCCGATCAGACAGATTCGCTGTTCCAAACGCAGCAAGCCTCTCTAGGTGGACCACTTTCATCTTGTTTCTCGGCCCCCTACAGTTTGGATTCGATACACTACGTCGTTTAGTCGTTTGATTATCTTGTATGGACCTTCCCAATTGCATTGAAGTTTTGGGGACAAACCTCTCTTCCGTTGTGGATTGTAGAGTAACATCAAATCTCCATTTTGAAAGCCTTCGGAGTTCATCGCCTTGTCATCCTAGCCTTCATTTTGTCACTCATAATTTGAGTTCGCTGCCTCACAAGAGCATGTATCTCTCTTAACTCTTCCTCGAGAACAGTAGACGCTTCTTTCCCAATTCTTCTCGCATCACACATGCGTGGAAAAAGTCGGGAAATTGCTTACCTAGTCCCACGGTTATAACAAAAATAGCAAATGGGATAACATTTGCAGAAATGAGGAGTAACAGAAAGCTAACATATTAAGTAAAAGTTACCAGTCTTCATGGTCGACTCCATAATTTTCAGGCTTGGATTTCTTCACATTGTTCACATTTTAAGGCATATCATAGTTTCCGACGAAGCTGTCAAAATGCTCGTGAAAATGCTATAATCAATTCCGACGTGATCACAATGTATCGAAATTCTGGAGACTGGCATAAAAACGTAGTTTGACAATGATATCATTGTCGGGAGAATCCAAAAGTAAGCAGAACATACAAGTATGGACATTAAAACATTAAAAGTGGAGAAATATATTTAATAAACAATAATGTAGGTAATGCTCATTGATAGGTTGTATAAATTAAGTTATTTTTCAACAGGTCATGACAATCCACAAAACGCAATCAGTATTTCACACTGGTGATTATAATACCCGGACGAAAAGAGGCGCAAGAATTTCCCAAAACCCCAAAGGACAATGTTTACAATTTTTTGGAAGAAGTTGCTGAAAAATTGAACAGCCTTCGACCTCCACTGAAGGATACCACCACCTGGAAAAAAAGAAGTTAGCGTTACTTACGCTGCTTTACTGAATCAAAAAATATAAAATATTTTTCAATTTGTTTTACATGTTTTGTTCGATTATAAGCGTTATTCAAAACTGAAGTTAAGTCTTAATAAAACGGAATCAAGAGCTACTCTAGGGAGAAACAACCGTATGCACACATTTGATAGTATGGAAAAAAACGTTATTAGGATTTGCGGGTTAAAAACGCTAACTTAAAAACGTCGGCACCAAGGCTTTTAAAGTTTTTTGGCACCTAGGAAAATCAATGCTGCATGCAATCTGTGACCGCTGATCTTGCGAGCACTTCTAGAAAAAGTATTACTGAAATTGTTACAGAGGTCTTGTCCAAAGGCAAATAACTATGCAATAGGTGTTTATTCAAAGAGTTGGTGAAAAAATATAAGGTAGCCTTGGTGTGTTAAGCAAGGCAAGCAAATAATTCGCAAGAACGCAGGCTGAAATGTTGGCAGAAAAGCAACATTAAAAAAGATCCACGGAAATTCTATAATGTGAAGAAAGCGACCGTATAGCTGTGTTGCACCGTCCAAATATTTTAATAAAATTTCATATGTATTGATTTAAGTGATATGTATTTATTAATTTCTTAAATGTTAAATATGAGCAATGAGCATAGTGCAAATTTTAGTAGATGCATATTCGATATTATTTTTAATATATTAATATTATATTTATCTATATATTCAAATGTATTTCTTTAATAAACAAGAAAAATATTAAAAAATTTCTGTTTCTCCATTTAAATAGAAATTAAACGGTAAAAATTTATAACAGATCGGGTTAGATATATATTTGATTACAATAACTAAAGAGTAATATAGCGGGTAATAAATACATTTGCTAACAATAACTAAAAGGTAGAAGGTAAATATTACATTTGCTTACAAAAATAAAGGGTAACAGGTCGGGTAACGAAAAAATCCACAAATAGGAAGAGGCGAATATATATCACATGCCTATGAGTACTGTACAATTTTGCTGAATAAACATCGTTGATTTCCCAAATCCTTCTAGTCCGATCACTGGATTGTTGAATAAAAGTCACCAACTATATATAAGCCTGGAATAATGGAATTGTTCTCGATAACGAAGGTTCTCGTTTTACGCTCTAGAACATGCCAGTTATTGGCTTCTCTCTTTCATTTGACATTCGCTTCGCATTTTCGCCACACTGCCCTTCGCAAACCTTTCTTTCGTTGTGGATTGTACAGCAACACCAAATCTCCATTTTGGAAGCCTTCGGAGGTCATCGCCCTGTAGTACCTAGCCTTCATTTTGTCACTCATCATTTGAGTTCGCTGTCTCACGAGAGCATGTATCTCTCTTAACTCTCCCTCTAGGACACTAGACGCTTCTTTCCCAATTTTTCTTATTCAAAATTTTAAATCCCTGAGCAACCGAAGTTCACTACCGAAGAGTATCTTTGAAGGGGTTTTACCTGTTGTTTCATGCAGTGCGGACCGCCATTACATCAGGAACAACGGTATGTGGATATTCCAATCATCCTGATGCTTGTTCACTACTTTCCGCAAGTGCTCTTCAAGGGTCCGGTTGAATCGCTCTACCATGCCATCTGATTGAGGGTGCAGAGCTGGCGTTCGGGTTTATCGAATACCAAGTATAAGGCACATCTCCTGGAACACCGCCGATTTAAAGTTCCTTCCTTGGTCTGAGAGCAATTCTATGGGCGAACTGTATCTGGTAACCCAATTGTGAGTGAATGCATCCGCAACTGTTTTGGCAACCAAATCAAATGGTGCGCCTGAGTTAAACTGCTTCATTTGCCCATGACTTCGTGACTTTGGCCCTTTAGCTGCAAGGCACTCCTTGCAGTTAGCAATCCACTCAGCGAACGATTAATGACAGCCAACCCGCTAATAGTTTTATCCGTGTTACGCAGTAGTTCTGGTTTCAAAATAGACCGGCTATAGTAGGCAACTATCTTCTCCTGCCCATCAATCACTCGCGACAGAACACTTCCTTTGACATAGACCGTAGGATCCGTATTTAGAAAAATGTTGCAATTGGAACCAGGTACGCTGGCATAGGCGCAGTGCGTCCTTTCAAAGCTTGGAAAGCCTCCTCTTGTTCAGTTTTCCACTCGAAAGGTTTATTTTTCCTAGTGAGCTCTTTGAGGCTATGAGCTACGCTGGCGAAATTCGGAACAAATCTTCGATAGTGAGTACACAGCCCAAGAAAACTTCTTAATTCATGCTTGTTTCTGGGCCTTGGCCAATCCTTCACTGCTTCTATTTTTTCCTTCGCTTTCTTTCATTTCTTTAATTTTTTGGCCAACAGCGTCACGTTAGTGGAACGCTTCGAGGAGCTTGACGAATTGGACTAGCGTCACCAGTATCAATGCAATGTTTCACTACGTTGATGTTGGAGTATTTGCGGATAAAATAACTGGCCTTGTGCTTGTACTTGTGTTCCAATCCTTGCGTCTATGCATTTATGTCTTCCTCCAAGTCCTTCCTGCTAATTTCCGATGAATCATTACAGTTGATAATGGCTTCCACCTCTTGATATTGCCCTAATACAGTTCCTCTAGGAATGTTTACCGGTAATCTGAAGTCATTTAATATTCTCACTGTGGCGCGTCCATTCTTTTGCGATTTAGCCAGGGGTTTACCAATAAGTACATCCGGTGTAGAATTTTGTGCTGACCACCCACAATTTGTTTGTCCCACAATCTCTTTTAATTTTCGCCCATTCAACTGCTTCTGACTTCGGTGAGATCAGTTCGGTTCCTTCTAGGATCACTTGCTCGCCACTGTATCTGGAATTATAGCTCAGTGGTACTTCCATGTTCTTATACTTCTTAATTTTGTTATTCAAGTAAATCCTGATACTTTGATCCATCAAGAAGTCCACACCTATGTTTACCTCATCTACAATCTGCGCGACTATAAAGCAGTATAACACCGTCAAATTCCCTATTGTGACCTCACATGTTACATCTCCCACCACTTGGATGTCCTCACCAATCGTCGTTTTCAATCTTGCTCCAGGTAATGGTCTCACTTCTTTAGCGATCAGGTCATTTCGAATTATGGAGTGTGATGCCCCCGTATCCACTGTTAATATTCGCTCTCATTCAATTTACAGGAGGTATACGCCCCTTTAGACTGGCTGGTTTTAGTTTAACGACTCAGCCTTTTGTTTTCGCTGTCCTTCCTGTCTGTTGGAACCCATCTTGCATTCACGTGCGAAGTGACCTTTAAAGCATTTTCCAGCTTGGTTCTTGACACCGGAAGGATTCATTCCTTCTATCAATATTTCGGTCATCACATCTAGTATTTCTACCTCCACTTTATTAACCTTTAATGCTTGTCTGCTTATGAGTGCCGCCGTTTCGCCTGTTTGAGCATACGCAACAGTTTCAGCGAATGTAAACTTTGGATTCGCATATGTCTCTCGCTTGGTTTAAATGTCTTTTATTCCGCTGATGAACCTCTGTATTTTCAACCTTTCGAAGTACTCACCCGAAGCGTCTCTGAATTTCCGAAGCCAATTCGTTGGTTCTTTGGTCGCGCTTTTCCAACTCCATCTTACATATTTGGGAATAGATTGCAAAATTTCTGCTGCAGGTCTTTCCAATGCGATGTATAGTGCAGCAGATTTTTCCAGTTATTTGTTTCAGCCGTGTTTTCAAACTGGAGCTTAAAGACTTGGAAAGGAATTTTGCCGTCAGAGGATGGTGTTTTTACCTTGGGAGCATTCACTGAAGTGTTTGGAACATTTAGCTGCAAATCCCGGGCACGACCTTCACATGCGGTCTTTGGCTTCAATTAGCTCCTCCATCTTATCTTGCCGTTCTTCGTTTCTGTCCAGTCTTTCTCTAAGTTCTGCTATGTCTCTCACCAAATTTTGCTGTATTTGTGCGATGGTACGTTCTAAGGATGATATCTGCTCCCTCTGTTCAACCCTTCGTATATACAATTTATGTGTAATGCATTGATTTGTGAATTTGCAGCTAATAACATGTTCATGTCCATACCCGTAGATGAGACGGGAACCTTTTTCTTGAATCTTACTTGATTGCTGCTCCAACTCCTTCGCTGAATAAACAGCCTCTTCCTCTTTTATATCCTTCAAGGATATATCGCTTCGAATTCCTACTTGCTCAAGTCGATGCCTTCGACTTCTATTGCTTCTCGCAGCCGCGACTGCAGGTCTGTCTTATTTTCAGTTGTCGATAATCCTCGCTTTGCCAACTCTCTTTTGAGGGGAGGTACCGTCAAATCCTCAACCTTGACCATTTTTTTATTTCTTATCCTTTCGGATTTTTTAGCAATCCCACTTCTGACACCAATAATTACGTTTTCGCTGAATTGGATCTATGACTTCCCAAATCCTTCGAGTCCGATCAGTGGATTGTTACATAAAAGTCGTCAACTATATTTGCAGTTTCTTATTTGATAAAGAATTTATTCAATGTCCTTTTATTACTCAGTAACTAACAATTCACTTCTTCATTTACAATCACTAGTGTATCATCAACGCGTTCACTTTACAACAGATTAGCTTTGTAGTAGTATATCGCCCTTATATACTAGTCGATTGTTAACAACTAACCACCCGGTTCTACGCACCGGAGTTGACCCGGATTTTATCCGGCCAAGGGCTGTCACCCTTTCGGCGACCCAACCTCGTTTAGTTCACCAGGTAATTTTAGTTTTAGTGCATCACTGTAGCAACATCTCGCAGTATGCCTGCTCCAAATCCTTCTCATCAGAGCTGGTTTAGAAACCAACTCGGGTCCGACGGATTATTTCTGCTGCGTGTGCCAAAGACGACTCCACCACTCTTCCACCTCGGTTAGATGCAACCAGAGCAATGGTTGAAGTCTTCTTAAGACCTGTTCAGGCCTTAAGACCCATGGGGTCTCCACCTCACGTGCGGGGGCTATATCTAGTACCTCGCAGAGTCTGTTCCATGTGTCAGACCATAGTACGGCGGAATGTGACATCAGTCAATTGCAATTCATGCACTGGCTGGTGCCACTTTCGGTCGTGCTCTGGTCTGCGCACCACTCGTAAGTGGAGTAGTGCATTCGTTGCCCCATTCTGTAAGAGTCTGCCCCCGCCTGTAGATACTACGCAGCCGCCAACTACCACCAATGTGCGGTAACCAACACAGCGGGTCACACAGCTGCAACAACCAAAACATATGCACAACTCCCTCACCCCCCGCGTTACGAACGATCCCCCGAGACACTTTAGACTCGTTCAATTTAACTGCAACGGAACCCAAGGAAAGATCGACGAGATAGTCGACTTCATGAGCCGGGAACGCCTGCCAATAGCTGCGATCCAAGAAACAAAATTGAGCGCCCGATCAGATCTTCTGAGCCGGGCAGGCTATAACATAATAAGAAAGGATCGCGAACGAGATCATGGTGGAGGCTTGGCCTTCATTTTACACAACACCGTGCAGTATCGTCTCATCGACGGCGACATCGACCGCAGGTATACTACCCTAGAATGTCAGGGCATAGCTATCCGGTCAGGCGGTGTCGGGCTCGAAATATTAAAACCGTTTGGTTTTGGGCGACTTTAACACGCACCACCATCTTTGACATTTCTGCCTGTCAAATGATTGTCGAGGAATGAAGCAGGCGGAACAGATAGACGATTCGACATTCTGCACAATGAACGACGAAGCCCTTACCAGGATTGTGGGCAACTGCCATAGCTCGCCTGACATCACAATAGCTAACGCTGGTCTGATAAATTGCATAGATTGGCGACCTATGCTTACACTCGCATCGGACCATTTGCCCATAATCATCTCGATTGACAGGCCTTCCGACTTTGTTTCCGTGGACCACCGGACATTTGTTAACTTTAACAAAGCTAACTGGCCCGGCTTCACGAAATGTACTGAGAACGCCTTCAGTACTCTCCCACTCCCACCAACGTCCTCCCTGCAGAAAAGACTTTCCGCAAAATTGTCGAGTCTGCTGCCACCCGCTTCATATCTGCAGGTCGAATCGAGGAAATCCGCCCTAATTTCCCAACCGAAGCGGCGGTTTTAGCGACAAGGCGCGACACATTACGCCTGGCCGATCCCAGCGATCCCGTATTAGGGAACTCAACGCCGAGATTCGGAACAAGGTAAACACTCACAAGCGGAACAAGTGGGAGGAGCACTTAAGATCCTGCAATCTCTCCTCTGGGGTGACCAAGATCTGGGCCACAGTTAAATCGTTGTCTTACCCGACGAGACGTGATGATCAGGTGGAAATTTCATTCGGTGATCACGCCTCGTCGGACCCGAAGAGGTTCGCGAACTATTTTAGCCGGCTTTTGACACTGCATCCCTTGGTTGACAAAATGAAACGACGAATAAACCGCCGTCTGCGCAAACTGCTGAACACCAGCGCGACGCTTGATTTCTCTAGGGAAGAGGTTCAGGCGGTTATCGGGAAGGCGAAAGCCTCCAAATCCATCGGCCCCGACGGAATAAGCATGCTGACGTTAAAACATTTGGGCCCAGCGAGAGCAGAATATCTCACCAAGCTTCTCAATCTGTCCCTGACCACCCTAATTATACCCGACGTGTGGAAACTGGGTAGAGTGGTCCCGCTACTGAAGCCGGGGAAACCTGCAAATTAAGGAGAATCATATCGCCCGATATCTCTCCTTTCCCCAGTAGCGAAGACAATTGAGGCCTTGGTGCTCCCGTCCCTCACACACCATCTGAGCCCTGCTACACATCAGCATGGCTTTCTGAAAAAGTGCACAGCACCACAATTGCACTTAACGCCATAAACACTCAGATAATTCATGGCTTAACCAAAATCGACCCTGTGCGCGAACTGTTCTAGTAGTATTGGACCTGTCGAATGCTTTCGACACAGTAAATCAATCAGTGCTACTATCGGATATTGAGGATTTCTCATTACCGCCTAGGTTGAAGAGGTGGACCATGAACAACCTGAGTGGCGGACGATCATCGGTTGAGTTTCGAGGTCAAACTTCAAAGCCACGGAAAATTAAAAAGGGTTCCGCAGGGTGGTGTCCTCTCCCCGACGCTATTTAAATTTTACATCTCGAGGCTTCCTCCACCACCTGAGGGCATCTCGCTGATCTCATACGCAGCTGACTGTTCGATTTTGGCGTCTGGCCAGGATATTGATAGCCTTTGTTCTTCAGTAAAATGCTACCTCGCCGCACTTTCCCACTTCTTTACTGCACGACATCTACATCTACAACCTGCGAAATCCTCTGCCACCCTTTTCACCAGCTGGACGAAGGAGTACCGGCTGGAACTCGATGTGAAGGTCGATGGCGTCAAAATTCCGACCACGAACAACCCAAAGTTACTGGGAGTAACATTCGATAGCGTGCACTGCTTCACTCCGCATACGACTGCAATTGCCACCAAAGTACAAAGCCGCAAAAAAATCCTCAAATCGATAGACGGTAGCACCTGGGGGAATGACAAAGAAACGCTGCTGGCAACGTACAAGGCAATTGGCCGGCAGGTGGTAAACTATGCTTCGCCGATTTGGACGCCAGGGACTAGGACGACGCGTGCAATTGAAGAAGCTACAGGCCTGTCAGAACACCACCCTTCGGACCGCGACGGGAAACCTCCTGATGGCTCCGGAGCACCACTTACACAGTGAAACATCCATGTTCCTAGTTAAGGAGCATAATGTAGGCAGTACCTGCTGGGAAGCTACCGCATGGATCATCCCAATAGGCACCTACTGGAAGCCGAGACACCACCTAGGCACACAAGGAAGGGAGTACTGGACTACCGGGACGACATACAGCAATATAGACAAGACCCGCTGGACAGGACGGCGTACACACAGGCCATCAGCACCATTCACCGAGAGTCCGTCAACACCTTCTTGAACTCTCTTCCAGTGAATAATGTACTCGAAGTCAAACCACCACCCATCGCAGAATAAGAGCTCGAGTTGCCTCGTGAGACCCGCGTAACCCTGGCACAATTAAGATATGGATACTGTAGTAGGCTTAACTCCTACCTATCCAGACTCGAAGCTGGCATATCCAACACATGTCCTGCATGCAAAGAATCCCCGCACGATACTAACCACCTCTTTGCATGCCCACTTAACCCGACTCATCTAACACTCCTCGCCCTTTGGTCTGAACTTGCCTGACCCTAAACGGGGTTGGTGTATGCCGCTGCAACAACAACAACAACATCGAATCGTTCTGGTGTCAAGAATTAAGCTGGAAAATGTTTTAAATGTGGAAAACCAGGTCACTTCGCTTCCTACAGACAGGAGGGATATTTGAAAACGGAAGGCTGTAGAAGATGAACCATCACCTTCTCAGTCGTTAAACTAAAAGAGCCAATCTAAAGGAAAGTATGCTGGCTCCTGCAATTGAATGCTACGCTGTGTACGCTCTCATCCATCAACAGTTAATTTCTTCCTAAACTTATTTGACGTCTATTTGCAACAGATTTAGCCAGGTGTGATTTAGCAGTTAATCTGCATGTTATTAGAATCAAGCGGCGCATACTCTTGCAAAAAATATACTTAGTACAAATGCTATTGTCCTGTATACACTTTTACACACAGGCATATTGTTTCATTCCTTTTTTCATATACAATTATCTTTCAGCAGTGTAAAGCAGTTTTTTGGAAAGAGACATGAGCACGACGCACAACAAAAATAAAAACAAAACATGATCCGTTGCAGCATGCATTTGACGATCGAATAGGCTTATGCTGACTAGCCAAATACATAGCGACTCAGCAGTCGCAACCTATCATATGAGAGCATCATGTATGTAAATGAAAAGTTATTACCCGCTTGACGATGCCGTTTCACGTATTTTTGATTGATATTCGAACATATAAATTCCGAAATTTGTTGCCGAAAATTATAAATTTAATTAAAAGTATACACTGGCAGTTGGCAACATTTAGCTGTTGATTTGAGACAACATACTGTGGCGAAAATGCGAAGCGAATGACAGATGAAACAGAGCAGCCGACAACTGGCATGTTCTAGAGCGTAAACGAGACGATTATGGTAACGAAATGATTATTGTAACGACGCGATTATTGCAGAGTTCTTTTTCAAGCAGCAAACAAGTATATAAGGGCGACCCATGACTGCATCAGTAATGAGTCGTGAAGTAAACTCGTTGGAGTGAAGTAATAAAACAGTACATTGTGAAAGTTGTATACAAGTGAGTGTAAATAGTCAAGTAAACTGTAATTGTAATTAAATTCTTTATAAATAAAAAACTGCAAATTAAGTTGGCGATTTTATTTAACAAACCAGAGATCGTATCCGAAGGATCTGGGAAATCATCGAGGTTAATCAGCAAAATCGTAACAATTGGTGTCAGAAGTGGATTGTTAAATAAATCCCAAAGGATAATAATTGAAAATGGTGAAAATTCAAGATTTGACGATACCTCCTCTCAAGAAGGAGTTAGCAAAGCGAGGATTGTCTACAACAGGAAATAAGGCAGAGCTGCAATGGAGACTGCGAGAAGCAATGGAAGTCGAAGGTATCGACTTGAACCAATACGAATTCCGCTGCGAGGATGAAGATGTATCCATGAAGAATGTTGACAAGGAAGAGGCCATTGATTCTGCGAAGGAGTTGGAGCAGCCATCAAGTAAGATTCAAGAAAAGGCTCCCAGCCCAAAAATCGAGGAGCAGCAATACAAAATAGAGGAGAATTAGACCAAAGTCAATGAATTGGAAGGTCATGTTTAAGATTTGCATTTGAATCGCTCCAACCACTTCTAAATGAACAGCTCCCAGGGTAAAAACACTATCATCCTTGTGACGGCAAAATTCCTTTTTCCAAAGTCTCGCAAGTGCTTCAGTTCGAAAAGACGGCTATACAACAAATAACAGGAGCATAGAGGAAAAAATGCGCTGCACCATTCATTGCGTTGGAAGCTGACCTGCTGCGAAAATTTGGAGAAGATTATTTCTGAATATGAGAGAGAGAAGATTAGGACGCATTAATGCAAGCCGTAGAAAGACCCTATGGCAGTAGCGAACACAGGAGACAAATTGTACCAGACGGAGTTGAAAAACTCAACAAAAGTAAATAACGAATCTCTGCAGGAATATGCTTTGGAAATTGAGAGATTGGTTCAGTAAGACATTGGGGACGCATCGGGTAAGGAGAGACACTTCGAAAGAGTGAAAATACAGAGGTTCATTAGCGAATAAAAGACATTTGCGCCAAGCACATATGCAAATCCAAAGTTAACATTCGCTGAAAAGGATATCATGCTGGGAGAATGTTTTAAATGTTGGAAGAATCGAATCTGTTAATTCGCAGGCATGAATGCAAGAAGCAATAGGGAATGTGGCGATGTTACATAGTTTTTGTTAGTCGCACAGATTGTGGATGAAGTAGTTATAGGAGGTAGACTTCTTTATGGATCAAATTATAAAAATTGACTTGAATAAACCAAATTATGTGGAATAAGAACATGGAAGTTCCACTAAGCATTGGCTATAATTCCCACATACAGTGGCAAAGCAAGTGGTCTATAGAAGGCAGTTAGACTGATCCCACCAAAGTCAAGAGGCAGTTGTTTGGGGCAAATATTGATGGGAATTGTGGGGACAAAACAATTTGTGAGGTTGTCGAAGCAAGATACTGGTGATGCTAGGGCCAATTCGTCAAACCACACACTCGAGGTTTTCCCGCTAGCCAAACGTGACGCTGTTGGCCAAATCTGCATTAAAAATAATGTGTGAAAGCGGTGTTTTAGAAAAATTGGTAAGTTTCTGGAGCTCTGCGGTAGTGTACTTTTTTGTGAAGAAGAAAGTTGGCCAGTTGCAGTTCTGGGTATGGACTATCGCCAATTAAATAATGTCAAAAAAAAAAAAAAAGACAGTTATCGCTTTGCCCAGGATAGGTGATACCACCGCTCAACCTGCATTGGCAAGTGTGAAGTGGAGAAAATAAGAAACAGCCTTTAGTGTCGGCAACGGTCTTTGGCAGATTCACGGTAATGCCATTTAGATTATGCAACGCTCCTGCCACTTTTGAAAGACTAATAGACCATGTGCTCAAAGGACTACATTGGAAGATCTTGTTTAGTGTATCTTGATAACATCATCGTAATAGGAGGCACGTATGCCTTCAAGCTAGTGATTGATGGGCAGGAGTGAAGATAGTTGCCTACTATAGCCCGTCTATTAGGAAAGTAGAGAGCGGAACTTACTGCGAGCTCGAAGCGAAGAAAACTACTTCAAAGTCTTCCAAAAATATCTGTGGTCAACATTTCCGAGTTTGAACGGATCATGCAGTGCTGGAAGTGGCTACTACAGTTATAGCGAATCTTGAAGGCCGTTAGCTCGGTGAATTAAGAGATTACAAAGTTATGACTTCACCATCGAGCAACCTGCAGCAAGCGGAAATACGCACGGAAATGCTGACGCTATGTCCGTTCGACAATATAATTTAAAATGTAAACACTGCTCAAAAAGCCGAGGGGATAAGGAAGAACATAAACCTCAATCAGATGCAGCATGTAGGAACGATTCAACCGGAGCCTGAAAGAGTTAACTTCTGCGGGAAGGTCGTGGACAAACGTCGGGATGGTGATTCGTATATCCACATACCGCTGTTCCTGATGTGGATATCGGTCCGCACTGCATGAAAAAAACGGTCAAACACCTGCAAGGGATACTTCGGGAAATAAACTTCGGTTTCTCAGCGATTTAAAATTTGGAAAAAAAAGTGATGCGGGAAAATGAATTGAGAAAGAAGAATCTAGCACTCTTAGAGGAAGAGTTGAAAGAGATAACATCTCTTGTGAGTCAGCCAACTCAAATTATGAGTGACAGAATGGAGATTTAGTGTTGCACAACGTTTAGATCCACAACGGAATAAAGGTTCTTTTGTCCCCAAAACTTCAATGCAATTATGAGGGTCAAAGCACAAGATAATCAAACGACTAAACGACATAGTTTATCGAATCCAGGACCTTCTGTTGGGAGGCCAAGATACAAGATTAAAGTTGTACACCTTAGAGAGGCTTGCAGCGAGTTTGGAAACAGCGAATGAAGGGCAGTGTGGCGAAAATGCGAAGCGAATGACAAATGAAAGAGAGAAGCCGATAGCTGCCATGTTTTAGAGTAGGGATCGAGAACATTCGTAATGAGAAGGATTAGATTATTCTAGTGCGCATGGTTACATGAGCAACCAGGTTGTATATAAGGGCGACACACGACTGCAGAGAGTAGAGTAGTAAGTAATCAGTCGTAAAGTAAACGCGTTGGTAATTACATTACATTGAAGTAATAAAAACAGTACATTGGTGAAAGTTGTATACAAGTGATTGTAAATAGTAAAGTGAATTGTAATTGAATTGTGAATTACTGAATAATAATAGGAGATTAAATAAGTTCTTTATAAAAAAAGAAACTGCAAATTAAGTTGGCGATTTTTGGATTTAACAATCCAGAGATCGTACCCGAAGGATTTGGGAAATCATCAAGGTTTAATCAAGCAAAATTGTAACAATATACACAATTACATCCTGTTAAGGTGTTCATTACACAATTCCAATTATATTCAAATGGCAGCTCCGGAAAGCTGAGAAGTCTCACCTATCGATATCTCTTTAAATCTTCATCGAAATATTTATTAATGATTTCGTTTTTCATCCAAACAGAAATACACTAAGAAGATTTTATGGGTTTAATCATCAAAAATCGTAATAATTGTAATAATCAGAAGTGGTATTGTTAAATAAATCTAAGAAAAGGTATCGACTTGAACCAATTACCAGAATTCCGCCGCGAGGTGATGAAGATGTATCCTTGAAGGATGTTGACAAGGTGGTAGAGGCTAGTGATTCTCCGAATGGAGTTGGAGCAGCCCTCAAGTAAGATTCAAGAAAGACTCCTGTTTCATCTACGGGAGAGTGGACATGAAACATGTTGGCTGCAATTTCATTGAAATCGAATGCCAACATGTCACAAAAGTTGATGCACAGGATGCCCGTAATTCACAAAAAGTTGGCTGAAATTTCAGAGATTTCACAAAAAATGGATGCAAAGCAGAATGCCAGCATTACATCACAAATGGTTGAGCAGAGGGAGGAATCGCGCAAATACAGCAAAATCTAATGAGAGATAATACGGAACTTAAGGAAAGATAGGGATCAAATCAAGAGCGACAAGACAAAATAGAGTGAGTTAATTAAGACCAAAATCAACAAGCCTCGAGCGACGTGTCCGAGATTTGCAGCGTTGCATTGTCCAGCCAGGGGACTCGATGAACGGCCTGTGGTGTAGAAGCACCATCCTTTTCACGGCACAGCTCCATTCCAGATCTTCAAGCTCCCAAGGTTCGAGCAGACGGCTGAGTTAAATAATTGGACCATCGAGGAAAAAATCCGCTGCGCTATTTGTTACGTTTGAGAGGCGACCTGCAAGCGGATATTTTGCTGACTATTCCCGAATGTAAGAGGGATAACTATGGCGCAGTAATGCGAGTCCTGGAAAGACGCTTTGGTAGCGAACACAGAAGGCAAATTTACCAGATGGAGCTGGAACAGCGAGCCCAAAAACATAATGAATCTCTACAGGAATATGCTTTTGAGATTGAGAGATTGGCTCATTTAGCCATCGGAGACGCATCAGGTGAATATCTCGAAAGATTAAAAATCCAGAGGTTCATCAGCGGAATTAAAGACGTGTACACCAAGCGAGAGACTTATGCGAATCCAAAGTTAACATTCGCTGAGACGGTTGCGCGTATGCTCAGACACGTGAAGCAGCGGCACTGCTATTGTAAGCCGGCCCACAAAGTGAAGCGTTTGGAGGTAGAAACAATTCAGATGTGATGAGACTGAGATATTGAAAACTCTGGAAGTCGATAGCAGGACTAGTCGTTGTGGTAAGTTAAGAATCAAGATGGAAAGTGCTTCAGTTGCGGTGAAGCAGGTCACTTCGCACGCGAATGCCAGTCGGGCTCCAACAGAGAGCAAAGACGACGCAAACGATGCTCAAAAAGCTGAGGGGCATAATAGACGTCCAGCGAATAACAATTACACGAGCAGGAAAGTGGGGTGGCAAGCCACTTAAGAAAATGTCAGCAAGAAGACCCAGACTTGGAAGTGGTAATGCGCGTGGATTTGAGGTGAAACAGACGGCCAAGTAAGGAACAAATGGCAAAGGGAAGTTCCAGAATCGCGAAGGCATACTGGGCACAATGGAACAGTTTAGAGTTAATATCTGGCTGTTTGCATAGAAAGTATGGGAAACTGAAGGATGGCCAGTGTTTCTCGGAAGCTTATAGTAGTTCCGAGGTTAAGAAATTCCGGATATTCTTAGGAAATTTCTACAATGGTCCTAGTGGAGAGCATCTAAGCATTAGAAAATGCTGGAGAAGATCAAGCAGAGGTTCTATTGGGTTGGCTTGTCTGTCTAATCGGATCGCTTTGAGTGGTTTGCTAACTGCAAGAAGTGCATAGCAACTGAAGGGGCCAAATCCAATAGAAACCATTACAAATTGAGGGGCCAGGTATGACAAAGCAATGAACTCTGAAGGCTTCCTAAAGTGGAAATTTCGTGTTGCTGTTGCAGTCCACAACAGAAGAGAGGTTCTGTCCCAAAAACTTCAATGCGTTTGGGAGGGTACATATAAGGTAATCAAACGGCTGAATGATGCAGTGTATCGAATCCAGAATGTTGGGAGCCCAGGAAGCAAGATGAAAGTGATCCACCTAGAGAGAGGCTTGCTGCGTTTGGAACAGTGAATGCTCCGGATCGCACGACGAGACTTAGGTGAGAGGGCAGTGTGGCGAAAATGCGAAGCGAACGCACAGATGAAAGAGAGGAGCCGACAACTGGCAATGTTCTAGAACGTAAGAGGCGATTATCGTAAACGACGATTATCAAAACGACGCAATAATTCCAGGGTTTTCGTTGTCACGTAGCAAACAAGTATATAAGGACGACATACGACTGCAAGTCAGTCAGTCAGCAATCAGTCGAATCAGTTTTGTATTAAACTCGTGGGAGATTACATTAGGAGTAAAGTAATAAAAATAGTAATATTGTGAAAGTCGCGTACAAGTGATTGTAAATAGTAACGTAAATTGTAATTGAATTGTGAATTACCGAATAATTAAAAGGACATTAATTAAGTCTTTATAAATAAAGAGACCGCAAATTAAGTTGGCGATTTTATTTAACAATCCAGAGGTCGTACCCGAAAGATTAAGGATATCATCGAGGTTAATCAGCAAGATCGTAACAATATATTCTCTCTTCCTCTTTTTCTTTTCGATTCGATCGTAACTCAGAATTTCTTTCGATTGTATGGAGCATGGGAGAGCGGATCGTAATCGTGAAATGTAGAATAGCCCTCGAATGTTTATATGCTTGGCACAGAAATAATATGGACATATAGCATTATATAAATATATATAAATATATATATATATAATATAAACACATACTTTCCTAAATATATACATGGTCAATAATATATTTTATTTTTATTTCGTATGGAATGTTTATTTACAAAGAAAAAAAGATACAAGCTTCGATATATTCACTACACATAGATTTTCACCTGCTGAATACGGTGCAGCCAATATCTCATTTTCGTACAATATTGAGTTGGCGTACATTTGTGCATAAGAGCTAAAAGCAAAATACCGTCGGTAAAATTTGCGGATATATTTATCAGTTTTATCCCTAGTTAGTACTATACCTTCTGTATACAATGTAACATATTGTTTCGCTCAATTCTGTTAAGTTTACAGCAATTTGTTGCGTATCATGTGAGGCAAAGTAATGATTATTACGTGAGACGAGTAATCGGCTTTTTGACGTTTTCCATTCTGATTCGTAATTGCATCTTCTCTATATTCTAAGTATCTTTTGACAAAACCCATGTGCTAAGAATTGAAAGTTGAAGAATTTTGCGTCTTCACTCAACAATTGTAAAACGCACTCTCGATAATGCAAACTGGAGTTCTTTACAATTCTTGAAATCCAATGTTCGAAACAGCCCCTGATTACTTTTAAAGATGAAACTTGCGTTTGATACTTCAAATTATCTAAGATTTAAGGTGCCAACTTGAAATCAATGATAATTACTTATTTAAATGTAATGTGGTTAGATGCCCACGGCATAGTTCAAATGTGATGTGAACATTCGTCAGAGAACGTAGAATATAGAGAAGGTGCAAAGCCAGCGTATTTGAATTTTCTGGCAGAGAAATTTCTTCTCGTGTAATCGTCATTTCCTTCTCGCCTTGTATTTCTATTTCACCTCGATGTAGGAAATTAACAGAATTGA